>CP126895.1:69028345-69628345 GCA_030440675.1 Furcifer pardalis | reverse complement strand
ACTCCCCTTTTTTCACCCATTCGGGCTCGCCGCCACCCCTGCTGCATTTGGGGAGGTCGGGAGACCCGATCTGCACTATTTCTGATGTCCCCAGACCTATCTGGTTGCTGCAATTGCAGCACGTGATCAGCGCTTGGGTTGGAGGGTTGAACAGGTGCGCGTCCCGGTTCAACCCCAACCCAAGCGCCAATCCTATGGTGCAATGCACCTGGCTCTTTAGAAAGGTCAGTGGGGATTCCATGCATGCCCTTTCCAAAGAGACAGGCGGATAGCCCCCCTGTGGGTTTTTTTAAGCATTGTGGAACCAAGTCTCATCGTTATCTGAGGTACTAGTGTATTTGAAAAGTGTTATCACATTCCGCCTCCGTCTCCTTTTCTCAAGGCTAAATGTTTCCAGTTCCATCAGTCTTTATTCATAGGATGTGGTTTGCAGCTCCTTGATCATCCTTCTTGCTCTTCTCTGAACTTGTTCCAGTTTGTTGGCATCCTTCTTAAAGTGTGGTGTCCAAAACTAGACACAGTATTTTACATGTGGTCTGACTAGTGCCGAATAGCGGGAGATTAATTCTTCCTGGGTTTTGAAATACACTTATGTGCCTATACCAACTGACAGGGGAAGAAGAAGCCAGAGCAGGATGACGACCTTGCCGCCCCTCCCCCTGTGCCCACCCCAACATATTGTATTGTAATGTAATGTATTGTCTGTAAGCTGCCCTGAGTCGCCACAGCGAGTGGGCGGCAATATAAATTTGAACTAATAAATAAATAAATAAATATTTTGCACAATACTTTACTATTTGTGCAAGAATCTAACATTTTATGCAAAATACAGTGTTTTCTCACAATTATTTTAGTTTTAAATATTGGAAAATTTTAAACAAGCTCCTTTCCCCTAATATTTTCTATCTTCTACCAAAAACTGAAGCTCATAGTAATGATCAATTCATTCAGTGGGATATCTTGATCTGTTGTGACATCCATGAATGAGAACTTTTCTGATCATTAATTGCATCCTTACAACATTATCCTCTTCATACTGCAAATAACTGTATTAATCAAACTTGACCAGTGCAAAGTTTGTGTAAAGTTTGAGGAGAAGAAATGCTTTTCTAAATGGTGCTGATACAGTTTAGCAACACATATCTGCAAGTGAACTAAAGCAATAGAAGGGATCTCTTACCACACAGAACAATGAAAATAACAACAATAAAAGCTATACAGTTTAAAGAACTGTGATAACTTCTGCTTCATTACATACATACAATGGGAATTACTAGTACTAAATCTCAGATGTCAGTTAAGATTCCTGAATTTCCAGTTTTGTTATGTGTTGACACTCTGAGAAATATATTAGAGAAAGGCAAAATTAAAATTGACACTGCAGTCCTAAACATTTTGGTTGGTATATCTGTCTGTAGTGCCAGTGTCATGTTTTTGCTGTGTGCCAAGTTACCATGATGCATTGGCAAAGTCATTAATGCTCTATATGTAGGAATTTAAATGCTAATCCAGAGGTTTCGGGATTAGCCTGTGGTTTTGCTTTAGACGAGAAATATACTAGTTCATATAATTTCTTGATTACTGTACGTCCCATGTTTATATATGCATGCTTTTTTGACCAATATGTGATGGCTAATATCTGGTGTCATAGGCAGAACTAGGGTAAGGAGATGGCTTCTCTAGCATAGTCAGGCATTTTTGTTTCTATCTAGAAAGTTAAGTATCTGCAATTCTCATGCTCACATCTGTTGACAAGGGATGCTGAAAATTCATAGCAAATGTGCTTTTGCTCTGCTGCAGTATAGAGATGAATCTTGAATGCAAATGCATTCTTCCAGTTCAAGGATTTATGTTCGATTGTATGCAATCTTGCTGAAGTAGCAATTTAAGAAAATCCCTTGCCAGCAAATCTTAAAACACCCA
Source organism: Furcifer pardalis (assembly GCA_030440675.1). NCBI lineage: Eukaryota > Metazoa > Chordata > Lepidosauria > Squamata > Chamaeleonidae > Furcifer > Furcifer pardalis. The sequence goes on along the minus strand of CP126895.1, from coordinate 69,626,422 downwards.
TAAACTTTTCCAAATTTTGGAGAGCAAACTAGTCAAACCTAAGATTTATAACATGGCTCATCCACTCCCAAATTACTTTATAGCTATTCATTCTTGCATTGAAGAAATACTCACTCTGAGCAGTCAGTCTTTCTAATGTAGGGATAATATGCAGACACAGCACAGCACAGCCAACTACAACCAAGGTTGGTTAAGGATATATAGCCATGTCTACTGGATTTTCAGCACCAGAAAATTCTCTGGCTCAGAATCTTTTTTAAAAAATAGTACAACAAAAGTACATGATTGATGTAATTTGCTTATATATTTATGTGTATCAGAAATATAAAGCACAGTAGATATAAATACTAAATAAATTTTCAGATAACAAAGCATTGTACTTCTAATTTGTATTCTTGCTTGCACCATTTCTTTTCTTATAACTGTTGCTGTTACATATTATCAAGTTGCTTTTGCAGCCCCATCAAAGGAATAAAATGCTGTCTAGACTTTGGGATTGGGCAAAACCATTTTTTATTTCCTTCACCTCATGGGGTTTCCAAAAACATGCTGTACACCAGCCCTGGATGGCCAGTGAAGACAAGTCTTGTAATTATTAAATGGTGGCTAGATAGTTTAGTGAATTAGGTATCTGGTTGTGGAGCCAGAGGTTGAGATTTTGATCCTTCATTGTGCCTCCCAGGAAAAGGCCCAGCCTGTCTAGCGTTGGGCAAGCTCGATGGTCCCAGTATGCCCACAAAAGAGGAAAAAGTAAACCAGTATTGTCTACTTAGAAAATCTTGGAGAGGATTCCATAATTCAGAATCAATTTAACAGCACACAATTATTACACAGTGCAATTTGTACAGCTAGACTTTGATTATCATATTATAATTCATTAACACAATTACCACAGTCTGGATGTTAGAATCTTGCCATATAGCATACTGGACTTCTATCCAACCCTATTTAACACAATCCAGCTAACTCCAACGAGCCTGTATAGACAAGCCCTTGCTACTGAATAAATAATAATTTTTACAAAACTTTATTATAGAATGATTAAATATTTTTGCTGTTGAAAAATGTAGTACAAGAGATAGGCATAGCCCTTTCAACGTTTAATTTGGTGTGCACATAGAGTTCCTGTTATTATGCTACACATGTTTAGAATGTGGACAGCATGACCCAGTTAATCTACATGATCTGGGAAACCCCTTCAAAGTGCTTGAAGATTGTCTATTCTTCCATAGCCCTACAACATTATTTTCTGGACATTTTCTGTTTTATTCTTTATTTTCCTAAAATATAACACTATAGTTCAAGTCAGGGTTCTTTTCTAATAGCCAAAACACTTCCAACTGTGCATTTCACAAAAAAGTAAACCTAGGGGGAACTGTTAGTTTCCAAGAGATAAAAGTGCAGTTGCAGGATGAAAAGAATTCTGCCCATGATACATTGAGTGAAGTCCAGGAACTCATAAAGGTTCCTTATAATAAAACTACAGAGCAGCTCAGTATTCAGACTATTTGCCATTTCAGATGATATCACTTCCTGAGGAAAAATTGATCAGCAGAAGGGGTCAGCAGCACTTTTTACACAGTAAGAAGGTTAGGACAAAGAGCTGACTCAAACAAAAATATTTTTGTTCAGAGTGTTTCATTGATTCTTGTAAAGAAAGAGTTTCTTTTCTTTAAGATGGGTCTGCTGTCACTCCTAGTCTTTAATCAATATGCATTCTTCTCAAGAACACATACATATTTACTTTTAGAGAACATATAGATGTCTGATGGCTACCCCATATATTAAAAAAAACTATGCTAAGATGACTTTAAATCAATTACAAGCTTTCCAGTAGAACTACAGTGTTATAGAATCATATGTTTTGGATTATTCACTTTAAGTTCCAGTCGTTCTCAGATATGGAGAGCTATATGTGGAATTTACAAATAATTTTATATAGGTCTTTACACTTCTTTAAAGGTTGTCCCCCCTCCCCTTATCAGTGCTGTACTGAAGTATTTGGTTTTATAGATTTAAAAGTGAGGGGAATTTTCAATAAAAAATTGATTTCCACCACTTTAAATGGTGATTTGACGGTTTGCAAAAGCCTGGCTATGTTTTTAATACATTAGATTTTTGATGGGAGCTGGGCCCATGCATTCAGCCAAATAACCACTTTTTATTGTATTGTTTTTCAGGGTAAAGAAAGAAAGAAATATCTCAATATATCCTGTTATACAACTTCAGTTTTTTTAAAAATGATCTATATAAAACAAATACTGTACACACAAATCAAATCACCTTTCATGTAAATTATAGTCCGAGCAAGAATAGAAACAAAAGGTTAATATCCCTACTAGAAATCAGAGAGAAGAGTAGTAATTTACCTTGTTAAGAAGATAGTTCAGTAGCTTAGGGCAACCTCAATGAAAGACCTGTTTCTTCCAGCTGAACTTTTATCACTACATGAAATTATGTAGAGCTCTTTTCAATAAATCTTAGCTCATAAATTCTCATGCCTTTGTTCATATCTACCAGCACTAAAAAAGAAAGACTACAAAAGGGACAACGTCATGAGTAGCATAAGCCTCGTCATTCAACAAAGTGAAATTTCTGTTGGGTAAATCTATCATAATGCAGGTATCTCAGCTGTTATTTCCATATAACTTCAGACTGAAGAGACCTTTGAACCTATTAAATCAATATGTGCTGAAAACAATAAGTATAGACATAAATTAATTCATTGCAGATATTTTGTTCCAATGTGTCAGACATTGGATAAATATGAATAATAAAAATAAATAAAATAAAAATATATAGACAATTCTATCAGCCCTTTTTTGGAGTTGTATAACAGCCTTGAATGTTGCCTGTAGTTGAAGTGACTGAGAGGGACTGGTTGGGTAACTATCTATTCCTTCCCACTTTTTAATTCAAAGAAAGCCTCACCTCTCTGATGGCTCTCTGATTCCTCTCCCCCCACCTTTTTTTTTACTGTTCTTCTTTCATGTTCTGAACAAACCCTGGACTGCCAAAATGAAGCCACTTTCTTGGCTTTGTTGTTGGTCAACCTTAGGTCCTCATTGGTGCATGTTTCTAGCAATAATCAGCAGACCAGTAAATGAACTGGATTCTGTATCTTTCCACATTCACACCACGTTTTGTTGTTCACCAGCAGTCCTCACTTGAGCATGTTGGTCTTACATTTAGGTAGTCCAACTTTTTTGCTGTCGATCTGTTCAGTTGTTTGCTAGTTCAGAAAGAGTCTCTTCAAAGAATGTGGTATTCTTGAACCATAATGGGGCATGCCCTTGTGTTGCTGGCTAATCTTTCTCACACTAGGTCAGGCAAAAGGAACTGCAGAATGAACAAAACAAAAGGTGCCTTTTGGCAGTTTCATGTCTGGCCTAGACACAGGAGGAAAAAAATGTTATTACTCCTCAGATTTTTCACATAGCAGGCAATTGAAAAATATTACAGAACACAATTCTTTTTACTTCCAGTAATGTTTTTTAAATTTGTGGGAGTTATAGATATCAAAGTCCAGGAACAATTTACTAGGTAATTTGTTGAGTCACCTTTATTAAAAAGTAAATAAATGAAATATATAGATCATCATCATCATCATCATCTTAGAGTTGCAATACTGAAGGGATGTTGTAGATCATAAAGTCCAGCCTCTGTCAAAAAAAAAGTGTAAACTGGAGAAATGAACTCCTAACTTATGGCTCTGCAGCAATATCACTGAGCTATCCAGTGTATATGTATACAATTGCCCCCCTATGCCCGCACAAAAGAGACTGACCACAGCGATATTGGTTCAAAAATTGGGCCACTTTATTTAAGGTCAACTTGGTTAACTTTAACCATTTCAACAGTAACTTAATGCAGCAAGGGCCGCAGTAGCACTGGTGAGGTCAACGATATCCATTCCAAACTTCACTTGGATATCGGACAACCATATCCGTACAATATTTAACTGTCCCGGTCAGAAGTAACCAGCTGTTATCTCCTTCTGACCCCACACCGGGCGAACTCTATATTGGGGCTGCCTGCTGCCGAGCTGGGCAGTTACCCAAGTTCGCGGTCCGCATTTTGATCAGACTCACGGAGTGGCCGATCAAAACACGTTCCTACCCGGTTCACCTGGGACCAAATTATTCCACACCAGTGCTACCCGCCCCCTAAAGTGACCAAAAAGGATACCCATTCCGGCTCACCAAGCAGTGCAGTGTGGGATGGGCGAAAACGCCAAGAGACCCAACGGCCAATCAAGGTCTCAAGCAAAAATTCCCATCCGGCCCCGAAGCGACCAAAAAAACAATCACACTGCTGCCAGGGAGGGAGGGCGGGGCTCGCTCGCCTGTCAAACGGGACTGGCGAACGAGCGCAGGGAGCGCGCCGCCCTTATAAGGGCAGCGCTTAACCACGCCCCCTGCGCTCGTCCCCAGGCCCGTCACTTCTGGCAGGCACCGGGGCAAAGCAAGCGGCCGCCGCAATCGCCGCGGCCGCTCGACCATTGCCCCCCTATGCCCGCACAAAAGAGACTGACCACAGCGATATTGGTTCAAAAATTGGGCCACTTTATTTAAGGTCAACTTGGTTAACTTTAACCATTTCAACAGTAACTTAATGCAGCAAGGGCCGCAGTAGCACTGGTGAGGTCAACGATATCCATTCCAAACTTCACTTGGATATCGGACAACCATATCCGTACAATATTTAACTGTCCCGGTCAGAAGTAACCAGCTGTTATCTCCTTCTGACCCCACACCGGGCGAACTCTATATTGGGGCTGCCTGCTGCCGAGCTGGGCAGTTACCCAAGTTCGCGGTCCGCATTTTGATCAGACTCACGGAGTGGCCGATCAAAACACGTTCCTACCCGGTTCACCTGGGACCAAATTATTCCACACCAGTGCTACCCGCCACACGGGGGGAGTGAAACTACTCACCGCCCCACCCCCCCGAGACCGACAACTCGGTCACCAGGCCCTGCTGCAAAGCGGCCAGGAACAACACCTGGCCGTCCAGTGACGGGTGTACTCCGTCGCTCCTGTACAGGTGGCCCAATTCCGAAATATGGAACAGCGGATGCTCAACCACCGTACCCAGACCCCAGGTCTGCAGAAAACGTGCAACAGTGCGGTTCACTCCACGCCGCGCACGATCCACAGCCCGATAATCCACCGCGCCCCTGTACCGGGCCCGCGGTATCATACTCGACCAGACAATTCTGGTCGCCGGCCAATGCTGGTGCAGGAGATGGAAATCCCTGCAAATGGCCCTGGCTAAATCTAGCCCCATTCGCTGACCCAGGTCGTTCCCACCCAGGTGCACCAGGAGGATGTCGGGGGGTGGCACATGCCAGCTAGACATCAAAAAGGGCATCAGCTGATCCCACAACATTCCCCGGACTCCCCGCCACACGAGGTAGGCCCACTGCCGCAGGCCAAGGTGGATCCCGCAGGGAGCTGCACCAGCAAAACGGGCGGCCCAGTAGATGTAGCTGTGGCCGACGATCCAAACCCGGGCCACAGCACTCCGAGGGAAGAGCTCTGAAAGAAAACAAACAGAAAACAAACGGCAGCAAGGCAGGTCATGGCAGTAACGGTCGCACATATGTTCGAAAACACGCAGACCCCCACCGCCCCATCCTCATGATGTCCGCATCAGAATACCCGAAAGAGGCTGCGGTGGAAGCAGCCCCAATGCGGAAAGAATGGGTGCCATAACGGGCGCCAGGGATCCCCACTTCCGACAGGGCCGCCCCAGTAACCCTCCAAAATTGGAAACGAGTAAGCGGGGACCCATCCCGATGTACAAAAAGGGGCAGGTGACCAGAGGGGCGTACGGCCATGTAGCGCTCTAGCGCCCCCACCGGACAGATATCTGCAATACTGCACCGTAGGAGCAATAAAGAAACCCCCCTGCCCAGCTGGTCAGTCTTAGATATCCGTACCGTCAGCCGAACCGACGACGCGGTGAAAGCGACATCGGCCAGCTGCAGCGAGCGGCCGGACATATCCCCTCGGGACGCTACCACCAGTTCTCCCACCCGGAGGGCAGCAAAAAATGCCACGGAAGAAGCAGCGTGGAACAACGCCGCCTCATACCCATCAGTACAATGGCGTGGCCAAGCCGCAGCCAAGCGCCGCAGCACCGCCGGTGACACCGGCTGTCGGGCGTCCGGGCGGCGGCCACGCTCCCTTGACCAGCCCTCCAAAACCCGGCGAATACGAAAATCGCCAAGGGTGTCGGGGACGCCGTTTGCCCGAGCGGCAAAGGCCAAGGCCGACAGCCGCCCCTGGATGGTACGTGGCGCAAGACCCGACCTCCGCAGGTGGACCATGAACTGAAGCACATGGTCCACCGGGAGCGGCCAAACCTCCGGCAACCCCTGCTGGCTTCTAAAGGTGGTGAAAGCCTCACACGCCAGGCGATAAGCACGGCGTGTGCGACCCGATAGGGAAAGGCCGATGGCCCGATTCACCTCGGCCCTCCAATGTTCCAGACCGCGTCCGGCAGCTCCGAAGGAAGTGCCCTGGCACCGGGAGCCAACGCCCTGAACCGCGCCATCTGAAAGCGGGACAGGGCGTCAGCAATGGAATTATCCACCCCCGGCACATGGCGTGCGCGAAAAACGATGTTACGCTTCAGCGCAGCCAGGACAAACGGCCTGACTAAGGACATAACCCGGGGGGAGCGTGACGTCTGCGAGTTGACCACCTGGACAACCGCCGAGTTGTCACACCAAAAGGTGACAACGGAGTTCTCCCAGAGACGTCCCCACATGTTGATCGCCCCCCAGATGGGAAAAAATTCCAGGAAAGTCAGGTCCCTCACAACGTCGGAGTCCTGCCAGTGCGGCGGCCATGCGCCGGCACACCAACGGCCATCAAAATAGATGCCGAAACCGCAAGACCCCGATGCGTCGGAATGGACCTGAAAACTGGAAGAGAGGAAAAGGTCAGAGCGCCAAAAGGAAACCCCATTGAAGTCCCTAAGGAACGCCAACCAGACCTCCAAATCCTCCCTCATCCCATGGGTCAGCCTGGTCCTGTGGAACTTCTTGGACAGGCCGGCCATCGCGTCGCACAAACGGCGAGCAAAGGCGCGGCCGGGGGCCACCACCCTACAGGCAAAGTTGAGATGCCCGTGAAGCTCCTGCAATTCGTGCAGGGTGACCTTTTTCTTGGGCAGGAGCGCCTCTATCCTGTCAATCAGGCGCTGCACCTTGTCAAGGGGGAGACGAGAGGACATGGCGACCGTATCCAATTCGATGCCCAGAAAAGTGAGGGTAGTGGCCGGACCCTCAGTTTTCTCAGGCGCCAACGGGACAGCCAACTCCTCCGCCAGGCCTTGAAACGACTGGAGCAGGTGAACGCAATCCCCAGTACCTGCGGGCCCCCCAAAAAGAAAATCATCGAGGTAATGGGCGACCCTGCCAGAACCTGCCTTCCTAACTAAAGCCCAGTGCAAGAAAGAACTAAAGCGCTCAAACGCGGCGCAGGAAATGGAACAGCCAAACGGCATGGCCCGGTCCACGAAATACTGGCCCTCAAAACGAAAGCCCAGTAGCTCGAAGTCATCCGGGTGCACCGGCAACAGCCGAAACGCAGACTTGATGTCGCATTTGGCCAAGAGCGCACCCGGACCACAGGAGCGGACCATGCGTACGGCCTCGTCAAACGACGTATACCGGACCGAGCACAACGCGTCCGGGATAGCGTCGTTGACGGAGGACCCGGCAGGGTAAGACAGGTGGTGAATCAACCTGAACTCCCCCGGGGCCTTTTTTGGAACCAATCCCAACGGGGAAACTTTAAGGTTCGGGAAGGGTGGGCCAGCGAAAGGACCCGCCACCCTGCCTGCTGCCACCTCCTTAAAAATTTGTGCTCGGGCCACTGACTCCATCCCTACCAGAGATCTTAGATTGGGCGCGTCCTGAGGCCCCCGCGTCCCCACCACAGGGATACGGAAGCCAAAGGTGAAACCCTGTGAGAGGTACCTGGCGTCAGTGGACAAAGGATACTCCCACAGCAGGCGGTTCAAGACGTCCACCCTAATTGGGCTGGGGCCCTTTTCCAGGGGCGGTGTCAGCCCCGGCCCGTTTGGCCCCCTGTTGGTCCTTACCCCGGCCCCTGCCCGCCCCCCCTCGGAAACAGGAGGTGGCGGGGTGGGCGCCCGCGCAAATCGAGCATTCGTGCTTGAATTTGCACTGTTTTTTGGAGCAGCGACCCGAAGCGGAGTACTCCCAGCAAAGCAGGCGGGCCGGAACCGCCTGCCCCGCCGACTGGCGGGGTGCCTGAGAGGGAGTAGGACGCTGGATCAGGTGGCCGCAGTCGTAACGCTCACCAAGGGCCGGGCGGGTCGGGGTCATGAGCTGCATCCACAACGCGGAATGCGTCTCATCCCAGCGCATACCGGGGCGGATGGCCGCGCGCATACGAAATTCCTCGTCATACGACAGCCATGCCTGCCCCGGAAAGTCCACGTAGGCCCTATAAATAATATCCAGGTACTGGAAAAGAGAAACCCCTAGCTGGGGGAAAGCCCTGGACAACACACCGGCATAGATAATAAAACCTGGGAGCCAATTGGCCCAGGTGCGGGGAGGCTTCTTCCTCTTGGCCCTCTCCTTATCCGCCTCGTCAGCCTTCTCCTTCTCCTCTTTCGTGGAGTCCCGATTGAGGAGGGAGAAGAAATCGACATACTCCCCGCGGAGGATCTTATCCCGGGTGGCGGGGAGCAAGTGGTCGCCGAGCGGCAACGAGTGGTCACCGTACGGCATGGCTGAGCGAGACACGGAGTTGTAACCCGTGTCACCAAAGGAGTAGCAAGGCCAACCCGGGGCCGCCATAGAGGGTACGCCGAAAGGCGAAGCCACCGGAGGCGGCGGGTAGGGCGCCCGCCAAGTGCCAGGCACCGGGTGGACCGGCGGAGGCAGAACGGTCGTTGTCGGAGCCGGTCCCGGCCACGAAGGGGCCGGCCCCTGCCCCGAGGGCGCCGGCGGCAACCACGGCAACCCAGGCGCCGCGTTCGCCGCCGGCCAGGGCGAAGCCACGGGAGTAGCCGACTGGCACGGCCACGGCCATTGCACCGGAGGGTGCGGTGGAACGACGGGCGGGGGCGGGTCAGCCAGCGGCGGCTGCTCGACGGGAAGCGGCAGCTGCGGCGACGAGTCATGGAGGTTGGCCGGATCGGCCGCATACTCACCACCGGCCCGGACATCTGGAACCACCGGAGACATGAGGACCGGGCGGGCACCACTGGGCCCGGTCGCGGGTTCCGCTGCAGCCGGGGGGGCAGGGTCCTCAATCCGGCCCTCGGCGTCGCCGGGGACCTGGTCGCCGGGAGGCGGGATAGGCGGCAGGCGGGCCTCAAGCTGGGCAATCCGCTGGTGGATGACCTCCACCAGCCCACTCCAGTCCGCAGCGGACGGATCTGTGACCGACCGGGCGGCCCGATGGGCCGCCCCACCCAAATCCGGCACCTGTCCCGCGACCACGGCCCGTTCAAGGGCCGCCACACGAGCCAGGAGGGCGGCGGGTGTAACGGGGTTACTCTCAGACCCCGAGGCGCGGCGGCTGGGACCCCCTGTGGCAGTAGCCCTGCGGGGGATGCGGCGGGGGCGAGGCACGGCCTGAGAACTGTGAGCCACGGCCTGCTTCTTGGGGGCCATGGCAAAACGGGGCGACCAACCCTTACTAAGGCCTCACTACGCTGGCCCGCTAGATGCAGGCTCAAAGACCACGCTGAGGACTCCCTAAGGCCTTCCGGACCAGGAGCGACCCCCACTAACAGCAACAACCCGGGGGCTGCGAGGTCGGCCTCAAAGGGCTCCCCGCCCAGGAAGCCTAGTACCGGAAACAACTGCCCCAAGTATAGGCCCTTTACAGGTGCCCAAAAAGGTGCTATCTGCAGGCCCCTATGGCCGAAGGAGGCCAAGGGGACAGTCACCCTAGTCGGGCTGGAACCCAAGACGGGCTCGATCCCACAACAGCCGCAGCAAGTGCAGCTGCAGTACAGCGGGTTAACCACTGAGCAACCAATGCGACACACAAAATGGCGGGCGCAAGTGGTGGACGCTCAAAATGGCGACCGCCAATAGCGCCCCGCCGAAAAGGCTCCAAAAAGGGGGCCTGAGGCTGGAAAGGGAACCAGGGGGAAGACCAACGGAGTACCGCAGGTCTAGACGGGAGCTAACCTAAGGGTAAGCAGAACTCGCAACACTCTCTGGCTGCAGTAAGCTACTACAGAGACGGCCAAGCCCGAAGCAAGACGCCGCAGGAGACGAAAAACGTACCCAGCTCGCTCGCCTGTCAAACGGGACTGGCGAACGAGCGCAGGGAGCGCGCCGCCCTTATAAGGGCAGCGCTTAACCACGCCCCCTGCGCTCGTCCCCAGGCCCGTCACTTCTGGCAGGCACCGGGGCAAAGCAAGCGGCCGCCGCAATCGCCGCGGCCGCTCGACCAATCTCTTCATTATTAAAGTAAACCATTAAATTAACTATTCAGACTGCTGAATAAAACTGGAGACTATTGGTCTAAAAGGCTTGCCCTGAAGTTAAAAAGTACTGTATAATAGATTTCATGTCGACTAGTATATGAACCAATGGCCACCCCAGGAATATCACAGAACTCTCCCTGCCTGTCGGACAGGGAGAATGAGGGTCAGCTGCGTGGACCGGCTAGCCCAGCCATAAAAGACCTTGCTGCTGTTGCTTCCTCCATAGCCACCCCAGGAACATCACAGAACTCTCCCTGCCTGTCAGACAGGGAGAATGAGGGTCAGCTGTGTGGACTGGCTAGCCCAGCCATAAAAGACCTTGCTGCTGTTGCTTCCTCCATGGCCACCCCAGGAACATCACAAACTCTCCCTGCCTGTCGGACAGGGAGAATGAGGGTCAGCTGTGTGGACCGGCTAGCCCAGCCATAAAAGACCTTGCTGCTGTTGCTTCCTCCATAGCCACCCCAGGAACATCACAGAACTCTCCCTGCCTGTCAGACAGGGAGAATGAGGGCCAGCTGGCCAAAGACTCCTGTCTCTCTTGACCGTAATGTATTTTTTACACTGTATTTTATTGTATTGTTTTTCTTTTTATGTAAAATTTATTGATTGCATTATCTGTGCTGCATCTGTTGTTATATATATTATGCTGTATTTATATTTGAGATTGTGATACTGTATATGTTGCTTATGTTATGTGAGCCGCTCTGAGTCACCTCAGTGAGGTGAGTAGAGCGGCATATAAGTCTAATTCTTCAACAACAACAACAACAACAACAACAACAACCACAACAACCACAACAACCACAACAACCACAACAACAACAACCTATCATGCTGTTGCTAAAATGGATTTTTCAAACATTGTGATGGCTTCAGACTTATGCAAAATTATTAGGGAACATCATTAGTTGAAACTGGTGAATATTTATAACTTTAGCTATTATATTTTTATATGAGTATTTACCTATACAGTATATATCAATCTTATCTTCAAAATTATTGGCACCAATATTAAAAATAAAAATCTTTCTGACTGCAAAATTTCTGTTCAGCCATATCTTGAGTGAAACAAATTATATTGTTTGCAGGGCCAAATTGTTGATCTAACATTAATTTCCTAGTGTACTTAATCTCCCATTAAATTTTGATTTACATTTTTATTGGTTTGGAGGTCATTATTTGTGTATGCTCTGGCACAGTTTTCTAAATTGCAACTTTGTGCTTTCAAGCATAGCAGATTTCATTTCAAAGGGAATATATTGGTAAGGCACTGAAGAGTACCAACTGTCATACAATACTTTCCCAGGATTAATAGTTAGTCCTCTGATCTGTCTTGGTAAATGGTCTGAAGAAAATAATATTATTTCTTGTGTTGCTAGAGAATTTAAATGTTTTTAATGAAAAATATTATTCTCTGATGTTTTCTGTTGTGGTGTAGTTTGGCAAAAATGATTTCAATTCAAATATTTGCAGTCACTTCACATGCCCTAAAACAGAAGCAACATTTGTCATTTACATTTTGACTCCAATTAAATCAATAAGTTTGGATTCACCATTTTCAATTTACTCCTTTGCATCATATATAGAAAGTCTGAGAGATTATTCAGTGACCAATCATATAATAGGGATTTGTGGTTTATGTTTAATTTATTATTTCACTCTCAGTATGTTTGATTGTTATAGACCTGTCTCTCATACATAGTTTCTAGAAGTACTTACATTCCTAGACAAGTGTTTAAGGGCACAATCCTAAGTAGTTGAGCTGATTCTAATGCAGCTGGGGCTATGTTGAAACTATTCATGTCACAACCTATGATTTTTTGAAATTATTTATTCTCACCCTTATCTATCCTAATCCTGGCTTCGTGCCACCATAGTGGCTGTAATCTGGTTGAAAGAGGATTTTTTTCTTCCCCTGATTCTTCCTCTCTCCATTCCTTTTTGACTTTTCTGTTGGATAATCTCAGGCAACACAGCAGTTGTTACCATATTCAGTTATACCAGAAAATCTTAGATCAGCAATGACAACACAGTTCTGCTGATAAAAGAGATTTCTGCCTATTGCAAATGCAGTATAGCCAGAATATCATTAAATTGCCTGTGATCATTTGGCTTTCTGGTTTAAAATTTATGTAAAATGGACCTAGGCTTCAACATTTACAGTTTCAGTACTGTATCTTAAATGCCACTACTGTGTTTTGTCATATATTATATTTACTTTAGTAAAGTCAACTGACCATGTACCAATAGAGTTGTGGATTTAAACCAGAGGTATTATCAGAGAATAATGCAAAAGAGTTCTTGTAGGTATAAGGAAATAAGAGCCTAGATCAGTGATGGTGGTACTTTTTAGAGACCAAACAGAGGGGTGGGCCAAACTCTGTGCTGGGGGGGAGAGAGAAAGTGCTCCCATTGTGCTGCTGGGCAGAGGGACAGGTAACTCTGTGCTGTGGGAGGGAGGGATCACTCCCATTGGGTTGCTCGGCAGAGGGGGTGGGGCAAATTCTCTGCTGGGCGGAGGCCAGCATGCCCACAGAGAGGGTTGTAAGTGCCCCATCTTGCACAGATGCCAAAGGTTATTTCCAAAGAAATAAGAGCTTGTCTACCTTGTTGAAATAAACCTGGAATTGATTTGGAATTCTGAAGTCATTTTTCTCAAGTTCATGTGACATGGTCATTTTGAAAGTATGTGCAATTTATAAATTGATAGAAATCTGTGGAACATATTGGTGCAGGAGACTACATGTGATTTCAGATCACCATATTTGAAAGGATTTTGCCACTACAAGATTGGTGGGAAGTAGACCATGAATACTGCTTCCCCCTGTAATAACACACCCATGGATCTATAGCTCTTCTGTCTACAATTGAAATTTACAGCTTACTTCTAAGGCAGTATTTTTTTATTATTCCCTCGTGGTCCACCTCCATTACCTAATGGCAGTGAGTTTCTCTTTCTGTACTTCATATAATTTGTCTCAAAAACCAAAATTGAGAGTGCATCTGCCTTTTCCTGCTCTGCATGTTTTTCTCTCTCAGCTGTGGAAGTTGCTCATATTGAAAAGCATATAATCTCTTTTCCCTTAGTCATATTTCATATTATTTTCTTCTATGTTTTGGTAACTGACATAATGACAGGAGGAAAAATTGACAAGGCTCTCATTTGTGGTTTTCAGTGCCAGTTGCCTGAAATGATCACTCTAGTGCTCGATTTGTGTTCCTTTTTCATGTTCAAAAGTGTGTAGTCTCTCTTCTCTTGGTAATGTTTAATTTTTTTCATCAAGTTTTCAGTAACTGGCATAGCACTGGGGGATTTCAATTTGCCGTCATTGGGGATCGGTTCTGAGGTAGCTCGGGAGTTCATGGTTTCCATGGCAACCGTGGGCCTGACCCAGGTAATCCAGGGCCCTACCAGGAGCAGTGGCTACACCCCAGATCTGATCTTTTTGTCGGAGCCGTGGCAGAGTGATCTGAAAATACAGAATTTAGACATCACTCCTGTGCCATGGTCAGATCACTATCTGGTGACTCTGGACTTCCTGGGGGCGAGACTTCACCGTAGGGAGGCAGGGCCGATTAAATGGGCCTGCCCCCGGCGACTAATGGATCCAGAAGGATTCCAACGGGAACTGGGGTGTTGTCCTCTTGACCTGCGAAGTGGTTCATCCGAAGCCCTTGTCGATTCCTGGAATAGGAGAGCGACCGCAGCTTTGGATGTAATCGCGCCACTACGGCCTCTCCACGCTCGTGGGGGTCGTTCTGCCCCTTGGTTTACAGAAGAGCTAAGGGAGCTGAAACGAGCTAAGAGACGCCGAGAGCGCCGCTGGGTGAAGACCCGGAGCGAGTCCGATCGAACACTGGTTAGATCTGCTATTAAAGACTACCTAGTGGCGATGGGGTCAGTGAAACGTCAATATTTCACCGCCCTCATTGCCTCCACAGATAATCGCCCAGCGGCCCTGTTCCGGGTGACCAGGTCCCTCCTTGGCAAGGAGGGGCCGGGCCCTGGTTGGCAGGGGTCTGCTGATGTTTTTGCTGATTATCTAGCAGGGAAAGTCGCTCAGATCCGCTCAAAGTTTAATCCCGGCGTGGAAGGTACTGAACTGGGGTTGACCAAGGCACAGTCTAGCCATGTTATCTGGGATCAGTTCGAGCCAGTTGGCCCTGAGGAAGTGGACAGGCTTCTTGTATCTGTCCGCGCCACGACCTGTGCACTGGACCCATGCCCTGCCTGGTTAATTAAAGCTGCCAAGATTGTGGCAGGTGGCTGGGTCGAGGCGATTATTAATGCTTCATTAAAAGAGGGGCATTTTCCAGCACCATTTAAACATGCTTTAGTGCTCCCCCTCTTGAAAAAACCTTCCCTCGACCCTATGGTAATTTCCAACTACCGTCCAGTGTCTAACCTACCTTTTTTAGGTAAGGTCCTGGAAAAAGCTGTGGCGCAGCAGTTACAGGATGTCCTGGATGAAGCGGATTATCTGGACCCGTTTCAGTCAGGATTCAGGCCCGGATATGGTACTGAAACTGCACTCGTCGCTTTGGTGGATGATCTCTGGAGAGAGCGGGATGGAGGGGAGCCGTCTGTCCTTGCTCTCCTCGATCTCTCAGCGGCTTTTGACACTGTCGATCATGGCATCCTTCTGGGAAGGCTCCGGGGTTTGGGGATCCAGGGCACAGTGTTGTCCTGGTTTTCCTCATTCTTGAGGGACAGGACCCAGTCGGTGTGCCTGGAGAAGGAGGAGTCCAGCCCTAGGCCCCTGCAGTATGGGGTGCCTCAGGGCTCGGTACTCTCTCCTCTCCTATTTAACATCTACATGAAGCCGCTGGGTGAGATCATCCGTTCCCACGGGGTACGGTATCATCAGTATGCTGATGATACCCAGTTGTACATCTCAGCCCGTGGGGACCCAAGCGGTGCAGTGGAAGTCCTTTCCAGGTGCCTGGAGGCTGTTGAGGTCTGGATGGGGGAAAACGGGCTACAGCTGAATCCCGGTAAGACTGAGTGGCTATGGGTAAGGGGCCCCGCGTTGACACGGGAGTTACCAGCTTTGGTTCTGGATGAGGCAGTTTTGCCCCAAACAGACCCGGTGCGTAATCTGGGGGTCCTCCTGGACTCACGGCTACTGTTCAATGAGCAGGTGGCAGCCGTGGCCAGGAGGGCTTTTGCACAACTTCGTGTAATACGCCAGTTACGCCCGCTCCTCGACCGGGATGCCTTGCTTATGGTCACGCACGCTTTGGTCACCTCCAGACTTGACTACTGTAATGCGCTCTACATGGGGCTGCCCTTGGTGACCATTCGGAGACTGCAGCTGGTCCAAAATGCGGCAGCCCGGGTAGTGATGGGGCGCGGGCGTTATGCTCGGGCCTCTCCACTGCTTAGGGAGCTGCATTGGTTGCCAGTTTGTCTCCGGGTGCAATTCAAGGTGCTGGTCATTACCTTTAAAGCCCTATATGGTAGTGGGCCAGGATACCTAAGAGACCGCGTCACCCTAAGAACATCTGTCCGTCCCACCAGGGCGGATCGGAGGGGCTCTCTTGTTGTACCATCGGCTAGGGAGGCTCACCTCGCTAGCACCAGGAAGAGGGCCTTCTCCGTGTTCGCCCCGGCCCTCTGGAACCTCCTCCCAACTGAGCTGCGCATGCAGACAGAGCTCCTGTCCTTCCGGAAGAGCTTAAAGACCTGACTGGCTTAAAGACCTGACTGACTTAAAGACCAGGACATGTGTGGGGTTCCAGGGATGTGGGATCCCATGTGGGGTGGTTAGTCTAAGGATTTTACCCTTCTGACGACACCCCCAGATACTGTTTTAGTCTATGAATTTTTAAATTTTTTATTGATGTGTTTTAACTTGGGTTGTAAGCCGCCCAGAGTCGGGCTTGCCCGATTGGGGCGGGTTAGCAAGTGTGAAATATAAATAAATAAATAAATAAATAAAAGAAAACAGGATACAGTTTCAAATGTTATGATATCTGTAGTCCAGAACTCATTACTTTGCCAACAAAAACTTTCCAAACCCTAGAGACGTATTGTACCCCAAAACAGACAATTGCAAATACAGTTGATTTAGAATAAACAATGTCTAGAATTTATTCAAAATAATCAACCCAGCCAGGGTGTTTTTAAAAATCCACTTACCAGAAGAAGTAATGCATGCTTAGCTGTACATCATTATGGCTCCCAATCTTTAAATCAGTGTAGAACATTGGGAACACAACTTAAATAGTTTCAAACTGAAATCTAGAAAAGCTCTTAGTCTGTCTCAGCATGTTGGCAAAAGAATAGGGGGGAAAGGCAAAACACATTGCTTCTATACCCCTGAGTGAAGAGACATACACCAAAGCTGGATTTAAAACAACGAGCTACTTTGTTGAATAAACAGTAAAGATTGCTCTGAGGGCAAGTAGTGCGGGTGCAGAGCCTGAAAAAGGGAGTACCAAATTTGTCATGGGAGAAATAAACTACGGGCTGCAGAACCAGTGCTAATCATGGCTAAGCAACTGCACGCAACAGTAGGGGCTTAATTATAACCCAAAACGGTTGCCAGGTAATCCAGGAGCTGTTGAGGCATACCCCTAGGTAAGGTCATCCCAGCCCCTGGACAACCCCAGCCCATACAGGAAGGCAATAAAATAATTGGGATAGAAAATCACCCACACAGGGTGCAGCAGGCTGACACCCGATCCCACCCAGCCCAACCTATCGGACTGGGTGCCCCAGTGCAAGAGAGAAGAAGTTCTACCCCCTCTAGGGGGAAGGTCTGAAGGGAGAAGAAACCAAGGCCAGCAAGGAGACAAGCACCATCACAACAGGAGTCACCGACTGGAACCTGCAACAAGAAAACAAACAGGCAAGGGGAGAAAAATACACAGTCAATACAACAGAAAAACAAACAGTTAAACTAAGAACTGAAAGGAAGGAGCAGCTGGGAAGAAACAGAAGCAGGAGGCGCCACAGAGGGTTGGGGTGAAGAAATGCATGCACCGGAAGCAGAGTGGGCAGATTCTGCAATGGAGCAAGAAGAGGCCGAGTGAGAGCCTGAGCAGATGGGGCACTCATGCTTGTACCGGTACTGCTTCTTAGTACAATGTCCCTGAGCTGTGAATTCCCAACAGAAAGAATGTGGCTGGGAAGTGTTTACATCGGAAAGCTGACGATTGCTGCTGGACCAAATGACCACAGTCATACCAGTGGAAGGGCATGAGTGGGTCATAAATTGGAGCCAGAGCTGGGAATTAGGCTCATCCCAGTGCATGTCAGGCCTGAGGGTGGCCCTCATGTGGAAGTTCTTGTCATAAGACTTCCATGCATCACTGGGAAAATCTACATGAGCCCAGTAGGTTAATTGAGATATTGTATGAGAGGTAAGGCAAGGGCTGGATGTGTCTGAATGGAAACCTCAGCATAGATAAGGAAGGCTGGCAGTCAATTGTCCCACGTATGTGGAAGCTTCTTGTGCCTGGCCAGCTCCTTGTCCACTTCATCTAATTTGTCATGGTCACCCCTGGGATCATCATGTTTGAGTAGGCCAAAAAGGTCTGCATAATCACTGCGTACAATCTTGTCCCTGGTGGATCCCTGAGGAGGAGAGAAGTGGGAGGAAGGAAAGGAGGACCCCACTATGGTCTGGCCCAGCAAAGCCACAATAGGGCCAGTCAAAGGTGGCATGCCTAGTTGGGGAGCATTGACATGAGGAGGGACAGGTCAAGGCCCCACCCCGCAAAACCAAGACAAATCAGAGGGGCCCTGAGAGGCAAAAGGCCACAGCCACCAGTGGGCGTGAGATGGAAATGGAGAGTGTGCAGAGGTGAATGTGCTAGAAACAGAAGGGTCCAGGCCCAAGCGAGGAACAGCTGGAAGGGCAGGAGGAAGTGCGGCAGAACCCTGGAGGGGCACAGTCTGGTTGCTCGCAGCCCCTGGGTGGAGGGCAGGGAGAGAAAGAGGAGGTGGGGAGGGTGGAGACAGACTCAAGGGCTGAAACCCTGGAAGGAAAGCCACCACCTCATACCAGCTCTGGCGGAGCACAGGGAAGGCCAAGAGACTTTGCAGAAGAGGAGAGAGAAGGCATGGAGGGACACGCCAAATAGTGGTGGTCCACCAAAAGGCATACTGAGGAGCATGGTGCACAAGTTAGAGTAGGAGGAAGACAAGGTGGGTGCCTGGAGGTGTGGTGGCCATTCGAAGAATTGGCAAAATGACTCACTGGAGCCATAAGGCAAGGTGAGGAAGGCAGCGGGGCAGCAGAACCAAAAGTGGTTCAGCTGGCGAGGGGAGAAGCAGAAGCTTTCTCCAACAGCTGAAAAAAAGGAAGGGCAAGGCAGGAAGGAGCACCCCTTATAAAGAGGTATTGGCTCTTTCCTCCCTGCCTGCCTGAGCAGGAAAAGCAAGCAGACATCCATCTCATCCAGGGGCCAGGAGCAATGTGCACACCACAAGCATGTGCTCACGGTGCACATCCAGTTTTGTTTCAGATCAGGCTTTCATGAATGAAGATCTACTACTTGAGAATTCACAAACTCTTAACATTGATAGTCATTTGTGTTGTGGTGTCATCACCTCTGATCGATGGTGATTCTATGGACAAGTTACCTCCAGAATGTCCTCTCATTAGTAGCCCTGCTTACCCATGGCAAACACAAGCTAATCCATTTTATATTTGATTTTCCACTTTTCTGTCTTCAAATTTTTCAGGCTTTCATATATTTTCCAATGTGTATTGTCTTCTCAAGTTATTTTGACAGCCTCAGTGTCATCATTTTTTCATCTAATTCAGGCTTCATTTGTTGCAGAATCTACTTGTTTCTCTTGGTGGTATCCTTAAAAGCTTTCCTCTAGCACTGTAGTTAGAATGAATAAATTATTTTCTTTTTGGTTTTTCCAATGTCCAACTTTCACCTTTGTGAACAATAATTGGGAATATTAATTGTGGATTACTTTGGCCTTGGTCTCTAGTGCTACATGTTTACATTTGATGATCTTTTCTAGTTTCTCTATAGCTGCCTTCAGTCGTCTGATTCCATAGCTATAGTCTCCATTTAGACTGACAACTGAACAAAGCATACAAAATCTTTAACAAATTCAGTTTATTTATGGTCAACATTAAATTTGTATACCTCTTCATTATTCATATTTTTTTTTGTTTTGTTAATGTTCAATCATTGCTGCTATCTTCCAATAATATGATATCATCTGCATATCTTAAGTTGTTGATATTTCTTCCCCCAATTTTCACTCTTTCATCTGAATCTATTCCAGCTTTCCATATCATATGTTGCATACAGATTAAACATTAGAAAAAGTGTCAGATTGATAAACTATTTTATGCAAAACTATTCTATTCATCCTAAAAGTAGCTTCTTGTCTGCAGTATAGATTATGTATCAAGCTAATCATATTTGCATCACATTTCCTTAGAGCATTCCATAGCCTTTAAAGATCCATGCTGGCAAAGTCTTATCTGAAGTATATAAAGCATAGATAGATTGTTGAAATTGTCTGATAAGTTCTACCAGCCTAAATATTTTGGCACTATAAAATATAGTGTCTCTTCCTTTTCAGAATCCAGGTTGAATATCAGGCATTTCTTTATTCCTTTACTGTACTTTGAACACTATTATGTTTGCTTGAAAAAGCAATACAATAGTCCTATAGTTACTGTGTTCGTTGGTGTATTTTTTAAATTGAAAAGTATATTGAATGTTCTGTGAACCTTTTATTTTCCATATTTGTTGGCTTATATTGCTTGGAATAGTTCTAGCAGCATCCAATCTATTCCTGGTAGCTTATTTCTTCCAAGTATTTTGACAGCAACTTTAATTTCACTTTATAACTTGGAGGTCAGTTATATTCCCTGTTATTTTCTTCTATTTCTGTATGGTAATCATTGTAATAGCTTCTTTCTCTCTCTACATAAGAATCACTAAAAGTTGCATTTAAGACTTTGACCCACTTCTATTACATTTTACTTTTGTTTCTCTCCTGACCTTCACAGTTTTAAGTGTTTATTATACCATAAGAATTGTTTTTTTTTTATTCTTCTGTGATAATATTTCTGGTTTCAATCCACAGCTCTTCTGGATCACAGGTAAGTTTAGTAATTCTTGATATACACTTTAAATTCAGAAGGAATGTTACTTAATTTATATTTAGGCATTATGATTCTTCTAGAGCTGTGGTTCCCAACATGTGGCATATGCCCCATGTGGGGGCAATTTGATTTTCAAGGGGGACAATTCAAGAATGAGTTATTGACGGTGAATGGCCTTTTCAGCTTTCTCCACATGAATAAGAGTTCGCTTTTTGAATAATAAGAATTATATGCCACCAGGGGTGGGGGAGGGTAGATCAGGATTTTAGAGATGCTTAGGTGAAGCATGACCAAAAAAATGGTTGGGAACCATTGTTCTAGAGGTTTTTTTAGTTTTGCTAAAATCTTTGCTAAAGGGTTTTTGATATTAATGATTCATAGTTAATAATTTAATCTGATCTTGATATTTTTCTGGCAGACAGTATACAGCATTTCTATCTCTTCCTTTGAATTATGTAGCCTATTAGATTTTTATATTGGCTATCTAGTGATGTCTACATGTTAAGTCATCAGTTTTGTTGCCTGAATCATGTATTTTCAATAAACAGATGGTGTGGCACACAGATTCTGTTTCTGATAAGCTTTCTTCTGCATTGTTTCTGACCCCTAGTTCAAATTCTCTAATTATGTTTGATTCTGCCTTGTTTCCTATTGTTGCATTCCAGTCACCTATCATTAACCCCTAGACGGATAGCTCAGTGGTTTAGATATTTGGCTGTGGAGCCATCAGTTGGGAGTTTGATTCCAGAAAAGCCAGTCTGTGTGGTCAGAATCAAACTGCACATTTCCAGGGTGCCCCCAGAGAAGAAAACAATGGTAAAATGCTCTGTGTATTTTGTACCTCAGGGGTACCCAAACTTTTAGGGCTATGAGCCGGTCACGTGGTTGAGGGGGCTGGTCACTATGGCCCAGGGGCCAGATCTGGGCCCCAGGCCATAGTTTGGGCACCCTTGCTCTACCTAGAAAAACCCTGGGAAGAGTTGCCATACATCATAATTGACTTGACAACATCCAATTATTTATTATTATGATTAACGACACCTTTTTTGTATGTGATCATTTTGCTCTTGAATACTTGTGCAAAAGCTTTTTATTTCTTCATCTTTAGCAACTTTAGTAGGGATGAGACCTTGGGATTTTAGGACTCCTGTTACCAAGAAATCCCATCCCTCCAAGGAACCTTTGCAAATCCAATCTTTAAAAGAAATTGATCAGGGGATGTTTAGTACAATCCCTGCTATCTGCATAAATGTAGAAATGTCTATATATTACAATAATAGAAATAATTATTGCTAAAGGTGTTTATATTGGGAACCAAATATAAAATAAACTAGTTCCATGAAATTAAGGTGCTGCATATCTATCTCCAGATTGTCAATTTATATCGCACGGCTGAATCCTGGTCACATATATCTCCCCTGTTCTCATTTCACTGACAGCTAACAGACAATCTCTGTCTCTTCCCTGTATCATTCGTTCATTTGTGTACAGTATATGCTACACAGAATGCAGCTTATAAAACAGATTGAAATAACAAAAGACTAACAGAACATAATTAAAATAGAATTCAGAGTGCAACTCCATAGCCAGGGAAATGGACATTCTTTTGCTGTAAAGTTGCACTGGGGGATTTGGATCTACGTACAGTATTTTTAAAGTGGCCACACTTCAATCAAACTCTTGCAATTCTTCTTACAGCCTGCAGTGGCACTGTTGAAAGAACCATGTTAATAGGCAATGATACTGGCTTTCTCCTATCTCCATTGGCAGCTTGTAACATGGGGCTTTGCCTTGTTAAGTTGTTTTTAAAAAGTAAATAGAATAACAGGAGTGTTGCCCAGGAGGAGAAGCTTTAAGGAGGATAGTCTTAGCAGGGAGGCTTTTGCTGCACAGTGTGTGTTCACTCTAACCTCTGTCCATGTACACACACACACTGAGATAAGAGGTGGGGGAAGATGGGACGGTCACACTTCATCCTCCCTTTTTACATCAGTTCAAGTGATTTCATGCTTGAAATCAATCAGAAAGGAAAGGAATCAGCATTTGAAAAAGTAGAAGGTTACTTGGTAGACTGGGAAAGCTATGGAATGGGTAGGGACATCTCTGGGCTTTTTCACATTTCCTGTTCTGCCATGTAATAAACTGAAAAAACAATGTGAAACAGCCCACCCAAACCCTTAGTATTTTCACAGTTTTTTGGTAATGTGATCACCCTCTTAAGTTCAATTGTATTATATAATTAAAATGCAATCAAAATTAAAACTCTTTAAAATCAGTACTAAATCTAATTTGGTTTAAAACAGCAAAAGCCAGCAGATTGGGAATGAGACCTCATGGCATGAATTTATACACATCAGCTACAAAGGTATAGAATGGTTAGTTAGCATAACAAATAAGTGTACAGATCAATGTGGCCTTTTACAACTGATCCTAGCAGAAGATATCAGATTGTTATTCAGATTAGCTGTCAAGATTTGTCCAGTTGAATTGCAATTTTTAACAGCAATTTATAAATAATGTGTACATGGGCTTCTTCCTTGTCATTTCCAGTCTTATCTACAAGGTGGAAAGCAGGGAGATGGGTATCCACCTTTAGTTGCCTCATGTAGTCAAAAATAGAAAGTCTTTTGACCTCTTTAAAATGAAATACAGTAAAACATCGGATAACACTAAAACTTGGCTCCACAAGTCTTGGTGTTATCCAACTTTTAGTGTTATCCAATGCATGTTAAAATCCTATTGGATGGATCGGATAACATTAAAGCTCCATAGAGATACATTGTAACCGCACAGGCTTTAGTGGTTGTTATCCGATCCATCCCATAGGACCTTAATGTTATTTGATCCAATTCTCCTCCGCAAATTACTTAACGTTATGTGATTTTAGAGTTATCCGATCCAATCGTTATCCGGTGTTTTACTGTAGTATTATTTGGCATAAGGCCCCATAATCTGTAGCCCATTTCTTCAGAAACATGTTTTTAAAATGCAGTTGATTCTAACAGTATTTATCTGAACAACCCTCCATATGTATATTATGGTTTGAGAATGTAATATATAGACATTATATTTAGAGTTATCACAAACTGCCCCAAGTCAGCCTTTAGCAATGAACTGTGATGACTTTAAACAGGAACCTGATGCTTCTCGTCTCATGATGGCAAACTTTGGCACTCCAGGCGTTCTTGAACTTCAGTTCTCAGAAGCCCAAGTCTCTGTGAATCCACACAAATGGCTGAATTTACAGAGACTTGGGCTTCTGGGAACTGAAGTCCAAGAATACCTGGAGTGCCAAGGTTCGCCACCATGGTTCTAGTCTCATGGCTACAGCAGAAGTAGGGAACTGGGAAGGACAAACCTTGCATCCCTTATGATTTAAGGTCATTGTCTTTCAATCTCAATTCACATCTGAAAAATATTGCAATAGCCCATAGATGAGGGAAAGTAATAAAACAATTATTTATAATGTTCACCAGCTCAATTGTTTGTTAAAATATAGTGTATTTTGTTTTGTGAAGAGTTGTCTGAATATAGCTATAAACCAGGAGAGAAACAAATCTTTATTTAAGCAGGTAAAACAAAGTGAGCTGAATCAGGTGACTCCTTTCATAAATCAGTAATTGTAGGAGGAATAGATTTCTGTCCTTCTGGTCAGGGAGGGGTTGCCACATTGCAGTAGTAGAAATTGTGTTCATATGTTACAAAATAAAAAGGAAGTATGATATAAAAATTACTATTTTTTTAGATTAACAGAAAATATATGAAAATTGTAAGTCATTCTGAAATGTTTATTTTAAGATGCTGCATAGATTTAGATTTATCCTCCCTTTGAAACATGGACACAGCATTGCCTGATGCTTAATGAGAAATGCAAGTGTGCAGTGAGATGAGAATAGAACTGCCTGAAAATAAATCAGCATTTTAGTGCAATAAAGAACATTAGCTGTGATTTATAAGTGAGAGGGTATGAAAAGATTTTGTTTCCTTTCACTTCCCAGAGGTATTCCACTATGCTCTAATAATTACCACCTACGTATATAGTCAAATAGCCTTAGCAATCATTTATTTATAAATCTAAAACAAGAAATATTAGAATCAAATATTTTGCTACTTTCAAGTAGGTTTACAAAGCTCATTGGGTTAAGAATTCAATTATCTACCATGCTTCTGTAGGCTACTGAATTCACATAGGTGTTTGCCAAAAAAGAGAGAATATGCTAAGTGAACCATTCATTTGTAAATTAAATGTTAGAATTTATATTAATTGGAAATTATTGGTGAAGTGCAGCCAATTGCTTGCTAATATATCTTAGAATTCCTCAGGACTAGAATAATTTGAATATTTCCTACCACTTATAAAGAAAATAAGGAAATTTGTATAAAAGTATGCTGTTAGAATTAAGGAAGGACCAAGAGAATATTAATACATCTTTATGGAAGTATTTATTAATTTGTTATTTTCTGGGATCTATGTTAAAGAGACTGCCATGTGAGCTTCTCCTCTGTCCCACTCCAGCCAACCTAGCAATTTGAAAGCAAGAAATTGCAAGTAGATAAATAGGTACCACTTCAGTGAGAAGGTAAGCAGCATTCCATGCACTCCAGTGTTTAGTCATGCTTGCCATATGTCTATGGAAACAACTGCACACACAAACAGCACTGGCTCTTTGGCTGTAAACGGATGTCAGCACCAAACCCTAGAGTCAGATACAACAAGTTTTCGAGCAAGAACAACCTATTAAAACTGAAATCCCTTTCCATTGCCTTTGACAATGAAGAGTTTCAATCTCTGCTACCCAAGATTAACTGCAGATTAAATAGATTTTAACAGCAGTTTTATATCTGTTGGTAGTGATTTACAAGATTATTTTCCTCCCAATTATTCCACATTAGCTAAGAAGGGTCTTGTAAATTGGTTACTCATTAACAGAGTGGGAAAAGTGCAAGCATAATTTTATACAGCAAGTGCAATGCAGGGATGGAAGAATCACAATTTGAGATCAAAATTGCTGGGAGAAACATCAACAATTTGAGACATGCAGATGATACCACCCTAATGGCAGAAAGTGAGGAGGATTTTAAAAACCTCCTGATTAGGTTGAAAGAAGAAAGTGCAAAAGCTGGTTTGAGACTCAATATAAAGAAAACCAAGATAATGGCAACAGGCCCTATCAGTCCCTGGAAAATAGATGGGGAAGAAGTAGAAGCAGTGACAGATTTTACTTTCTTAGGGTCAAAGCTCACTGCAGATGGTGATTGCAGCCATGAAATAAAAAGGCGACTGATTCTTGGGAGGCAAGCAATGAGAAACCTGGGGAACATAGTGAAAAGTAGAGACATCACATTGCAAACAAAAATTCGCATAGTCAAAGCAATGGTATTCCCAGTGGCAATGTATGGTTGTGAGACCTGGACCATTAGGAAAGCTGAGCACAGAAGAATAGGTGCCTTTGAGATGTGGTGTTGGAGGAGAGTTTTGAGAGTCCCCTGGATAGCGAGGAGAACAAATAGGTCAATCTTAGAAGAAATCAAACCTGACTGCTCCTTAGAAGGTCAAATAGTAAAGATGAAGCTAAAGTACTCTGGACATCAAATGAGAAAAGAAGATTCACTTGAGAAAGCCTTGATGCTTGGAAAGGCCGAGAACAAAAGAATAAGGGGGCAGCCAAAAATGAGATGGCTAGATGGTATTGTAGAGACAATGGGCACAGAATTGAGTGAGTTGAGGAGGATGGTGGAGGACAGAAGTGCCTGGCACACAGTGGTCCATGGGGTCGCAAAGGGTCGGAATCGACTGTGCGACTGAACAACAAAAAAGTGCATTAAAATTATTAATTTTACATTACTAAAGTTTCAAAAAGCCTAAAGAAAGTGGCAAAATCTTTGGACAGACTGCTGCCATGTGTAGAAGTCAACTGACATTTTTGACATTATTTTATATACCAGTCTCTCTGACTCTTTCCTAGAAATTTCTTGCACCTCTTACAAGAGAAGAGAAGGAAGAAAATTTGATAAGACAATCTATCTAATGAAATAAAGATGGCTCAGTTTTAATGGTTGAAGAGATACCCTTTTAGTTGGCTATTTGGCTACATATTTTGGCCCACATGGATGTTAGCTGCTTTTAGATCCCTTATTGGGATCTCCCTATTTGGGAGCAGCTCTACGGTCCCAATTACATTCCAATTGTTAGCTCACATCCTCCAAGACTTCACATGGAAGGCAGGCCTGTGGTGGGGAGTGAATCTACCAGGAGAGATGGGCATGTGCCACTGCTCACAGCCCAAACTTTAAAGGGAAACGCCATCTCGGCATTTCCCGCTTCTGTTCTCCTGCCCAGTCTTTGTTCTGCTTTGTGGGAAAAAGTCCAAAGCACTTTGGGAGGAGCTGCCAAAGTTGCCGAAGTGCTTTGTACAAGAAGACTGGGCAAAAGAACAGAAGCAGGAGATGCCGAGGTGGCATTTCTCTTTAAAGTTTGAGCTTTGAGCAGTGGGGTCAGTGATGCGATGTAACAGCTACACCTGTGCTGTTCCAATTGCTGTTCCAATTGGAGAACCCTTAAGGAGGTACAGCTGTTTTACATTTACATTAAGGCATATTATCCTAGAGAACTGGTTAGGCAAAGACTTAGTACCTAACTTCTTTAACTGTTGAAAACTCGAAAAGTGCCAAAATGAAGCCATCTTGTGGTGAGTTCATTCTGTAGTTCCTTCCATCTGACCTAGTGTGAGAAAGATTTGCCAGAATAAGCTTTAAGCTCTGGTTGGGTGGGTGGGTGGGTGTATTTTAATGTATTTTTTATTTTATTTATTTATTTATTTAATTTATTTACAGGTTTGTGTTGTGGGTCGGTGGGTGGGTTGAGGGGTGTGTGCTATTTTTATTTTAGTTTTTTACTTTTTTTATTTGGCCCTGCCCACAACGTCATGATGTTGGCTCCACCTTCACTGTGATGACATCACGGTGGGGTAGTAAAATTTTTGACATCCCACCACTGAGTGGGGTGCGCCTGTCTGTTCTGGTAGATTATTTCCCCATCATAGGCCTGATGGAAGGTATGACAAAAAATTAAAATCATTGCATAGAAACAGATGAGTTAGTATGAGAGATGCAGAAATGTAGCGGGCAGGACTGCTAACCCACAGATAAAATTCTTGAAGATATGTAATAGAATTATCTGATTTAAAGAGAAAATAAGTATCCTGGAGTATGCTGCCAAGATGGTATTGGTGAGTTGCTTATACAGCCAGAACATCCCTGTAAGGGAATTACGTTAGTGGGAGAAATATTCAAAATGACCAATTAAGACAGCTGTTATCCTCTCCTCTTCTCTACTCCATGTTGCATCTCCAAACACTCCTCCCATAAGTTAGGGTGTCCAGGCTTACTTAACATAGTGAATCACAGTTAGAGCAGGCATGTTTGAATCAACAGAATATATGGGAAAATTGACTCACTATATCCCTAATGATTCAGTAGATATACCCTTAGTGTAATTTACTACAGCAAGTAACAGGATTTTGGTCATTGCTTAATAAAATGCAGTAACTATTTTCACTATACAGACTTAACTGTTCTAAATTCCACAAATTTGGTTTCCCACTGTTCCTTTTTTATTGTAAGTTTAAAATTCCATAACTCAGACCATAGCACATATGGTAAAAACCCCTCAATCAAAAGAGCATTCTGGTGCAACATTCATAGTTTGAATCCAGACCAAATTGAATAATCATGGTTCCCATTAAAATTAAAAAAATTATCAATGTCCCATCAGTTTGGTGATCTGTTCAAATAACATAGATTGGATGCAACTCATTGCCTGTAGCCTTATGTACTGCAAGCCACTACTCTAAAAATGGTAGCATTAATGCTTATTAATGGTCTGTGAACATGTGAAGGTACATAGTTTGGTTAAGATGCCCCTTGTGGCTTGGCCAGAGTCAGAGATGGGTGGGATCAGAATCTAACATTGACAGGGCTACCTTTCTTTTCCATCTACCACCACATTTTCTTTCCCCTTCTCTCCTCTTGCCAATCCCTGTTCAGTTCTTTCTCTCTTCCATGCTTGCCTTCTCCTTTTGCTCTTCTTTCTGGACTGTCAGGCAGTGTATAAGTGGTAGGAAAAAATGGCTGCCTGCCACAATCTCAGACTTATCATTTGCAAAGGAACAAAAGGAACTAGATCACTTGCTCCAGTGTGGCTTTTTCCATGTTTCCCTTGTTTGTCTTTCCTCTGCCCCATCACCAACCACATGTAATTAAGTCAATGTCTACATTTAGCCCAAACTTTTACTAAATCAGTACTTGGGGGGGAAACCCCACCTTGTGTTACTATTTTCTTCAGCCCTGACAAACAGAGTCTAATTCTACCCAGACTGAAGTAATGATTTATAATGTGAGAGAAGTTAAAAATAGTGGCTCAAAGGAACAGTTGGCTCAATCTGTGTGTGTTATCCAGAGAAATCACACATGTTGCTTACACTCTGTTTCTTATGCAGTGTAAGGCGTGTGGTAAATAATTCAATATATTTGATATATTTATAATTTTAGTACTTAGAGAAATTGTATCTTTGTTTACTAGTGGTGTTCATTTTTCATGTCATTAGTCTCTTAGGAATTAACAATAAATCAGCAGAGCTCAAATGTACTTAGTTTCATTATGGGACCCACAGCTGTTTCCCAGAAGTTCAGTTGTGAGACATGAGAGGCATAGTGTGAGTCACAAGTTAGACAGGCAGAGTCAGATGTATCCAGTTTCTCACCAAGATATACTCACTTTACATATGCCCACTGGAGATTACGATAACAAAAGAATTGTGTTTAATTTATGAGAATATGTGAGTTAAAAAACAGTTATATAATTGTCCCTGCAGCACTTTATAACCATGATGGTATAAACTAGAATCAATCAATGATACAATCCATCAGGGATACATAGATATAGTCAGTAGTGAATAAGCATAAATCAAAATAATGTGTATGTTAATACACTCACTTGTAACTTTATCCTTTTTGAAATCTGTAAAATTGAAAAATGCTTGATTTTGGCTTGGAACATATCTTAATGCAAAGAAAAACAATAATATTACAAGATAATAATAATTCTGGAAATGCTATATATGTGAATGATTGGACAATTTTTGTTTTGCTTCTGGCTGAAATTCTCTTGCTTAGCATAACAGGTTGCTACTAAAGTATGTCTATTGGATCAGTGGGGATTTGGTTAATTACTCCTCTTTAAATTCTTTTGATAGTGGGCCTACTCTACTGTATATCAGAGAGTAAACAAAACATAAACAGAAAATGTTGTGGCACTTTAACAACTAATTGCTGTACAGTAATACCTCGGATAATGTTTACCTCGGATAACACTAAAATCGCATAACGTTAAGTAATCCGGGGAGGAGAATTGGATCGAATAACGTTAAGGTCCTATGGGATGGATCGGATAACAACCGCTAAAGCCTGTGTGGTTACAATGTATCTCAATGGAGCTTTAACGTTATCTGATACATCCCATAGGATTTTAACATGCATCGGATAACACTAAAAATCAGATAACACCAAGACTTGTGGAACCAAGTTTTAGTGTTATCCAAGTTTTAGTGTTATTACTGTACTTTAATGTTAGATTTGGGGATCAGGTCCACTTTATGAATCAAGTGGATTTGATCCACAAAAACTAATATTAAAATACAGCAATTAGTATTTAAAGTTCCACAAAAAAAATTGTCTTTTTGTTTTGTTTTGTTTACTCTCTGATATGCTTGAAGCACGGAGTAATACTCTACTGTAGTTACTTCCGTTGCAAATTTCTCCACTAATTTCTCTACTAAGCAATAGGGCTTTATTCAGTGCTAACTTTATTTAGAAATAAGTCCCACTGAATTCATTGGAACTTATTCCATATTGTGCATAAGATCTCTGCCTAAATCTACCAGCCTCGAGTATATGAAGATTGCTATGTATTGGGGAGAGGCATCAAATCAATAGGATGCAAATGTGTGTAATTACAATGTAATGAGGTTCAGCATAGTTTAATTAATTATGCATTATTTTCCTGCCACATAGCCTATTTTATTGTGCCCAAAGTCATTAAACAATATATCTTGATAGCAGAAAATCTAAGCTGTACGTATAATGAATTTGGATAAGAATTCTGTGTAGCATAAATATACTAAGTAAAGGTAAAGGTTTCCCTTGCTCGAAAGCCAGTCGTATTCGACTCTAGGGGTCAGTGCTCATCTCTGTTTCAAAGCCAAAGAGCCAGCGTTGTCTGCTTCTGCAGATGTTTCTGTGGTCATGTAGCAGGCATGGCTAGACACCGGAGTACATGGAACACTGTTACCTTTCCACCGAAGTGGTCCCTATTTATCTACTTGCAATTTCTTGCTTTCAAATTGCTAGGTTGGCAGGAGCTGGGACAAAGATGGGAACTCATTCTCTCCTACAGTACTCGAGAATCGAATTGCTGACCTTCCGCCTCCCAGTCAGCGTCTTAGCCACTTGAGCCACTTAGCTACTTGAGCTACTGCTACAGAAAAAGGCCAGTTGCAAAACTGTCATGGGTTGAATACTGTGTCCCATATGTAGAAGTTGGAGAGCAGTAGTGTTTTATCAACTCAGGACCTAACCAAATTGTTGACTTATATGAAGTCATTCATCTCTTCTACCTTCTCCTTCTGCAGAACTAAACCAGCTGCCCCTGCCTTTTTTAAAAAAAGAATTATTATTTGCAAACAGTTCTGGTAAGCAGCTTCTACCTCTCCTCTCAGGGAAGTGGTTTATATGCTGAAATCATTTTACATACAGTACTTCTTTTTCAGAAACCATGAGATGAATTAAAATATCAGATATAAAAGATAATTACTCATTCAACTATGACATACACTCAAACCTCGCATAAAGAACGTCTCGCTTAAAGAGTAACTCGCTTAAAGAGCAGAATTTTCTCTGAATGTTCGCTTCGCTTAACAAATAAAACCAACCAAAAACTCGTTTAACAAATAAATTGGGGTTTGCAATCCCCCCCCCACACACAACTGGTCATTTACAATGGTGTTTCGCTTAGAGAGCAAACTCGCTTAAAGAGCAATCCTGTGGAACACATTATGCTCTTTAAGGGAGGTACAACTGTATATGTTTGTTGTGTTTAATCTGGCAATATAAGAATAATTGTAAAATAATAACATACAGTCAAAATCTAAAATTGCTAGAAGGGTACATGATTTTATCTAGTAAATTTTAATAGGTAGTATAAAATCTTCTGCAACCTCAAGTCAAATTGAAATGGATCCAAGCACTACATGAATTTTCTGGAGGACTGTACCCAGCTATGTCTTATTCCTTTCCACCTCTGACTCTTCAATGAAATAAGTAAACTTAATACAAAAGCTGCTAATGTTGACTAAAATTTTATGATAGATTACTGCTTTGCATTAGAATAGTTTGTGTTTGATAACAGTTTTCAAAGGGAAAAAACATTCCCTGAAATCTTCTAACATTTCTGAAGAATATGTTCAAAAGATGTTATAGTATTCCCTGTGGAAGATGCTTTCCTGCAGAGTAAGCTGGTGTGAGTATGCAGAATGGTTAAGGCTTTTATGGTGGTGTGACGGATGTCTTTTAGCTGTCCAGGAAATTACATCGAGGCAAGGATATACAGTAAAAAATGTTCAAATATTCTAAAGAATTAGTATTAATAAAATTAACCTGCATCAACTTGTTTAATAGAGATATAATGAAGATCAGACTACATAAAAGCAAGAAAGCATAGAAAGAATATTAATATAGGAACTCCACTCTTTATATACCAATTGTGTTCCCACTGTAAGCTGCTTTTTTCCACATAGAGATTTGGACACTGGGAACTCCCCCTCCATTATGGAAACAGAATTTAGGAAAGTAATTTTTAGTCATGAATCAGACAGAAGAGAGAACCAAGTTTCCTTTCTGTCACATCTTCTGCTATTACTTGTCCATTCTTTTTTCTTGATTGGGTGATACTCATGAGACAGAAGCAATGTTCATATACTGTATTGGGAAGACATATGTATTTCCCCATGCAAGGAGGGAGAATATCAGGCCCACCCCTCCATGATTATTGGTCTCAAAAAAAGGGACAAGTCTAAAGCAGGGAGCCTTTTCTATCAATGGAGGCTTTTCCTGTATATTGCTTTTTTTTAAAACCATAACATTCAAGGTTCTTGCTTCCTTGGTAGTCCTTCATGGATAGAACAAACTTCCCTTTTGTGACACTTTCCTTTTGTTTGAAGAAAGCAATGGTGATAGGGGGAGGCTGCCATGCTTCGCTTCTATTGTGTGGAGTATATAGGACTTATTGAATAATGCTTTTACCCCATTACCTCAACTTCGTAATGACTTAATGGAAGTTGGTAGAAAATTTCTTCTTAGGAAGGTATTTAGTATAGTGTACAATTTCAATTTGTTATTACAGTCTCTATTCATATTTTTTTTAACTTGCTATTTTCTGTTATCAGTTGTTTTCCTGTTTTATCTTCTGTTATCAATTAGTGGGGTGTTTTTGATTGTTAAGAGACTGACTTTATTGTGGAAATGCCTCAGAGATAAAATACCATAAATATGTTATACAGTAAATAAATTCTGTTTCTTGTTTTGTGGCCAGGGCATATTGTACTCACCTGTTTCATAGTAGGTGGATTATAAACTCTGTGGTTGCCTTACTGTAGAGGACTAGGTTGGCTAAGGTGTTCCCCTTTCCAACTGAGAATCCCAACTGCAGTAATCTTATGGTTATATTGTAAAACATAACTCAATTCAATTTTATTGTGTGTATGATATTTGGTAAAGCAGGATCATAAACTCCTTGGTTCATTATCAGTGTTAAACACAGAACAAGCCTCCAGTTTAATGGGAAGGTATATTTTTACTACACAATGTAATATTAGTTTCTATAAAGTCAGTGCAAAAGATTGCTTTGATTTTGGCATATTACAATGATAATGGTCTCCATCTACAGAAAAATGAAGAGGATAAGAGAATATAGGTTTAGTACTGGTAAAATGGAAATGTGTGTCTGCATGCATGCACGCATGCACGAATGCAAATGTGCATGCATGTGTGCATGTGTGTGCATGCATCTCTCTCTGTGTGTGTGTATCTGTGTGTGTGTATGCGTGTGTTTGTGTGTGTGCACGCGACTTTGTGGGATAGCTGGAAAGATAGGTCAATGAGATGGGGAGAGAATTTAATTCTTTGCTGTGCCTCTTGGGAGAAAATGTAATTTGGACAAGTTATATACTCCTAGACTGGTAAACCACTTCTGCACACTTGTACCTAGGAAACCTAATAAGTGTCACCACAAATCAAAACTAACATTATTATTATTATTATTATTATTATTATTATTATTATTATTATTATTATTATTATTATTATTATTATTATTATTATTATTATTATTATTATTATTATTATTATTATTATTAAAAACTAGAAGGGAATCGTGTGGACCAGAACATTTCTACTAAGTGTACAAATGTTTGTTGGCATAGAGATATTTATTTGTAATTTATGCATAGCCAATAATTTAAAATATGCATTCAGAACTATTGCTGTCTACTGTACTATGTCAGGACACTGGTACCACATTTTCCACCAGGTTATATAAAGACTGGGAGCGAGGAGAAACTATGGAGCATTGTATAAGAAGGAATAAAGTGTGCATTACTAGAATAGTAACCATTTGCCACAATTTCATAAGTAAAACTACTATTCCAAAACAAAACTTATTTCCAATACAGGTATTTGAAATGGACAAGATGTGCTTACATAGTAGAAAGATCTCTTGTAGAATTTTCCATGGGTGTACCAATTTTATGCAGCAGATAGATCAGTCCCCAGACAGGCCTTTCCACTGTTTGAAAGCCTGTTGTGCTTTATCATGCCTCTCAATAGCTGACCTTTGGCAACTGATTGCTCTGCTCATGAGGAAAAATGATACCTGTGATAAAAATCCTATGAAACGGATATAATTTCACTACTATTTTTAATCGTCCAAGAAGAGAAGTATAGCAACAATTTTCCCATATTACACAGATAGCTTGTTTGCTCAGCTGTTGTTTCATCTTTCCAATTTTATTGTTGGATATTTAAGAATGTAAAGGTTTTGAGAGTCCCCTGGACAGCGAGGAGAACAAATAGGTCAATCTTAGAAGAAATCAACCCTGACTGCTCCCTAGAAGGTCATTCATTCATTTCATTTCATTTATTCGATTTGTATACCGCCCTACTTGGTACAACCGACTCAGGGCGGTTTACAGAGACCGTACATATAAGATAATCAAAGTCATACAACATAATACAATAAATATAACAATACAATATAGCAGTGCAATAAAACAAAACCACACTGCAAAATAAAGTTACAAAATACAGTGCAATGAAACAAACCATACTGCAACATAAGGATACAAAATATCATTCCAATTACATTTACAGTACATGACATAGAAAATAACACAGCAATCACAATCCCATAAGCAAAATCCTAAAAAACGAAGACTTCTTAAAAAATTAGTATACAGTCAACCAATAAATTGGACAAAGGCAGGAAAAAAACA
The DNA here is from genome assembly GCA_030440675.1 of Furcifer pardalis. Classification (NCBI taxonomy): domain Eukaryota; kingdom Metazoa; phylum Chordata; class Lepidosauria; order Squamata; family Chamaeleonidae; genus Furcifer; species Furcifer pardalis. The sequence goes on along the minus strand of CP126895.1, from coordinate 69,591,232 downwards.
TACAATATGAAAATGCAACAACATAGCAACAAAATAACAATAGCGATAAACAGCATAAATAAGGTCCAACACTACAATATAATCACATATTATAAATACACTATCACCAAATGTAACAACTACAAATATAAATATCAAGTATCACAAAAACTACATATGCCCACCGACATTGTTCTTAATCAACCTCCGGACCGGATGAAAGGGGCCCGGGGAGTGCGGGAGAGTCCGTGCGCCGCCGCTGCCGTTCTTATGTCAGCCTCCAGGCCGAGATGGAGGTGGTCCCGGAGGGAGGGCGGGGTGGCTCCTCACCGCCACCAGCTGCGGCTCGTTCCTTCCCTCCCCGGCCAAGGTGAGAGGGGCCCGGGGAGTGTGGGAGAGTCCGTGCGCCAATGCCGCCGTTCTTATGTCGGCCTCCGGGCCGAGATGGAGGTGGTCCCGGAGGGAGGGCGGAATGGCTCCTCACCGCCACCAGCTGTGGCTCATTCCTTCCCTCCCCGGCCAAGGTGAGAGGGCCAGGGGAGTGCGGGGGTCAAATAGTAAAGAAGAAGCTGAAGTACTTTGGACATCAAATGAGAAGAGAGGATTCGCTTGAGAAAGCCTTGATGCTGGGAAGGGTGGAGGACAAAAGAAGAAGGGGGCAGCCAAAAATGAGATGGCTAGATGGTATTGTATACACAATGGGCACAAAGCTGAGCGAGTTGAGGAGGATGGCGGAGGACAGAGGTGCCTGGTGGGCAGAGGTCCATAGGGTCGCAGAGGGTCGGAATCGACTGTGCGACTGAACAACAACAAAAAAGGTGGAATGCAGGCAAAAAGAGAAAAGGAAAGAAGACACTAAACTTGTGTGCACCCCAAATTTACATAGGAATATCCACAAAATATATCATGCCTCCAGCAGGTAAAGGTAAAGGTTTCCCTTGCTTGAAAGCCAGTTGTATCCATCTCTAGGGTTCAGTGCTCATCTATGTTTCAAATGCCTCCAGTACATTTGTCTAAACTTTAAAGACAAAACTGATGGACACAGGAGAATCAAAGAAGAACCAACTTCCAAAATGTTATCCTATAGCCTCTGTATGCTTATTTGAAGTGGGAGAAACTTTTTAAAATGTGAGATGAGTAATCTGCTTGCTAGGTCATTCTTTTCATCTAACAGAGTTGTTCTTGCCCCAGTTCATTTCCTCAAAATAACTTTCTCAAGACAGTTAAGAAGTTTCATTTTTATCATAAATCCCACATGTACTGTGGATAAATAAATATACATACCACTTATTTATGGAGGCTATCTTTCATTTTATATGCAGTGATGATATATATATATTTACTAAAGCTCCAAAATGCTAGGAAATTACTGTTGATAAGCACCACACGTTTAATAGATATGTTGTTCAGGTAGCATGATGTGTTTATGTATGATAGGTAGGGTTATAGCAAAAAGAATAAAGAGAGTTTAGGCACCCTAAAGAGCAGGGGTCACCAACCTTTTTAAGTCGGGGGGGCTGGGTCACACTCCCTCAGACAGTTGAGAGGGCCAGACTGCTGCCAATAAACACATCTGCAACTGTCATAAATTCATCTACAGCTGCCATAAATGCATATGTGGCTGTTGTAAATGAGCCCACAGCTGATTCTGGGAATGACGGTGGATGGAGCAAGGGCATGGGCTGGATGATTTGGTGCCATGGCCCATAGCTTGCTGAGCCCTGCTAAAGAGTAATACATTTTATTTGGCACATGTTTTTATGAATCATATCAGGCTTAGCTGTAACTTTATCTCTGCTGTATGGCTGAATGGTTGGCAGTGGCAGAGTAGTGGACAGAAGCAAGATTTGGAGGTATAAACAGACCTAACCAAAACTAACATTTCATCTCACAAAATCTAAATCTGCGGCTGGCTATAGAGGCCCTCAGTGGCCTCTTTGGAGGAGCGGCAGTGGCGGCCTTCCCTCGGCGCACCACCAGGCCGGGCCAGACCGGGCTAGGCCGTGCTGCCAGGCCAGGCTGCGCTGCTGGGCCAGGCTGGGCTGGGCCGGGCTAAGCTGCTCCACACTGCCAGTCTGCCTCACCACCATCCCGCCGCGCTGCTTCTGTTGCTGCCTGCCTGCTGCTCCCCGACCCCAGGGTAAGTTACTATGGTTTGTGTTTGCGGTGGGTGGGTGGGTTGGTGGTTTGAGAGGTGTGTGTGTGTGTTTTGTGTAGTGTGTTTTTATGTGTGTTTAATGTCTATTTTTATTTTTATTTTTATTTTTTATTTCTATTTAATGTCTATTTTAATTTGTACTTTTATGTTTTTTATTTCTATTTAATGTCTATTTTAATTTGTACTTTTATGTGTTTTTATTTCTATTTTTATGTGTACTGTAATTTTAATTTTTTTACTTTGGCTCCACCCACATTGTTGGCCTCACCCACAGTGTGGTAGTAAAATTTTTTGGCTGCCCATCACTGGCAAAAGCAGACAGCGCTGGCTCTTCGGCTATGAAACAGAGATGAGCACTGAACCCTAGAGTTGGATATGACTGGCTTTCGAGCAAGGGTGACCTTTACCTTTACCTTATGCTATTTGGCAGGGATAAGTGATATTCAGATAAGTATCCTAGACAGAACCTCCATCCATGAATAAACCCTTTCTTAAGAGTTCTAGATTTTGGAGCAAAGATAGATTTGTCCACCTTCAAGCTTTTCCTTATTTATTGTCCATTTACTTTGCTTCAGATAGCTTAGTAAGGAGGGATTGTCAAAACAGCCTGAAGTTTTTCATATTTTGCTATTTCTCCATCAGCATTTCTCCACCATGATTCTGGTTCTTGATCATCTTGGATTGTGGGAAAAAAACAATGAACTGGTTTCTGTATTAAATCCAATGAAAGCAAACTAGCTTTTCTATCTACATTCATTGTTGACTGTTTTTTGAGCATGGTATAGCAAAGTTATCTGAGTTAGGGTTCAGAATCATCACTACTGGCACTGCAGATATCATTGCAAATAAGGGGACACTATGAATTTCCATATAGAGTTGGTAAAGGAACAACTGGGGTAAATCTGTTCTAGATTAAAGGTGACAGGTTCTCTATTTCCCTCCTTGTATTCATTCTGGAATTATTTCCTCTCCTAAAAAATAATAGACTCAAGATGACATGGTGTGAGATATAGTTTCAGGAAATATGGACACCCCCACCCCCATTTGAAATAATTTATAAGACAAGAAAATGTAACACTGTGCAAGTGATTAATTGTGATACATGCTGCTTTTTCACACATTCTGACATGGTATGTATCAGTGTATCAAAGGATCGAGTGAAATTGTTTTGTGTTAATTCAATTGGAAAATAAATGCTATGGAAAAATAACATTTGCTTTATGGGCACCATGGTAGCAAAAATGCCTACCACTGGGAGTTATTTAAAATTGATTGTTCTGTTACATCATGCTAAAACAATGTTCCTATTCTGTAGTGACAATAGCTTGCACATATTCATCCATCAGTATTTATTTTTTTTAGTTTCTTCAGAAAGTTGACAATGGTTCCATTGTCCAGCAACACCACTAATCCTTTCTATCCTAAATCAAGATTCATTACAGAAAAGAATATAGGTCAAAAAGTTACATGTCCTGTATCTGATATTTAAAAAATAAAGATTGCATATCCATATCTTTCAAAATTAAGTCAAGCGGTCTCTGCTCTGTTGGCACTTATTTGCTATTCCATCTGCCTTCTGCCTTCTGATTGGTTTCTGCATGAATCATTAGAAGTTTAAGTTGTGTCATGTTCCACATGGATCTGTTGTTGTTTTTCAGAGCTGCATAAGGCAAATAGCACATTACAGTTATCTGGCAATGCTACTGAATTTTCAAATGTTCCAAATGTACTTCTCATTGGAAAGAAAGAGAGGCCGGGGGTTTTTTTTTTTGGGGGGGGGGATTTCCATAGGCATAACCTATAGGCATAACTTACAAGGTTTTTATTCCTTCTGAAGACTCATCATGCCATTCCATTGCTGTTCCATCACCGTTTGGTTTCAATCCAGAAAGAGAAGCATAGAAATAATGTTGTAATTTAGATGGAAAGCAAAGTCTTTCTCCTCCCTCAGCATTGAATGGTTCCTGGCTTCTCTCTATTCCTCCATTTCTTTATCCACTAAAATGTTCATAATTTAAGCTGGTCAGAAGCCATGACACCTTGTACTGAAACCAATAACAGTGTGTGAAGTCACTATTCTGCAATTTTTGGAGGGTTGGAACAAAGGGTAGCTTGACATCCATCATTTCACTACTGAGTTGAAGGGCAAGATACCATATCCTGCTTGTATCCTAATTTGTCAATAGTTCTGACACCAGTTCCATCATTCTCTGCTCTTGGCTGTGACCACACAACCATATTTTTTCCACTCTGTGTAATATGAAAGTTAGCTGGAGTGGTCCTTGTAGGTTGACTGAGATGGAACATTGGATGTAGTATCACAATGCTGCTTTAAGCAAGGGCTGAGTAGAGAGAACGAAACACCAAAAGTAGCTATGTGTTCTAGCTAGTACAGAGAATGATGGAACTGGTGTCAGAAATATTGACAAATTAGGATACAAGCAAGATATGGTACCTTGCCCTTCAACTCAGTTTGAATAGCAGCATCCTTCTGGTAGGTCTAGGGCTAATTCTATTACAGTGAACCATTAATATACTCATGCACACATTATTTTCTTGCTGCTTTATAAGAGATGTCTTTCAAGTGATACTTTAAATCAGGTATACTCAACCTGCGGCCCATGTGCCACATGCAGCCCACGGCACTATTTCATGTGGCTTCCCACTGTTTCCACTACACCAGAATGTGCCATGTGGTGGAAGAAGGGCAAAATGGCCATCCAGCCCCCGAAGCTGTCTGAGGGAGCATGATCGGGCCCCCGGCTTTAAAAGGCTGATCCACTGAACCAACAGCAGGTGTTGTGAGCACATTTATTTTAATGGTGAAAGGAATCTCGACAACATTCTTTTTCCTAGGTTCCTACAGAGCCAGTTAACATCACTAACCTTGGGTAAGTCCAGCTACACTCCCCTGGTTAGCTGACATGGGGAATGTGAATCCCTAGTCCTTCTGAAATTATAGGCCTGCAGAAATGGGAGTCTTCATGTATGTAGTTGAGGCATGGTACACTATACAATTGGGGTATAGTGGAAATGCAGATTGGAGCCTGAGACAGGCCCTCATCTTGCTGGAAGTGAAATTGGTGTGCTTCCTGGCATTTTTACACCCAAGACAACATTTGGATTGGATGGATGTGTAGCCAGGTACAAGCTGTTCAGCCCTAGAACAACTCCAACAGAAGGGAATGATAAACCACTGCTAAACACTGTATACATAGAAAATTCTAGAAAGTGTCACTATCATAATTTGGAATTGAATTGACAGCACATTATTAACTGACCCTATTTTTTTCTATTTAGGATTGCAGTACGTGACTCTTACTCCTGCACCCACCTACATTGTTGAGTGTTCTCTGTAAATTGGTGAATTACCATGTGTAAGGAGAAGTAGAATTTTTGTCACACATACCTGTTGGCAAATGGTCATGGCACATGAAGTGAAATAACTTTCTGTGTCTGTACTGCTTTGTGAACTTTCAAACAAAATATATTTTATGCTTCAGGCCCATGGACTTTGTATTTTATGGCTTACGTGGGAAGAAAGCATTACCTAATTTTATTGCACTTTTTATTTTTATTTTAATATTTTGAATTCATTGACCATGAATAGCATAAATACTTTATAATGATACTCAAGTTTTGGGATGATTACCTACAATCCATTGCTACAATATAAGAACTGAACTGCTTGTGTTGTAATAATAAGCTGTACCACAGAAAATAATGCACCCATTTCTCAATTAAACATAATATTTGTGATTAAATAAAAATGTGTTTGTATGCTTCATTATATCAGATTATTTAAAATGCTGTATTCACAGCATTAGTTTATATAACTTGTTAAATTACTATTCTAACATAGATTAATGTTTTGGACATGTTAGTATTCTTATATGTATACTTGTATAAGGAAGATGCTTATTATCTAGGTCAGTGATAGCAAACCTTTTAGGGACCAAGCACCCAAACTGCAACCCAAAACCCACTTATTTATCTCAAAGTGCCAACACAGTGACAGGGGAAGAAGGAAACACTCCCATTGGGCTGCTGGACAGATGGGCAGGGCATACTGTGCTGGGAGAGGAAGGAAGTGCTCCCATTGGGCTGCTGGGCAGAAGGGTGGGGTGAACTCTGTGCTGAGATTACTGCATGGGTGCCTGGCACACTTCCCATAGGTTCGCCACCACTGGTCTAGGTTCTGAATGACAAAACTATGTTTTCCAAGATTTTAATATACACATATTGCAAAGCACAAAAACACACTTTCTTTGCCACCTCTTATTTATTTATTTATTTATTTGTCCAATTTGTTATCCCGCCCCAATTAGGTAAACCCAACTCTGGGCGGCTTACATCACAAACCAGAAAAGACATGGTTTAAAACAACAATACATAGTAAATACACGGCCAATATGACACTCCAACGTGCCTCATACATATTAAAATTCACTTCATCCGTTAAAAATTTCAACTACAGTTAATTAAATATTAAAAATTAAGTTAAAATTAGGTTAAAATTAATCTTTAAGAATTACACTTACACAAGTTACAAAACAACAATAGGCCAGAGCAGGGAGGGTGGCTGATTCGATTAGATCAGCCACCCGGCATGAGATCCAACATTCTTAGATCCCCACACTTGCCCTGCCAGCCAGGTTTTAAGGCCTTTCCGAAAGGGCAGGAGCTCTGTTTGTATGCATAGCTCGATTGGCAGGAGGTTCCACAGGGCCGGGGCGGCCGTAGAGAAGGCCCTCCTCCTGGTGCTAGAGAGGTGAGCCTCTCTAGCCGATTGAATCCTAAGTGAGCCTCTCCGGTCCACCCTGGTGGGACGGGCAGAAGTTCTTGGGGCGACGCGGTCTCTAAGGTATCCTGGCCCACTACCATGTTTACAGAGAGGATACCAAAACCTTCCACTTTCAGGTTTAAGCTAAAACATGTTTTTGACAGCCATGGATGTGTTTACACATGCACAGGCATATTTAATGGCTAACATAAATGTGCCCTCTTGGCAGGCACTTTTTTATGACAGCTGTGGATACGTTTTACAGTGAGAGGAACCATGTGACCAACTTGTGGCTCAAAAAGTTTGGGAACCCCTGATAATGGATCATATTTACTTTAGAACCCAAAGCAAAAGACAAAATAGACCTTTTTCACAAACCAGGAAAATCTAGCCATTCAATATTGATGAAAATGATAAACCAATAGTTATTACAATTTTTCTGAAAATATACATTCTGATAATATTAAAGCATTGTGTAGTAATTTGAATGTGGGTCCTTTAAGTATACAGTATGTTGAATTGTAACTATTAGCATACTGTTCCATGTTAAATAGGTAATTGAGATTTGGTACAAAATGTAACTGAATAGAATTCTAGGATAAATCAGAGCCTAAAATAACATAACATGGAGAAAAAAAGTCCACGGTTTCAGTGCTATTCTGCTAATCATAATTTAAACTAATATAAGCTTCCTGATCTCTTTGTAACACAACATTTGTAACCTAAAGTACAGCCTTCTACTTGCTCACTGTAGAGCACTTCATTCTGTCCTTTCTAAATCTTTCAGAAGTCTTCTAAACATGTGGGCTAGGAATTTCACAGTGCTTCTAATTATAACAAACACAAGACTATGTTTTTATTGTTATATCTGATCTTAATAATTCATTATGGTGATATGGTGTTGTACCAGATATCACATTACTTCATATCAAGAATACTGAAAAGAATATATTTTAGAGCCCAGAATGAAGAGTGTCACATTCATGGTTGGGGAAAAAATTTAACACTTGTGATGGACAAGTGACAATAGCAGAAACAGTAGGGAGGAAAAGTCCTACCATTAGACCAAGGCCGAGCAACAGTTGAAGGCTGCAGTATCTTCAGGGTAAGTTCTAATGGACTGTGTATCAACAGTGAATGAAGATTGGGAGATTGCCTTCCTGTTTTGCATGCCTTCTCCCCCCCCCCGCCTTTCCCCCCTTTTTTTCCTCCCCACATTTCACACCCTGACTGCTACGTGTGCTATATGTGTAAAAATAAATAAACAAACATTTTCATTTACAAAGGGAATTTTAATTTTCAGGGAACTAACTTAGCATGAATCCAGCCCCTCAAGATGTTATCATGTAATGGAAAGAATCTTACTATCAGTGATTATGTGCAAATAGTGGTGCACGATGTGTGATATCTAAAGAATCTTATAAAGTTAAGTCCATAGTTTAGATGATTGACAATTTCATTTCATTCATTTTTTCCTGACTGACTCCTCACGGGGGACTGAGTAGTCTGGTATATAACATAGTCCCCTCCATACTGGGAGTAGCTATACCTGTTGAAGTGGATATTTGAGAGTTTTGTTTGCTCTTGAGCTCTCTACATGTCTGCCATGTGTTTTCTGAGTGCTAACTCCTTTTGGCTAGCTTTACTTGCCTATCAAATAGTTACATAAGAAAGATGTCAAGGTTCCACTGTTCTTTGATTCCTCACCAGCATTATTTAGAAAATTGTGGCATTTTTTTGGAAAAGCAGTTTCTAGTGTCCCTAAGGCTAAGGCTCCCCCCCCCCCCCAGCAAAGAGCCTGTAAGTTTTTACATTCCAGTTTTTCTTTTCTTAGATAAATATATCATTCTGTGACTACAGTAACAAGGGTGGTGGTGGTGAGAAAAATCTCTTCTGCTATTATTTTTGTTTGATTTCCCTTTTATTCCCCTATAGTATTCCAGGGAATTGGTGTGGCAGGATTCTGTTCCAAACACATGTTTTTTCTCTGTATTTGGATACCCATAAAACTATAGAAAGTGTAACTTTATCCTTTTTCCTTTCCCTACATCTGCACTCCATTGAGCATTGAAAATGAATTTCCTCATCTTGCTATATGACACCCACGACCGAGTTAATCCCTGCTGTAATCTCCTGGACTTGCACTAAGGAAGTTTTGTTTTGATTGTTGCAATTTATATTTTGAAGCTGCAGTACTGATCACAAATACTAGTGTGGCTCTGTCCAAAATGACAGTCAAAGAATGTTTAGAAGCACAGCAGTTAGGAACCCAGGTGGGAGCATTGTTTCTTTCAAGCAAGAAGACAAATAGCCGAAAATCCTCAACTCTAACCAATATAAGAACTTTTGGTATGGCTGGTATTAATACAGTGACTAAACTACTGTAAGATATATTTTGACATCAGCTCTCTGCTAACTGTAAATTATTGCAGCAATGCTTTCTTAAACTTAGTCCCCTAATGTTTTAAGTTTCATCTCCAATCAACCATGGGTTGGGGTTATGGACTATTTTCCATTTATGTTCCATTTTAACTGGATGCATTTCCCCTAAATTGAACCCTGAAACAACAGTGTATCTCCCTGTCAAATGGAGGCTTCTACTGTTCATAACTAGAAAACTCATTCAAGCCTCTGAGAAAAAGACAAAGAATCCTGTGCCAGCATCCGCAACAAAATGCCTTTTGGACATTTTCTATGTCCTGAACTGAGTATATATACACATACCTTAGTGTTTAACTTGGCTGCCAAGCACTAGTCCCTACATGTCCTGGAAATGACTGTTTATTAAATGTAATTGATAATTTCTGTGTTAATGGGACCCAGGCTTATGCTTCCTCTCAGCCATGAAGATCACTGGGTGTCACCTTTCCATCTCTGTTTTCTCATATGCTTGTTGTGAAGCTAAAGTGAAAATACCATATGTGCTGCCAGGGAGGAAATTAGAAGCAAATGTGACCGTTAAAAAGTAAATAAATGTAAGAATCAAGGTTACAGATAGGTATATGCCTGAATTAGTATAATTTTCAGGTTAAAATCTGAATTAATTTACCTCAATTTTTTTAAAAAAATGTTCATTCAGTCTCATTTCAGACTTCAAATTTTTAGAAATAAGACCATACACCATATAACACAAAGATGGGTAAAATAGTTTATGACTATATTATGGTGATTTTCTTGTCATTTATACACAAGCTGTTTAATGCAGCTATGGCATAAAATGTACATGAACCTGGTATCTAGCTCAGCCAGTATGTAGCAAATATTAATTCACAGTATGAATTATACTTCCTAATGCAACTAGGAATTAATTAATACAAAATAAGTGCATTAAAAGGGCAAACAAAACAGGAATAGTTTACTAGACATAAAAATCAATACATGGAAAAGGAAGAAGAGCCTAATTTGAAAGGTACAGCATCAGCACAAAATAAACAAATATAATTCCTGAATAGAAAACCTTACAACAGCATTAATTTCCATAATCAGCACATATGTACAGTAATACCCCGGATAACGATTGCACCGGATAATGCTAAAACCGCATAACAATGACAAATTTGGGGAAAAGATTTGCACCAGAGAACGTTCTTTTTAGCATTATCCGATACCGTCGTTCTTAGCAGCAGGGTGGCTGGAAAGCTGAACAGGGTTCTCCCTTCAGCTTCCCAGCCACCTTGCAGCTACAGAGGCAGGGGTGGGATGGCTGAAAAGCTGATGGGGGGGCTCCCCTGTCGGCTTCCCCAGCCACCCCACAGCTGCAGAGGCAAGGGCGGGTGGCTAGGGAAGCCGACAGGGAGTCCCCATCATCTTCCCCAGCCACCCTGCAGCTGTAGATCGGGTCCTCTGATCTCTCTGGAGCAGGCAGGGGACCCGATCTACAGCTGTTACTGGGCTTCCCCGATGCCCCCAGCCAGTGGAGCAAACCAAAACGTCAGGGTTCGAACCCTGATGTTTTGGCTTGCTGCACTTGCTGAGGACATCAGGGAAGCCCAGAAACAGCTTGGATCGGGTCTTCCCACCTCCCTGGACCCAGCAGGGGGGTCAGGGAGCCCAAAATTGGTAAAAAAAAACCGGACTTTTTTTTTAACCAATTTTTGGCTCCCTGACCCCCTGCCGGGTCCAGGGAGGTGGGAAGACCCGATCCAAGTTGTTTCCAAAGTTCCTCCATCCTCCTTGAGGCTGTAACAAGCCAAAACATCAGGATTCAAATCCTGACGTTTTGGCTTGTTACAGCCTCCAGGAGGGTGGGGGAACTTTGGAAACAGCTTGGAGTGGGTCTTCCTACCTCCCTGGACCCGGCAGGGGGTTCAGGGAGCCCAAAATTGGTTAAAAAAAAGTCCAGTTTTTTTATATCAATTTTGGGGTCCCTGACCCCCCTGCCGGGTCCAGGGAGGTGGGAAGACCCGATCCAAGCTATTTCTGGGCTTCCCCGACTTCCCCAGCCAGTGGAGCAAGCCAAAACATCAGGGTTCGAACGTTCTGGCTATTTTGCCCTTCCTCCACCACATGGCACTTCCTGGTGTGGTGGAAGCAGTGGGGAGCCACATGAAATGGTGCCATGGGCCACACGTTGAGAATCCCTCCCTTAATGTTTCCTTGCTTTTTCAACCTTTCCCTCTGAGGCCAGCCTGGGCTCAGTGCGTGCACATCGGCTTGCTTTGAAAGGCAAGGGGGGAAACGCTGGCCCCTTTCCTTCCGAGGCAAACCCAGGCTGAGCAGTGCACACCCCCGGCTTGCTTTGGAAGGCAAGGGACAAAGCGCTTGTTTGCCCCTTTTCTTCTGAGGCCAGCCTGGGCTCAGTGGTGCGCACCACCTGCTCACCTTAGAAGGCAAGGGGCGAACAAGCAGAAGGCAAGCTGCTCGCCTCAGAAGGCAAGCTGGGGGCACATGCCCAACTTGCTTCAGAAGGCAAGGGGGAATCATTGTACACCCGTTGTCTTCTGAGGTGAGCAGGGGGGTGCGCACGCATTGAGCCCCAGCTTGCTTTGGAAGGAAAGGGCCTGAGCCTGGATAGCTAAGGGGCTTAGCCACCCAGCTGGCTGGCTTTCATAGCAGATGAAGGCTTTTCCCAGCTCCTCCAAAAGCCACCTGGCTGGATTGCTAAGCTCCTTGGCAATCACGTGCATGCATGACCAGTGGCACCCCATACAATGAAAAAAAAATAGAACAAAGAACCCTGTGAAACTGAGTTTTTTCGTTGTACGGTGTACCACTATTATTATGTTTTAACATTTACACATTGTGTTTAATAGTACAGTACTCTTTTTAAAACTACATTGCAAATCTCTTCTATACCAGCCCATAGAGATGGATAGCAAACAGCAAAGAGATAAGTAGTAAAGTGAAAAAGTGGACAAATACTTTTACTAGGAATGTTTGCAGATTGTTCTTAAGGTTGCTATTTTGTTGTTGTTCAGTCGCACAGTCGATTCCGACCTTTTGCGACCCTATGGACCATCATCCTCCAGGCACCTCTGTCATCCACCATCCTCCTCAACCTGCTCATCTCTGTGGCCATTGTGTCTACAATACCATCTAGCCATCTCATCTTTGGTCACCCCTTCTTCTTTTGCCCTCTACCTTGCCTTCTGAGGTTAGCAGGGGGTGCACGCCGCTGAGCCCAGGCTGGCCTCGGAAGGAAAGGGGTGAACAAGTGCTTCACCCCTTGCCATCCAAAGCAGTGGGGAGCCAAATGAAATGGTTGCTATGTTTCCACCCAAACAAAAAGTCAAGGTACAATCAGCCAGCTATTTCAAAATAGCCAGATTCATACTGAAAATATATGGTACGCAGAATTTTAACAGTAACTGAAACTGGCTGTAGTGTATTAACTTATCCAAATATATGAAGCCCTGAAGGTATACTGGGAAATTGTAATTAAAAATACATTAATTATTAGCACAGAATTACCACTAACCTCTTTTCTGTGTTTTGTAATTTAGTGTCTAATATTCAATAATTCAGCATCACCTTCTTTCAGCCATATGATCCATTCAAAACGAAATATATAGTAATCCATCACCATGCAATCTATCTTTAGTATATAGCCAGAAAACACCTGAATTAGCCACCTGCAGGTCAAAGGTATTTCAATTTATCCAGAACACTGGTTGATGATGATCTAAAAAGGCAGCATGAGTTTTGAAAATATATCTCTAGGCACTATACTTTGATATCTGCTTAATTTTTTTAATGATTTATGGAAATTAACTAAGTTAAGTGACAGCTAATTGATACCTACCATAATTATGCAAGCTTGATGCCTCAAGGGATCAACAATGAATTCAGCTATATTTTCTTTATCATCATAACTTATTACTCCATGTCTAATGGGAAATTCTGCTCTCAATATTTCATAATCCTCTTCAGAATTCTACAACAACAAACTTTATTCCCTGATATTCCCTGGTTTGTATATCTATTTAGATAGCATTTTTAGCAAAATACCAATTCAGGTATATATGACATATTTTGGGGTCTTCATTATATAAGAACATAACAACCCTGTTGCATCAGACAAAAAATCTGTCGAGTCCAGTGTTTGCCAACCTTTGGTTTTTGGTCTTCAGTTCCCAGAAGCCTAAGTTAATATCCTAAAGCTCTGATCAATGTACTGACTTAGGCTTCTGGGAATTGAAGTCCCCCTGTGGAACGTGGGCCCCCACATTGGGAATCACTAGTCTAGTCCATCATCCTGTTTTCCAAGTGGACTGTCAAATACTTATAAGATAATCATGACGATGCAGTAGCATTCCCTTAATGCAGGAGTTCTCAGCCTTTTAAAGCTGGGGGCCAGGTCATGCTCCCTCAGACAGCTTCAGGGACCAGACAGCTATTTTGCCCTTACTCCACCACATGGCATTTCCTAGTGTGGTGGAAGCAGTGGGGAGCCACATGAAATGGTGCTGTGGTCCTCAGGTTGAGAATCCCTGCCTTAATGTTTCCTTCAGCAGCTGGGATCCAGCAGAATTGTTCCTCTGATCCTAGAAGTATAAGCCACTGTGACTACTAGCTTTAATGTCCCTGTTTTCTTAAAATCCCTATTCGAAACTGTTTAAGTTAGTGGCCATGATCACATCTTGGCACAGCAAATTCAATGATGTGAAGAAGCTCGGCCTTTTACCGGTTTGCCAGAACCGGTAGCAGAAATTATAGCTGGCTCCGCCCATCCAAGTTTTGAAATAAACTACTCCTAATTTGAGTGTGGTAGTAATTTTTTTTTTGGAGCCCACCACTGTCCTCAGGTCTCCCTATACTTTCAAACTCTTCTAGGTTATAAGTTACGTTGACTATGAGAGAAAAAATTTACCACGTAAAAACAATCTTACCAACTTGATCATGGCCTAAGAAATCCATATTCCCCTTTGCCAATATTTATTATCTATACCAACAGTGCCCTGAGTCCTGCTTGTAGTCCCAATTATAGTAGACCCTATGGGTAAAAGCCTAGTAGTATACAGTAATACCTCGGTTAACACTAAGACTTGGTTCCACAAGTCTTGGTGTTATCCGATTTTTAGTGTTGTCTGATGCATGTTAAAATCCTATGGGATGTATCGGATAACGTTAAAGCTCCATAGAGATACATTGTAACTGCACAGGCTTTAGTGGTTGTTATCTGATACATCCCATAGGACCTTAACGTTATTTGATCCAATTCTCCTCCCCAGATTACTTAACGTTATGCGATTTTAGCATTATCCGAGATAAACATTATCCGAGGTATTACTGTAGTTGCACAAGCATAAACCATACCAGGGCTTCAGAGATAATTTGAATGAACTGAAAGCATCCTGCCTCCCCTCCACCCAACATTTCATGTTCTGAGGTTCTCTAGGGCTCACTGTTTGCTTGGATATGCCTTTGAGAACCTGGGGATGGGGGTGAAACTTGCCAGTGAAAAATCACCATCAGGCTGCCAACATCAGGATCCAGACCACCGGTAGTAATCTGGGAGTGATCTTTTTTAATAATTAAAGGTTTTTCCATGGCAAAAGGATCCCTAGGGAAAATAATATATGGATTTAATACTTTTAAAGTTATTTACTGACCATTTGGGGGGGGGGGGGTTCTTTATTCCTTTATTGTTATTTTATTTTTATTTTAGAACCTTATTAGTCATGAGAAAATTAGGATAAATTCTCCAAACTCCATCACCTGGACAAACTTGTGAGTCAGTCTTGGCTATCCTAATTGGGCACCACCATCTTCAATTTGGAAGTTGAAGAGGAAAACAAGAACTGTACTTTTGCTAACAACAATGAAAGAAAGAAACTTAAGTCTTCATCTTAGAACTGGTGCAGAACATACCAAGCAGCAAAAGCTTTAAGGAGAAGACGAGGAACTGAAACAATTCCCTATGCACTATGGGGAAAAGTTTCCATTTATCTCTGAAGGAACAGAGTAGAAGACTTTATGTCTACTTTACAGACATGCCTTTTATGTGTACATGATATCTTCCAGATGTTTTGGGCAACAACTCCTATAATACTTAACCACAGATCAGACTTGATGGAAGTTGTAATTCAATTTTCTTGAAGGACACCAGGTTGCCTATGTATGAGTAATCTTAAAACTAAGGTCTGGTCACATTTCAGCCGAGAAATAACTTCATTATTTTGGGATGTTTTGAAGCATCCGAAGAATTAGAGACTTTTGGATTAAAATTTTGTTTGGCAATAAATCCTTGCAATGGAGAAACAGAAGTGGGGCCCAAGAAATCCAAAAAAAGACATGTAACAGAGAGAAAATATCTATGGATACTTTTGGAGTATTCTCCTCTGTATTATTTCAAGTAATTTTCTATTTTCAGAGGCATAATTTGCCTTTTAAAGTCAACAGCTTCCAGTCTATTAGGAATTATTACAATTAATATATATTTTTAAAAAACTATATCTGGTAGTGTCTGTAGTTCTTTCAGATATGAATATTCTTATGATATGAATTGCAACCTTCAGCATGTGTTTGCACTAATTTTTGTCATAAGCCAGTGCACTGTTTTGATATAATATTCAGCATGCCACATCCAAGCATTTGCTTTTAGAGCAATTCTCAGGCTCCATGCATTGTCCAACAATATCCCATACAAACTGACAACTGCTATGCAAAAATGTGCATTAGAACCTTTTAATACTTTATTACAGTTACATTAAATGCCAAAAGATACATTGCACATGGTGCTGATGTTAAGACTATATGGTGTGTTGATTATATGATACACTAGTACCTCGGATAACGATGAGATTTGGTTTCACTTTCTGTAAATCCTTTTAAAAGTCGTCTTCTGCTGCTTTTAGTTTGTTGTAATCATCCTCATCCCCCTTTTGCCTTCTGATTCTAGCCATTCTCTTCTTCCTCTTGCCTCTCTGACAAACTTTAAAAATATTGTTTTCATCATAAGTGCCACAGTTTGAAAAAACTTGGAAACTAAAAAAGCTAATTATTTGGTTTGTCTTTTATGATTCATATTAAACTTTGAGGAGATGCTACCTTTTAAATAACTATACTTACTTTGTTACTTGGTTGGTCTGTACTTCATACATCTAGTTTGACATGGGGGATCAAACCATCGTCTCCCACTGTTTCTAATCCTCGAGGATTTAGCATCCTCTCACCATTGGGAGGTTCTACTGCTGTCATAGGAGGGCTCGATGGTGCACAGGGGACTGAGTCCCATGTTTTTGATGCTCCTTTAGCCATTTTAAATACAACAACACAGCTCATGTCGAAGTTGGTCATGCTAGAGCAATGCACTGGCCAGGTGCATCGCCCAAGTACCTAACACCACTTAGCTAACCTGTGGTTCCAGAATGGAGAAACATTCTGGACCACTAGCCAACACCTTTGTGGCATGGTTGAACCTGCCAGGGAAATACACCCCCACCACCATAGCCGTAGGAGTTGCAGCTGCATATTTAATTGCATTATTATTGTTGCTATGTTATTATATGGTTTCTAATTATAAGCTATAGTAGGAGTAATAACAAGACTTGTTTATATAGTATTACAGTATAAAGACTAAAAATGCATCATATGCATTATCTCAATAATTTGACCACCTATTTTATAGATATCAATAGTGTAATAGACAAAATACAAAAGGAGAACATGCAGAAATTAAATAGTATCTTCAGCATTTCTAGCAGCATATGAGATTGACTCCACTGTAGTTAATCTACTTCAGAATTCTGGCATTACTTACAATGAAAATTAGGTTATTACTAATTAATATATTCTCTAGTTATTTTCCATTCTAAGTATTTTCAAATATTATTTTTGCTTTGAAGTTTTAAAAAAAACCTTGTGTGCTTTACAAATATGTCTTTGTAGGTAAATTTTCCACTCTCTAATAGCCTCTGCTATCTCATATAAAATCCTTGGGAGGCATTAAGTAATGTTATCACAACAGTTGCATAAAAAGGGAGAACATCACCATGCAATCTATTTTACATAGTCTTGTATGATTCCCCCCCCCCCGATAAGTGGAATGGAATGTATTTTTTAATTGATCATATTTTTATCCTTTTCTCCTGGGAGTTCAAGGCAACATATACCTCTAGTATATTATTTCAAGAACTCAGTGAAGTAGATTAGGTTGAGAAACAAGGACTGTCCCAAGGTCACCCAATGAACTGTTTCACTGAGTCAGAGTTTATCTGATCCTAGTCCACTACTGTAATGATTATATGTCTTGTTTATACATGATTGTAATCATGCCTGCCTTGTTTATTTTGTAAAGGAGCTGAAAATAGCTGACCATATCTGTTGGTAATCTGAGCTCTCAATCAAACCAGAAGTCACTTTCAAGTGAAAGACCCGTATTGTTAAAATGCATTGTTAAAGTGTATCACTAGTTGTTGACTGACTGAAGCCTAAGTCTAAGAGGTCCCAAAGTTCCAGGTTTTAGGGAAACAGCAGCTAAATTTCAAAAGTGACCAGTCAGGCAACAGTCATTAAAAAAACCAACAACCCAACCCAACATTGCTATGGTTAGAGGTGGTAGCCTTTGAGTGCACATCTCCTGTACTTCTCCCAGTCAGCAGAGTTAACTATTCATCCTCTTAATTTGATATCTTCTCCACTTTTACCCTTTTTGTCTTGCATAGGACATGTTTGGTTCTTGGAATAAATAAACAAACTGACTGATAAATATTGTGTGTTTTAGAGCCTCAATTTTAATTCTTTTTTTTTTTACCTGATGTCTGAGGAACAATGCTTCAGCATTATTAAAGACTTCTAATGTCAATGTAATTCAGGTACAAGGCATTTTCATACGTTCAGATATTCAATCTGTTGCACATGCAGATTTTGTAGCTGCAGACCTAATGCTCTGATCTGCATGACAAACTAGGACCATGTGTGTCATTCTGCATTTAAAGCCAAAACAGTGGATCCACTTTTATGTTATGTGCATACAGGATGCCATGGGGGAAGTCTACAGAGACCAATGTTCATGGTCCCTGCAGTTTCACAGATATAAGATTTATTACAATCTTGACTTGTTGTGTAGAGGAACAGTCCAATACTAACATTATATTGGCCTTTCACTTTTTCATGTTTTTCTCTAGTAATCTTACTGTGATTTCACTCTTTCTTAAAACTGAGTGTAAGAAGCAGGAATAACATCTAAAATAGGGAGATTTCCCATTTAGTTGCTATGCCACCTGCAACTCAGAAGTCTTGATAGTTTCATATCACAGTTTGGTTAAAGATAAATTTATTTTCTATGCATACATATTGAATCAGAAGGAATCATATGTCAGAAATGTAATTTCCCTTCTGCTAGCAATGTACTCAAATTACTGGAGTCAATATTTTGAAAGGAAAACTGAGTAGTGGCCTAAGTTTCTTCTAGAAGAGCAATCTTTATTCAGCATTTTTTGTATTATATCTTTATCTTTATTTATCTGAAGTATTTTTATTCCATTGTTTCAGTTAGGAAAGCTACTCAAGCTAGCTTTAATTTTTTTTACCCAGATTCAGCTTTCATTTCTAAGCCACAGCACAAAGGAAGAGATATTGATAGGGAAGTGGAAAACAAACATATTCAGGCACTAATTATTTGTACGTAGTTATTACAGCAGGCCTGTGCTAAGGAAAGGAAAGTTAAAGGAGTGAACAAACAACAGCTATGGAAGAGTTGAAGAACTCCCTGGCACTTGGGATTACAATCTAGGGCACTGTCCTAATTTACTAAATTGGTTGATGGCTAATGTGAGCTGTCACTAACCTGCTAATGTGGCACTAGATGTAAACTCTTCCCAGCCTAGGAATGTGGAAAATTATTTAATTAATTCATAATTTGTGCCCCTATAGGGGCTGTGAATCTTGCAATAACTCAGCTGCTCCTCTGTTCTTCCCCTTCTCTGTTCCATTATTATTTTTGCTTTTCTGTTAGCTGATCTACCAACACCACAATTGTCCTGGCGGATCCATTTGTGTCGGCAGATGAGAGATCAGCCAGTACAAAGGGTTCTGTCTGTTCCAAATCCACCTGTCCAACTCCCCCATAGTTACACTTGTATTGAAATTACACAGCTCAGATATCTCTACTCTAAACTAAAAATATTGTCAAAATATTTCACAAGAATTTTCTCGAATATATGCAGCATTGCAGTTCTTCTTTAAATACCAATTGCATGATTAAGTATGAGAGTTGTAAAGTAGTAGCTGTCCAGTGTTCCAAAATATACTATTAGCAATATGCCCAGATAAACATTTTGTTTAAAAAAAAATCTGGCCATTTTGATCTAATTGTAGAAATCTGGAATATTTGTTGTTTTACATTTACTCTGTAAGTAAGGAATCTTGCAAAACTTGAAAACTGTTGATAGTCAATCTTGGTTTATGAGAATGAGCAATTTAATGAGGTTATTCACATTCCTATAAGTATACCGCATTTGTGCAACACACTTTTATTGGATTGCTAATTACTCTTCTTTTCCTGAATATTTAGCTACAAAGGAAAAGTTTTTCTTTGGTGCATATATCTCTTATTTCAGATTCACCGTTTTAGTACTGCAAAGATATGTTCAGTCTGTTTTCAAATGTCAAGTCCTATGAAAAGCTTCTATTGCTCATGCAAGATGTTCAGAACCAATGTTTCCATTACTGAAAAATGTGTGTGTGCACGCACAAGTGTGCATGCCAGAATTTGAAATGCATATTAAAGAGATATGTTCCACAATTCTGTCAAGCATCATTCTAAAACTTGCACACAAGAAATATTCCATTGATTCTAAACTGTGCAGGATCAAGCTTCAATCATAAAAGAACATATGACACTTGTTCACTTCTACATGAACTGGTGGTCATCTTTGATCTGAAATGTGTCCACGTTACTGCTCATAATGTTTCGAAGTGTTGCAGAATACACGTACTTAATTTCAAAATGAAAAAGTCTAGAGATTCAAACTTTTTGGAAAATCCTGCCCTGCAGTCTGGAATAGAGATAATACATTATAATCACATATATGAAATGCATAATTTTAAAAGCCACAAACACATTTACCGGTAATTTATTGGCAGACTATATGAGAGGCAGAGAGACTAAGTCAAGGATTCCCAACCTACGACCCGTGGGCCAGACCCAGCCCATGATGCTATTCCATCCAGCCTGTCACCTTCTCCCCCACACCTGGAAGTGAAAACAGGTTCATTTACATCAGCCATAAAATGCAACAGTGCATGTACAAATGCGCCCATGGCTATCATAAATGCAGATGTGGGCACATTTACAACAGACGTAAATGCATCCACTTCCACTTCCAAGCACCATGGTCCAGCCTGCTCAGCTGCAGGGGGCATGGTCAGGCCCATGGTGCAAAAAGGTTAGCCACCCCTGGACTAGGTAGTAAAGAGAAACATAAAATGTTGTGGATAAAACTCTTTTGGTTGTAAAGGCAATTTAGTTTCAGGGAACTTCAAGGTGTATGTTTACCAGTTTAGTAAAGACTGAAATTTCTTTCTAAAAGTCACATTTGTGCAAAAAGAGTTCATAATGCAGTTTCTCAGCATAGGCTTAGAAAATTCAAATGTGAAATATTGTAGCAAAAATGAGTTTGTCTTATCTGATTCATTTCTGAAGTTTCACCATTTTTCTGTAAATCCAGAAGGTTTCAACAGCAGAGTTTGAAAAAAAAATACAACAGTAAGTGGCTTTATTGCCACTGTTTCTAATCTGCATCCTATTAAACATACAGTAATACCTCGGATAACGCTAAGACTTGGTTCCACAAGTCTTGGTGTTATCCGATTTTTAGTGTTATCCGATACATGTTAAAATCCTATGGGATGGATCGGATAACGTTAAAGCTCCATAGAGATACATTGTAACCGCACAGGCTTTAGCGGTTGTTATCCGATACATCCCATAGGACCTTAACGTTATTCGATCCAATTCTCCTCCCCAGATTACTTAACATTATGCGATTTTAGCGTTATCCGAGGTAAACGTTATCGGAGGTATTACTGTACTTCCTTTAAATTCCATTCCTTCTTTGGCCCAATGTACAAAATAACACATTTTCCTACCAGCTTCAGCCAAACTTGTATTTTTCTTACAATATTTTGAAGAAATCTGTGACATGAAAAGAAATACATAATTCAGCAGTTTGCTCCTAGCAATAAGAATAGAATACTGAAACAATGAGACACACATTGTTGTACAGCTTTGGAAAGAAATAATTGTTTATAGAAAAGGATGTTTTTCTGACACGAATGTAATATTTCCACTGCTTTTTCTCTGAATAATGCAATGAAAACCAGCTGGAAAGAATTATTGTGCTGTGGTCAACATTGGGGTGGGGGGGAGATCTTTGCAACATATTTCAATATTACATTTAAATGTTTAAAAAGTTTTAAGCTAACATGAGAGAGATTTTTTACATTGAATCTGTTAAGTGCTTCAGTGGAATTCCATTGTCACCCAGACATGGAATTAAAAAATTGGTTCCATATGCAGTGGTGTGCCTAAATATGTGTCTGACCACACTCCCCATATTCTCTTGGTTGGTCCATCCTCTGTTCTGTATGATTTTAATATTCTTGCCTGTTCTCTTTCCTACCTTTATTAGCTTATTGAGCAGAAACAGATTTTCCTTCCTTCCTTCATACACTTCACAGACATGTTTTGGAAAATTATGGTTGAAGCTTTTAACGAAACATTGGTGAAACAATACTGACAGTGTTTTTCATATTCTGAAACACCACCATCCAAGTGTTTCTAAGCTGCAGGATGTAATTGTGCTGCCCTACCTCTATACATTTGATATAACTGTATTTTTATGTAGGCATGCTATATTTCCGCTATATTTAGCAGTGTGTATACATTGGTAGAGACTTTTTCTTCTGTGACACATTTGTCTGAGAATTACAACAGCTGCTCTATTATTTTCAAAGACTACCCTCCACTATGATTAGTATGGGTTAGTAACAATGCTTGCCCAAAAACCTGTTGTCTTCCATTGCAACACTTACTGGAAGAGAGCTTGAGTATAGAGTTATGGCAGCACAATGAATCTTGTATTTATCATGTATTTATGTAACATTTGCTTGCAAAATCTAGTCCATCTAACATATATTTAATATACTTAATATGGTACTGGGCTTTTTAAAGTTTGCCATTATGATTAATGGCTGTCTATTATATCAGTCAGCAAAATTTGTAGAAAACTTTTAGTCATCATTAAAAGCTTGGTAAAGCCACAACACACACAGTGGGAAGAAAAAGAGGTTTTTGCAAATGTGTTCCAGAAAATTCTGAAACCAAACATTTCCAATTTAACAGCAGCTGTGTTCCTAAAGCTCCATGTGAAAATAAATCAGAGGAATGGGTAAGGTGGTATGTTTCAGTGGGAAGAGATTGAATTTAGCAGTGAAAAACAGATACTATTTCAGTCTCTCATTAATTTTAGAATATGTGGTGGTCAAGTAAAATCAATAGAACTTGGAAAGTTTACTTTTTGGAATTATGACTATCAGAATCCCCTAGCTCGCCATGCTTAGTAGTCTGAAAAAGTAGCAATTCCAAATATTACTGACACATGTTATGTAAAATGAAATGTCTATCAGCTACTCTAGCTGCACCAGACTTAGAAATGTATAGTACCCGCTTAAAATATCTTCCTGGATGTGGTCATATAAAGATTTTGCAGAACAACACTAATATCTTTGTCTACCATGCTGAAATGAGAGAGAATCAATTCAACAATATGTAACATAAACATTATTTGTAACATAAACATTATTTGCCAAATGTCATATGAAGATATCAAAAACTAAAAACAAAAGGGGTGGAAGAATAAGGAAAAGAAGGTTACAAACAAAACCAAAAAAGCAAGGACTTTCACATACATAAGAACTTTGGGTTGGTAAGTAAATCTACCAATTATGGAAAAAATAAAACATAGAACAAACCTTTTGGATTACACAAATCTTCCCAAAATTCAAAGGCATCAAAAGTCCTTTAACAGAACTATAGTGGAAAGTTCCAAAATAAGCCACTGAGCATATGCAGTATTGCATACATTAACTGCTGGTGCCAAAAAATTGTAAGAAGAAACAGTGTATTTCTCTGTTAGGTTAAAAGGAGCAAAACATTTCTCCTGGATAGACTGGTTACTTGAATCCTTCTGATCAGGATCGTCGAATGCACAACCTTTTGCAATACACCAGTTTAACCACTGCACCACCAGGGCTCTTATATTAAGAATATAAACATTTCCTTATTGGATCAGAGGAAAGGATTTGGGTTTCTTACAACAAATGAGTAATTCCTGCACTTCCTTGTGGTAAATCCAGCTGTTTCTAAAGGTCCTTTCAAAGCACTGCATAGGACACATTTACAGTGGATAATTTAATATTTCAATTAAGTAAAAAGCCTCAAAAGTTTATACAACAGTAAGCTTTGTGCTATGACATACTTCAGGCCTGAATGACTTCTGGTCTGTTTGGCAAGGCAGTTGCAAGCAGGTAGATTTCCTGTAACTTTACTCATTCAAGATTAAATTATATTGCATTTATTTTACATGTCTCACAGTTTTACATCAAAGGTTAACATGAAGTGGGATTGACAGTTAAGAAATTATTTTGGACATTTTGTTTGCAATCTGAGTTGTGTGACTGCGTACACAGCAGACAATGTCTATGATGGTATTGTAACTTAAAGCAATTACCTCTAAAGGTTACATCTATTGAATGAGTTTTGAGAGTCCCCTGGACAGCAAGGAGAACAAATAGGTCAATCTTAGAAGAAATCAACCCAGAATGCTCCTTAGAAAGTCAAATTGTAAATATGAAGCTAAGGTACTTTGGACATCAAATGAGAAGAGAGGATTCACTTGAGAAGGCCTTGATACTGGGAAAGGTGGAGGACAAAAGAAAAAGGGGGCGGCCAAAAATGAGATGGTATTGTGGAGACAATGGGCTCAGAGCTCAGCAAGTTGAGGGGGATGGTGGAGAACAGAAGTGCCTGGCGGGCAATGGTCCATGGGGTCACAGAGGGTCGGAATCGACTGTGCGACTGAACAACAACAAATTGAATGAGAAAAAGAGCTGATAAAACATTGACAGCCATGGTCTTGCCTCCACAGAGTCCAAACCTAAGTATTATAGGGGCAGTATGTGATCACCTGGACAGAGAAATAAATAAAAGACAATCTAAATCTAAAGAAGAACTCTGAAGGAAGCCTGGTAATATACCAGAAGCTCACTGCAGAAAACTTCAGGCCAGTCTCCCCAAAACAGTTCAAGATATGCTTAGAATCAAGGGAGGTTACACTAAACGTGACTTTTGCCTGAAGAAGCCATTTTGTTTTTAACATTCTGTTTGTTGGGATATGGGGTACCTATTTTCTGTATTTTATGTAATTATATATTATCATTAAAACGTTGGTAAATAAACCAGTGCTGGTGGTGACCTAAGAGTTTTGTACAGTACAGTAATAACTCAGATAATGCTAAGACTTGGTTCCACAAGTCTTGGTGTTATCCGATTTTTAGTGTTATCCAATCCATGTTAAAATCCTATGGGATAGATCGGATAACGTTAAAGCTCCATAGAGATACATTGTAACCACACAGGCTTTAGCGGTTGTTATCCGATCCATCCCATAGGACCTTAACGTTATTCGATCCAATTCTCCTCCCCAGATTACTTAATGTTATGTGATTTTAGCGTTATCCGAGGTAAATGTTATCCGAGGTATTACTGTACTGTATATATTGTTGTTATTCTTTTCTTGCATTATTCTCTAGTGCTGTTGCCAGTGGTGGGTTGTCAAAAAATTTACTAGCCCACCGTGATATCATGGATGTCGGGGTCGAGGCCACATCATGATGTCATGATGTCATGATGTCATGACGTTGTGGGCAGAGCCAAAGAAAAATAATTTAAAAAATAAAAAATAAAATAAACATAAACACACACACCTCAACCCACCCACCCACCCACCCACAACACAAACCCATAAATAAATTTAATTAATTAATTAAAATTACATAAAAATACACACACAAACACCCACCCACCCACCCCAACCACAAATCAACCCACCCACCCCTGAAACAAAAACCCATCACTTATCTTGGGTTGACTTGTGGGGAGCAGCAGAGGCGGCGGCACAGCGGCATGGCGGCACGGCAGCAAACCGCTGCTGTGGCAAACTGCCACTGCAGCAAACCACCGCAACGGTGCAGTGGCCTGGTGGCGTGGTGCAGCCCGGTGAGGAAAGGCCTCTGCCATTGCTGCCACGGCAGCTTCTTCAGGCACTGCCTGTGCTCTTCTAAAATGGCTGCCGGGAAGTACGCATGCATCAGACCTCCATTTGACACATGCACAGTAAAAAATAGAACTACACATGCGTCAAATGGAGGTTTGATGCATGCCCAGTTCCCGGCAGCCATTTTGGTTCCAATTTTGAAATTGTTGCCTCAAAAACAAAAACAAAAAAACAATCCCAGGTGGTTACTACCCCCCGGAGAGCCACCCGGGATTGTTGTTACCAGTTCGGGCGAACCGGTGCGAACAGGCAACAACCCACCACTGGCTGTTGTTCAACTAAATAATATTTATCAATTATTTATATTTACTTTAGGTGATTAATTTGTATATATCTACATATATCAAAACATTTTAGATGGAAACACTTGACATGCATATGTCAGAGCAGGCATCCTTGCTGCACTTGGGACTGAAACCTTTGTTTCCACAGCTAATCGGAGGTGGGGGTGGGTGGGATCCAAGGCAATATAGTAATTGTTTGAGCTTCATTAATAAATGCATCTGTAACTGGAACAAATACCACCTACTGTGCAGTACTTCAAGATGGTGGTCAGCTGTTTATTCTTTGCACTACTGTCTCTTTTGTGGTGAACTGAGTAGGTCAATAATACAGCATCACTAACATAATAATAATAATAATAATAATAATAATAATAATAATAATAATAATAATAATAATAATAATAATAATAATAATAATAATAATAAATTGTCTGATACTTTGTCTATTCCATGTGTCCTATACTAAATCAAGTGTGCTGGATCCAAATCTAAAGTCCAATTCTGCCTAGGACATCAGGATCTTAAATTAGCAAATCTCACCCTCTTGGTTAGGTTCTTGCATTGATCATATGGGATATATTTGACACAAATGTAGCAAAAATTGTCCTATTTATTAACACAGCTGCACTTACTCATCTTTAGCTCAAAACTGACTCACTATAGTTTACCTGTACTATCCAATAAGATGGTTCTGCATTAGAGACAAACCCTTGGTCAATCTCACCTTATATACCTATTTCTGATGTCAGCTCACTGACTTACCCAGACATGCCCAGCCGCTGCTGGAACATGCATGCCACCAGGGGATGTGATTCAGCTGAGGAAGCAGCAGGCATAGTGGTAGCTGCAACTGTTATAATGTTCCCATGTAAAAATACATTGCCCAATTAACAACCATTTGAACAGCTATAGCATGCCTTAAAATCTGTACATGGTAGGCAAATTCTGAGTTCAAATTTGGAATCAGCACACTCGATATCATATAAATCACATGTGTTATTTCCAGTAACAAAATTGTCATGCAGTGTAATAGAAGTACTAAGGTAGGGTTTGTCATCTATAATTTTAAGAGTACTGTATTGATTAATCAGTCAGATAGCCTGCTAATCATAATCACTTCTTAGTCAAACTCTATTTAATTGATTAATATAAATACTAAATCAAGCTAAAAAAAAACCTTCGTATTTATGCTTTCTATTATCTGCCCTCAGTTTTCTTCTAACATACTGTGATCTTATGAAATAATGACCTGCAAAAGAATCTGCTATTAGTAGCCCTGCTCATGTTTTACATATCCAAGAGTATAGCTTTTCTTACGGTAAGTATTTATTTATGGCAGAAAAATAATTTAAATTTCAACATATATCAGTGCAAATTAGCATTGTAATGCCATATTTCTCCTCTGTATTTGAAAAAGTACTAACTAGACAAGACTCCTTTCCATTGCCATGCTTACTGAAAAAATAAGAAGAAAGTGGGTTTCATTCCTCCATTCAGCCAAGCTCTTAGCCATGCTCCACTGACTTCTAAAGGAGAACATGTGCATAAGGTTGAGGATGAATTCAAGTTCCCCAGTAAATAGGATGCCTTTCTGAATTTAAGACACATTGAAACCCAAGGCCACTGAGCCTGCATTTCTACAGAAGTGGTCAAGGCTTAAACTCTATCATATATCAGCTTTCATCAACAGTGGGAAACTGATGGTCGTAAATGTTTATCAAATGTATCAAATGTAAATGTGTATTTAACCAATTCCAGAAATCTGCTGAAGAAAAAACCCATCAACATTATATTGATTTTCTTATATGAACATTTATGGTGTCTTTATTTTGTTATATAACATATACTTTATTTTAAGGCTGAAATCCAGCATAACATCCAGTTAAATATTTCTGTAACACATGCATCTTGAGCTGAATAAAGAGAACATAACAGAGTAACATTCATTATTCTCTGTTATTAGAAGGCTGAAGGTTCCAAAGTAAAAAATAAGTTCTTAATTCCTTAGTTATTGACTAGTTTATCAGGAAAATACTACATTTTGCTTAAAGGTCAATGAGTTATGGCACAATCCTCCAGATAGCTTTTCTGAAAGCTTACAAGATCCCTTTAACTTGAATAAACTTCCAGAATCCAGAAGTCTATAGTATTTCATAAAACTTAAGAAAAGGGCATTTCTTGGCTTATATGCAGAAAGATCAGATACCATGCTCTTGAAATGCCTGTAATTTGATATCTTTGCAACTAGGAAAACCTGCAGCTGTTCATATTTTCTCTCCACTGCACGTGTCACTGTGACAAATGTAAAATATCTTGATCCGTGAAGATTACATAGGCTGCTGAAAAGCAATAAACAAACACATAACAAGAATTATATGTGAAAATGACAGCTAGTAGTTTGTCTCAAACTAACACAATGCAATAGGTAAAAAGAAAACATTCTTACAAGTTTCGGTATGTCTTTTATTTATAGATTTAATTATTGGATATTAAAATATCATTTGATCATTTGATATTGATAACATAATAAATATAATAGCTATCACCAATAATTTTATATATGTTGTGAACTGCCCTGAGTCGGCCCTACCGAGTAGGGCGGTATAGAAATTGAAATATAATAATAATAATATAATAATAATTTCCAGTACAAATTAAATAGTTATTAACATGCAGATGGGAAAAAAATATTGTCCTGTACAGTGCAACACTTATGGATATGAAGAATTATCCATCTGAACACTTTTTTCCAGTGGATACGCACGTGACCTAGCAAAGTTTTCAATTCCTTGGAGAGGCTACTTTTATACCAACCCATTATATCTGATAATATCCAGATCAAGAAAATTAAATATTTTGATCAAAACACAAAACAATCAGCAGTGGGAACCTGATGGCTTCTTCAATGTTTTGATAGCTGCTGGATGAAGGAAAAAATCCAAATATATAGTGGAAGATGAAAGCAATTTTCTTAATTCCTTGATTGACCATACTATTAAAGAATAAGTTCCTGCTGGTCACAACTCATTTTGCATTCATTTCACTGCTGTGTTCTTCTCCAGGTTCGACCAAAACTTTTCACAATTGGGTCGTCCCATCTTTTGGGGAACTCGCCAAGGAGTATTTTTACTCATCTGGGATACTGTGTGGTGACTGCTGCTGTCCAACATCTGTCTGTCATTCGAGAGATGTGTTGAGCCCAGTGCAATTTCCGTTTGTGCTATTCAGTAACAACATTATTGATTCCGCTTTGTTCTCTTATCTGGGGACTGGGGCTGTGGTTGCAAAGGGATACCTTTAGCATTGATTTTTTCATGGCTCTTATGGCTCTTGATAGTTCTTCCTCAGCCTTCATTAATAACCATGTTTCACTCCCATAGAGGATCACGGGTAGTACTGTTGAATTAAAAAGGTTGGCACACTGGTCAATTTTCTCATTTAGCAAAATTTCTTTGATGGAGTTAAATGCTGCCCATCCTACTTTCTTTCGTCTGGCTAGTTCTGCTCTCTGATTGTTGTTCATCCCAATAAGATAGCCAAGTTAGATGTAGTGGTTGACCTGCTCGATAGGTTCATTTTGGATTTTTATATGGAATTTCCATTGGTTGCTTGATAGCATATACAGTAATACAGTAATACCTCGGATAACGCTAAGACTTGGTTCCACAAGTCTTGGTGTTATCCGATTTTTAGTGTTATCCAATCCATGTTAAAATCCTATGGGATGTATCAGATAACGTTAAAGCTCCATAGAGATACATTGTAACCGCGCAGGCTTTAGCGGTTGTTATCCGATACATCCCATAGGACCTTAACGTTATTCGATCCAATTCTCCTCCCCAGATTACTTAATGTTATGCGATTTTAGCGTTATCCGAGGTAAATGTTATCCGAGGTATTACTGTATTCTGTTTACATGCCATTCATTTTTAAGCCTACTTTCTTACTTTCTGTGTTGAGTTTGCAGAGCATTTATTTTTATTTTTTGGAATCTTTGAGCATTTCTGGCAATTATCAATTAGTACTATATCATCTGCAAACCTGAGATGGCATATCTTCTCTCAGATCAGTTTGATACCATTTTCCCGGTTTAATCTTCACATAACTTTTTATAGGCATGTGTTGAAAAGCTTTGGTGAGATTGCATCTCCTTGTTTGATTCTTATCCCTTTTTCAAATAAGATGATGGAAGTGGAACCATTTGAGTTTGCTTCCTTGAGCAACTTGATGTATTGCACATTTATTCCCTGTTCATTCCTTGCTTGCATGACTGCATTTTCTTCATCGCTGTCAAATAATTTTTCATAGTCGACAAATGCTATCGCTAGTGGTAGCTTATATTCTCTGCAACATTCAATAAGTTGGGTAAGAGTAAAGATGTGGTCTGTAGTGGTGTAACTACTTCTGAACCCAGTCTGTTCTCTTGGTTGTTGCTACAGCAATTGCTACATTGAAAACAAGCAAATAATCATCACATGCCTAAAGCTACAAACCAATCTTCCTACTTATGTGCACTGCTTAAAGGAATGAAGTTAAATCACCTTGCCACTAAAATCCAACTTTTTCTAATACCAAAAAAGGCAGACTTTAGACCTGGCAAGAGCTGTTGAGCTCAAACCTTAAATCTAAATCAGGATGTAGAAGATGATTTCAAAACACATAAAATAATTGGAGTAGTTTTTGTTGACTTAACCGAAGTATATGACACTGTCCACAACAGTTGCTGCTCAGAAAGCTCTACCTCCTTACTAAAGCTCCTGGACTAACATAAATGGTAACCATCAAACTTCAAAATCAAGGTTGTAAGATCAAGAACTGTCAAAGAAAATCCAGGTTACTTGAATAGAGGACAATTTTTATGTTAATGGTGAGGAATTCAATCAATGCAGCATTTATGTGCATGCAATTTACACCCTACCAGTTGTACAAAAGGGGATATAGTGGCTTAGATAATACTATAGGAGTTGTCTACTTATGATCAAAATTAGTCTCATTATTTTAAAATTGTAATTTATTTTGAGTGTTACTTATATTTCATATATGCTCATAATTTTAAATTGTGCAATTCTGTGATATGAATAAAGAAAGAAAGTTTGTCTTGTATAATATCAATTATAATTAACAAGGCTTGAATAAAAGAAACTGATAGCTTTCATGCCATGATCACAATTTTTGGAAAACATCCTTTTTCACTATGGAAAATATTTTCATTCAACTCAGCAAGACTGTTTTTATCTAATTATGTCCCTCACTTGAAGGAGTAACTGCAAGATTAGAAAGGAGGACTCTGATGTGATACAGATGATCATGGATTGTGATTTTTTTTAAAGTGGATATGCTTTGAAATAGTCATTCATTATAATTTCTCATTCATAACTCAGATGTACATTCCTATAAGAAAATTCTCCTAATTTATGCTTAGAGATTCTACAATATCCATACTGCTTGACTTGAATATTTTTGTACACATATCAAATACAGTACATACTCCAAAATTTGACATGAAAAGCATACCATTTGAAAGATTTTCTGAAATGCATCAACATTATTGCATGGGAAGTGCCCACAACTGTACCACACATTCCTGGCATGATTATTCTCTCTACAACTGGATTGCAAAACTTGGTGAGTGGTTTTTAGATAATACTGTATGTTCTTCATGTGGAACACAACTTTGCAGAAATGATTTTCCAGCATTTTCCACATAAGGTTTAAATTGGGGTTTTAAGAAGACACATACAGAGAAAGTTCAGCATTCCTTTGAGAGGAGCAATTGTAAAAATATTTCACAATAATTCATTTTCATTTTGAAATCTACATTGGTTCCTAAATAATGATTGAGGAACAAAAGCTAATCATGGTATAGGTGTTGGAGGATGAGGGTCAGCTGGGAACTTCAGTTACACAGTAAGTCTCTAAAAGAGATTTATTTGGTAAAACTAAACATTGGAGATAGAAATAATTAAAATATATCCTTAGGTAAATAAATTCCAATGAAGAGTTTATACCAAGGTGATACTGCAGAGTGACAAAAGGATCAAAGAATCAGGTACTTGCCCAGAGGAATTAGAAAAGCAGATTTATACAAAATATCTTATACAGTACACCAATCTTGTTATGTGTACAGTACAGTAATACCCCGGATAACGATAGGGGTGCCTGGCCTACAATGGTCCATGGGGTCAGAGGGGGATGGAATAGACTGTGTGACTCAACAACAACAACAACAAACCTTTTATTTTTAAAAGTACATAGTGTTGGCCTGAACTTCATTATTTTATTGGCTATCTTGACCTTCCATTGGTTTGAAAAGGAACAAATCTGTGTTTAGCTGCATATTTAGAGCCTGCACATAAATGGGATCCTTTGCTTCAGGGGCATACCTAATTTAGAGAGAAAAGGAAGGAGACTACGCCTGGGTGTTGGTGTGGCCAGCTTCTTTCCTTATAACCATGTTAGTGATAGTGGATTTCAGAAGTTCTTCGTGGTGCTATTTTGTTCTAAGACTCTCAGAGGAGGCACGATCAACATTTATTGAATCCAACAGCTTTTCAGATTTTTATCTTTGACAGTAATTTCCTAATGTTTGAAATATTAAACTGAAACTTAAAAGCATATGACAAGGACCTCCTGTGTCTTTTTTTAACCTTTTACTGCTTTGTCAAGACCTTACTATTCACCAATTATTTCTTCTAAGCTACTTCAAGAAAAGTTAGAAAAAGTTTATTTTGTATTGTAACATTATTCACCAAGCAGAACTTTACTTTTGACTTTGTACGTGTTTATTGGGGAAAACATATCAAAAGTCTCTTATGCAAGTTTAAAATATATGAAAATGAAACAGTATAACTCCATTGAACAATAAGTTTACAGATGTCATCTGGTAATAATAGCAGAGCATAGTTAATCACACTAAAATAGTCAATTAAATTATGGTGAAACAACTGCTCCATAAGTTCCATTGATTCAAGTGGGCCTGCTCTGACTATGACTTAGTAACCATAGAAGTCATAGTTAGAGTAAGTCCATTTGATCACTGGAACTTAGAGAGGAGTTGACTTATCAAATCCTCATTGATTCAATGGACTTACTGTAGAGCTATTTAATACACTAAGCAACAGGAATTTTCATTCATTCAATATCCCACCATAATTAGTGCCTAACACTGTTTTAAGAGTCTCACAATAAATAAAAAGACTTTAGCAAATACAAATATATATAAAATAACAAAGAACATAAAATAAAATAATACAAGAAAA
This sequence comes from Furcifer pardalis, assembly GCA_030440675.1. Classification (NCBI taxonomy): domain Eukaryota; kingdom Metazoa; phylum Chordata; class Lepidosauria; order Squamata; family Chamaeleonidae; genus Furcifer; species Furcifer pardalis. Next base: position 69,557,990 of record CP126895.1, on the reverse strand, counting down.
AAACAAATAACCATATAGATAGACATTAACCTCAATAGCATCAGAACCAATACTGTACTAGCAATTTCATAGCTTACTAGTGTCAATATTAGGATTTTGGCCATTATGTTAAAGATATGGCTGCTACAGAAGTCAGCAACTGTAGACTTAACCTACTTTATTCTCTTGGGAGAAAAAAAATGTATGTTCTTGGTGTCCCAGTATAATGTGTTGCATGTTTTCCAGTGCTGCAACATTAAAAATGAGGTCTATGGATTTTGCAGAATTTCATGCTTGCTGAATTATATTGTAATTCCAATTTTTCATGTGCCATATAATTTATAAATGAAGTGGGTAGGAACATCATGTTAACTAATAAAGCATAATATATGCAAGGGTTGTTTTTTAAAAAATGAAATAAATCATGGATTAATGCAATTAAAACTTTAAAAACAGAGTTACAAGTGTGGTCTTAGAGCACAGCCAATAATTAATTGACAAATTCCTTCCATTTAATGCTTTTCAAAGAAAGAAGGGATCAAATGACACACAGAGTTTTCCCATTATTTCCAGATGGTTTTAATGCAGTTCATTTCAAACAATGGAGAACAAGTAGCAGAGCTCATTCTCTGCTATTTTAGCTCCATTTTATCAGTAGCTTTGTCTACCACTAATTCTAAGGTCATTATGACTTATGAACTTGTTTAAAAGGATAATACTTTGTTTTTTAAGATTAAAAACTGTATTATCTGTTTCTTAACACATTCATACATCTGCAGATGTAAGTTATATGGCAGCTTCATAAAATATATATTATGCTTCATTGTTTATATTATGTAATAATTATTACTTCATTGATTCAGATTGTCATGCAAATTATGCAAGATGAAGCCTTTTGTGTTTTACATATATATACAGTTGTACCTTGCTTAAAGAGCATAATGTGCTCCATAGGATTGCTCTTTAAGCGAGTTTGCTCTTTAAGTGAAACACCATTGTAAATGACCAATTGTGGGGGGATTGCAACCCCAATTTATTTGTTAAGCGAGTTTTTGGTTGGTTTTATTTGTTAAGCGAAGCAAACATTCAGAGAAAATTCTGCTCTTTAAGTGAGACGCTCTTTATGCGAGGTTTGACTATACAGTATATTCTATTTACATTCAATATGATGAATATATAGTACAGTAATACCTCATATAACATTAGTATCGAATAACACAAAAATCGCATAACATTAAGGAATCTGGGGGGAAGAATTGCATCAGATAACATTAAGATCCTATGGGATGCTTCAGATAACAACCGCTAAAGCCTGTGTGGTTACAATGTATCTCTATGGATCCCATAGAGGATCAGATAACACTAAAAATCATATAACACCAAGACTTGTGGAACCAGGTTTTAGTGTTATATGAGGTTTTACTGTATTTCCCTTTTTAGTGGTTTATGGTGTATAGCACTGATGGTGAATCTATGGCACACGTGCCAGAGGTGGCACTCCGAGCCCTCTCTGTGGGCACCCGTGTAGTCACCCCAGCACAGAGTTTGTCCTGCCCCTCTGCCCAGCAGCCCAATGGAAGCACTTCCTCCCTCACCCCAGCACAGAATTCATCCCGCCCCTCTGCCCATCAGCCCAATTGAAATGTTTCCTTCCTCTCCTGTTGCTGTGTTGGCACTTTGCAATAAATAAATAAATGGGTTTTGGATTGTAGTTTGGGCACTCGGTCTCTAAAAGGTTCGCCATCACTGGTGTATAGCAAGGCATCATATTAGAGAAAGTTTTGTGATTCCATTTGCCAGTGGATCACATTAGTCCACTGTTTATTTAAACAAGTATTTCCTAAATTGAAACCTTTCACTATCTTTATATTATATTTAGCATCCCATATCACTTACCTACCTACCTATGGCATTTATAACCCACTTGATTTAATGACAAACATTGCTCTGGAAAATAGGATACAACAATCAGAACAAAAAACAAACAAACAACTCAAACAAAAAACATCACAACAAATAATAAATAAAATAAGACAACAATAGAATAACAGTCAATGTCTTAAAGCAGTGGTGATTAGATCTAATTAAACTCACATTGAATTCATTTTAAGCACCCCTATCCATGGAGAAAAATCTTCTGAGGAACTGTTTTAAAAGTGATGTTTTTAATGCTTAATTAAATGCCTGCAGGGAGGGGGCGTGATCAAAATCATTCCATAAGAAAGATGCTACCACAGAGAAACCATTTTTTCTTGTCATAATTCTCTTCACCTCTCTCAGGTGGCAATCTGCAGTGTCAATGCCTAAAACAGATTAGGACATGTAGATATTCTATAGGAGAGGGTTAAAAAAAAACTTTGAATGTTAGCATAAGAATTCCGCAGCTGCGGGGTGGCTGTGGAAGCCAACAGGGGAGACCCCCATCAACTTTCCAGCCACCCCACCCCTGCCTCCACAGCTGCTGGGTCTCTGGGAAGCCAAATGGGAACCCCTGTTTGGCATTCCAGACACCCTGCTGCTACAAATGACTGCATCGGATAATGCTAACAGATCCAATGCAAAAAAAATTTGTTAGAAATTTTGCATCATTATCCGATTCTAGAGTTATCCAATGCAGTCGTTATCTGGATAATGCTAAAATCACATAACATTGAGTAATCTGGGGAGGAGAATTGGATCAAATAACATTAAGGTCCTATGGGATGTATCGGATAACAACCGCTAAAGCCTGTGCAGTTACAATGTATCTCTATGGAGCTTTAACGTTATCCGATACATCCCATAGGATTTTATCATAACACTAAAAATCGGATAACACCAAGACTTGTGGAACCAAGTCTTAGCGTTATCCGAGGTATTACTGTACTTGTATTGTTAGGTACTCCCTGCTAAGAAATGGGTGCAGTTGGGTGATCCACCTCAACTGGTGGACCTAACTGTGGTTGGTATCTAAAATTCCAATGAAAGATAATTTTCCAAAATAACTCCTTAGTTGTCAAACTGCTCCCCTATTAATTCCCATTCTACAGAGATTTCCATTCAGCTGAGAAGGATGGGCAGCAACAGCAGCATCTCTCTCTTTTCTATTTTTTGCTTCAGTTTGTTGTCCTCAATCCACACACATCACCAAGGCCAGATAGTGCTCTAGGACTTTGACAGCATCCACTGAAGAAAAGAGAAAAAGTGAGATAGAGTTGTGTATCATCAGCATACTGATGACAACAAACAGCCTTACATAGATGTTATAAAACATTGGTGATATCTCCAAGTCCTGTGGGCTCCCATATGGAAGTACCCAAAGGTTCAAGACCACCTGTCAAAGCTGTAGTTTGGACATTCTCATTGAAGAAGGACTAGAGTAGGAGTTCTCAACCTTTTTAAAGTGGGGTCATCCTCCCTCAGATAGCTTTGGGAGCTGGATGGCCATTTTGCTCTTCCTCCAGCACATGGCCCTTCCTAGTGTGGTGGAGGTGGTGGTGGGCCACATGAAATGGTGCCATGGGCTGCATCTGGTTGAAAATCCCAGCACTAGCTTAAAACCAGCTTAAAACCAGCTGTCCAATACCTAACCACAACAGCCTGTTCTGGAGGATGCCATGGTCAGTGGTATCAAAGTCTGCTGAGAGATGAAGTAGCACCAACAGGGATAAATTATCCTTGACAGAGTCCCTTAGTAGGTCATTGTGCATTTTAATTTTGTATTTTGCATATCATTCCTAAGTGCACTAACTTTTAATCTTTTTTATTCTGAAACTGAGGTTACTGTACTTTGGACATACCATTCTTCTCCCATGTCTAGGCCACATGTGAAACTGCCAAAATTAAGGCAACTTTTGGTGAGTTCAGTTCCACAGTTCCTTTTGCCTGACCTACTGTGAGAATGATTAGCTGGCAGCACAAGGATGCCGTTACCAGGGTACGCCCGATTGTGGTTCAAAAATACCACAATCTTTGAGGAGGCTCTTTCTGTGTATCCCTGGATATACCATGGAACAACAAGACTCACTAGGAAAAAATAATAAGTCAGGGACAGTTGAAGACTATAAGAAATGAGGAAGGCCGATTGACTCAATTAAGAAAGCCACAATCTTTAGAATTCAAGATGTGGTCAGGCTTGTTAACATCAGGATTTTTTGGTGGTCACTAATTCATAGGTTGCAATAAAGTGGGAAATAACTAATACATACCTACAGTGGCACTTCCCAGTACTGTATACATATTCTATTATCTTCTCAATCAGGCTATTGTGTACCAAATCTCTAAAAAAAAATTCAGCAAGACTTTTTTTGGCTCCTTGTAATTTCTTAGTATTCATAAGCTTTACTGAAGAGAATAAGTAGAGTCCTTCTACTTTTTTGTTGATAGCTTCCTTAAATTTTACATTCATTTATTTATATCTATCATGCAAACCGAAGCCAATTCATGCTTTACAGAGTGGGAACCACATGTTTTCCATTTCTAACATACCTACACACAGTGCAAGTCATGGCAAAATCTTGGTCCCTGATGTGCATATCTGTAAAGCAAATTTATAAACAAAATTTCTACTGTCAATATTGTATATAATGATCAAAAGTCCTGAAAATAAAATTTACTTGTTCTGGTATACAGATTATATGCTTGGATTCATTTTGTTAGTATAAAAATGTGCCAGTTTAGCAGCACTTGAAAAGCTAGTCTTTGGAATGCATGTATGTAATGAATTACTGCAGCTATAGCTGAGCAGTAAACTAGGTCCCAGGTCATTGTTCTTCCACTTTCAATTATGGATAGCTTCATAAACTATTACATTCATTATTCTTGTAGATAACTTTAGAGAAGCAGTCTGCAACCTCACATTCTTCAAATTGTGTCGGATTACAAATGATACAATCCTCAGTCATAAAATGGAAGTGGGATTTGTAGTCTAAAACATGTGAAAATTGCCAGGTCCAGGAAGGCAATTTCAATTTTAAATAAAGCAAATCTGAACACACCAGCAACAAAATCATCCACACTCACACATGCAATTTTGTCTTAGAGTTTAATTTCAAATTAATAACTTAATGGCCATAATTTTATTAGTTAGTTAAACTAGTATTAAACACAATGGTGCAATTTGCAGTGATGAATCACCAGTACTTCCTTGTATTCCTCGTCACAAACAACTAGCCTACAGGCTGGGATTTAAATGACAACTTGTGAAGTAGCACTAATTTGCTAGTGCAGTTTATACCATTACACTTATGTTGGTTTAACTGGCCATAGCATTCTCACCAACATTTTACTTAAACTTGAAAAGAGAACTATGTACCTATAAACAATACAGAATCACATTGCATAAATAGATACCAGTGTCACCATAATTGCTTGACTTCGGCATGTTCTTTTCTGTTCTCTTCAGTGGAGCTTGTGAAATGAAAGGCAAAAAAAGTTACATTCAGTATATTTAACTTTATCTTTAAGTTAATTGTATTGGCTATTAAGTGCTATGTAACTCTGAAGATTTTCATAATTAGAATACATGAACTGAAGATGGCAACATTTGATGTGTTACATGTTTAGTACAAAACCAATTTAGTTTTCACATCAATAAGTAATGCCAATTAAGATTTCACCATTATTTTGACAATATCTTCATACTGGTGAGCATTAACCTAAAATCCATAATTTACAGTAAGAAGATAAAGATAATCTTCTCTGAAGAGAGAATAAGATATGAGAAAAAAGACATACTCTGATTGATTTGGAATTTTGTTTCTCATCTTCTTGGCCCTCTATTTTATACACAATGTTGGCAATGGAATATCCAATATAAGGCATATTATTTCATCTTTCACATCAAATGTTGAAGAAAGTTGAAGTAGAATAATAGGATTAAATGGATGTTGGCAATGAGTGAAAAAAAATACACACACTATTGTAATTGCTTTTGAAGATGTCTTTTCAAATTAATTCTTTTCATTTACTATGCTTTTAAAACCATTATTTAAAGCTTTTTAGGATTATTGTGTTTTCTTTTGGAATAACCCAGATTAAAGGCCACTAATGAGGATTAAAATACTATGCAATCAGCTTCAAATGTGTTATGAATACTTTATGGCTAAAATCTCTTGTTTAAATAGTTTTGAACTGTTTAAGTGGATATGATTTTGACTAATGGTGTTTACTTTCTCTGTAGAATTCTGATGGGGTCAATTTTTGTCTATAAGGAAAATAATGTTTTTGTTGTTCAGTCGCACAGTCGATTCCGACCCCATGGACCACTGTCCGGCAGGCACTCCTGTCCTCTACCATCCCCCTCAACTCGCTCAGCTCTGTGCCCATTGTCTCTACAATATCATCTAGCCATCTCATCTTGGGCCATCCCCTTCTTCTTTTGCCCTCAACCCTTCCCAGCATCAAGGCTTTCTCAAGTCTTCTCTTCTCATTTGATGTCCAAAGTACTTTAGCTTCATCTTTACTATTTGACCTTCTAAGGAGCAGTCAGGGTTTATTTCTTCTAAGATTGACCTATTTGTTCTCCTCGCTGTCCAGGGGACTCTCAAAACTCTCCTCCAACACCACATCTCAAAGGCATCTATTCTTCTGCGCTCAGTTTCCTAATGGTCCAGTTTTCACAACCATACATTGCCACAGGGAATACCATTGCTTTGACTATACTAATTTTTGTTTGCAATGTGATGTCTTTGCTTTTCACTATGCTCCCCAGGTTTCTCATCGCTTACCTCCCAAGAATCAGTCGCCTTTTTATTTCATGGCTGCAATCTCCATCTGCAGTGAGCTTTGATCCTAAGAAAGTAAAATCTGTCACTGCTTCTACTACTTCCCCATCTATTTTCCAGGGACTGATAGGGCCTGTTGCAATGATCTTGGTTTTCTTGATATTGAGTCTCAAACCAGCTTTTTCACTTTCTTCTTTCAACCTAATCAAGAGCTTCTTTAGGTCCTCCTCACTTTGAATTTTAATATGTTTGTGTAGAATGGGGACTAGAATGGTTAATCCATATAGAGATCTATATATTTACATTTATATCTATATTTTACGATTTTAGGGACTATATATGTGAAGACATATCCTCTATATTGAGGATGCCCTATTTCAGTTGATAAATGTATCTCTGACTTTGTTCTCTTTTGGTTTCAAAGAGATATTTGAATTTTTCTTTAATTTTTTGAGCAACTCCAGCTGTTGTACTGGTCAAAAGAATTCATGGTGTACAATTTGTTGCAAACAGTTTTGTTATTTCAGTATTGTTGGGGGCTTATTATGTAAGTATATATAAGAAAAAACATTTAATGAAGTTTCTATTATCAATACGTATTTAAGGGTTAGAATTGACTGTGCTACTGAACAACAACGAAAATTTAAAATATAGATAGATAGATAGACAGATAGACAGATAGACAGATAGACAGATAGACAGATAGACAGACAGACAGACAGAAAGGAGAGTGTTACATAATGTTACTGTACAGACTTTATTGGGAGACCAACCATTTTGGTTTTGTTTTTTGTTTTTTTAAAAAGCAGGTTTCTTAAAAAAAAACAACGCTCTGGTTTACAAATGTAGGATACTGTGCTTCTGTACTCACAATTCAGAATGTGAGAAAATGACCCAATATTGCTGCACAGTATCTTTTTCACATTGCCAGAAGGAAAAAGGATGATCAAACGTTACATACCAAAGCCAGACTGAATCTTGGGGTGGGGGTGGGGAACCCAGTCATGACTATTGTTTTATGTTTTGGGTGAGAAGTATTTAACTGATGAAAAAATAATCTAGGTACTAGGATTTTAACCTAATTGGTTAAATTGAAAGAGAAACTTGTAGTCCATATTGACTGCTGACATTGTTGTTGTTGTTGTTCAGTCACACAGTCATGTCCGACCCTTTCCAACCCCATGATCTTGGTTTTTTGATGTTGAGTTTCAGGCCAGCTTTTGGACTCTCCTCTTTCATTCTCATCAAAAGGCTCTTTAGGTCTTCTTCACTTTCTGTCATTAAAATATCTCAGGTTGTTGATATTTCTCCCAGCAATCTTAATCCCACCCTGTGCTTCTTCCATCCATGTATTACACATAATGTACTCTGCAGTGGCTCAAGTGCAGTGGTGGGATGTCAACATGTTTACTACCCCACTGTGAAGTCATCACAGTGTGGGCGGAGCTAACATCATGACTTCATGAAGTTGTGGGCGGGGCCAAAGAAAATAATAATAATAATAATAATAATAATAATAATAATAATAATAATAATAATAATAATAATAAGAATAAGAAGAAGAAGAAGAAGAAGAAGAAGAAGAAGAAGAAGAAGAAGAAGAAGAAGAAGAAGCACACACACACATCTCAACCCACCCACCCACAACACAAACCCGTAAATAAATTAAATAAATAAAATAAAAAATATGTTAAAATACACCCATCCAACCCCAACACAAATCAACCAGAGCTTTTAAAGCAGAGTTTAAAGTTTGTTCTGGCTAATCTTTCTCGCACTAGGTCAGATGGAAGGAACTACAGAATGAACTCACCACAAGATGGCTTCATTTTGGCACTTTTCAACTTTTCAACAGTTAAAGAAGTTAGGTACTACGTCTTGGCAAGCCCCGAAGGTGGTTCCCCCCAAAAGCTGCTACCGGTTCTCCGTGACACTGGGAAAAGTTACTACCGGTTGTGGTGGAAGATGCTGACTGGGAGGTGGAAGGTCAGCAGTTCAAAACCCAAGTACTGCATGATGGAATGAGCACTTGTCTCTGTCCAAGCTCCTGCAAACCTAGCAGTTCATGCCACAAAACCTGCAGTTCTGTAAAAAGATAAGGAATAGGATGAATGATGGCTGTGTTCAGCAAGCTCATAACAGCTTTATACAGAAGCTTTAAGAGGCAGTTTATATAGACCCAACAAACAAAAAGATGCATTTTCAACAACATCAGGCTTAAGCAAAACAGATGTTTTTAGACTCTTTAGGTAAAAGTTGTTTTTTGAAGTCATTTGAATTTTTTTACATAGCCTATGATGTAGTCATGTTAAATTGTATGTTATCCATACCCACTTGATTCCAACCCACACACTCAGTGAGTGACCTATCAAACAAAAGATCAGATGAGGCATACACATCTTAAGCACTGGCATTTTTCAGTAAAGGTGTTGAACTGTGAATGACTATTATGAAGTCAGTCAATCAGTGTCTTGCTGGTGGAGTATTGAAGTACTTCTCTTGCCTGTAGCTGTCACTTGTTCTTTAATCCATGGTGAATAAAACTGACATGACAGATGTGGGGGTGGGGTGGACCTGCATCATATTTTTCACAGTACTAAAAATCAGTACTGCTTTTGGAATATATGTTTTCAATGTAAAGGAAATTGATAGAGAACAAAAGAACAGAAATTACAGATCATTCAAGTGAGCTTTGGAAATACCAAAGAAGAAATAAGATGAAAATGTTGTATCCAAGTTTTGTTCAATATTAATGTTGATTATTAATCTAAATGTTTCTTACTTCCCATTTAGTAGAATGTAATAGCAGCTATTTACTAAGGGTAAGATGGAGGATTCAAAAATATTTAGTCCTGATATCCAACTATATGTTGTTTTCTTTCTTTATACAATATATCAGGGATGCCCAAACTATGGCCTGTGGGTTGGATCTGGCCCCCAATGCCAATTAATCCAGCCCATGACACCCTCATCTCTCTCAGAAGTGGACAAAATGACATTTTACTTCTGCTTCCAGGAATGACAAGGGCGTTGCAGGGTGGATGAAATGGTCAGGGGCTCAATCTGGCCCATGGGCCATAGTGAGCTGCCCCTAAACCATGTGACTGGCCTGCAGCCTGAAAAGTTTGGGCACCCCTGCAATTCATAAAGCACTGCTTGAATTGGGTGAAGAAAAATAAAGATTCCCCATTCATTTCTGCCCTAAGTTTGCCTCAGCCAACTTTTTTAAGATTGCAAAATGGAAAAAAAATTACCTATGCCATTCAAAGTGCTTTCTCACTCTCTCATTCTCTCTCTCTCTCTCTCTCTCTTTCTCTCTCTCTCTCTCTCTCTCTCTCTCTCTCTCTCTCTCTCTCTCTCTCTCACACACACACACACACACACACACACACACACACATGGACATGCACTCATGGCCTGCCCGGCTGGACATCCTGCTCTGATAATGGAGTAGGCCATACAGGCAGCAACTCAACACCAACTGTTGGGTGGTGGCGGTGGTAAATACCTGACTCCCTAAAGGGGTCAAGAGCTATAACCAGATGAGTCCCTTTAGGGCCAACAGCTATGGGGTGATGGCCCACTTGGTGTAGAAAATTCCACTGGAAACCAACAGCAAAATGAGTGGAGGAGGATCTCTGATTCCCAACAGTCATGGAGGCACAAGAGGCTATGCCAAATGGACTGGTTCTGAAGGTGTACCTTGTCCATATCCTCAAGGCTGTGGCAGTCCATTGCAGTCCTGGTGTTAATTCCGGCATGTCTTATTTCATATATCCCACAGGAGATGGCTCCATGATCATAATATGTGGGTCACTTCATGGCAACCTGGGATCCACCTTAAACAAATTCACACCAGTGGCATTTTTCCTGCTTCAGCAAAAAATAAAATAAATGCATTCTCAGATACGAGTTTCAGCCGATGACAAAGTACTCATGGGCACATGTATATTTTTTACATTACATTCAAGGTATGATTCACAGCTAATTGGATAGCTCAGTCATTTAGGGCTCTAAGAGTTGACCTGTATGGTCATGGGAAAATTGCACCGTTCTAGAAAACCCAGTAAAATACTGATGTTTAAGCCAGAACTGATTTGATGGCACATAATTATTATGAAATAAAACATGCAGATTAACTCAATGTTTTACTTGCATATAATCCTGTAATTGCTTCCTCTTAAAAGCAATATATAGCAGAGCTTGCAAGGTTTTGGTTCTATAAGGTACAGTAATACCCTGGATAACGTATGTACCGGATAGCGCTAAAACCGCATAACGTTGCAAGATTTTCGGAAAAATCTTGCTTCAGATAACACGATTTTTAGCGTTATCCGATACAAACGTGTGGGGGGGGGAGTTGGATTGGGTAGAACATCTACCCAATCCAACCCCCTCCCCAGCGCCCGCCTGCCTTTTCCCCCAACGCTACTGCATGGTTTCCTCTGCTTACCTTCCTTTCCTTCTCCGACTCCCAGGTGATTGCTAAAGGCTTTGTTTTTTTTTAACTGCAGGGAAGGGGGGAAAGAGAAAGGAGTTTCTTTCCACGTTGTTCTTGCTTTACTTCCTGAATTGAAAAAAAAATACAGAGATGTGATTGGTTCTCTAGATCAACTGATCTAGAGAACCAATCACATCTCTATATTTTCCCCCTTTCCTGTTTGATTGGTTCTCTAGATCAGCTGATCTAGAGAACCAATCACATCTCTGTATTTTTTTTCAATTCAGGAAGTAAAGCAAGAACAGCGTGGAAAGAAACTCCTTTCCCTTTCCCCCCCTTCCCTGCAGTTTAAAAAAACCAAGCCTTTAGCAATCTCCTGGGAGTCGGAAAAGGAAAGGAAGGTAAGCAGAGGGAACCCTGCAGTAGCGTCGGAATGGCACTTTCCCCGACCATACTGCAGTCGCATGGGGGTGGCTTTAATGGTAGGGAGGTCTCTTTCTTTCCCTGCCTGCCTTTAAAGCAGTTTGTCCCTGAAGTCAGGGTTTTATTTTTAGCGTTGTTCGATCCATGTATCAGACAACGCTAAAAACCGGATAACGTCATGACTTGTGGAACCAATCATAACGTTATCCGGGGTATTACTGTAATAGGTTAAAATATATTCATTCAAATAGAGCCATATAATTTCCCCATGTTTCAATATGATATGGTAAAAATAATTGTACTCAATTATAAATATGTTTGTCCTATTTTACATGCCAACCCTGAATCACTGATTCCATGTCACTTAGTCCAGCTAAACTATATTTAGGATTGCACCTCTAGTGTACCAAGGAATAATATTTGTGCTTTTTTAATATATAACTTTTCTCACATAAATTTATTATTTTATTTTCCCTACTTTATGTTTCTCTCAACACGTCTTCAAAACTGTCACTGTAGAGTGGTGAGAGAGAGAAGAAAATGTCCAAATTTCTTTACCTTCTTTGTTGAAGTTTCACCAAGTCATTCTGGAATAAATGGAATTTTCTTCTCCAATCCAAGGATTAATTATGATAATTAGTCCTTGCAATTAGTGAAGTTTGGCAGTCAATTCAACCCCTAATATGCATAAACCTCTTTCTGTTACAAAATGAGTAGGTATAATCAGTTTTAGTAGAAGACATAATATAGTTTTGGATTTTTCAAATTCGTTACATTGCTAGCAGTGCTTCAAAATATTTTTTAAAATATTTATGAAGCTTTTTTTAGCATTAATCCTCAGCATCTGTGATTATGATGGGCACTTTGGGAATCTGTCTGCTGTATGTCTGCTGAGAATGAAAAGCCCAACAGTTTCTGGCAGTAAATTAACCCTCACAATACCGCTCGATGCCAAACATCTTTAGAAATGTTGCCTTCTGTTGTGTTCTTTTCTCTCCAGATTTCACAGTGATGTCTGAGTCCCTCAGTAGACATAAGCTTCATTTCATCCTGACAGCCATCTGTGGCACTGGGGTGCTCTACCCCCACCCTTTTTCATTCAAGGACTTTAGTTGCCTGCCTTTTTATAGAATAACTATGTTAATGAAATGGTGGGGGTGGAAATGATGTCCACATAATGGAACTCTGACGCATTTTAAGTGTCTCTGAAGAAGAGAAAACCAGTATACATCATAGTAGTTCTTGCTGTAATGGTCTAGGAAACCGGGTTATATCAGGCCCAAAACATTCTGCTTCCAGAACTAGAGCTCAAACTGTGCAATCCTAGTGGGGCCAAAATTTTGGAAGTCTTGATGTACCAATGAGTCACTAATTCCTGCACTTATTTCCCCATTGTATTGTACCATTTCGAACAGCAAAGTTAACACTATAAACACATACTACACATGCTATAAACCAGTGGTTCTCAACATTTTCCTGCCATGGGCTGGACCATGCCCCCTCAGAAAGCTGAGAAGACTGGACACGTGGTTCCCTTCTGCTATAAACACTGCCATAAAACACGTCCGTAGCTGTCATAAATGTATTTGCAATAGCTGCTGGTGCATTTACAGCATGTTTCCGGCTGTTTTTGCTGCTTCTGCCACTTTCAGCGGTGGCAGTGGGTTCATTTACAGCATATTTTGGGCTGTTTTTGCTGCTTCTGGCAGAGCCGGGGGCAGGAGCGAAGGCAGCAGGCCACACAAAATGGTGCTGTGGGCTGTAGGTTGTGAACCCCTGTTATAAGACTTGAGTGTCAATGGGCAAGCTGGATGCCCTCAACACTCCCAGAAGAAGGGAATGGTAAACCACCCCTGATCACTTTAGAAATAGAATCATTGCATTCCACTTTGCATTTCTCAGCACTGATTGTGCATGTGGGTAAGCTAAATAGTAGCCAACAATCTTGGAACAGTTGTAGAAAACAAGATGACTTGATATTTCTTCCATATCCTTTATTTTATTACTTTTACTTCTGAGGCTTGTTGCTAATGCAGCTACAGCTACTATAAGAATATTTTTTCTTTGTTGTTTGCTTAGAAGTACAACATCCAACATATAAAAATCAACTAATTTCTCCATTATAACTTGATTCTCCCAGTACAATATTGCAGTTTCATTTATGGAGGAGGACTGGTTCTAATTTAGACTGGTTCTAAATTGTATAGGGCTTTACAAAATGTAACAAGCATTTTGAACTGTTCTTGGAAACAAATTGCTATGTGAAACTGTGAATAGCAGTGTTGTCCTAATGATAGAGTCACTTGTTCCTTTTTAAATTTTTTTATTCAATTAAACATATACAACAACAAAAGAAAAAACATACAAAAATAAAAATACAATCAAACAACATATTAATTCCATGTTCATCCTCCACCCACAGGACCTAAACATTTTTTAATTATATTTGTTCATACTTCTAATACCTCCATTCATCTCCATTGTTTCTTTTCCCCTTCACTATGGAATATTCCCAACTTTCTTCCCATGTATCTTTACATTTGTTATCTTATTATCAGTAATATAGTTTTGTCAATAGTCTAGCTGGAGCAGTCTGGACCCACAGACATTTTTGTTTCAGTATCCATTTTCTTTTAACTCTTTTCAAAAGCAGCCCCACATAGAATATAGAATACAGTAATACCTCCGATAACACTAAGACTTGGTGTTATCCAATTTTTAGTGTTATCCGATGCATGTTAAAATCCTATGGGATGTATCGGATAACGTTAAAGCTCCATAGAGATACATTGTAACCGCACAGGCTTTAGCGGTTGTTATCCGATCCATCCCATAGGACCTTAATGTTATTCGATCCAATTCTCCTCCCCAGATTACTTAACGTTATGAGATTTTAGCGTTATCCGAGGTAAACGTTATCCGAGGTATTACTGTACTCTTATCAGGATATAACTGAGGCATAAGTCATTGATACCAGATTGGATAATCTTAATGAATATTTGCATTTGAGGAGCTAACCTTAACAATGCATGCATCCTTGCGACTACCACTGTAACCAAGATGTTCAGATTCAGGACAGTACTTCGAAAAATAGCCAAAATGCAATCGTGTGCTTTTAAGGGAAGTCCACAAGATCACTTATTTCTGCATGAGAGCAAGAGAAGAATCCTAGTGTTTTAATCAAGGTTTCTAAACTGTACAAAATTAATATTCTTTCAAAAAAAATACTCACACACACAGCAAGTGAAGAACAACCTGCTGGTTATTTTTAAAAGATGCAAATGAGAATTTGGTCTTATGGAATGGCAACTATCATCATTTTGCACACTGATGTGTTAAATTTGTGTTAAAGTATCATTTGAATTGTTAATTTTCACATTTGCTTAATTTGCACACAAAATGTTCCATTCTTTTTCCTGTTTGAGAACTTCACAAAATACTTCATCCTGTTGAGGACCAAGGAAAAATTCTGCAGCCATCTAATCTTTTATGCAAGAACAAGAGAAGCAAGGATTTACAATGGATTTATTTTCCCCATTCCCAAATATCTGTTTAAACAGGCGGGAAACACTTCTGTGGTGATTCAATTAACCCTCAGTTCATTCACCCTCATCCAGTGGATTATTGACATCAGACACTGTGGGAAAGGATAGATAGTATTAGCCATTATCAGCATAGTGGTAATGTTTTAGGAAAAATAAAGTACAGACAAATGATTCAGTCCAGATAATTATTACACATGAACCAATACAAAAACGATGAAACATGTCTGTCAAACACAGGTTAAGAGGTGATTTCAAGGTTAAGGAGATACAAGTCTCAACAGTCTCTTACTTCTGCAAACATACACCAAATTAATCCGTACTGAAATTCTGTTGTCATTACTATCTTTTTCTGTTTATGAGTAGCACAAACACACATATATTTATACATATCTTATTTTGATACTTACATTCCTTATTTCTTCATTTAATAAAAATGACCTATGCATTTTGTGAGGCTTACATACAGTCAAACCTCGCATAAAGAGCGTTTCGCTTAAAGAATAACTCGCTTAAAGACCAGAATTTTCTCTGAATGTTCGCTTTGCTTAACAAATAAAACCAATCAAAAACTCGCTTAACAAATAAATCGGGGTTCTCAATTCCCCCCACACACACAATTGGTCACTTACAATGGTGTTTCACTTAAAGAGATAACTCGCTTAAAGAGCAATCCTGTGGAACGCATTATGCTCTTTAAGCGAGGTACAACTGTATTTTTTCTTTTGTACCAAACTGTCATTAATTGACATGCTGACCAGAAGAGAATTATCAGAAGTTAAACTTTAATATAATTTTAAAAACATCAGCAATGGCTTTGTAGTCTTTAAAACTGAACTGGAATGTGATTTTGGGAAGAGCTTTTCAGAGACATAAATCCCTTCTTTGAAACACAATATCTGCTTAAAAAGCAGTTGAATCTACAGTATATGTTGTGAGAACTGGACCATTAGGAAAGCTGAGCGCAGAAGAATAGATGACTTTGAGATGTGGTGTTGGAGGAGAGTTTTGAGAGTCCCCTGGACAGCGAGGAGAACAAATAGGTCAATCTTAGAAGAAATCAACCCTAACTGCTCCTTAGAAGGTCAAATTGTAAACATGAAGCTAAAGTACTTTGGACATCAAATGAGAAGAGAAGACTCACTTGAGAAGTCCTTGATGCTGGGAAAGGCTGAAGGCAAAAGAAGAAGGGGGCGGCCAAGGATGAGATGGCTAGATGGTATTGTGGATGCAATGGGCACAGAGCTGAGTGAGTTGAGGGGGATGGTGGAGGACAGGAGTGCGTGGAGGACAATGGTCCATGGGGTCGCAAAGGGTCGGAATCAACTGTGCGACTGAACAAAAAAAATGTATTTAAATCTTCATTGAAAGTCACGTCAAAAAAAGTGAAAATGATCTGTCAATCTGTTTTAAGTTTTAACTCACCTGTGAAATGTTAAAAGCAACAAGATCTCAAGATGTTTTATTTGTACTGGGGAAAGCTCAGATTTTGCTGATATATATTTTATTAAAACCCATCTTCATGAACATTGTCATCATAAGCATCATTGCCACGACCTCCAACAACAACATTGTCATCAGCTTTGTGGACATTTGAGAAACTACCTATTCTAAATATGTATACACCAAATTTCCATTCACTAATAGAGAAGATTCAGTATTCTTCATTATAACTGTATAAGACCAAGGATAGGGAGAATAAAGAAGCTGCCACTGGACAAATTTCAGATTCTGCAGCAATCCTCAAAGTAATCCAACAACTTTTACTGACATGGTCCATCTTGGAGCAACACTGACATTACAAATTCTCAATCTTGGTGAGTTATGTTTAGAGGCAGCTATCAACTTACTGATTTGGGAAACTTCAAAAAAGCCAATCAAGAAAACTGCATGAAATAGCATACCTTCATAAAGAGAAGTGAATATGGAAGGCCAGCACTTTTTTAAACCTTTCAAAATTCCAAGAGATAATGGGACCCTACTGTCTTTAGCTCTACTTTCTCCTCTAACATCTTCCTAATTCTAAAAGCCACAGTACTGTACTTGCAAAACATTAAAATCTTCTTTCGTTTTTGCATTAACCCAATGATTGTGATGCACTTTGGTAAGACAATAAAATGGTAGGTCTCACAAGATGGTGCCACCACTTGCAACTGCCCAAATGGTCCTATACAATGGAAACCACTCTTTGTCAAGATAATGTGATCCCATAGGGCTTAGAATCCCTAAATACTTTTTGTTCACCTCATCTTGAAATTTCAGATGAAGATCTGTGCTCCCCTCAGGCCAAAAGCCCACCACAGGAGAGCTAGCCACCAAACACAGCCCTTCCACCAAACCTGTCCTTGAATAAAGAAACAGCAATGAATAAATGAATAGGTGAAGGAGGTAAAAGGAAAGAGGGATCCTCTCAGCATTGAGGCCCAGCTTGAAGCAATGAAACTGTTGTCAAAATACAGACTTATGGGTACACATTGTATTGCCATACATGGTCATAGTCTCCAAGACTTCATTTCCTTTTGATTTCACTGTTTTAAAATACCCCTCTCTAGGATAAGGGGTATTTTGCATTTGTATCTGTATTTCGACTTATATGCCGCCCCACTCGCACAGCGACTCTGGGCGGCTTACAGAAGAAACAGTTACACATTCCATAGCATAAAAGCAATTACAAATATCACATAGTAAATTACAAATATCACATAGCAGGAATAACATCACAAAATATATCAAAATAAATCCCAATATATGGTGCAAAGCTCAGTCAGCCATGAGCTTCTCATCCTGTCAAACATGTTGGGCATTACAGCCATTCTTTCCAAGGTAGCAGCAAGATGGATCCGATGTGGAGGTAAAATGGAATATAATTCTGGAGAAAGAAAGCCGCCCATGGACCTTTTGGTCAGAGCTCAGGGGCTCTTGGGCCTTGGCATAAAGAAAACCTTCTTCCAATCTCTCAATTTTTTTCTGTCAGCTCTCATTCCTCTGGCAATTGAGCCTTAGAATTATAGATACCTCTGCATTTTAGATAAGTATAACCTAGGAAGCTCAGATAACACATTGTGTCTTAAGATGTTTTAGACCATTAACTTTTATTGTGTGATGAATTTGAATTTTTCTCTAAAAGCCATTAATATTGCTGTCATTTAATTTTAATTCAGCATTGCCAGAATATTGTGACAACAGCTAAGGAAAGGTAAAGTTTTTAAAATAAATGGAGACAATTCCAGTCAGTTAAATTTTAGCACTTGAAAAGCAAACTAATGTGTGTTTTGGCTGCTGTTGTGTTTCTAAACCTTTGGCACCAGCTGAATACACTGTTTATAAAACTTTTTGTATGATTTTATTGGTGTATTCAGCAGGGTCAATGACAGAAATTTATCTTACTTTAGAAAATCAGAATTTTTCTTCTTCTTTCTTCTTCTTTTTTTTGGCAAACAGATGGAGAATACAGAAATGAAGGTTTCACTCAGAGGCAGCTGATAAACAAATGGGTTGCTTTCTCCATTAAGACCAGCTTGTTGAGTTGGCAAGGAGCCTTGGTCAAGTAATACAACCCATGCTTCTGTCATTTGTTAATTCTGCATAATTAAACATCAATTATACATAGCATTGTTTCATAGCAGGCTCCTCAGCTGGCTTTTCTTTATTATGGTTTTATGCCGTTTTTGTCCTTATTATCAAAAATTACTGTGTATTTGTTATTCTAATGTGAATATTTAAAGGAAATCATATTTTTCTAAAGGTATAATGACTGTGGAAGATGGTGCTTATTTCATGAAAGAATCATTGTGTTTAATAGGTGTTTTTGCTCTTTTGTCTTTATGTATGTGAGTATTCTGTAGAATAATATGACAGGCGTTTTCCAAAACAAATCTTGAGTGCATATATAATTGAGAAAGTGCATAAACTCACAAGCAGTGCTAACTGTTGCCAGGCATCTGGCTGAAAAATAACAAGGTAGGAAATGTAGATACAGTACTGTATAAAGTTCTAATCCAATTATCCAAACTCATTAATCAATGAATAAACCCATTAAGTACTTTTTATGAATTAGGCTTATGCTTAAAGTTAGCCTTAGGTATTAACATTCTGAACCTGAAACTGATCATATTGAAATATTTAAATGTAAGCTTATTAGCTTACTTTGACCAAAATCCAAGCATTCAGACTTTTTGCATGATAGCATATGTCAGTGTCAATTGCTGCTGTAGCTTTTTCTTCTTTTTTTGTGATCTGGACACAAACCAGAGTTCATAAGTCTTTGAAGAAATTATCCACTTCAGCCAAATCTACACATTACTTGCAAAAGCAAGTTAGAGGCTTCTTAAGGCAGGCCCAAGTTGCATATGTGCCAAAGATATACAGTAAGCAGCACATATGAAGACAGAAGACCACAGGAATTTGCATAATACCTTTTCTGAATCTGAATATTGTTTGCAGTATTTGCTAATAATCAGGACATTCGGTCAGAAATAGATTCATCTTGAATAGTCTGTCCACTTTTACAGATATAGACGGTAGCAGCAACATCTTTAAATGTAACATTATATGAATGAATGGCTGTTGAAATATCCTCTGGTGTTTCTGCGCTCATCTCTTTCTGTCTGTAGCATCTGCCTTAGATTAACCAGTTGTGTTGTTAGTGTAAAATACTAACTTTTTTCTACATATGTAATACAGTTGTACCTCGCTTAAAGAGCATAATGTGTTCCACAGGATTGCTCTTTAAGTGAGTTTGCTCTTTAAGTGAAACACCATTGTAAGTGACCAATTGTGGAGGGATTGCGAACCCCAATTTATTTATTAAGCGAGTTTTTGTTTGGTTTTATTTGTTAAGCGAAGCAAACATTTAGAGAAAATTCTGCTCTTTAAGTGAGGCGCTCTTTAAGCGAGGGACTCTTTATGTGACGTTTGACTGTACTTAACCTTAAACAAAAGCAAAATCCTCTGTTCTGATGAAGCAGTGGAAGGAGAAAAAAGATGAAACAGCTAAGGCTCTGGTTGTACGTCCACCATTTCTTTTGTGTTAGTATTTTGGGAAAAGACCAAATGGCAACATGTATTTAATTCTACATATTGCACCAGATTGTGACAATAAAGTGCTGTTACACTGCTGGTGTTATGCTAGAATGAATTCTTACTGAAGGTTGACTCAGAACACTGCCAGTTGAAAGTGGTTTGTTTAGCACCAGCAGCCCATGGTTTGAGCATGACAGGAAATCAGTTTCCTGCAGCAGACCACAAGCTTCTGATATTAGTTAACCAGGTGATACATACACAAAACAAATGCAGGAGGAAGGTGA
Organism: Furcifer pardalis; assembly: GCA_030440675.1. Classification (NCBI taxonomy): domain Eukaryota; kingdom Metazoa; phylum Chordata; class Lepidosauria; order Squamata; family Chamaeleonidae; genus Furcifer; species Furcifer pardalis. Next base: position 69,537,595 of record CP126895.1, on the reverse strand, counting down.
TATACCATTATTCGATATTTTTTTAAAAAAATCAAACATTGTGTGAGCTTTCTTGATTCAAGATCACTTCTTCGGGCATGCACCAATTCCTTGTTGATAGCAGAGAGTCCCAAAAGTTCATGACAAGATATTGTGCCAGGCTTAGTTTCTTAGAGGCAAGTAGGAAAAACAGTAGGCTGTATCTGATATCATCTCCCATTCAATACACACAGGAAACTAGGTATCTGCATATTGCCCCGTGCAGATGGATGGAAATTTGTATTAAAATTTGCTTTTTTTGTTAGGTGTACCAGTTGTGAGCAAATCAAAGTTAGTTAGGCCATATACAAGGGACAATATGCATCTTACCTGGCCACTAATGGTTACATAGAAAGATTACCACCTATGTATATAATAGGTTGTTTAATTTTTCTAGACTATAAAATCTGCACAGTTCAAGTCAATATGTGTGAAATATGGCTAGTGAGCTATTTATAATATATGAGGTACAAAGGATGAGGTAGTTTAAAGGATCAAGTGTGCATTCTTCTGGTGGCCTTCAAAACAAGATGTTATTTTGGATTCAAGAAGAAATTAGCAGACAAACTGGAAAAGGTTACAGAATATTATTTTTAAAAAAGAAAAAAGTACAGACTAGTACCAGAAGCCATTACTTCTGTAACAGAGCAAGATTAAAACAAAGATATGAGATGAAGATTATTTCTGCTACCAGGAGTAGGAATAGGCTTATTTCAACTGCTTGAATCCCCACATCCCTCAGGGATCACACAGTCACACAAACAGCAGCATCACCTAACTATGATATACATCAAGAGTTCAACAATGCCTATAAATCCCTTTATCTCTCTTAGGCAGGTAGATATTGTTGCCTTGACTAGGACCACAATCAGTTCCTTCTTAATTGGCAAAACATTTGATGAATAATTATCTAAGCCTAAAGATGCAAGCCAACTTTGAACACAAGGGAAACTGGGGCATATCACCCCTACAACTTTCTGGTTTTACAAAAGTCTTCTGCAATATAACATTAAATTTCTGGACCCATCTCTGAAGTCCTAAGTCCCAAGCAACTTGTGGCATAGATTGGATTTCAACAGCTTTGGATGGTATTCCAGCAGTAGCTGTTCTCAGATAGCAGTAGACTGGCTTTAGTTTTCCAGCAAGTAGTAATCTCAAGGCTAAACTAACATAGTGAAGTCTATGTGTTCCTATTATTGAGGTTGGTGTGGAATGTGCAGAATGTTTTGGCTAGTCCTCTGACTTGGGTGGTGTACTTAAGGAGTTGTGCAGACTGTCCACTTGCTACTGGAGCAGGTTTAAGAAGATATTACTGATGCCAGACTCAAACCTTGCAGTCCAAGAATGCAGCCACAATGCTACCATAGACTATGGCAGGGGTGGTAATTTCCTCAGACTGGCAGGGGCTAAATTCAACAAGCTGTAGCTGATCTGGTGTTAACTTATGTGGCTTTTTGCCAATTAGGACTACTCTGATTTTAGTAGATAAATACAAATAATATTGCATTGATAGATTTTGAATGATAGTGTGTAAAACATGCACACACAGGCAGGGCCGGATTTTCCCCTAGGCTAACTAGGCTTCAGCCTAGGGCCTCAAGATCAAGAGGGGCCTATATATTGATATATATCACAGTAATGATGTATTTTATTATCTCTCATGTAATTTACAAATTTAAAAATGGGAGGTGAAAGAGCCACATAAGTGGAATAGCCTAGGGCCTCTTTTCATGTAAATCTGGCCCTACACACAGGGTACTCTTCATAACCAGGAATTTTGAAAAAATCAGCCTTCTAAGTAAGCTCTGTCCAGATCTGTAAATTAGCACTCAGATGCAATCTCTAATCAACTAGATTTGGTGGAAATGGAAACTGCCTGTTCTACCTCTTGTCCACCTAAATTTTAAACCTACTGTGCTTTTCTTTCAAGGTATATTGGCTTGAATGTATTAACAGGAAGCTGTTTTCAATTGAGCATATATCCATGCTAGTATACTAGTTTACCTGTGTTCCTTCCTTCTGTAATCCCCATAAGTGTCCATGACACTGTCCATGTCCATGCGGGATAAAGTGAATATTATGAACACCATATGTACACTCACAGCAAATTGGTGCTGAAACTTCCAGTCATCTTACACGGGAGGGTGGAAGAAATACCCAAAAAAAATTTTTTTTGTAGATTTCTCCTATCTTCTGCCCCAAAATAATGGGTAACTGGCTTTTGGCAAAATAATTTGGTATATTATGCATACTCTATATAGCATTATACCTTCTTGTAACTGCTCATAACTTCACTTTATTGTGTTTTATTCTAATAGAATAGATTATTTGAAGGTGTGAATCTCATAAAAACTAAGAAAAACAAAAACCTTCCCCCCCCCCAAAAAAAAAAAGTGAGATTCTTCTGCAAAGTTGTTTTGTGTGTGTGTGTGTGTGTTTTATTTTCTGAAACCATACTGGAATTCTTATGGCTTTTCTGAAATGGTATGCATCATTTTATTTGGAGGAAACAACAGTCTACATAAAATTATTCCAGCTCCTGTATACATTTACTCCTTTCCTGCACAAAAATTATCAGGAGAGGGCAATGAGCTATGTAGAATTTGGCAGTTTCTTCCACACACACAAAATAAAAAGGAAGGAAGGAAGAAGAATCTCCTTGATGCAGAAGAGTTTGAAAAGGAATCTCAGCATGATCAGAAGTGGCAAACTGCTGAGAACAATACCAAAGTTATCTTCACATGCCCAATCTGAAAAATTGAAAATATTTTCCCCCTTAAACCCAAAGAAGTGTCACCTGAATTAATAAAATTCCAGACCTTGATAATAAAATAATGCTATTCCATGGTTACTAGGATCACTTTTGGTAACATTAATATCTCTTTCACTTCCTAAGTATAATTCTAGTAATGCTTCTGGATTAAGGATTTGATTTATTGTTCTGTGAATGTAATAGGCTCCTCCCAGTTGTAATTTAAAAATAAAAATAAAATAACATTCTGTACAAAATTATCTGTTTTATAGTAACAGATTCCATTATATATAGAAAGAAAACTCATAGGTCAACATGGAATTTGACCATTTATTTCAAAAAATTCATTGATATGTGATTCTTTTGTGGTATTCACTGTCCTCAAACTCTATTGATTTCAAAGCTTAGTTTGACTCTTATTTATTACTGTTGGCTTGACATCTGAAATGGGGAGAAGGTTTTATGTTTGTTAGGGGGAAACACCTGTGTTGTTGCTTGAACATTCTCATGAGTCTTAAATCATATCAATTTTCAATGTTCATTTTTATTTCTCTGGGCCCTGGGTTTACAAGCATGGTTCCTCTCCTCTTGCTATTATTTTGCAATTGCAGAGGTATCTGTAAGATCTATGACATTGTAGCCACTAGCTAAAAATTATCATACTCCGTTTGAACAATATTAATCTCAGAGAGTCTGATTCTTAGTTCTTTTTAAGTATGTGGTGCTGTTTTTTTGAATAGTTGGTATACTTGAAATAGGTAGTCACAGAAATATCTCTAAGCAATCTTGTCTAGTTATTATTTTATTTTTTATTTTTTTATTTAGATTAATATTGCCGCCCACTCACCGAGGCGACTCAGGGCGGCTTACAGTCAAATCAACAACGGTACAATAAAAATTATAAAATGCAACCACATAAACCAACCAAACCAGAACACAAACTAACTCCCGTCAGGCCATTGTGGTGGGCTCAGAGGAGTGGGCGATGTTCTCAGCCACTGCTAGGCCTCCGCATCTTCTTCCTCAGGCCGGTGTTGGAGAACTTTGGAGAACTGTGTTATTGGAGCTTTTCACATATCCACAGTCACACTGTTCCAAGACTGTCAGGATAGCAGAAAGTAAGTAAGGGGTAGTGGTGGTTTAAATTAAAATTCCTGACCCTGATATTGGAATGGGCAAAGGGTAACAAGTTGAAACTGATTCTGGGCAAGAAGTAGATCCTATTATTAGAGGAACTTCCTGAACACCTGGAGGTGAATTTTCCTGAGCTAAATGGGTTTACTTTCTCCCTTAGGGATGAGGGCCACAGTTTGGGGGTTCTTATCAACCTGGTGCTTCTTGTGGAACAGCAAGTGTCTGCCATGGCCTACTCTGCCTTTTTTCAGCTTCAGCAAATTACCCAGTTGCAATCTTATCTGGGAAGGAAATCCTAAAAAATTGTTTTCTGCATTAGTTGTTTCAAAAAGTAACTACTGTAATGTCCTCAATGTGGAGATATTTTGAGATAATACAGAAGCATAAACAGGTCCAGAATATGGTGGCCAGGAGTGACTGAAGGAGTGAGCAAATTTGATCATATCTCCCTGATACTGGCTTACTTACACTGGCTCCCTGCCTGCTTCTGTCAGGTTCAAGTTTTTGGTACTAGTATATAAAACCATGAACAGTTTGTGACCTCGTTACCTGGCAGAGCATCATAGCCACTCTTCATTGGCTTGGTGTCTTCAAGTTGCTACACCAAGAGATGCTAAAGGGAGAATTACTAGAAATTAAGTCTTCTCAGTAGTGACCCCATCCTTGTTGAATGCCCTTCAATTCCATGTAAGCCAAGCCCCTTCCCATCAGACTTTTTATTTATTTATTTTTTAATTTATTTTATCATGTTTATACCCTGCCCTCATCCAAAGACTCAAGGTGGCTTACAAAATTAAAAACACGGTTAAAACACATTGATTACATTTTAAAATTTAAAAGTTAAAAGGGTTAAAAGGTTAAAAATATCAGGGAGAGAGGTGGAGATTATTCAAAAGAGCTAGCTGGCTGAACTGACTGTCCAGCCCGTACCCCACAAATGCCCCACCAGCCAGGTCTTTACCCCCTTTCTGAAGGGCAGAAGTTCTATCTGAAGGCGCAGCTCACTTGGTAGGAGGTTCCACAGGGCCAGGGTGGACAGAGAAAAGGCCCTCCTTCTAGTGCTAGAGAGGTGAGCCTCTCTAGCTGATAGCACGACCAGAGAGCCTTTCCGGTCCGCTCTGGTGGGATGAACCAATGTCCTCTGGGCGATGTGGTCTCTTAAGTATCCTGGCACACTACCATGTAGGGCTTTAAAGGTAATAACCAGCACCTTGAATTGCACTCAGAGGCATATTGGAAGTTAGTGCAGCTCTTGAAGCAGTGGTGAGACACGAGCATAACATGCTTCTAAGAAGCTTCTAAAAATGTAACTCTTTAAAAATGCCTTTGAAGGCATACTCCAAAGTAAAACATTTTTATTTGTTGGAGATATTATTAGTTGTATGTTTTTTGCTTCCACTTTGGAAGGGGGTTCAATTTTATCTGTAAATTGGCCAGAGTAGTGGATTTCAATGAATGAATGAATGCATGGTCAAGGAGATGAGATTATCAGGTTATCTCCTTCACAGTGAATGTCTGTGTGCACACACACATCCAAATGCAGAGGTTGTAACCCAATAGTAACTAGAGTAGTTTCAGTGCAGATTTAGTGAGTTAACTCCTCTGGAAATTCCATTTAAATCAATGGGCCCACAGGAGTTGCAGCTTACAACTGGATTTCAGCTGTTTACACATGGAAATACTGTATGGGGCCGTTCAAATACCACGTGGCCATTTTAGGGGGGACGGGACCAACCAAAAGTCACAGAAGGTCACGAGGGGGGGAGTGTTTGACTTGAAGTCACATGACTCCAAAAGGGGAGATAATACCTTTCTACTTTTGGATTTCCCTGGGAGTTTGCAAGTAAGAAATGTGCTGAATAAAGCTAATTTTCGAAACTATCTCTCTTACCTAGGTTCTTGGCATTGCGTTGCTTAAAGGGGCTGGCTGTTTGAATCCTTTTGTACTTTCGAATTTCCTTGGGAATTTGCAAGTAAGAAATGTGCTGGATAAAGCTAATTTTCCATGCTAGTTCTCTTATTTAGCTGGTTTTTTTGCATTGCGTTGCAAGGGGGCTGGCTGTTTGAATCTTTTTCTACTTTCGAATTTCCTTGGGAGTTTGCAAGTAAAAAATGTGCTGGATAAAGCTAACTTTCCATGTTATTTCTCTTATTTAACTGAGAAAACACGTGATTTAGGGGGGAGGGGGATTTGATTTATTCAATTCAATTTGTATGTCACCCACTCAGCTATGCGACTCAGGGTGGCTAACAACAATCACAATACATCCAGCACTACAATACAATAAAATAGAATAGAATCAACAATCTCATATCATCATAATCATCACAAATCACAGTATCAAAGAAACATTGCAAAAAGAGAAAAACACTCATTGAAGAAGTCCCACAACAACAAAATGAGTATGCCACAGCACCCCAACCAAAGCCACCGGTGAGGCCAAGGAGGGCAGGGGCTGAGGAGGGCATGTCGTTGCTTCTTCATCTGCCACCCGAGGCCATGGGCAGCTCTTTATCCTCCCAGCCGATGGAGGGGCTGAGGAGGGCGCAGCGGCACAGTGGCAAGAGAAGAATCTAGTTATCAAATTCAAATACTGTAAAACCCCACATAACGAAAAAAACTCTGTTGGTCAAAGGTCACAGAAAGTCGCAAAGGGGGAGAGGGTCAAAAAATGGCCATTTTTAGGTCACGAGGTATTTGAAAGAGCCCTATATTGTATAAGTCTGCATATTGTTAGAATTCTATTTCCTTTTCTACAAATGGTTCATAAAAACAGTTCATTATTATAAATAGCATAAAGTGTATGTTGGAGAGAAAGACCTTAACAACAGATTTGTACCATGGACTTACAAGTAATAGATGCAAAGGGCCTGCTCCAGTTATAGATTCTTAAATATGTCTTAGAAATGGCAGTTGCTTTCCACATTAGATTGACTGGACAGAGTTTCCTGTTTCTAAGGCTCTCAAAATACATTTCTTACAATATTTCAAGGGAACTGTTATAGTTAGTATTTTCCCTAAAATGTCATTACTTCAGAACTTTTGGGAGGCATAAGTGAAAGTGAAGCATCTCACAGTGATCACTCAATCTACAGCTTTAAACAGTGGGAGAAATACTGTACTTCTGAGAAAGTTGAAAAACTCTCCTCTAAAATTTGTGACCTGGGCAGTTGACATGATTGATCTTAAACACCCACTCTCCTGTTTAGCCCATTCATTCCTCTGGTTCACATAGGAGCTTTGAGCGATGAAACAGCAAAAGAGCTGGCTAGAGAGCAAATGGAAGTATACTCCTTTGCATTATAATTTGGCCCTAATAAAAGAAGCAACCAAGAAATATTTGCAGCACATCAGGAGACTGAGAAATAATTATAACCCACAACAAATTTATGAGGCCATTAACCATCAGTCAGAACTATATCATACTTCACCATGCTGGTCAGCCAAGTGGGTCTCAACATGAGGAACCAAAATGAAAGCACTTTGTGGCACACTTTAGATCAAAAGTTGAAGCCATCCAAAGGAACATTGACTCTGCACTTAGTTCAGTAACTTAGACTGAGATGTCCAATGCACTGTCTGGTCTGATTTCCTGGAATCAGTTGCAATTTGTTACACTGGAGGAGGTTGAGAAGGTGTTTGCATGCTGTAAAACCAACACCTCCCCATTTGATTCTTACCATCCTACCTAGTAAAATCAACCACCGAGATGACACAAGAACGGATTTGTCAGATTATTAATTCATCTTTAACAGCTATGCATACAGGACAGTTTTGCCCATCCTGTTGGTCCTGGATCTCCCAGTGGCTTTTGATACCATCAACCAAGGGATCCTTGTGAAGAAGCTGTTAGGGCAAAAACTTGGAGGTATTGTATGCATTGGCTCCAATCCTTCCTTGACAGCCATATTCAACGAGTTTGGAGATCTGGATTTGGCTCAATGGTCACTGTGGGGTGCTCTAGGGGTTGACCCTATCCCTTATCATAGTGATATCTAGGTAAAGCTGGGAGAGTAATCAGAAGATTTGGGGTGTGTTGTCATCAATATGCTGATGACACACAACTGTATTTCTTATTTCTCCTCAAAGACTACGTAAAGGTAAAGGTCTCCCTTGTTTGAAAGCCAGTCATATCCAACTCTAGGGTTCAGTGCTAATCTCTGTTTATAGCCAAAGGGCCAGTGCTTTCTGCATCTGCAGATGTTTCCATGGACATATGGCAGGCATGCTTAGACACTGGAATGCACGGAATGCTGTTTAACTCCCACCAAAGTGGTCCCTATTTATCTACTTGAAATTTCTTGCTTTCAAACTGCTAGGTTAGCAGGAGCTGGGACAGAGACATGAGCTTACTCCATCATGCAGTACTCGTGTATCGAACTCTGACCTTCCAGTCTTCAAGTTCAGCATCTTAACCACTTGAGCCACTGCAGTCCATGCCGTGAACACTACCGGTCACAATAATGGAATGGACAAGAGCAAATAAGTTGAAACTGAATCCCAACAAGGTGTCGGTGTGTGTTTGTCTTTGTCTTACTGGAGACCTGGTCCCGACTTTGGATGTATTTGTCCTTTTTCTTTCTTTTTTTTTCTTTACAGCTGAAAGGCAACAGAGTGTCATTTTAGATCTTGGCCTTAATGTAGAGCAACAGATTGTGGTGGTATTTAATGTTATCTTTTTTTCATCTTCACCACATTGTCCAGCTATGCCCTACATGTCCAGACAATCTCTGACAAATTTATTTATTTATTATTCACATTTCTTTACTGCCCTACTCACCAAAGTGACTCAGGGCAGTTAACAGACGTAAAAACATACTAAAAACCATTAACAACTGTGGAATTAAACAAGGCCTTTCTCCCAAATCTGGTCCACACATTGGTAGTCTCAAAGACGGACTACTGTAGTGCTCTCTATGTGGACCTACTTTTGGTGTTGCTACAGAGATTACAACAGGTAAAGAATGAAGTGGCCAGGTTGATTGTGGGCCAGAAGAAATTAAATTATAGAAAGTCATTTCATTTCATTTATTCGATTTATATACCGCTCTACTCGGTGCAACCGAGTCCTACCCAGCTGCACTAATTCCCCATTATTTTCTGTATCACGTACAAGGTGTTGTTGATAACATACATAGCCCTATACAGTTTAGCCTTTTTATCAATCAAAACATCCCCCACCCCCACCCCAAAAAAGTCTATCTGTATCATCCTATCCTCTCAAACTGCACATCTACAGATGCTGACAGCAAAAATGACAACAACAACAAAAAAGCTTTAATGAGGAAATAAGGCTTCTTACTGGTAGCACCCACATTATGGAACACTTGCCTCTGGAGCTGCGCCAGGCCCTATCCTTGGATATATTTTTTTTTAAAAATGAAAACATGACTGTTTAAGAAGGCTTTTAAAGATCTTTTCCCAGCAGCCAATCAATTTAAATATCAGTCTTAGTTTCCACTTCAGTTTTTAATTGCTGATATGCATTTTAAACATGTTTAAGTGTTTGTTTGTTTTTCTTTTTATATGTGACACTACTGTTTTGGTTATAGGGGTTGTATTATCTTTGTTTGCAGTTTTAACCATGTAAACATCCCAAAGTGTGAATATTTCCCAGATGGGTGATAAGTGAGTGAGTAAGTGAATGAATGAATGAATTCACTAGACCAAAAGCTTTCTGTTTTCAAGGAAATTAAAGGTTGTCAGAGAATACTTGACCACCGACAGCAGAACACCAGAACTAATAAAATAGCTAATTGCATATTGTATATATGTTGATGTATAGATATATAACAGAAGTTTTATATTCTTGTCCTCACAGTTTAAAAAAATATTTGCAATATACCTGTAGTTGGTGTCTAAAAAAATTTAAAAATCAGTTGTGCTCCATATTGCTAACTTTTGAGAAGATTGAAACTATGAATGAAAATTCAGAAACCTGAATCTTGGGCTGCTGCTGAAATCTAATTTTGAAATTACTAAACTTGAGTAGTTAAATAGATGGCACGTAAAGTTCATTATTGTTTCAAACTTATACAACACCTCCAGTCTTTTGTATTAGCCATTCAGGTATAGTATCAAACAAACATCAGAGCTTACAAATATGATATGAGATAAATTCAATAAATAAAAAGATAGCGTTTCTAACATGTCTATATCCAATTATAAGTTTTGTAGCATATGCCATTCATGGGGCTGTGTCATGCCAGTTGTGCAACTTTGGATGAGCTGCATGGTCCCAGAGTGCCACAAGAAGTAGAGTCTGGTAAACCATATCTGAGTACTTAGAGAACCATGAGATGGTAGTCATGAGTTGGAATAAACATGTGAGCATACTGTGATTATCATTACACCTAGCTGGGCTTTAAAGATAGACAATTCTGATGCCTTCTTCAATAGAGTCACAGAGTAAGAAAGACAACAAAGAGTGTTGTGTGGAATGAATGTATTTAGGGTGAATAGATGTATGAGAGCATGTGCAGAGTGTTGGGTAAGAATGGATAGAAAGTAACCTTGGTAAAATTGGTAAAATTGCAGGCAAAGATAGCAAAGACTGCCAATAGTGAGCAGAAACAGAATGTTGAGAAGAGGCATTTCATTTCCATATTGGACATGGATTAGCTGAAAATGAATGATTGTTTGGGAAGGCTCTGGAGAACCTTGGGGAAAAATAAGAAGAATAGAAAGTGGACAGGTTTTGAAATAGCTTCTGTCCTAGAATCATCCAGCTGAGGAGGGATAAGAAGGCTACTGAGAGTAGTAAGGGAAGTTTATTATTTTGGCCTTCAAGTGGGTAAAGTGCCTGGAGTGTTTTATTGGTATTTAATGAAGCTGTCTTTCGAACCTGCACCCACCCTTTTTAAATCTGACTGTTGATGTTTGTAAATACCTCAGTTGTGTTCAAATAAAACTTTTTTAAAATTCAAGCCCTTGTGTTTGCTCACACAAGTAAAGGAGTTTGTTTTTAGTTACACGCTACCAAGATTAGGCCAAAGCACTAGTTATTAGCTAACCCTAGGAAGAGGGTAGGCTGTAATTTGTTAAAGTAGGCTAGGATTGGGTTAGTGACTATCCCACGGTATGTCTTATGTTAAGAAAAATCCAGAGCAGACTTTGCAGTTAAAGTGCCCTGGCCTGGTACAATCTCAGACTCAAGATTTTCTTAGGAAAATGATCTGCTATTTAACGTGATACAACTGCTATTTAACATGATTCAATGGTTCAACTAGTCCTAACCATAGAATTGCACAGATTATTGCTCTAGGAAGGTATAAATCATTTTTCATGGTACCATAAAAAGTATATATTCATGTTTCAACATATATTTCTGAAGAACGGATAGCAGAACTGATGAGACAATTTTACTTACCGTATATGTCCTGGTGTAAATGATTAAATATTTTTCCCACTAATGGTGAAGACTTTACAGCACTGTGCATTGTTTTCTAAAGCAATATAAACAAGACATTATTAAAATCTAGTTTTCCATCATTTTACCTACCAAGCCTTTTTCATTTTTTTTAAATATCTCAACATTCACTGGCAGATCTTATCTAGCCCACATTACTGAATTTCTGGACAGCAATATTGACATTTTGAAGATGATTATTAATAAAAGATTAGGCAAAAGCAAATGAGTATAAACTACTATCAATATTAGTACTGTTCTGCAAATTGGATCAATTTTCATTGATTTCCTTCACTAATCCAGACTGATGCAGGAAGATGTATCTTAAAAAAAGAGTGCTGAATACATTGAAACTCAGAAGTGAGAAATGTTGTGTCTTTAAAGATCACTTTGTAATGTTAAGTTTGTAGAAAGTAACCAAGAAAGTCAATGTTTGCTCCCACCTCAGTTTGTTTTGTAGTATCAATTAATCTTATTGTATATTCAGCACATATTCTGAATATGATCTTTCTCTTAATTAATTTGGCAACTTGAAACAGCTAAAAAAGAATTGAATTTTCACTGTAAACTAATTTTATTCAATAATACTAAACTTCTATATTCTTTTCAGTGACTGGATAACTCAGTGGATATCTGTGGATATCTGTGGAGCCAGAGATTGTGAGTTCAGTTCCCCACTATGCTTCACCACCAAGAGTTGGTAGATCACCCCAATGAGTGGCATATAAATGGAAATAAATAAATAAATAAGTGTGCCCCAAGAGTAAAGCCAGCCTCTCCAGCCTTGAGCAAATCACACAGTCTCAGGATGCTCCCAGAAGAAGGGAATTGTACAATCACTTCTGAGTATTGTTTATCTGAAACCTGAAAAAGGTTGCCATAAATCAGAATTAACAACGGCACATGATTACTGTATTACTATTTTATTGTTACAGCTGAAGTAACTGATATTGGGATCCGTGAGAACTGTACAGAATCACATCATTTTGAGTGGTCTGCTTTTCTTGATGTAATATATATTTCAAGCAAATAAATTTAAGTGTAATTTACGGAAATTGTAGAAATTGGTAGTAACCAACCTAGATTTAAATGTTGTTAAATATTGACAGAGATGAACATAGAAGATTATTATTTTGATTATTATTAAACATTATGGTGGAGAAAATATTATCAGGAGCATAACACTGTATGCTTTAATTTCACAAGTACATCTGAGCTTATTCAAAATTATTATACTTTAGTTATATTTCAGCAAAGCTAGGGAACAAGCTTTTTAAATTGTCAAATATAGGTATATTTGACTCTATCAAGCTGGACTCTTTTGCTAGCAACAATTATGTCTGTAGTTTACTACTTTTTCAATGGACTAAGAATTATCAATTACTGAGGGAATGGTGTGATCTCACTGAGAGAAGAGGAAGAAGATTCAAATGAATGTTTTTTACTTCTAACCCTCATTGCTTTATTTTGTGTCATGTTAGTAGCCAGGATTCTAGATTTAGGGGGAAGGGAGTTTCAGGAGAGCCATGCTATCTGCATCTGCAGATGTTTCCATGGTCATGAGGCAGGTATGAGTAGCCACCATAGTGCACAGAAAGCTGTTACCTTTTATATTCCAATCCCTTGTATTAACAGGGAGTACAGATGCAATAGATCCTCCTATTTTTTAAAAATAAAAATCCTTGGAGTTTTAGCTCCCAACATGAGAGAATATATGCAGTTGAAATGCATATCTTGTAAATATCTTGAAGACATATAAATACAGTATAGTGAATTAGGAGACACATAGCACAGTATTGGATTCTATAGAATATAATTCAGCACAAAACTATGGCACACACTGGATATCAACAATATAAACAGAAAGGTAGCAGGCTTCATTTCCAGAAGCCAAGGACAATAATAGATCCTTGTTGGCATGGCTGGGTGGGCAATTAGAACAATTTTTTTCATATGTTTTTAGTATGCTTAAAGGTAATGATTGCTCAGACTTAAAATGCTTTTTATTTTTTAAAATGAGATATTTTATAAATTAAGTCTCTTTTTTTACAATGTGCCTTTTAAGATTATAAGTTATTGAAGTTTTAGAAAGTAAATGAAACATTATTTTTTATATTTTATTACACTTTTATGCTCCTACATTTTGATTGAATTCTGATTTAAGTATTTCCCTGCAACTTATGTTTAGTTTCCATATATTTTAAAACATTTCTGCCTATATCTTTTCATGGCTATAAGGTTTTTTTTAATGAAATCATAACTTTGAAATATTTTCAGGCTGCTATTGCCTGAAATTATTGCAACAGTGAACTGACATTTACTTTGATACCCAGATGAACTGTGATGTGTTTGGAAATTATTGCCTGCTTTCATTCTGGATTTAACCATTTATTGGGATAACTACCAATTATGATGAACAGATGTTTCAGACTTTTCCCTTGAGGTCTATAAAGTTCTGCAGGGCTCTTGAGGAATGTATAAATCCCAACAAGATTTTGACCTAAATGTATCATTCCCACCACCCCCACCCCTGAAATGAATTACTGGACATTGGAAGATTGTTATCAGATTAGATATGTATTTTGACTTGGTAATATATACCTCCATAAATAAAAAACATGATATCTCTGCCACTTAATTTACCCAAAACATTACCCAGCTGCCCTTAAGTATTTTAATTCACAACTGGCCTAACATCTCTAGGTAAAGGTAAAGGTTTCCCTTGCTCGAAAGCCAGTCGTATCCGACTCTAGGGGTCTGTGCTCATCTCTGTTTCTACGCCGAAGAGCCAGCGCTGTCTGCTTCTGCAGACGTTTCCGTGGTCATGTGGCAGGCATGACTAGACACCGGAGCACATGGAACACTGTTATCTTCCCACCAAAGTGGTCCCTATTTATCTACTTGCAATTTCTTGCTTTCAAATTGCTAGGTTGGCAGGAGCTGGGACAGAGACGGGAGCTCATTCCGTCCTGCAGTACTCGGGAATTGAACTGCTGACCTTCCGCCTCCCAGTCAGCGTCTTAGTGACTTGAGCCACTGCAGTCTCTAGGCATATAAATAACAGAACTGTGTGCAACAGTAGGCACACCTCCTTCAGTGCAGCTTTCAAGGATGTTCATGAGATTGCCTTTTATTAAGCAACAAAATAAGTGGACCACTAAATAAGAATATTTCACTTTTCTCTTCTACTTTATGTACAAAAGCATATGGGTGTCAATAGTACAAAAGAACCCTATCAATGAACTAAAAAACAACAACAACCTCTTCTAATGGGAAAAAATGGCAAAAATTCTTTGAATTTCACTCCTTTTTAAAGGGTAAATATTTTGCCAATTTAGGAAATGCCTGGCTTTTTGCAGTTATAATAAAAATATGTTCAATTTGTATCATAAAGTGCAAAAGAAACACTTTGTTTTATTATTCTTTCCAAATCATCTTCTTTGGAGTTCTGGACATAGGCTATAAAACTGCATTCTCTTCCAAGAAGATTCACTTATCTGTGACAATACACATAGATGTAAAAAATAGGAAATTACTTAAGCTGTTTTTTTCTTAGACCCACATAAAATTTGGCTTTTCTAACTCTTAGCCTATATTGATTAATTTTAATCCAGGAAGATTAAATATTATTTGGTTGCTTTTTTAAAAAAACTTATAACATTTTAGTTTCATAGTGAAACATACTGACAGAAACATTAGCATTATTTAAATAGAAGGTGGTTCATTTTTCTTCATTTTAAAGTACCTTTTCTTCATAACATGTATTATCTTATGACTTTATAACATTTTCCTGTTGAACTTTTATAGGTCCCTCTGATTTTTACAAACAGTAGCTTAATTTTTTTTTAAAAAAATTACCCTTCTTCAATCCATGAAAATCACTGTCTTTTCATTCAATCTCAAACTGTTGCCTTTTGCAATGTATCATCATTGTCCTTTCCCTACTGCCTACCTCCAGAGAAGGAATAGCACTTATGCAAGCCCTCCTTCTTATTTGACAAGACACTGCTTTCCCCCCTTCCCACAAAGAGGTAAAGTCCCCTGAGTCTGTAATTGCCAGGAGATAAAGCAATGATGGGCAGTGATCACAGTCAATAGCTTTGATTAACAATAAGGAAGAAAATTAGCAATGCTAGCATTCAACTACCCTGCCTCTTCTTCCCCCATATGTCCACCACAGCATGTGCTGTCTGCTCTGCAGAGTGTAACACAGAACACTTCAGAAGGTGTAAAATCAGAGAAGGTGCAAGAGAAGATCAAAATTAGAGAAACAGGAAATAGGAGGAGGTTTAAAAAATCCAGAAGGAATGTGGCTGAAAATATTATGGAAGTTAATCCATCCAATAGGGTGGAAAAATAAAGTGTGCTGGCTGCTGTCACTGTTTGTTTTTCTCTCACATGTGGATTTACTTCTCTATGGACACTATTTGATTGAAATGCCAACTGCTTTTACTATTGTGGATCCATCAGCAGCTCTTATGTTATTTCCCACAGACTCTGATGACCTAGAAAGAGGAAATGACAATGGAACACCACTTCCAACCTCAGATCAAGAGGACAATTCACTGGGCTACACAGGTAGAGTTTATCTTTCCAGACTATTCCTTCCATTTTCATGTTCCTGACTATAAATAGTTGTTTAACCATGTCATTGATGCCATTGCTACAATCATAGACTATTAGTATTCATCCTAAAAGATTCAAATATAGTCCCAGGAGGGGAAGAATGAGAGTTATTTGATGGAGTTGCTTACAACTGAATTATCTTCAAAAATTTTGGAAAGAATGAAAATACTTAACATTGTTTGACACGATTTATTCCCTGCCCAGACTGTTTGGAAAACTAAGTGTGAAGTTTTCTACAAAGTAGTTTGTTGTTGAAATTGTAGATTAAAACTCTATTTTCATATTTTTATTATGAACACAATATCTGTTTTTCTTTGTAAACCTCTCTTCTCTCCATCATATTAGGTATGCTAGACCTACATCACATGGGGGGGGGGGGGAACCAGCAAAATGATTAATAGTCTCGATGACAGAGTGGTGCATCAAAAATCTTCTTTCAATTCTTTCATCTTTATTAACTCTGACCACTACACAATTAACCCTACTGTCATCTCAATTATTGAAATCTCTTTGGTAATCTGTCCTATTGAGATTATTCATGAAGTAGCATGCTGTGTAGTATCAGAAAGAATGACTGGAATTAATCCCAATAAACTTAAAAGCATTTATGGTACTAATTTATGGACAGTGGTACTCTTAGAAAAATGCTTAAAGAGTTTAGGGTTTGTTTTTTCACACAAGAGCATGTACACTAGCAGAGATCATTTGGAATGGACAAAATATATTTGATAATTTTTCAAAAGAAATTGAGAAAATAACCCATGGTAAAAAAAAAAACCCTCTATCAAAGGAATGAACAAACAATGTAAAGTCATGATGATGTCTTAATCACAAATATCTATATACAGTATGTTTAATGGTACAAACAGATTTGGAAACCTCTGTGCAGTTCTAATCACCAGCTCTCAAAAAGCATATTGTAGAGTAGAAAAAGGTACAGTAAAGTTCCGAAAAATGGTCAATGGGCTAAAACAAATCCCATTTGAAAAAAAGCATATGATATGTATGACTTCTTAGTCAGAATGTGTATAAAGATATACAAATTATATATGACATGAAGACAGAGATAGAAGATAGAGATAGAGAACCTATTTTTTAATAATGGAATGTGGGAGGGGGCACTTCATGTATGTTGCAGAGATTAAGTATTTCTTCATACAGAACATGATAAATTGTGAAATTTCAGTACCAGAAGATATAGTGATAGTCACAAGCAGACTGCTTTAAAACATAATTAGACATTTGTGAAAGGTAAAATTAACAGTGACTACTATTTGCAGTGATTTTACACAAATGAACATGAAAAAGAAAATGGCATAATGTGCAGTGGAAATATTGCCACTAATAGACAGGTCTCTTTTTTGAAACCTCATTGTGTATTAGCTGCATGGATTGGCCCATAACTATGCACTTCCCCAATATGATTTATGCCATGCCCCTTCCATTACTCTTTTGATTTCTTATTTTTTAAAAAATAATAAATTAATACATTGCATATGTTACATTCTATTTTGCATTTAAGGGTATGAATCATTTCATATAAGATCTATACACTCATGTGGTCCTAATCTAGACCAAATAGGCTCACACCTATTTAGTCTTTTAATTAATAAAAGAATGCATTGCATGTGTTGCATTTTATTATAGAATTGAAAGAAAAGATGAACCTTTATCATTTTGGAATACAATATAATTGTGTATTTCTATATTCATTGACTGTTCTTTAAGCAGTTATTGAAGCACAGATAAAATACATCAATACTAATATAGAAGTAGCATGACCTGCATAACCCCATGCCCCATCCTAATCAAATTCAAACTAATTAACAAGAATACCTTTTCACTGGCAGCTTGGCTTCTAGTCAGTAACATTGCCATGATGAGTAGGTGAGACTTGTAATCTATCCTTACTGCTAAAAAAGTAACTATTTCTTCATTCAAAAAACAAACAATCTATAACCAGACAAAAACATGGGGAAGAGGAGTACATCATTCTTTCTACTTCCACTAAACTTATGTTTTGTAATTCTTCTTGGGGGTGTTTATTTTGTTTTCTGTTTTTTTTCTTAATTACAGCAAACACTTATATCAGATGCTCATAGTTGTTTATAATAGGCCCCTTCAGCTAAGATTTAGCTTTCCCCACTTAACTGGAATTTTTCATTTCAGGGCAGTTTACAGAAGACAATCAAAAGTAATAAATATAACAATACAGTACAGCAGTGCAGCAAAACAAAACCACACTGCAAAATATAGTTACAAAGTTCAATTCCAATCACATATATATTACATAGTTTCAATAATACAATACAATATAAAAAATACAGAGATGTAGTACATGATGCAATAATATCAGGGCTCTCATCTTAACAACAAGAAAACAACAGTTCATAAACAGGTGGGCGAGTCCCAGGGCCGGACACGGAGGTGGCCTCCCTCCATCCACAGGTGGTGTTGTTGGGGGCGGTGGTGTGAAAGTCCTGCAGCAGCGGCGGCTTTGAACCTCTCTGCCAGGCGGAGCTCTGGAAACAGGTGGGTGAGTCCCGGGGCTGGACGCGGAGGTGGGTGTTGTTGGCGGCGGGGAGCGTCTCTAGCCGGAGCTCCTGCCGGCCATCCTTTTCACTCCTCCGGGCAGGTGTTTCGCGTCCGGGGGAGGCGGAGACGTTGGCGCAGCCGGGAAGCGTTGGGCGTGTCTCTGGCCGGAGCTACTGCCGGCTGTCCTTTTCACTCCCCCGGGCAGGTGTTTCACGTCCGGGGGGGCGGAGACGTCGGCACGGCCGGGAAGCGTTGGGCGCGTCTCTGGCCAGAGCTCCTGCCGGCCGTCCTTTTCACTCCCCCAGGCAGGTGTTTCGCGTCCGGGGAGGCGGAGACGTCAGCGCGGCTGGGAAGCATTGGGCGCGTCTCTTGAAATAGGAGTTCTACAAAAACGCTCAATATGGTGCTATCTTCTCAACAGGTTTGACTCTGCCTGGAAAAGCAAATCCCAAGTAAATATCTAGTACAGTAATACCTCATATAACATTAGTATCGAATAACACGAAAATCGCATAACATCAAGGAATCTGGGGGGAATAATTGCATCAGATAACATTAAGATCCTATGGGATGCTTCAGATAACAACCGCGAAAGCCTGTGTGGTTACAATGTATCTCTATGGATCCCATAGAGGATCAGATAACACTAAAAATCATATAACACGAAGACTTGTGGAACCAGGTTTTAGTGTTATATGAGGTTTTACTGTATTGAAGATACCTAACAATATCAATAAAATGTCTTTTTTTTTTTTTTTGCTCATATTTACTATACCGCCCCAATCAGGTAGACCCGACTCTGGGTGACTTACAGCATAAATTACAATCACAGATTAAGTCTATTATAATAGCGATATTTAAAACCTTAAAAATTCATAAAAATTAAAACAGTGCAACAGATAAAGACAGAAGCAGGGAGGGGTGGCTGTCCCTTAGATCAGCCAACCTACATGGGATCCCACGTTCCTGGGTCCCCACACTTGCTCCGCCAGCCAGGTCTTTAAGCCCCTCCGAAATGGCAGGAGCTCTTTCTGTAGGCGCAGCTCAGTTGGGAGAAGGTTCCAAAGGGCCGGGGCGAACACAGAGAAGGTCCTCTTCCTAGTGCTAGTGAGGCGAGCCTCCCTAGCCGATGGAATAACAAGAGAGCCCCTCCGATCCGCCCTGGTGGGACGGACAGACATTCTTAGGGTGACGCGGTCTCTTAGGTCTTCCTTGTAGATATAACCATTTATACATTTCTGATCATCATGGATAGTACATTAGTGATGCTTAGGTAAAGGTCACCCTTGCTCATAAGCCAGTCACATCCGACTCTAGGGGTCAGTGCCTATACATGTATTAATTTCCCTTTGAATGCCCCATTATCAATTTTAGTTCCCACAAAGGAAGATCTCAATTAGCTGCTTTCTTTTATTATTTTCTTTTCATTTTTAAGGTAGGAAGGATTAGCCTGCTGCATGCTGTTGCCCAGGAGATGCCTGAATGTACTCACAATGTTTCTATTCTTTGGGGAAAGTACCTTCTCTGTCTCCTCATCAGCTTTTTAGGGTAAAACAGTACTATTTTGTTATTTAAATATGAGTGGGTGATTGAGAGAAAATAAAAAAGGATGGAAAAGGAAAACAACAATTGGGTTATTATGAAAATCTATTTAAGGGGCAGCTATTAATAGACACATTTCCATCATGATTATCGGGAAGTAATGAAAGGGTTAAACCTTCAAACAAGTTAAACCTGAAAAACTGAAAGGAGTTATGCAGCAACCAGCACGTTGTCTATCCCAGAGCTTGGAAATAACATATTAATTTGACAGAATAATGTTACATTCTTTACTTTTTTACCACAATGAAGGGAAATGGCAGCACTTAATCTACTCCCTTAATATTAATCAATAAAAATAAATATTTGAAATATTTAAAACATTTCCCCCCGCTTTCATTTTATTAATTGGAATCACTATGTCTTCTGTAGTGGGCACATATGTTTACAAAGTCAGCACCCTATCCCACTCTAGAGAAAGAAGCAATTATATATCTTCAACAAAATATTAATTCTATATAGAACCAAATATTAATTTAAATGCACATCTTCATCAGGACATGTCTGAAAAATGTAATCTTCTGAAGTGAATATTACTCAGTTCCAAACCTCACCCTCCTGTTTGGAAAATAGAGATTGACATTTAGGAAAAGACAAGCCACTGCTTTCTAGTTTCCAATGGATGACTTATATAACTACTTATTTTTCCATCCTACCTAACTTACAGGCACCTTACCTACACCTTAATGTGATCCACTAGGTTGAAAGGCCTAAATCTGGGAGTTTAGGCTTCACTCCATTCATGTTTCCTGTTCTTGCTTTAGTATTAGATGGGAGTTCTCCTTAGTTATTGCAAGCTTGCACAGAGTGAGGGCTAGCTACACATTCTAATTTAGACTTTTCTCCCAGGTATATTGATATATTTTGTAAGGTTTCTGCAAGATAGGCAGAAGCCCCAGAATGGACAATTGTGGCATTTGTATTTAAGGAAATCCCATCCATAAAAAAATTGCTTCTGATTTCAAATGGAGAATGAAGCTGGGTTGATTTCTGTTGTTACTCCTTTAATCACAACTATCTACAGAGACATTCCCAAATAGATAGCTAGTAGATTAGCCTTATTGTAGTAACAACATAGTTCCAGGACACTTTTAAAGTAGTATGTGAAAACATAAATTTGAAGGTTATTTTACTTATACTTTTTCTTTTGGAAATTTCTGGAGCTACAATACTTAGGTAAACACAATGTCCATTCCAGGCAATGATAACTTTTTGTAATAATCCCATTTCACTGCACATTTCACTTTTGCTTCCTCCTAAAAAGAAAGAAAGAAAGTAAGGATGAAAGGACAGAAAAGAAAACCTTGAAGAATGAGCAGAATAACAGTACTATATTTCTAAAATAGCTTCTGTTCTAGAAGCTGAGATCTTTCTTCATAACATCTTCATTCCTAAACTAATTTCAGAAATAGAATTGTGCTTTGTTATTGAACTGTGCTTGTGCATTATAAAAACAGAAGGCAGTATGTTTCCTATTTAACTTGCTGTAACATGAAATATTAAGGAATCATTTATAGCTCATATTACAGTATTTCATATGATGTCTTGTTAAATTAGCATCAAAGCTAAATATTTTCAGATAAGGGTCATTACTTCCTATTAGGGTGGTATTTACAATCCTTATTAAGGGGTATATATTCAACATTGCATAATTTGGATAAGATTATTTACACTCATTGTAACATTTCATTGTCCCATACTACAAGTCTTTTTAGTGTGTCAAGTTCTTAAATATATATCTTTATTCTCAATACTCATGTATGAGAAGAAATATCACTGTCATTAATCAAATGAGAGGTCATAAACTAGTATGTTTTATTCTATAGATATAGGTATTTTGGGAAAATGCTTGTAAATTAAAAACAAAAGCAACAATGTGACATGTGCAAGGAATAATTCTGTGTCTCCAAATTGTAATTTAAAAGGGTGTCTAAACAGGGCCCACTTTAGTCATGGGTGACTTCTGTAAAAACAGAGTAATCATGAACAGGAAAGCTCTGAGAAGCAAAAATTGAACGTTATCAACTAAAATCATATAGGTCAGCAACATAATGCGTTCCACATGATTGCTTAAGAGAGTTTGCTCTTTAAGCAAAACACCATTGTAAGTGACCAATTGTGCTTCTGGTAGGGGGATTGCAAACCCTGATTTAGTTGTTAAGTGAGTTTTTGGTTGGTTTTAGTTGTTAAGCAAGGCGAACATTCAGAGAAAATCCTGCTCTTTAAGCAAGTTACTCTCTAAGCGAGACACTCTTTATGCAAGGTTTTACTATACAGTAAAACCTTGAGTTATGGGGGGCGGAGCCAAGATGGCATAGGGGAAACATCGTCTCTCGCTCGCTCTGCCATACCAATGTGGAATCAATGGGATAAATAAACATAAAATAGAAATAAATATACCTGGCGGTCCTGCTCCGAAGTGCAGAGGGGGACGGAATTGGTGAGATATCCGGAGAGCAGCCGATTGTGAGCGGGGCACGGAAGACTGAGCCCCCGGTGGCGGAAGGGGGGGGTCGGAAGACTCAAACCTCGCCGCTGCCCGGTGGAGCTGTGGAAATAGTTTTTTTTGTGCCGGAGCTTGCTTTGTGACGGAGGTTGGCGGCTGAGTTCCCGGAGGTTCTTGGAGGTTTTTGGGACGAAGTGGAACGGAAGGACGACGTGGACGGCGGAGAGGAGGCAGGCTGTGGTGAGCCGGGGATCGGAGGCGCGTGTTCCGGGCAGCGGGTGGAGGTGTGTGTGTCCCGCTGCCTGTTGAGCCGCGCCGGGATCGTTGGAGCAGCGGGTGGAGGTGTGTGTGTGTTTTGCTGCCTGCCGAGCCGCACCGGGATTGCTGGAGCAGAAGAAAGGCAGGGGAAGAGGAGTGAAGCGCGAACTGAGGGGGCAGTGCTGAGAAGGCAGCCTGAGAGAAATCGCACATAGAGCTTTATACATATATACTTTTAAAACACAGTTGAAGCGGGATTAAAGTGCTCTTGTTGGGTCATCGCTGTGGTGTTTGGGCTACCGATATTTTTTTTTTTTTTGAGAAGTAATGGCGGATAGTTGAGCCTGAAAGGGGCGGTGACGAGGCGATTCCTTTGTACTACAAGCCATGCCCAGGAAATACTGCGGTGGGAAAAGTGCCTTTTAAACTCTGTCAGCAGATTCGTTTTCAGGTTGTTTTTCTGTTTGTTCTTTCGGCTCTGAGAGATAGTGCAGGCCTTCAAGAAAAGACCTTGGAACTTTGATAAGAACAGTAATATTTTGACTCAGGGGCTAAACGTCAACTCCTTAATTAACAACAATATACAAGATCTTATATATAAGTGCCTTTGACTTAGACCAGGGGTGCCCAAACTTTTCGGCCCGGGGGCCGGATAAGAACAGTAATATTTTGACTCAGGGGCTAAACGTCAACTCCTTAATTAACAACAATATACAAGATCTTATATATAAGTGCCTTTGACTTAGACCAGGGGTGCCCAAACTTTTCGGCCCGGGGGCCGGATAAGAACAGTAATATTTTGACTCAGGGGCTAAACGTCAACTCCTTAATTAACAACAATATACAAGATCTTATATATAAGTGCCTTTGACTTAGACCAGGGGTGCCCAAACTTTTCGGCCCGGGGGCCGGATAACATTTTATCAGAGACTCCGAGGGCCGAACTATCTCTTCATGTGTAAATTCTGATTGCCATAGCTTGAATTAAGACACTGGGGTGTTTGCTGGGAAGGGAGGGGAAAGTAATGGAGGAGGTTGTGAAACCTAAAGGTCGGAAAGGGAAAAGGGGCAAAGAGCAAGAAGTGGGTAAAGAGCAAGAAGAGGAAGAGCGGCACACTCCATCACCGAACATGGAGCCTACAACGGCAGCAACGGATTCCACAGCAACAGAGCAAGGGGGCTCCCTCGACCTGGCCCAAAGGATGGACAATATAACGACAATTCTTCAACAGTTGGCCAAAAACATGGCTGATACTCAGGCAAAAATGACAGATACTCAGGTGACAATGCAAAAACTGGATGCAAATCAAACTAAATTGAATAAAACAGTAGAGGCCAACAGTGAAGAAATGAAAAGGGACAGGGAATTGGCCAGGCTACAATATGAAAGCCTGGCCAAAGCCCTTACAGACGTGAAGAAAGATGTGGTAGTAAATACACAAAGGATTGATGAGATTACAAATGCAATGCAGAAGGAGGTTAAAAATGCTATAATATCTGTAAATGAGCTTTATATCCAAGAACATGTAATGGAAAACAAGATGGCTGCGCAAGAGAGGAAAATGATGATGATGGAGGAGGGGTGGAGAAAATCTAACATTGTGATCCGTCACCTGCCTGAGAGGATGCCAGACAAGCTGAAAGAGAGAGTTTTGGAATGGTTGAACTCACTAAAAACGGGTAAAGATTTTGGATTAGACGATATTGGTGCTGTGTACAGGGTGGGGGGAAGGAAGGATAGGAAGACATCCAGAAATGTTCTAGTTAAATTTGCAAATTGGGCGGATAAATTGAAAGTGATGTCCTTTATTAGGCAAGCTGGGTCTGGCGCCCTAAAAATAGAAGGGCTGGATGTGGAGGTCTACAACGATATTGCGCCCGAGGAGAGGAGGTGGAAATACAAAATGAAACCTGTTACAAGATTGTTGGTAGCAAAGGGCGTTAAGTATGGTTGGCGATTTCCACAACAGCTGAGATTTTTTTATGACAAAAAATGGCATGTTCTTGATGTGAATACTGATGCATTGCTGTATTTAACACAAATTGGCCTGATCAAGGAAGCGGACGCGGATTGGATTCTTTTGAGAACAGAATTGTATAAGGTCGGTGTTATGGGATCGGTATTGGGCCGGGAGGAGGAGGGAGCAGTGGGAGGAGCAGTGGGAGGAGCGGACATTCCAGGGACAAGCGCGGAACAGGTGGGACGATAAAAAGTAAAATTTAATCATGGTCAGAGTCGGGGAGCTATTGGAGGAAGTATATGCCATCTCTCTCCGGCCCCCCCTCCCCTCTTTGGAGAACAAAGGTGACATCGGGAAGAAAGATGTGGGGAGGGAAGAAGAAAGGGAAAGATTAGGTAAGTCTGTTTTTTATTATTTTTTATTTAGTGAAATTAGTTTTTTGATATTATTATATTTTGCTTTGTTTAATTTCTTTAGTAGTAGGGAAGTAGGAGGGTTTTTAGGGAGCACGTCCGGGGAAGGAAACGAACAACGGGAGGTGGAGTTAGACACAAATGGTTAAGTCACTGAAAATAATAACGTGGAATGTGAAGGGAACAGGAAATGCCCTGAAAAGAAGGAGATTGCAGATGTCGCTCAACAAAGACAGGGCTGATATAATTTTTTTGCAAGAAACTCATCAAAAATCTGCAGATGTCAATAATTTGGTGGTGAGGGGAATCGAAATATATGAAAAAGCATATGGGACATCCAAAGCTAGGGGAGTTGCAATCCTGATTTCGGAAAAATTGGGGTTTACGGTGAATAAAATTATTGCTGACCCAGAAGGAAGATATTTAATAATTAAAGGAAAAATAGAGGAAGAAGAGATAACGTTGGTTAACATCTATGCTCCAAATGACAAACAGCAAGAATTTTTAGATAAAGTGGGGAAAATTTTGAATAAGGAAGGGACTAAACGCATGGTCTTATGTGGAGATTTTAATATGATGTGTTCAGATATTGACAGTACAAGTGTAAAAAAAAGAGGTAAAAAGTACATATTAGAAGAATGGAGAAAATTCATGGGTATGAAGGATGCATGGAGAGAACTTAAAGCGCAGGAAAGAGAATATACTTATTACTCACACGTGCATGATATGTACTCACGGATAGATTATATTTTTGTAACAGAAGAATTAGTCAAAACAATTGAGGATATAAAGATCGGGACATTTAGGGAATCTGACCATGCAAAGGTAACAGCAAATATAAATCTTAAAGAGATAGAAAAAGGAGGGTATATTTGGAGATATGATGCGAAGTTATATCGAGAGGAATCAACGAGGAAACAAATTATGGAGAAATGGGAGGAAAGTTGGAAATTTAATGAAAATAATGAGGTCAGTCGGGGAGGAGTTTGGGATACAATGAAGGCAATCTTTAGAGGGGAATCGATAAAACTGAATAGTATTAGAAATAGACAAATTCAAAATAGGAATCAGGAATTGGAACAACAATTAAAACACCTTCACATGGAATATGCTAAAAAGAAGGATCAGAAAACATTTCAGAAGATAAAAAAAATTAAGAAAGAGTTGGATGGGAAAGATATTGAAAAAGTAAAGAAAGATTTGATCTTTCTTAAGAGAGAATATTTTGAATATGGCAATAAAAATTCTAAATTATTGGCAAAAGCAGCAAGAGATAAAAAGAGTAAAGGGCAGGTTGGTGTCTTGGTAGACAAGAATGGGAAAAGATGCAACAAAAAGAAAGAAAAAGCTTTGCTTATTGAAAACTTTTATAAAAATTTGTATTCAAAAAAAGAGGTAAACCAAAGAAAAATGCGACTAATTTTTGAACAGCAACAAAATAAAAAAATTACAGAGGAAGATAGGAATAAAATGGAGCAAGGAATATCTATGAAGGAAGTAGAAGATGTAATAAAAAAGTTGAAAAAGGAGAAAGCACCTGGGGAGGATGGTTTACCAGCTGAGTTTTATAAAGATTTTATGCCTTGGATTGCCCCGAGATTATATGAGTTATATAATGGGATTTTAGAGGGAGATGCAACTCCAGATTCATGGAACAGGTCGATTATAGTTTTGATTCCCAAGCCTGGTAAAAATATAGAAAAAATTGAATCTTATAGACCAATTTCCCTGATCAATCAAGATGCAAAAATTTTTACAACGATTTTGGCAAACAGATTAAATGGTTTCATAGCCAATTATATTAAGAAGGATCAAGTGGGATTTGTTAAAAACAGACATATGGCGGACCTTATAAGAAGAGCAGTGGACATATTGGATTTAGCTGAAAAAAGAAAGGAAAAGATGGGATTCTTAGCATTAGATATTTTCAAAGCCTTTGACTCTTTACAATGGGTGACGATTCATGAGTTGATAAGATTATATGGATTCGGAGATAAATTTCAAGGGGTTATTGGAAAGTTATATAAACAAGGTTCGGCAAGAGTCAAATTCAATGAATCTTATACAAATGAGATTAGGTTAGAGGCGGGTACGAGACAGGGCTGTCCATTGTCACCTTCATTGTTTATATTGGCTATGGAAATGTTGGCAAATACAATTTGTCAAGATGAGGACATAATTGGAATGGAAGGTACCAAAGTAAGCCTCTATGCAGACGATACACTGATAACGGTGAAACATCCAACAAAAACTATAGCTAAAATAAATAAACATTTGAAAGACTTCGAGGAAGTAACGGGACTGAAAGTTAATTGGGATAAAACAGAAATGATCTTAGTTAATGGGAACAAAGAAGACGAGGAGTTAATAAAAAGGAACTATAATGTGCAGATTACACAGAAAATGAGGTATTTGGGAGTAATGCTATCACATAAAATTGGGGAACTCAAAGAGTTAAATTATGGAAGACAGAAGAAGGAAATAGAGAAGAAAATAGCACAATATAGTAAATTAAATTTGTCATGGTTTGGTAGGATAGCCATATGCAAAATGATGTTAGTTCCTAAATTGAATTTTTTGTTTGATGTTTTACCGTTAAGACATACTGACAAGGAGTTGAAAGGATATCAGAATATGATCAATAGGTACTGTAATGGAAATAGAGGAGCTAGAATAGCCAAATCACTGTGGTATCTCTCACAAAAGGAGGGAGGACTAGGGATTCCCAATGTTATTAAATATTATAGGGCCTTTCAAATAAGAAATGTGATAAAGATTTTAATTAGGCAAGAAACAATCTGGGAAAGAATTGAAGGGAAAGGATTTACAAAGGAGGGTAAGGCGCAGTTTTTATGGGATGGAAAGGAAAAAGGAAAAAAGGAGATTCAGGTTCTGATGTTAAAGACAACAGTGGAGACATGGAACAGAGTGAGGAATGAGTTTACTCCGGGGATTTCACCGATTTTAGAGGTGGAAGATTTTCAGGATTTTCCAATTAAAATTGATAAAAAGATTAGGGATATATTGGTAGAAAAGAAGGTAAAATTATTAAAAGATTGGGTTAACACTTGCAAAGATCAGGAAAAAAGGCATGAGCTGTACACGCAACTACAATTAGACTGGTTTAAGATCCTTCAGATAAATAATTGGAATAAGAAATTCCTAAGGGAAAATGGACTAAATAGAGATTGTACGGAATTTGAGATACTTTTGGCTAAAGTCAGGAATGAAGAAATGGGTATTAAAGGATTAGTCAGTAAAATCTACAAGATCCTGAATAATAGCCAAAGTATACAAGAGGTGTTAAGACAAAGTTGGGAACAGGAATTAGATATAAGAATACCAACAAAAAAATGGCAAAAGATGTGGGAAAGAAGGATAATGAGAACAATGTCGGTCAGAATCAAAGAGCACAATTACAAAATAGTATGGAGGTGGTATAGGACCCCAGTCGGTCTGCACAGAATGTATAGTAATCTGAGTGATATATGTTGGAGATGCAAAAAAATGAAGGGAACATATGAGCATATGTGGTGCAGCTGTGAGGTATTAAAATCTTTTTGGGAAAGAATAGAAAAAGAAATAGAGAATATATTAAAAGTGCAGATCGGAATGGGGTCAGATACAATCTTGTTAACAGATATAGGAGATTATGATATGAATAAGAACAATAAAGAGTTATTGACTATAATGTTGACCGTTGCAAGATTATGTATACCCAAAAAGTGGAAATGTAATGAACAAATCAATATTCAAGATTGGTATATACAAATGTGGGATTTAGCGTTAAATGAAAAGCTTACTTGGGAAATAAATTGTAGGAAAGGAAAAATGCAAAGTAATAATTTCTGGAGGATCTGGGAACCTTTTATAAGTTATTCTTTGGAGGAAAAAAAGGGCATACCCCCTGTACAAGAACAGAATGACTTTTGGAAATTGTAAAGGTACAGAACTCCCTGGACAGTGTATATAGCACGAGGGTGGTGTTAATGGGCTAATAGAAAAGAAGGTGTAGAAGATTATGTCTAAAAAGGTGGTAAATGTAACACGTAATATCGTTATGCATAAATAGCTTTACATGATCTTCATAAGTTTAGATATTTCTGTAATTGTCTTGTTATGTATTTTTGTATTTTTGTACTTTTGTACTTTTGTATCCTTGTACTATTTTTTTTAATACCTAATAAAAAATTAGAAAAATTTAAAAAAAAAAAAAAACCTTGAGTTATGAATAAACTCAGTTCAATGGCCTTGGTCATAAATCAAATTTGTTTGTAACTCGAGGCATCTCCATTCAGATAAAGAAAAAGCCCCACCCTCCAATAATCAAAATGGGCCACCCCCACCCTCCAAAAATCAATCAAACCATCCAAAAACAACAGCAACATTGAAAGGAAAACATGCATAAGCAAAAATGCTGTTCCTTACCTTAAAGAAGCTTTGAAAATGGACAGAAAACTCAGAAAGCTAGCAAGAAACAGCAACCGGCAGCCATTTTGGTGCTGAAACTCCACGCGAAGAACTCCTCTCTAAGCACTCTACTGCCACATACAGGGCTCTGAAAGGCTGCCCATCCCACCAGAGCGGACCAGAGAGGCTCTCTAGTTGTTCCATTGGCCAGAGAGGCGCAACTCTCTGGCACCAGAAGGAGGGCCTACTCTTTGTCTGCTCCAGCACTATGGAACCTCTTGCTAACTGAACTACATCTTCAGACAGAGTTGCTGTCCTTTAAGAAGAATATAAAAACATGGCTGGCGGGGCAGGTATGGGGGCCTGGAGGTACAGTGACCCCAGCTCAGAGCCCCTCTCTTCCTTAACCTTTTAATTCTGTAATTTTTAAGTGCTAGCTTTTAATTGTTGTTTTATAATTTGTTGATTTTTCAAAATATTAAAACAATTTTAAATGTTTTTATAATTTTAAATGTGAGGTTTTAGGACTGTTTTTGATTGTTATGTGGGTATGTTTTATGTGATGTAAACCGCCCTGGGTCACCTCGGTGAGGAGGGTGGTATATAAATGTAAATAAATAAATAAATAAATATTATATGGTTGATTTCCTAATCCAGACATAGAAAAAGAAATCTTTAACAAGGAAATTATGAAAATAAAGACTACCACTTTCTTTAAATAAAATCATTAACAAAAGTAACTGCAATGAGATTTTTTTAAAAAATCTTGGATTACTGTGTAAAGTGAAGGTCACATCTGCTCAAAAGCCAGTCGTGTCCAACCCTAGGGTTTCAGTGCTCATCTCTGTTTATAGTCACAGAGCCAGTGCTGTCTGTGTCTACAGACATTTCCATGGACATGTAGCAGGCACGCCTCAACATTGGAATGCACAGAACACTGTTTACCTTCCCACCTATTCATCTACTTGCAATTTCTTGCTTTCAAACTGCTAGGTGGCAGGAGCTGGGGCAGAGACAGGAGCTCTCTCTGTCGTGCAGTACTTGGGTATCTAACTCCAACCTTCCAGTCATTGAGTTCAGCATCTTAACCACTTGAGCCACTACAGTCAGGATTTCTGTGTATGTCTACTCAAAATTAAGCTCCAAGGAATTCCATGTTACTTACTCCTGGAAAAACAATACAGAATTGCAGCAAAACCTCTTCATGTGCTTAAAAGTGATATGGCAAAAAGTGCAACAGCAGAGCAGGATAAAACATAGATTGCTTTTTGAAGATAATTTCATTGAATAGTAGATGTATATACTGTATACTGAAAACTTGTCATTTACAGGTTTGGAGGTTTCATCAACAGTATGGCACTGTGAATTTCTTGTTTGCTGTGGCTGAGAGTTTGATTTTGGTTTCTTTTTAATAGATAGGAAATTGTTGGTAAATTGTTCTGTTCTTTTTAAATCATGTTGATTTTCAACATGGAAAAATGAGATTGGCAGAATACTTCAAAGACGTTACAGGGAATAAGCTCTCTTATGGACTCAGTCTTACTGCAGCTCTGATAGTCAACCATGACAGTTCATTAAAACAGTTCCAGTTGAATTATTGAATTCCTGGAGACAATTGAGTAGATAAAGAGTTCCTGAACAGGATTGAAAAAATGCTAGACACTGGAGGCACTTCAGCTACTAAAACTAACTGAACTATTCAATGAAGTATGGGAAAATGAGACTTTTCCCAAGGAGTGAAAGGATAGCATAATTGTCAAGATGCCAAAGAGGATGGTCTTGCATATGAGAAGAATTGGAGGGGAGTTTACCTGCTCCCTATAGTCAGAAGCCTTCTATAGAATTGTTGTCTGAAAGAAAGAGTTGGTGAAGAACTATAGGAGGGGAGGGGAATATGCTGGCTTTGGCCTGGTGCATTATGTGACTATGAGTCTCACTGGGAACATTTTGGAAGAAGTGCAAAGAATAAACATACTTAGTATCTGAAGTTTAACTAACAATCACAAACAATTTCTTAATCTCTTTTCTTCCCTATTTGCCTTTTTTTAGTTTAAGGACAGTTTCTTTAAAAATAAGCTGAACTTATCTGATTCATTGATCACATACTGTTTACATAAAAATCATATTAGTTTTAGATTAAAATGCATTTTGATTTTTAAAAAATAATCAATTAATCTGGTCATAAACATGCTATTTTGGAGACATAAAAGAAAAAACCCTTAAAAGAAAAGGAATGCATCAACTATAAATAATAAAATTAAACATTATTTGTTTTCTCCAGTGAAATAAATTTCCATAAAAATGTCAAACATCATTTACATTTCATTCTTAATTTCTTATCTCATGCTAATGAACTCTTTTTATTTGTTACCAGTCAGATATGACTACATTGTGCAAGACTGAAACATGTTCTCTCCTGGTTTAAAGCTTTCCCCACTATGTCCTTATAGTTTAAATGGGAGTAGCCCATGGACCAAACAGAGTTGGTTCCAAAAAAAAAAAAAAAAGATGGGGGCACTCTGCTTCAGTCACAAGCTACCTATAAGTTTAGACTTACCAACCCAGATCATTATGGCATATAAAATGGAAAACTCAGCAGAGTTAGAGGGCCACCAAAATTACCAGGGCTGGCTTACCTCATTTTAATGTTAATGAATCAAAACAGATTTTCATGTAAAGAGCTGCTCATTCTTTAAAACTAGTGCTGAAATTCTGTTGCCAAGCAATAGTAAATTGTAATAAAGTAGGCCCATTGAATCAAAGGATACTTGGTGAGTAAACTCTGCTATAAACTTTATTGATTCAAATATGTCTATGCTCATTGTGACTTCCTATGCTAAGCCACAATATTTCAACCGATAAGTGCCACATCTGAAATTTCTAAAATGACTGCTGCATTTGCAGGGGAGTTCAGTGGGTTCCAGGCTGCCAGATTCCTTCTTTCCCTCACCTGCTACTTCCCATTCTCTACTGCTGGAGTGTCTTCTTCTTCTTCTTTGCTTCCTCCTTTACCCCATCAGGTGTCAAGGTTCTTGTTCCGGCCCTTCTACCAGGCTCCACCAGTGTTATTTGGCGTTCTTGTAATATTCCATGGATGTTATTCCTCTACCTTCCTCTGAGTCTGCTTCTTCATCTTTGTCCTTCTCCTCTATCCACATAAGCTATATATGGTATGGAATTCCAAGACATTCTCTCCAAATGGGCTAACCACTTTATTTGTTGTTTCTGTATGTAATTTGGTGGCAGAGCAGTTAAACTGTTGTACTGTGACCAAAAGGTTGTAAATTCAATCCTGATGAGGGATCAAGGTTGAATCAGCCTTCCATCCCTACAAGGTTGGTAAAATGAGTACCCAGCATGTTGGGGCAAAATGCTAATTAACTAAGCACTATGGGGAGATATATAAGAATGATTGCTTTTTAAGATTGGTTCTATTCCAATTCTCTCCCTTATTATTTTATTCCTCATTTTATCCCTTCTAATCATTTCAGCAGCCTTCCCCAGTCATCTCATTTCAATGGTTATGAACTTTTGTTTATAAGTGCCCATGGAAAACTCAGCACTGGTAATATAAGATGGGAATGAGCCACCCTGAGTCATTTTTAGTTGGGCAGCTAAACAAATTAGAAATGAAAATTTAAAATTTAAAATATGCTTTGTATGACGTGTTTCTTTGTGCTGATTGGTATTGCCTTGTTTTGTAATAGTGCAGCTAACTGTCTCAATATTTGATTTGCACCATATGTTAGGGGACTGTGGTGACTTAGTGGTTAAGATGCTGAACTCGACAACTGGAAGGTTGGCAGGT
Organism: Furcifer pardalis; assembly: GCA_030440675.1. Classification (NCBI taxonomy): domain Eukaryota; kingdom Metazoa; phylum Chordata; class Lepidosauria; order Squamata; family Chamaeleonidae; genus Furcifer; species Furcifer pardalis. The sequence goes on along the minus strand of CP126895.1, from coordinate 69,504,226 downwards.
CAGCAGTTTGAGACTCAAGTACTGCACGATGGAGTGAGCTTCTGTCTCTGTCTCAGCTCCTGCCAACCTAGCAGTTTGAAAGCAAGAAGTTGCAAGTAGATAAATTTCGGTCAGAGTGAAACAACATTCCATGCACTCCAGTGTCTAGTCATGCCTGCTGCATGTCCATGGAAACATCTGTAAATGCAGACAGCACTGGCTCTTTGGCTATACACAGAGATGAGCACTGAACCCTAGAGTCTAATACAACTGGCTTTTGAGCAAGGGTGATCTTTATCTTTACCATATGTTAATCTCTTTGTCCATTTTTCCATCTTCAGTAAATGTTGTTCATAGCTATTTGAACTCTGGCTCTTGTTTTATACATGTTCCCTCTATTTTTATATTTAGAGTGTTGCCTCAATCTTCTCTTTATTGAGTCTCATGTTATTTATCTTACATTCTTAGTTCATGGCTGTGAGGCTTTGCTAAACTTCCTTAGCTTGATCATCTCCAAAAAGTACTTACTAGAGAATTATATTCATTTGTTGGGGCATTTAATAATTTTCCCTTCTTTCCTGTTTATCAACAAGCATATTTTTGTATATCTGGCTGCTCCCTTGGACATTTTTTAAATATTGTTTTAAATGGTCCTGTGTTGTTTCTAGAGTAATATATAGTCAGATATCTGAGTTTTCTGTTAGAGACAATGGTGGTGGTGGTGTGTATGTATGTGCATGTGTGCGTGCATTCATGTATGCGTGCATGCCTGGTGCAGACTACAAGAAGGCCAATTTTTGCTCTGAAATGCTCCAAATATATACTTTAACACAGATAAAATATTACAGAAAGAAGAGAAAGCATAAGCATGGGGAGACAATTGTATTCGATTGCTTTTCAACTATTTTGTGGTTTACACAGGAGTACATGATTTTGTGGGTTTGTTGTTGCTTTCTAAAGGAAAAAGGTAAGTAATATAGAACTCTGTTGTTAAGCAGAAGACAGAACAATGCTTATAGACTATGTTTTGGGAAAATGTAGAAAACTAGTAACTGAAAATGAGTTTCATTCAGAGACTGGTTCGTTATTTCCCACAGTGCACAATGCCCCTCTTATAACTAAACATCTGGATAAACATTTTTCAGGTTTTGAATATGCATCCCCAGGGCACATAAACAAGAAGAAAGATGTGCAATCAGCCCACAGGGAAGTTTTCATCATTTTAGTGGGAACTTCACATTGTCTCAAAAGAAAGATTTGCCCAAGGACAGGTGTGGAAGATTAGTTTCCACATATTGTTCACAGCTGTACAGTATGAATGACAACTTTGCTTATTTCATTTTGGAATGCTAGGTCCAGTGTTTGCCAGAAACCAGTGATTCTTCTTCTTATTTATAAACAGAAAATTATTCAAGTTTAAACTAAAATGTCATAAATTCTGACTCACATTAATTACAGGCATTACCATCTGTGCTGATCAAATCTTGAGAATGGAAGGCACCCTGTGAGGGCAGTGACTGATATTTTTTTACTGTGCTCAAGAGTAGTGAAGTACAGGGATCCTTGCCCTATGGCCTTGGGCCAGATCTAACCCATGACATGAAATCATCCAGCCTGTGCCCTTGCTCCAGCTGGTGCTTCCACCACCACTACCACCTCCTCTTCCTAAATCCTGGTCACCCCCACTTGGCTTGGTATGTCCCTAATGGTGCTCCATAGCAGGGCAGATGTAAGCCTTACAACATCCAGTGCCATTAAGGACATGCCAAGACAAGAAGAGGGGACAAGGATTGAGGCAGAGGTGGTGGAAGCAGTGGACACACATGGCCACCTGTGTCTTTCCCAAGGGACCACTATGGCCGAGCGTGGGTGAGAAGGACAGCCTGGACTCCTCTTTTACCAATGTCATGCAGCTTCTCCAGCTGGTAAGCAGGGAAGCAGTGTGAGGTAGATGGTGGGTGCTCGGGGTGGTCAGCAGTGGAAGTGGCTATGGTGGGGTAGAGGTGGGAGGTCGGGGATAGTCCAGCTGCTGCCGGTGGCAGTGGAGGCATGGCAGTAGTGGAACCATCCCGAGCCACCACCACTTCCCCCAACTTCCACTGCTGCTGCCACTGCTGCCATCCAGTCCCTAAACAGTCTGAGAGGGTGTGAACCAGCCACCGGCTTAAAAAGGTTGAGGACCCCTGGCCTAGTAGGACCAAAACCATAGAGACTGACAGATCCAAATGTATTTAACCGAATTGCTATGCTACTCCCTAATTGTTATGACAAAGGAAGAAACTTTATATATGTTGGTTACATATGTGGTATGCAGAACTGTGCACATTTATGTTATTGACTACAATTCCAGTGGTTATATTAGCCAGGAAATTCTGAGAATTGTGGTCCAAAAACAAAATTCTGGACAGCTCTAGTACTCAATGCAAACCTTGAAAGAAATAATGCCTTCCCTGCATTTTCTGTTTTATCAATCCTACATATAAGCAGGGGGTGGAGCAGGCATTTCTCCTGGCCCCTTGTTACTACCTGAGACTGTCAAACAGTCAGAAAAATTCCCCAGAGGCTGGGAATGAGATAAGTGATTTGTGGAAGACAACCTTGTACAGAAGGTGCACAGATGTTCACTGCACACAACAATCGGTTTACAAAATGTCCTGAAACTACTCTAGATATCAGACCTTCCTGATAAGTAAACTTGATAAAGTATACAATGTTTTAAGATTCTCATTGTTTTTAAAATTAATATTTCAGTAAAGGTCTCCCTTGCTTGAATGCCAGTTGTATCCAACTCTAGGGTGTATTGCTCATGTGTGTTTACAGCTCAAAGAGCCAGCATTGTCTGCAGTTACAGACATTTCTATAGTCATGTGGTAAGCATGACTAGATGGCAGATGTTAGCCTTTTCCACCGAAGCAGTGCTTATATATCTACTTGCAATTTCTTGCTTTCATACTGCTAGGTTGGCAGCAGCTGGGACAGACAACTGGAGCTCACTCCATCATGCAGCACTCAGGTCTTAAATTGCTGTTCTGCTGACTTTCAGGTCATCAAGTTCAGTGTCATAATCACTAAAACACCATTTCTTAATCTTTCAGTAAAATCATACAAATTACAGTGGATTGGCTGCAAGCAGAGTTGACTGTGTTTTAAGCAGCACAGAAATCAGTGTGACTTTATTTAAATCACAATATATTCAGTTGACCCTAAGCACAACTTAGTAGTTTGGCATCATGATTACTGAGAGTACATTAGGACAAGGGAAAAAGATAAATTATATTTAGCCTATGCCTTCTCCCAGACAGCTACCTAATTGCTGATATCATGAAGCTGGTGCTGGTGCTGGTGCTGGTGCTGGTGCTGGTGCTGGTGCTGGTGCTGGTGCTTCTTCTTCTTCTTCTTCTTCTTCTTCTTCTTCTTCTTCTTCTTCTTCTTCTTCTTCTTCTTCTTCTTCTTCTTCTTCTTCTGTGTCTAGGCTAGACATGAAATTGCCAAAATTATGGCACCTTTTGGTGAGTTCATTCTGCAGTTTCTTTCAACTGACCACTGTTACCATGGAACAACCAATCGTGGTTCAAAAATACCACAATCTTCGAGGAGGCTCTTTCTGTGTACCCTGTGAAGTGGCTGATTTGCCACTTCACTATTCCAGCAAGTCAATCACTTCCCTTGCTTCTCTGTGGAGGAGGGAGAAAGTGAAATAATTTTTATCCTATTTGTTTACCATTTTATTGTGTTGGTTAAGATAGTAAAAAAAATTGTAGCTCCAATCAAGAAATTTCCCAGAGCTGCAGTTTTGACCAGCACAATGGAGAAAAAAGGATTTTGGAGGAGGCAGTGGAGTGACAGTTACAGGAGGTCCTGGATGAAGCGGATTATCTGGACCCTTTTCAGTCAGGATTGAGGCCCAGATATGGTACCGAGACTGCATTGGTGGCACTGCTGGATGATCTCTGGTGAGAGTGGAACAGAGGTCATCTGTCTGTCCTTGTTCATCTTGACCTCTCAGCAGCCTTTGATACTGTCGACCACAGTATCCTTCTGGAATGGCTCCAAGGATTGGGGATCCAGGGCACAGAGTGGTCCTGGTTTTCCTCATTTCTGAAGGCCAGACCCAGTCAGTATGGTTGGAGAGCAAGAGGTCCAGCCCTAGGCCCCTCCAGTATCTCACTCCCAAAACCATTATCTTGAGTCACTTTGCTACCTCAATTCCCTGAACAAAAGACACAGACACAATAGTTGGAGTGAACTAGGACCACAACTTTATTAACTATTTATTTCAACTGGGAATAGTCCCTTCCTTCCTGCAGTGGGGCCTATGTAGTATGGAGTCCTGGGATAGAGCCAGGAGATTCATGCTTGCCCCTTTTCAAAAATGGGTGAGTCCCAAAGCCCTGAGAGTGTGATGTCTCTTGACAGCCCAGCCCTGGCTAGCCACCTGAGTCAAACTTGACTGATCACACAAACACCCCAAGCTATGGAAGGTGGGTGGCACCATCAGCGGGCCACCAGTGCACACATACAAACACCCAATCATGGAACTGAATCTCAAGATCCAGTAGCTCAGATGTTGAGAACCCAAGAACAAACTCCCAAGGTATCCTGGGAGCTCACCTAAACTACTCCTGCCCCAAAGCAAAGCGGCTATATCCTTGCCACAACCATACCAAATATCTCCAACAGTAGGCCCAGCTATAGGTCACCCAGGAAAATATCCAAATCAAGATCTTCCACCTTATACAACTCCACACACTCAACCCAAATGCCATGGCTCGTCCGGTTTCAAAATTGATGCTATGCTTGGTACGATCAATACATCTGGGATCACACTCCAATCTCCAGTAAATTCTTGCCACAATAACCAACCAAATTAACCTGGTGTCTGGCTAATGCTGTTTAAGGGCAGACAACTCCTAAAGGACCTTCAGTATTACAGCTTTGTTTTTGCAATGACCCAAAGTGTTACACATTCAGGTGTATGAGCAAAACACTGCTTGATCTGCTGGTCTCGATTTGGCACAATGAGGATAGAAAGCTTGTGCATAGGATGCATGGGCAAGGGGAGAGCTGACTTAAATCATTTCTTGGGCAGCAAATCCTTTATGCCAGTTGGCAAATGAACAAAAGATAAAGAGTTCTATCTCTATTACAACTTTCTCTCAGGTAATTCTGGGTGTTGTGGTGGCAATCCAAACAAAAAATTCTAATTTTAAATCTGTGATTCTGATCAGTACCAAATTTGGAATATTGGGAGCAGACAGTCTGCTCCTGGTCTGTGCCAAATTTGGGAAGAATTTGACAAACAACTTCATGGTTATTATTTTAAAATAAATACAAGTGATTCACTCCCTGCAGAAGCAAGTGACCTTCAGTTACACCAGATTAGGAGCTGCTCAGATAAATTGAATATAATTCTTTTTTTTCCTTAACAGATTAGTATTACCCTCTCTTCTCAAGTAAATCAGTTTTGTAGGGGTTTGCAATACTGAAACTCAAAGATGGCACTTCTGCCAAACAATAACAGTTATCTTTGTAACTCTGAGCATGCTCACAGGAAACTTTTCAGGAAGAACTTTTCCTCACCCTTTCTTTCTGAATGCTGTACCTCTCTCACATCTCCTTCCTTTCTCAGAGGTTGCCCTCTGACCTTGCTGGAAAGGAAAGAGGGAGGAGAGGACCTGGCCACTGCACTTACTTTGTGCAGCTTGTCAGCACCAATCTAGCCATGTCAATATGCTTCACTGCATGACTTGGCAGAATTAATTCACTATCTTTGTCTTTCACACACATCAGCAAAAAATAGGAAATAGGTAGGCTGTTATTTCCTCCTGCTACACCTGGTACAACGTAGGTTTCCATTTACTGAATTACATCATCCAAACACATGTCATCAGAAGGAGTATTTAAAAAATGAAAAAAATAAACTCCTTCCTCTTCATAGCAAATCATACAATAACAATATATCCTTGTGGGACAAAACTGATACATATGTTATTGCTGCCAGCTAATGATGTAACTTGTGTATGGGTTGGCAAGCAGTGTGTTTGTATATGCCTGATCTAGCAGTAACAGTTCAGGTTCTTAGTAGGATAAAAGACAGAAGTTGAAAAATATGCAAGAAGAGAAACCATTTGGGAGAATCTTGTTCATATGAATGTGGAATCTGAGCTGTACATTCTGCTTCAGAAACAGCTCTATCTACTTGTCTAATTCTATATCACTTGTTAATTTTTTATTTAAAAATGCTAAGAACTTTTCTCAGGAAAAATAAAATTAACTTCAAAATATTTGTATGTGTTTTAGGCTCTAATATTAGTCATACATACTCAACCAGAAAGTTATACTGTATCTCCAGTAAGGTATGGAATTCCAAGACATTGTCTCCAAATGGCCAAAAAGCTTTATTTGTTGTCTCTGTAGGTAGTGCATGATTTGTTCTGTTCAAATTCTTTCCCTTATAACTTCATTCCTGATGTTATCCCTTCAAGTCACTCCTGCAGCCTTCCTCAGACATCTTATTTCCATGGTGACCAACTTTTGCTTATGTTTTGTTGCAAGTGTCCATGTTTAGCATGGGTAACATAAGGAGAGCAAATAGAAGCATATACACAAATATATGCTCCATGTAATGCCAAATACACAGAGAACAAAAGGACTGATATAGGAAGTGGAAACAATATAATTTCTTGCTGTTGTGTTAAGGATCGGTGTTGCACTGTCCGCTGGAAGTTTCTTTTGCATCAACTTGCATCAAGTTGTTTCTGTACGGTTTTTAACTTTGATAACTTTTTTAACTCTTGTGGATTTTTTATTGATATAGATCATTTTATGTTTTTATTTTTTTGTAAGCCGCTCAGAGTCGGGTCCTCCCGATTGGGGCGGGGTAATAAATGCATTAAATAAATAATAAATAAATAAATAAATAAGTATTCTGAATCTTCTTTTTACTTGCTTCTGATGGTGATATCATTCCATTTGTGCCATGTATAACATTGTGAATCTTGATGTTGGAAATTTTTTTTGGTAATAAAGAATTGGTGTTGGTTGCATAACTCTAGTATCCTTTGTCCGTTCACATTCCTTTCACTATTCTTAGCAGCATGTGGACCAATGATCAGTTCATACTCTCTTCTGTTAGCACCTACCTTGCTATTAAAATCTCCCATTACATAGAGCAGTGATGGTGAACCTTTTAGAGACCGAGTGCTCAAACAGAATGGCCCCCAACTCTGTGCTGGGGGGGAAGAGGATGTGGTCCACTGGGCTACGGGGCAAAGGGGGGTGAACTCTGTGCTCAGGAAAAGGAAGTAGTGCTCTCATTGTGCTGCTGTGTAGAGGGGCAGGGTGAACTCTGTGCTGGGATGATGGTGTGCATGCCAACAAACAGGTTGGCATGAGGTTTTTAGGTAGTGTTTGTGTTTTTATTGTGATGTCTTTTATTGTAAACTGCTCTGAGTCACTTCAGTGAGAAGGGCAGTGGATAAATATGAATAAATAAATAAATAGGTTCACCACCACAGACATAGAATATGCTATTTGTTTACTCCCTACGCTGGTTATATTTAGAATGCCCATTTTGTATTTCATTGTTCTATATCTTGGTCCTTTAACATTGTTGTGGTTGTTTCTGAATTGTTCAGTCCATTTATATCTCTTTTGTAGTTTTTTAGCAATGGGTTTTCTATTGCCAGCTTGCTCCAGGTCTTTTTGGGATAATCCAGAATGGCCTTCATGGCTACCATAATGGTCCTGTGGTGCAAGTCCATGCCATATTTCAACCAGTCCTAGCACTCATTTAATCGGACCTGCTACCACCTCTCACAATACCATGCCACAATACCTATGATAATTTTTTTAACTTGGGACAATTAGCCTTCAAAAGTTATGCAATTTGCATAGCTATTGGAGGATATTTGGGCCAGTAACTCTAATCTACATTATGTACTTCATTGCTACTTCTGTTAATGCATGTAGTTCTTTAGGAAATATTATTTTTCGATTAATATAAAAGAGCAAGGCAGAAAAAGATAATGGGGATATCTGGTAAACATGCATAGGGCTGCAGAGTTTCTGTGTCTTTCTGCATGTGTAATCAGTGGTGGGATTCAGACAATATGCCCATACCACTAGTAGAAATTCTGGCTGGCCCTGCCCATCTGGTTGCCGTAGCCTCAGGTCATAGGCCTGTGCCTGCCTCCCAAATTACCCACCAACACCGACACACAACAACCTTCTCCGTCATCTTCCACGAGAGGGAGAAAAATGATGGACCAGAAGGGACGCTTTTTGAAAAAGGACAATTTCCTGTTCTGCACCCTCATCTGGTCTTCTTCTCTTCTAGGAATCATCAACTAGTTGTCCTTTTCCCCTTATGTGCCTGGTAGAATCTCTTTTAAGCCTCCTGGTGGTCTTCCTTCTCCTCCCTCCAAGATCCCCACATTTGAAAAATCACTCTGAAAGAGAAGGAGGAGCAAGCCACATGGCAACATCACCCAGTCACATAGTCACCTGACCATGCCCGCCATGCCACACCCACAGAGTAGGTAGTAAAAAAAATGAAACCCCCCCCACTGTGTGTAATGGTTTATTAATACTGCATCTGATAAAGAAACCTTTATGTTTACCTTTACCTTTAATAAAGAAGATGCATACATAGGAACAATTGCCATATTTATGTGATTGGGAGTAACATTCATATCCTAGGTATGAAAACAAATTTGGAAACAAGGATGCACATTCAATTCCCATTTGCTGTATATATTTTGTGTATGGGGGTCATTTTTGTTCTCATTGCATGCACAGTGTTATGGCCAGTTATAGCTGACATTCAATCAACATGTTGAAAAACTATTTTTAAACTGGATGACCTCTTTCAAGCCAAGTTAGAATTTTACAACATACCTCCCCTGCATAATCATGAGCAACTGTACAAAATAGCACAATTAGTTTCACTCATTTAGTGGCTCTCTCTGGCTTCATTAGAAGATGAAAACAGATCTTCAAGTCTGACTTTCACTGTTTTTTGTGAACATAAGATCCAGCTGCTATGCAGAATGGAACAATAAATTAAACATAATTATGACAGTGGCACAACTTTACCTATACAGCTGGTAAATGACAGGGAGGTATCTGCCAAATATGTTTGTTTTTCCACAAAAGTGATTCCGATATATCAAAACAGTCAACTTGAACTCATTTTTAAAGCAATTTAATATAATGTTAATGTAGCAATTACTTTTATTCACAGTGGTCCTTTGCAAGTTATAATCCAAAAACTGCACACAATAGAACCTGCTGATCTAGATTAGGCTGTTATTTTACTTGCTATAACTATAAGAATGGGTAGGTTAATATTGCATTTTTTCATGAAAGAGATGAATAGAAAGAATTAAAGTGAATTTCCATTATTTATCCTCCTTAAAATCTGAGCACTATTCTTTTATATGGGTTGTAGTGGGAAACAGACTGCTAAATTAGTATTTAAATATTAAACAGATTCTTATTTAACACAGTCACCTTCTACCTCAAAGACATCATTTAGATCAATTCAATTGCTAGGTATTAAAATTGCAAGTGCAAAGGCTAAGAGCTCTCTTGCACAGAGATGCACACATCATATAATTATGAAAAACTACTCTTACTTATTGAACAGTTAATGTGGAAAGCACCATGCAGCTGTCTATATCAGGGGTTCTCAAGTTTTCACACTGTGGGCCAGACCATGCCCCCCCAAGACAGCTGAATGGGCCAGAAATGTGGTTCCTCCCACCATAAATGCTGCTGTAAAACATGTCCATGGCTGTCATAAATGTATTTGTGACAACTGTGGGCGTATTTACAGCACATTTCAGCTGTTTTTGCCACTTCCGCTGCTTCTGGCAGCGGCAGGAATGAGGATGGTGTGTGTTTTGCTGTTTTTACCACTTCTGGTGATGGCAGCAGTGGTGACAGTGGTGGGAGTGAGGGCAGGGCCACATGAAATGATGCCATGGGCCAGGTCCGGCCCACAGACCATAGATTGCAAACCCGTGGTCTATTTCATTAATACATATGTTTTAATATCAGGAATAACTGAATCAAATTTTCTAGAAGTTTCTCTCAATCAGGGCAAATTTTGGAACTTTAAATTCACAGACTGACAACATGAAGGAACATGAAGGTTTATCTGATCTATCTCCATTGACATCGTATCACATAGATTCAAAGGTGCAATTGCTTCCATCCCTTTGCTGACTAGAACAAATCCTGGTCTCTACAGTAGTAAGCATCATCATTTTAAAAAACCACCTCCAACTAATGAGTGTGTTGTATATCATGTGTTTAGGTAGCTAAATAGCTCAGTATAGTTTAGGTATCTGTCTTCAGAGCCAGAGGTTGGGAGTTCAATTCCCTGCTGTGCCTCCAGAGAAAAGAGCCAGCCTGTATTGCCTTATGTTAGGTGAACAGTCCAACATCACCTTCCAAAAAGGGAATGTTGAGCCACATTTGTATACAGCATTCTCCACTTAGAAAGCTCCGGAAAGATTCACTGTAGATCAGAAATGAATTAATGGCACACTTTTTTAAAATTATTATCTGTGATTTAAAACACCAAGAAATGGCTCAGTATTGTGCAACAATATTGGACTGTTTCCTGACATTTTGAATTATCGATACAGAAGCACAATATCCCACATTCATAAACCAAAAGATTATTGAAGAATTTGAATTGTCTGGCAGTAACAGAAGAAATATTCAAGCTGGAGAAAATAGGAGATGTCAAGAACAGATTGGATTAGCCATACCTTTTTTTGCAACATCTGGATTACTAACAGATCATCTGTAGAAGAATTTTCTGAGGCATTGAGTAAACTTTTACTCAAGGCCAAAGGAACGTCTTCCTTATTGGTAGCATTTCCATTGATCATTCTGTATATTTTGAATACATTCTGTTTGCTTACAACCTAAAGGATAGAGAAGACACACAGATAATAACTCCTGACTCTTCCTTCTAATGTATCCAAGCAAGAGATAGATACAGAGATGCACCTGCTTTCCCTAAGTGATTATATTTCATGGTAACTGAAAAATGTGCTATTATATCAACACAACATCCTCCTGGGAAGCTGCAACTGTATCCATAGGAACATAAGAAGTGTCACTGAGCTTTTCCATGTGTGCCTAGGTCACACATTACATTCTCCACATGAGCTACATCTCTCAGGAAATGTTTTTACATGCCTGAACTGCCCTTTTGTGCTTGTCCTCCTGTTAGCATAATTACACACAACAATATTCCAGTAGGATTTCATTCTAGAACTGTAAAGTAGAGCATAATTATTGGCCATTGCCATAGCTGTTCACTGAAGTTGCCTAGCTGAGAATGCTAATTGGCAATTAAGTTGGCTGAGGTCTCAGCCAAGCTGGGATAAAAGGCTTTAGCAATCTCAGTTGGGTAAACAGGAAGTGTATGAGAGTAAGCAGAAGAGAAAGAAGCCAGATTTGGAGAGGAAACAGCTGGCTCTCAAAAAGACTGATCTTCCAGAATAAATGAGATTGCATTGTGCCCTTCCCAGACTCTTTGCAGGAAGGGTCTGAGCAGATGCTGCTGGTCCAGAAATCCCTAAAGCAAGCTCTTACTTTTCCATCCATCACACATTAGCATTACTAATATCCCAAACTCAAGATACAGTTATACGGAAAGTGTGGAGCTGTGCAATTATGAGGAGTAGGCTTATTTCCAAATGCCACACTTGCCACAAAGTATGCTGAGCTCCAAATGAGTGGTTTCCTTCCTTCCTTCCTGCCATTTAGCAGATTTTTTTCTATTTGGCCCTGTAGTTCTTCATTTGGGGAATGAGTGCTAAGCCTTTTTTTTCCTTTTTTGGTCATGCATGTTCTGATCCTTACTGGTGGAGTTGTAAAAGGAAAGAGTTTTACTATGTAAATAACATGGGAATATGGGAATTGAACCAAAGTCCACACTTTGTCCCACAGAGCCTCACGCAGTTCACTCACCTTCTCCATGTTGCTGTGAAAAATCTAAATTGAGTTCAAACTCTTTAACCTGAACACAATTACAGAGATGTATGGAATTAGAAATCCTGACTGCAAGGAGTTAGCTGATGCAGAAGAGATTAAGAAAAGATGGGAAAAGTACACAGAGGAACTCTACAAAAAGGACCTCAACACTCCTGATAATAACAATGATGAGGAAATTAAACTTGCACCAGACATCCTAGAGACTGAAGTCAGAAAGGCCCCAAAAAGCACTGCAAACAACAAAGCCAGTGGAGATGATGGTATCCAAGTTGAACTTTTCAAAGTCCTAAAAGATGATGGAATCAAATTATTACATTCTATATGCCAGCAGATTTGGAAAACACAACAATGGCCACAGGATTTGGAAAATATCAGTATACGTTCCAATCCCCAAAAAGGTTAATGCCAAAGAATGTTCAAATTATTGAACAATTGCGCTCATCTCACATGATAGCAAGGTGATGCTCAAGATAATACAGGATAGACTTCAGCAGCACATGGAGAGAGAATTATCAGAAGTGCAGACGGGGTTCAGAAGACGCAGGGGGACTAGAGACCACATTGCCAACATACATTGGATCATGGAAAAAACAAAGGAATATCAGAAACAAGTCTACTTCTGTTTCATTGATTACACTAAGGCCTTTGACTGTGTGGACTACAACATAATGTGGCAAGTAATTAAGGAGATGGGAATACCAGAGCACCTTATATACCTCATGAGAAATCTGTACATGAATCAAGAAGCAACAGTTAGGACAGAATACGGAAGGACAGAGTGGTTTGGAATAAGAAAAGGAGTAAGACAAGGCTGCATTTTGTCACCCTGCTTAGTCAACGTATACACAGAGTACATAATGCACAATGCAGGGATGGAGGAATCACAATTTGGGATCAAAATTACTGGGAGAAACATCAACAATTTGAGATATGCAAATGATACCAACCTAATGGCAGAAAGTGAGGAGGACTTAAAGAAGCTCCTGATTAGGTTTAAAGAAGAAAGTGAAAAAGCTGGCTTGAGACTCAATATAAAGAAAACCAAGATCATGGCAACAGGCCCTATCAGTCCCTGGAAAATAGATGGGGAAGAAGTAGAAGCAGTAACAGATTTTACTTTCCTAGGATAAAAGCTCACTGCAGATGGTGATTGCAACCATGAAATAAAAAGGTGACTGATTCTTGGGAGGCAAGCAATGAGAAACCTGGGGAGCATAGTGAAAAGTAGAGACATCACATTGCAAACCATAATTCAACTAGTCAAAGCAATGGTATTCCCGGTGGCAATGTATGGTTGTGAGAGCTGGACCATTAGGAAAGCTGAACGCAGAAGAATAGATGCCTTTGAGATGTGGTGCTGGAGGAGAGTTTTGAGAGTCCCCTAGACAGTGAGGAGAACAAATAGGTCAATCTTTGAAGAAATTAACCCTGACTGCTCCTTAGAAGGTCAAATTGTAAAGATGAAGCTAAATTACTTTGGACATCAAATGAGAAGATAAGATTCACTTGAGAAAGGCTTGATGCTGGGAAGCATGGAGGGCAAAAGAAGAAGGGGGCAGCCAAAAATGAGATGGCTGGATGGTATTGTAGAGACAATGGGCACAGAGCTGAGCGAGTTGAGGAGGATGGTGGAGGACAGAAGTGCCTGTCGGACAGTGGTCCATGGGGTCGCAAAGGGTTGGAATCGACTGTGTGACTGAACAACAAAGAAATCCTGATAATGCAGGACTTCAGAATTCATTGAGCTGAATTTGGTTAGAACAGAAGGAGCTTTGAACTGGTGGGACAGGGCTGAAACATATGCTTCTGCATCCCAGTACATGCTTTTGGGCTACAACAGTTATTTTTTTAAAGATACTGTGTAATGAACATGTTTAGATAAACCACAGGAGTACTTGCAATACAGAAACTATAACATTTGACATGCATCCTTCATAACAAAAGGCATTGGCAATAATGTACAATAAAAATGAAGTCAGCTGCACAGCCTTCCCCAACAAAAATATGGAGATTTCCAGTCTCTATGCATGTAACATTTACTTGCAAATGAACAACTCTAAAATAAGGTATTTAAGCATATATATAATTCTCACAGACCTAAAGTTGCATTCACATTTGAATGGTTTATTGATGGGATAGCAAGCTCGCTAAACCTGAATCTATTTCCATCAAGAGGCATGGTCCTTGTGATGTATGGGATCACTGGGTCAGAGCAAATCATTAGCCATTTGGGGACGTATAGAAAATGGATATCTCCTAGGACATCGTTCTTAGAGTTAAAGGAGCCATTTAAATCAAATTTCCCAGCAGTAAGACTAGAGAAGCTGTCTGTTTTTAGAAACAATGCATCATTTCTTTCTTTAAAACATGTAGGCATGCCCTTGTCTTTGTCATTCTGCAGTTCATCTGTGGAAAAAAAGATATCTTCCTCCACTGACCCACCCTTTTAATGGCTTTGGAAGAAGGGAACATAGGCAGTTGTGAAGAATTTTACAGGTGAAGTAACATCCTTTCACATCCTGCAGGCAATATAGAAAGCCTCCCTAGCTGATTTATGGCTCTATGAAGGTAAAGAGAGAGAGATTGTGTTATAGTGGTGTAGATCATATTAGGGATTCTTTTTTCCATAACTGAAGAAGAAGAACTAAGGGTTCATTAGCAAATGTTAAGACAGTGCTGAGAATTCATTATATACTTGTGGCTTTAAAGAACTCATGAAAACATCAGTGTCTTAATAGAGACAGTTGAGCTATCAGCTGTAGACATATAATCCCCTTTTCAAAATGATAATCAGCATACCACACTTGAAAAGAACTAAAATGCAGGTCTTTTGGCAGCACATAAGTGGCTGGAAATTCAAAGCAATGTCGTCTTTAATCTCTTGCCAAACAACACTGTGTTCTGTTTAAGAGGCATACAGGTGTTAGTGCTTTCTCATGTGAAAACCAAGACATTGTCTTATTAACAAGTCCATGGTGTTCTACCTAAATCATGTAAAATGGTCCATCCAGCTAGAGCAGTGGTTCCCAACATGGGGCACATGCCCCACAGGGGAACTTCAATTCCCAGAAGCCTAAGTCAATATTCAGTGTATCAAATATTTCTATATGCATATAGTTTGTAATGATGACTCAGGGGCTTGGTGAAGGGATACACATGATTAGTCTTACTATCTTTGTACATTTTCTCTGCCAATATAACATGGAGTGATATCCTAATAATATTCAGAGTCCTTTTTCTTTTTAGTCAATGGAATGTTTCTCCAAAGAAACTATAAAATCAGGGTGAAATGTCAATACAATCCATTTATTTTAATTTCTGTTCTCCTAACTTTTTACAATGTAATGACTCAGTAAATTGTTATTGATTCATACAAAAAATATGTTGACAAAAAATCTATTATAAACCCTAGTGTGTCTTCCTCTGTTTTTATTTTATTTATTTCTAAATAGTTCATTTCAAAAGAATAACCTCATACAGGTTTTGTGATTATTGCTTTCGAACTCATTTCCTTCTTCAGGTAAAGAATTCATTTCAGACACTTTTCAAATGCATTTACCATATACAGTAATACCTCATATAACATTAGTATCGAATAACACTAAAATCGCATAACATTAAGGAATCTGGAGGGAAGAATTGCATCAGATAACATTAAGATCCTATGGGATGCTTCAGATAACAACCGCTAAAGCCTGTGTGGTTACAATGTATCTCTATGGATCCCATAGAGGATCAGATAACACTAAAAATCATATAACACCAAGACTTGTGGAACCAGGTTTTAGTGTTATATGAGGTTTTACTGTATACTCAAGTATAAGCCAAGTTTTTTAGTCCCAAAAATAAGCCCCAAAAAGATGACTTGGCTTATACTCAGGACAATGACCACGAGGGTCCCAGAACCGTGCCAGACTGAGATATGCCAACAATTTAATTAATTTTACTATATTTTAATGTGCATTGGTACCTCACTTAAATAGCATGTTTTCCACAGAATTGGTCTTTAAGCCAAACATCATTGTAAGTGACCAATTGTGACTCACTAGCAGCTGCTGCATTTCCCACCCTCAGCTTATACTCTGGTCAATCTATTTTCCTGGGTTTTCAGGTCAAAATTAGGTACCTTGGTTTATATTCGGGTCGGCTTATACTCATTTATATATAGAACTTTAGAAATCAAGGGTGGAGAGTTGAGGCAAATGAAGGCATCATCTATGTAGTATGTCTCGTAGAAATGAGTATGTTCCTTGAAGTTAATAATCTCTTTTTGGTTCCCCACCATGCCTGCCTACTTCCACTCCAAACAACATGCACTTGGCTCCTTCATATTTTTGCTGTATTCTACCTGTTTTTCATTGTAAAAATGAAAGCATCTCAAACTGTTGTTTTGCTTGTGGGTGATCAGATCACAACATGTGCAAATAGAAGCAAGTTACTATTTCACAGAAGATGTGCTTCCCAACACTATTTGAATGTATATGCATCAACAGCATCACTTCCTTCACCCCTCAACTTTTGAACTTCATTTCTTCTCAGTAATAATATATAATTCCTGTTGTTGTTATGTACCATCAGGTCACCTCTGACCTACAGCAACACCATGAATAAGCAATCTCCAAAATCTCCCATCCACAAAAGCACTGTGGTTCTTTTATGTCAACCCTTCTCATTTCTGGACTCCTTCATTTCCTGCTGCCTTCAATGTTGCGGAACATTATTATCTTTTCCTGAGAATCCTTTTTTTCTCATTATGTGAGAAAATATTAAATCCTCTGTTTCATCATTTTTGCTTCCAGAGATATTTCAGGTCTGTTTTCTTCAGGACCCCCTAGTTCATTCCTCAAGTGTTCCAGGGTATACACAAAGCTTTCCTCCAGCACCATATTACAAACAAATTACCTGTAATTCTTTTCTGCTAGCTTTTTTTCCTGTCCTGCTTTCACACCTATCCAAGGTGATAGACTATACAAGAATAGATAATCTTGGGTTTGCTTATATCCTTAAACTTGATGATCTCTTCTAATTCCTTCATTGGTACCCTTCCAAATCTCAGTCTTCTGATTGCTTGGCTGCAATCTCAATTCAAATTGATGATTGAACCAAAGTATACAACATCGTTATTCTAATGTCATCAATAAAGTTGTACAGCTTTTCTTTCATCATGAATTTTGCCTTTCTGGTGTTAAACTGCAATTCTGCTTTGGCACTTTCCTCTTATACTTTCACTAAAAGTCACTTCAAGTCAATGCTGCTTTTTAAAAATGTTGACGTTTCTTTCACCAGGTTTCACTCCTACTTTAGCTTAATCTAGTTTGGTTTTCCATATGATATATTTTGCATACATACTGGAGAGATAAGGAAGGAAAATACACCTATCCTTTGCTGTGTGAAACCATCAAGCTAACACATTAGGACAATGTAGTGCTGAGGCACACCTGTATCTTTCAGAACATCCCACAGTTTCTTGTGTCCTACACTGTCAAGGCATTGCTGTAGACTATAAAGCATAGAATGATTGTCCTCTGAAATTTTTGGTACACTGCAGTAGCCATTGGATACTCTCTGTACAAGCCATCCTCGGTCATTAGCGTGTGGCAAGTATTTCTGCATTTTAGTAAACGAATAAGGCTACAATCTGTCCTATTTCTGAATGCTATCTCTACAATGGTGTTATCTTGCCTCTACATCATCAAACTCCTGCTTATATTTTGTTTCAAAGGCTTAATGATACACATATGAGGTTGTCAGAGGGGAATGGCTGTGTAATACTTCTAAAATAATGCACAACCCTTACATTACTCACAACTCTTTATCTACTGATGAAGGTTTCTTTTATTTCAAAACTTGTCCTTAGTAGATCTAGTGCAGGGGTTCCCAAACTGTGGCTCATGGGCTGGCCCCAGCCCATAGGACCATTTCATGTGGCCCGCGGCTGCCCTCACTGCTCCTAGAAGTGGAAGCTGATACATTTATATCAGCCGTAAAATGCACCCATGCATGTGTCAATGTGCCTACATCTGTCATAAACACGGAAGTGGGTGCATTTATTGCTGTCATAAATACGCCCACTTCTGTTTCTGGAGAGCATGGTCAGGCCCACTCAGCTGTCCAGGGAGTGTGGTCAGGCCCACAGTGTGGAAAGTTTGTGAACCCCTGATCTAGTGGCTTCACCAGGAGAATCTCATATGCACTAATTGCAGCTACACAAGATCTAAACATATAGAATAAATAGCTTAGCAGTCATTATTATCTTAACTGATATGAATGGGGGGAAATGTATGCTAGTGTATGCTATTCCTTACCAGGAACAAAATTGACTGTAGTAGCTTTTCTTCTTCCTTAGTTAACCTGCAAAACATAGGGAAAGCAAAAAAAAAAAATCATTTTGACTTTCTAACCATTTCTATCCCTGTATGTTATTTTTCCTAATGAAATAAAGTTTGATTCTTCTTCAGGGCAGTAAAAGGAACAAAATCATTGTCCATTGTATGTATTCTGTAATTTAGAAACCAATGTATGAATCTTCTTGCATTTCATAAATTAGATTTCAGTTTGTGTTATATTATTATTATTATTATGTATTTTTGAGTTAACTCACAATGTGTTCCAGTTGAAGTACCTGATTCTGAGAGTTATGAAGGGGAAGTAAATTAATTAACAGTCAGTTAACAGTGATGAGATGTAACAGGTTCTCCCCAGTCACCAGAACCAGTATTAACTTTTCCCAGTGTCCCGGAGAACTGGTAGCAGCTTTTGGGGAGAACCACCTTCGGGGCTTACCTTTTCACTTGGTGTGCATGCATGCCTACAGTGCTTGGCGCGTATGCACAGCCTCCTTGCTGTCCTCCTTGCTGTCCTTGTGTTGTGGGTGGGTGGGTTGAGGTGTGTGTGTGTGTGTGTGTGTGTGTGTGTGTGTGTGTGTGTGTGTGTGTGTGTGTGTGTGTGTGTGTGTGTGTGTGTGCTTATTTTTATTTTATTTTATTTTTTATTTTTCTTTGGCTCCGCCCACAATGACATGACATCATGGTGTTGGCTCCGCCCACACTGTGATGACATCACGGTGGGGTAGTAAAAATTTTGACATCCCACCACTGTCAGTTAATATATGATTATTGCAGTTTTATTGCTAGGGAAGGATGGTGGTAGTTGCAGGACTTTTTGCCTGAAAGAATGGAATAATTGATGGGTCTGTAGTACTGCAACAAAGGGGTATAGGATTTATTGCAGTTATCTTACTCAATAAGTTGTCTTGGGCTATTACTAACTTGAGAAAAGCATTGTCATGAGAATGAGAAATGAAATTTGTGTATTAGCTGGATGTAAGCTTTCACATAATAGAGTGGCAGATTAGAAGGTATACACACTCTGTCCTGATAATTCTAATCTCCCTGGATACTGACCCTCCCTTGTCCTCTGGAATGGCCAATTATCAAATTGGTGTATGTTTTTGATGTCTTGATGGTGTTTATGAACATGCAGCATAAGCTATATATATTTTTTGGAAGTCCCAGGATTAGTATCCAAAAATAAGGGAGTTTTCCTGTCATAGAAGATGATAGCCATATATCATGTCTGTTGCCTATACAGTAAAACCCTGGATTACAATGAAGGTCCATTCCAACAGCCTCTATTGTAACCCCAAAAAAATGTAAATCGAAACATCCATAGGGATGCATTGAAAAAAATTGTTCCTGAATTGATTGTTGTAACCTGGGAAAAAAAGATATGATAATAATTTGTAAACCGGGACAGCATTTCTATAGGATTTGTCGTTGTAAACCGCAGCAAACTTAAACCGAGGTGGTTATAATCGGGGTTTTACTGTATGTGTTTAGCTTTCCCTACAAATCTCACAGGGTTTTCTGGAATCCCTGTGTAAGAAGTAGACTTGAGATAGCAGTAACAATACTCTTCATAAAGTTATCAATGTAATTATTGCAATAACACAACAGAAAAAATGTAACCTGAAAGTTCTTTAAATAAATTCCAATAAACAATTGAGTTTTCGCCTATTTTTGTCAACATAGTAATTGAGATAAGTAAGGATTATATGTCTCAGAATATTTATTTATTTATTTATTTATTCATTCAAATTTCTAGTCTGCCCTACTTGCACAGGCGACTCAGGGCAGATTACAAAAAGTCATGAAAGTCACAAAAGTCACAATACATACAAACCAGATCAAAATCTAAAAAGTTAAAATAGCAATTAAACAGGCTAAAAACAATATTCAGGAAGTTAAATGTTTGGCTCTTCTCACTTCTTAATGGAGGGCATGTAGTCACATCAATAAAGGAGCATGCCTCCAAGCTAGGAGATGACTGACATTAATTAGTTGAAGGTGTTAGGTTCAAGTCATCATAGATGCCCGAGTTTGTTTCACTGCCACCTTTGATTTTTATCACATTAAGGAGGAAATGCTGAGATTCCATATATTGTTTTAAAATTATATTAAAGTGGAAAGTTTAACATATACTGTATTGATTTCTTCAGCCTGTTTTATGGTCATACTGAATTAATTTACATGTTGTGAGCCTTTGTTATGTTTTCTCTCAGTCAGTGCTGATCATAATGGATCCAATGAAATAATGTGGAGGCATTTCCATTTCCCTATTCACTCCCCCAATGTAATTAAAAATCTCTCATTCATAAAGCTTCCTATAGACCTTCCTACAGGCTATACAAAGGAGAGGTTTCATTTTGGCATGCAAAAAATCAACTTTAATAATATATGCTTAATATATTGAGCAGATTAAGGAATGCTTGATTCTTAAATGGAAGGGGACACGTAAGCTTTATTCTGTTTCTCCCCCACACTCTCACAGGTTCTAGGTATTTGGCTGTTCACTCCAATGCTCATTTTAAATTAATGAAGCTCAGTAAATATTGTGAGAAAGACTGGGCCATACACATATCAGAATATGTTACTTATGTTTGAAAAGGAAGTTAACTGAAATTCTGTTAGGTTCACTGCCAAAATAACAGAGAGGTCAGAGATTTGTCAAACCAGAGTGAGAAATGCAGTACAGTAATACAATGCACCGCACAACGTTAAAACTGGATAACGTTGGGAAATTTGAGGGAAACTTTTGTACCACAACGTTAATGTAACGTTGTGTGATATAAAAGTTTTTCTCAAATTTCCTGACATTGATCTCTGGATCGCTAACAGGCTTAGCGATGGGGGGGGGGTGTTTTGAAGAGAGGCTGGGAACCCTTTCCCCATCCTCTCTTCAGAACCCACCCACCCCATGCCGGGATCGCTAGGCCCCTTAGCGATCCAGACAGGGGTTTCTGAAGAGAGGCTGGGGAAAAGTTTTCCCAGCTTCTTTTCAGAAACACACACACACCGCCTAGATCAGGCATGCCCAAACTACGGCCCGCGGGCCAGATCCGGCCCGCCAGGCCATTTCATCCGGCCCCCGACATGGTATAAGAACTCTTATAATTTTATTTTATTTTTTTTAAAAAAAATTTGGGCGAACTTTTTTTTTGAGCGGAGGGATCACAAGTCAGTGAAAGAGTGATTTGCCTAGTTCCTTCCTCCTCCTGCTTAGTACTAGGAGTTCAGCCGGATCTACTTTAGAATGGCTGAATCAATACGCCAGAGTGGAGAGAGGGACTTCAGTCGGAGCTAAAAGTAAGTAGTTTGGGCATGCCTGATTTAAAGCAATTAAAAAAGAAAGCCAGGAGCAGGGGGAGGGAAGCGAGGTTTAGAGTTCTTCAAATCTCTTTGTCAGGCTGCTTATATTGCAAACTTAAGATATCAGAAGAGAAGCAAAAAAAGTTCACAACTTATCAGGTGCCACAATGCATAATGCATCCACCCATCCATTGGCTGGGCAAAAGAAGTTTGTTTTGCAGCCCTTTGTAGGAGGTTTGAATAAGACCCCCGGGATGTTCCCTTACTGTCAGAAGCAACAAATGTTGCTTTTCAGCTCGCTTGTGCAAAGAAGTTTGCTCTGCAACCTTTTGCAATTGCAAAGGTTTAAATAACCTGGGATTTTTCATCAGTTGCAAAAAGAGACGTTACTTTACCTTTAGGCTTGCCCTGTCATTGTGTGCCTGTGGAGTTGATGTGCTCTTACAAATTCAACCCACGAAGCTTTGCTCTTCTGCCTGATGTGGTGGATTTGATCTCAAATCCACCTCAAATTTAAATACTGTACAGCTCAAATTTAAATACAGGAGTTAGTCTACAAAAGCTCAAATTTAAATACAGGAGTTAGTCTACAAAAGGCCCTGGAGAATGCATTGAATTTGGTAAAGGTTTCTCTTGCTCGAAAGCCAGTCGTATCTGACTCTAGGGGTCAGTGCTCATCTGTTTCAAATCCAAAGAGCTAGTGCTGTCTGCTTCTGCAGACGTTTCCATGGTCATGTGGCAGGCATGACTAGACACTGCAGCCCACAGAACACTTGTTACCTTCCCACTGAACTGGTCCCTATTTATCTACTTGCAATCGTAAAAGTAAAGGTTTCCCTTGCTCGAAAGCCAGTCGTATCCGACTCTAGGGGTCAGTGCTCATCTCTGTTTCAAATCCAAAGAGCTAGCGCTGTCTGCTTCTGCAGACGTTTCCATGGTCATGTGGCAGGCATGACTAGACACTGCAGCCCAGAGAACACTTGTTACCTTCCCACCGAACTGGTCCCTATTTATCTACTTGCAATCGTAAATGTAAAGGTTTCCCTTGCTCGAAAGCCAGTCGTATCCGACTCTAGGGGTCAGTGCTCATCTCTGTTTCAAATCCAAAGAGCTAGCGCTGTCTGCTTCTGCAGACGTTTCCATGGTCATGTGGCAGGCATGACTAGACACTGCAGCCCACAGAACACTTGTTACCTTCCCACCGAACTGGTCCCTATTTATCTACTTGCAATCTCTTGCTTTTGAACTGCTAGGTTATAAGTATATATAAAGGTAAAGGTTTCTCTTCCTCGAAAGCCAGTCGTATCCGACTCTAGGGGTCAGTGCTCATCTGTTTCAAATCCAAAGAGCTAGTGCTGTCTGCTTCTGCAGGCATTTCTGTGGTCATGTGGCAGGCATGACTAGACACTGCAGCCCACAGAACACTTGTTACCTTCCCACCGAACTGGTCCCTATTTATCTACTTGCAATTTCTTGGTTTTGAACTGCTAGGTTGGCAGGAGCTGGGACAGAGACGGGAGCTCATTCCGTCCTGCAGTACTCGGGAATCGAACTGCTGACCTTCCGCCTCCCAGTCAGCGTCTTAGTGACTTGAGCCACTGCAGTCCCATATGTATATATGCAGTACTGTAAAGCTATTTAGATACACTGTATGTCTATAGTGGCTGCACTCTACTCTGGCAGCAGAGGTAGCTCCAATTGATGGGGCAAACTGTCCCCAGCTAATCAGTGGCATCTCCGCTGCCGGCATGAGATTTCCCATTGATCAGCTGACTGGCGGTATAGAGATGTCCCAGGTAAGCCGATTGGCAGTCACGATGGCATCAGAGATGCTGTGGACCAAATGGTTATGTTCTCCTTCATCAGCTGGAAATCTGTCTGCACTACCAGGGCAGATCAAAGCCACTGATCAGTGAAAACAGACTCCAGCTGATCAAGGGAGACCATTCCTAGCTATCTCAGAAAACAAAACAAAACAAATAAAATACACAGTAGCACTTTAAAGACTAACTGCTATTCCTAGCTAATCACCCACCAGTAATTCTTTTTTAAAAAATGTTTATTTGAAGAGTCCTAGTGCTATGACACTTTGAATAAATATTTTTTGAAAAAACAATGCACTATAGCAGTAGAGGGGCTCCCACTGATTGGTAATAACTGGTGTCAGCTGATCTGCAGCTGTAGAGAGATGCAGCAGATCTGTTAATGCTGCCTCTGCCAATCAGCTGTAATCTATGTCACCTCCTGCTGCAAGTTTATCTGGGCTTTCCCAGGTAAACATTAACAGGAGTGGGCACAAAGTCTAAACCAGTGATGGCAAACCTTGGTAGTTCAGGTGTTATGGAACTTCAATTCTCAGATGTCCTGATAACCAGAAGTGCTGATTTAGGCTTCTGGTAATTGAAGTCCAAGAACACCTGGAGTGCCAAGGTTCACCATCACTGGTCTGAAGTGATTTATTTTACACTGATTCAAGTATTGGTATAAGTTGGAAGTCAAAATTGATTTACAGTATTATGGCTGTGCATTGTGTAATTCCTGATTTTAAATTGATTGGGAGACCCAATGCGCGCTAATTTTGAAGTTCCCCCACCCTCTGAGGCTGCAGCAAGCCAGGCAGGACATGATGTCAGGAAGCAGATCTTTTCTAAGGCTAATGACTTTTCATTGCTAATTAAATTCCAAAGTTTCAGGTAGGTGGGGCTTTAATTGGCAATGAAAAGTCATTAGCCTTATAAAAGATCTGCTTCCTGACATGATGTCAGGAAGCGGGTCTTTTCTAAGGCTAATGACTTTTCATTGCTAATTAAATTCCAAAGTTTCAGGTAGGTGGGGTTTTAATTGGCAATGAAAAGTCATTAGCCTTAGAAAAGATCTGCTTCCTGACATGATGTCAGGAAGCAGATCTTTTCTAAGGCTAGTGACTTTTCATTGCTAATTAAAATCCAAAGTTCCAGGTACGTGGGGTTTTAATTAGCAATGAAAAGTCACTAGCCTTATAAAAGATCTGCTTCCTGACATCATGTCAGGAAGCAGATCTTTTCTAAGGCTAATGACTTTTCATTGCTAATTAAAATCCAAAGTTTCAGGTAGGTGGGGTTTTAATTAGCAATGAAAAGTCACTAGCCTTAGAAAAGATCTGCTTCCTGACATGATGTCAGGAAGCAGATCTTTTCTAAGGCTAATGACTTTTCATTGCTAATTAAAATCCCACCTACCTGAAGCTTTGGAACACAACAACAGCTCCTTGGATGCCACAATGACCAAGCTGGATGTGAGTTTCTAGGATCTGTCATATTTTTTTAAAAGGACACTTTTAAAGGACACCGCGAAGGCGGCAAAGGAGGAGCCGGCGAAAGAGGAGCCGGCGGCAAAAGCGTTAGTGGTGGTGGCGGCGGCGGCAAGGCTGGGTGGATTGATGTACCATGGAGAGATAGTTCGGCCCTCGGAGCATCTGATAAAATGTTATCCGGCCCCCGGGCCGAAAAGTTTGGGCACCCTTGGCCTAGATTGTGAAGGGGCTTAGCCATCCAGGCGGGTAGGGGGACTTCTGAAGAGTGCCTGGGAAAAGGATCCCTAGCCTCTCTTCAAAATGCTTTTTAGCAATCCAGGCAGAGGTTTCTGAACAGAGGCTGGGGAAAACTTTTCCCAGCTTCTTTTCAGAAAGAACCCACCCACCCACCCACCCACCCCGGCCTGGATTCCTAAGGCGCTTAGCTTGCTTCTGCTTCTGGGGGTGCATGGTCTGGCCTGCAATGCTGTCCGGGGGCGTGGTCAGGCCCATGATGGAAAAGGTTGTCCACTCCTATTCTAAATTAAAAGCAATCATGCCATTTTAAAAATATAATAATTGTATCTATTTTGAAACATATTCTCATTAAAGAAATTAGGAGATTATCTTTTATAATTGTGTAGTTCTTGTAAACTGTACAGGAATAGATAAGTGTACTCACCTGCATATCTGGAATTAAATCTGCTATCTAGAGATTGCCCTCTGGTGGGCATACTATGTAATCAGTAATAATTTTCCTACTGTGAGTGTAGGAGAAATAATATTAACACATTGCTCTTTCACTATTTAGGCATTTCATTAGAATCCATAATACATGCACGGTGATAACATAAAGCAGTCAGCTGTTAGATAATACAAAGTATTTTGAAAACATTATATCTGAAACCTCTGGTGTTAAGCAGGCTTTATTAGTTGAGCATATTTAATGTTAAAATGTTATAGTCCATTTTGAAAGAAAACTAGATGTGGCTGCTTATTTCAAAGCAATATGTGAACTTGTTGTCAGTGACCATGCAAACATCCATTCCCTGTCTCTTCTCTTTTATCTATGAATCTCTCTTTATTGCTGTGCCCACTTTCAATCATTTCCCTAGGCTTTTGTTTCCTGTCATGGAATACTTTGTCCTTTCTACCCATTTTGTAGCTTTTAAACAATCCAACCAGTGTAAACCCAAAGCTCTCACAAGGAGAACAGTTTTACTAATGACATCCAACAAGCTTTAAGGGTGACAACTGGCATTGAGAGATCCTTCTGATTTCCTAGTAATCCCATACCCGATAGCATAAAAAAAAATCTGAGCCAGTCATTGCCAGGTACGTATTCAATTACTTCCAGAAAACCTCAATTCGTATTGCAGTATCAACACTATGCATGTCTGAATTCTTGTTATAATCTTGATAACACTTGTTTCAGAGTAAATGTGGCTAGAAAACTGATTGCTGTTTTCTGAATTATGGAAAACAAATACCTTTGTTATGTTACTTACCCAAAGAAAACCAACATAATTTCAGTGGGTATATACAGAGTTATATTATCAGGCCCAATCATGGAATGGAATACTCTTGTGTCTCTAGCAGTGGTTTCTAATGTGGGACCCATGGCCCAAGGGGGACATCAATTCCCAGAAGCTTAAGTCACTATATTGACTGATCAGTGCTTCTGGGAATTGAAGTCCAAAAACTAAAGGTTGGGAAACACTGCTCTAGAGGAGGGGTTCCCAGCCTATGGCCCACAGGTGTAATCCAGCACACAGTGGGAACCCAGGCACTGCTGGAAGCTCCCACCACTACCAGAAGTGCCAAAACACAGGTTTGTGTGGCAGCAGTAGCAATTGTGATGGTCCTCGGGCAGCAGTAGCAGCAGCAAAATCCTGCCATCACAGCTTCCTTTTCAAGCCCCGGCCAGGGGCAGGGTCCTGGGAGCCAGGTGGTAGAAGTGGGTCTCAGCATGGTTGCCATGTCAGCCTACCACCCCAGCCACTAGTGGTCCTCTGGTGGTGGCAGCAGCAAAGTCCTGCCATCACAAGCCCTGGCCAGGGGTGGGATCCCGGGAGCCAGGTGGTGGAGGTGGTCCTGGCACGGTTGCCCTGGTGGCCTCCCACCCCAGCAGCAGGTGGTCCTCGGATGGCATTGGCAGCAAAGTCCTGCCATCACAGCCGCCTTTTCATGGCCCAGCCAGGGGCCGGGTCCCAGTAGCCAGGTAGTAGAGGTGGTTCTGGTGCCATTGCCATGGTGGCCTTCCGCCCCATCCGCAAGTGGTCCTTGGGCAGCAACAGCCTGTATTCTTCTGTGTGCGCATGTGTGCCAGCACATATAGTTTGCAGAATTTCCATTAGCTCAAAAATATTTCCCCTCAATCCTTATAGTTCTAATACTGCAACAGTTCAGTGGTTAGCTGTAGGAAGCTGTATTGTTATGCTTGCTTATCTGTCATTCTGCTAGAACCACATCCAGCTTCCCCTTTAACATATAAATTCCTACATTTGGTATACATAAACAAACCATGCCTGGAAGTTTCACTCCTTGTCTGAAGAAGTGGACTTGAACCATGAAAGCTAACAATAAAAATATAGCAGTTAGTCTTTAAAGTGCTACAGTGTTTTTATTTTGGTTTATTATTATTATTATTATTATTATTATTATTATTATTATTATTATTATTATTATTATTATATTTATATTTATATGCCGCCCCACTTGCTTTACAGCAACTCTGGGCAGCTCACAGAAAAACAAGATACAATATCAAAGTTACAAGTGTCACATCACAAAAGATATCAAAAATACATATAAAAACATATCAAAAACCCAAAATCACAATTACAAAATGTGAGGTTGTCATAAAGAATACAAACTAATTCAAAACAGTTCATAAAAAACCCTTGCAACTTGACCTCACTCACTAGTCTATTTCCCTCCTGACTAGGCGAGAGTGGGAGTCTGTTGAGAGTGGCAGCGGCAGGATCTTTATACCAGCTCCCACTCACTATTCATTACAATGATATTCAATGGCCTCTCCCCCGCAGCTGCCAATGTCCCAGGGTGACTGCAGCTTTTAAAAAAAACCAACCAGGGGCAGAATCCCAGGTGCTGGTAGTGGAGAAGGTCACAGCACCAGTGGCCATGGTAGCGACTCCACCCAGCTGCAGGTGGATACAGGGCAGCGACGGAGGTCCTGCCGTTCTGGCATCTTTTAAGCCCCCAACCAGGGGCGGAGTCCAGGACGTCTAGAGCCTCAGGTGAATGCAGGGCGGCGATGAAGGTCCTGCCATTCTGGTGTCTTTTAAGCCCCCAACCGGGGCGGAGTCCCGGATGCCTAGGGCCTCAGATGAATGCAGGGTGGTGATGGAGGTCCTGCCATTCTGGTGTCTTTTAAGCCCCCAACCGGGGGGGAGTCCCAGATGCCTAGGGCCTCAGGTGAATGCAGGGCGGCGATGGAGGTCCTGCCATTCTGGTGTCTCCTAAGCCCCCAACCAGGGGCGGAGTCCCGGACGCCTGAGGCCTCAGGTGGCTTTGTTTTCCGATGTACCTTGAAAACTGAGTCCTCAGCTAAATAGAAAGCAACCACCAGGAATGAGAACAACATCCATTCAGATTCAACTTGCAAACTATCTTAACTAATACTAAGTAGAAAGAAGACAATAGGAGACAGCCAGATACTAAGGTGATTAATCACCTATTTCATCAGGGAATATATGCTATGAAAGCATAAAAGATTAATGATAGCATCATTTAGCTTAATCAAATA
This sequence comes from Furcifer pardalis, assembly GCA_030440675.1. NCBI lineage: Eukaryota > Metazoa > Chordata > Lepidosauria > Squamata > Chamaeleonidae > Furcifer > Furcifer pardalis. The sequence continues at coordinate 69,475,542 of CP126895.1, read as the reverse complement.
AAATCATTTCTGTTTTGGAATGAAGCCAGGGAAAGGAGCACTTGATTCTTCTCTGGGATATAAAAGGAATTAGAATGTGGTTGAATATGTGCATACTACAACATTCAGTTTTGCAGGTAAAACCTGCATTCATGGAACATTATACTTAAAACAAGTTCCTTGTTGTTGTCATTGCCACTGCTGTCGCTGCCATTGTTGTGTGCTCTGAACTTGGATCGGACTAATAGTGATCCAATCTCAAAATTGTCCTGTCCTCTTGAAAACTAGTTTGTGGTTTGCTGAGTAAATCCATCTCACATTTGGTTTTAGTCTTTTCCTTCAATCTTTTCCAGCATTGTTGTCTTTTTGGATAACTCTGCTTCTCATGATGTACACACAGTAAGACAGCCTCAGTTTCACCATTTTCAAGCTTGATTTGGTGTAGGACCCACTTATTTATATTTCTGTCAGTCCAGGAAAACCTCCATCACCGTATTCCAAACAAATCAATTTTTTTCTTATTGGCTTTCTTTACGGTCAGCTTTCACACAATGAAAATCACACCATGGAGATCATTTCTAGACAGACAGGCAGGCAGGTAAGAAGGTGTTTTTTTTTTAAAACTGTGAGTCTTCAACTTTTTTTGTTTATTCCTGTCCTACTTTTTAATTTTTAATATAACTGTCTTTTAAATTTTTAATTCATGCCTATTATAATTCATTTGCACATATTATACCTGTTTTAATTCAAATTGTCAATTATTTTTTATCCTGTTTTAGGAATAAGGCAGAAGAGATACATAGATACATAGGGAGTCGAGATGGATGGATGGATGGATTTTCAAATGATATCCAATAACACAGCTACCCAGTTGATCAGTGGTCTGATATTTTTGTTTCACACAATGGTCCCTTCTTTCACTTCTCTTGTACTTTTGGAATTACATTTTTGTGTGTGCACACAATGCTTGCCTTCCCCTACAACCAAACACCTGCACTTGAATGAGAACCTGTATGGATTTTTTTTTAATTCAATTTTTCTTCTGGGGTTCAATCTCTTGTTCTGAGTAGACTTGGCTATATTGATCAGTATCCTTCAACCCACTCTCATTGGAGCATTGTTTCTCTGGTACCAGCAAATATTCTTTAGCTGACAACATTTATTTTGACTTTATGTGTGCTTTCAGAAATATCCAACGTGCTGTATTCTAAGACAGCTGTTGATACTCTGGCCTCAAATGTGTGAGCTTGTTAAGGAATGCTGGCCTGTGACAGAACTTACAGTAAGGATTTATTTGGTGTTAGATTTCCTCAGTGAGCTCATTGAGAGTACACAGTCCAGGGTGAAGGCCAGTCTTATTTCAAATAAAGTTTTTTTTTTTTTTAAAGAAAGATTTATTGGTTGGGGATTAAATGGGCATTTCACCCTCAAATGCAATCATATGCATTAGATATCTGTATTCTGCTTAGCTCACCTGGAAGGCCACTTGGGGAAAGCTATAGTCTTACACTTCCTAAACAGTGTTAGAGAAGAAGATGAAAGAATCTGTTATGCACTATTCAGCAAAAAGGATAAAGTCACAGAGTAGAGGAGGGAAGGGCTCCTGGGATATTAGCCTGGGAGGAAAAGAGGAAGCAGGAAAAGGAATGTTGAATAATTTTCCAGACATACAACAAAGAAGTTCAGCTGTTAATTCTTGAAATTAAAACAATATGTGACATTCCCTGCCATTGATGACCTATGAGCAGAGCAGAGTCTTACACCCCATGCTTAATCCACAAGCTGCCCCTATCCAGGACACCCAAAGAATGCAAAGTACAAGAGCAAAATTGCATGAGAAAGGAGGAAAACTAAAAAGAGACCCTTTCCTAGTCTAAGCAATGTTCTATTAATCTCTAGTACAGCTTTCACCATTCTGGTGCTATTCAGATATATTGGACTATAATGCTCATTATCCCCATCTGACATGGGTAAGGAAATATGGATTCTTCTGTGCAGGTTGTCTATTTACTTCTAACCTACTGGACAATGCATCTCAGAGATATTTGTACCATTGTAAGGAATTCTGGTACATGCTCTTACTCACATCATACTTAAGGAGAAGCTAGCAAAATTGATTACTATTGTCAGGTTCTGCATAAAATAAGAATAAGATAAGTACAGTAATACCTCAGATAACGACTGCATCAGTTAATGCTGACATCGGATAACGATGCAAAATTTCTAAAGAAATGTTGCATCGGACAAGGATCTGTCAGCCTTATCCGATGCAGTCGTTCTTAGCAGCAGGGTGGCTGGAAAGCTGAATGGGGTTCTCAGTTCAGCTTCCCAGCTACCCTGCAGCTGCGGAGGCAGGGGTGGGGTGGCTGGAAAGCTGATGGGCGGCTCCCCTGTCGGCTTCCCCAGCCACCCCAAAGCTGCGGAGGCATGGGCGGGTGGCTAGGGAAGCTGACGGGGAGTCCCTGTTGGCTTCCCCAGCCACCCTGCAGCTGTGGATTGGGTCTTCCAACATTCCTAGAACTGTTTCTTTCACCCATTTCGGGCTCCCTGGCCCCCCTGCCAGCTCCAGGGAGGTCGGGGGACCTGATCCAAGCTGCTTCCAAAGTTCCCCTACCGGCCTGGAGGCTTCAACAAGCCAAAACATCAGGATTCAAATCCTGATGTTTCGGCTTGTTGCAGCCTCCAGGAGGGTGCAGAAACATCAGAAATAGCTCAGATCAGGTCTCCTGACCTCCCTGGAGCTGGCAGGGAGTTCCCACCCAGCTCCATGGAGGTGGGAGACACAATCCAAGCTGTTTCTGGACTTCCCCCACCCTCCTGGAGGCTGCAACAAGTCAAAATGTCAGGATTCGAATCCTGACATTTCAGCTTGTTGCAGCCTTCAGGAGGGTGCGAGAACTTCAGAAATAGCGCAGATCGGGTCTCCCGGCCTCCCTGGAGTTGGCAGGGGGGTTCCCTGCCAGCTCCAGGGAGGTGGGGGACCCAATCCAAGGTGTTTCTGGACTTCCCCCACCCTCCTGGAGGCTGCAAAAGCCAAAACATCAGGATTCGAATCCTGACGTTTTGGCTTGTTGAAGCCTCCAGGAGGGTGGGGAAAAGTTTTCAAAGTTCCCCCATCTCCCTGGAGGCTGCAGCAAGCAAAAACGTCAGGATTCAAATCCCGACATTCTGGCTTGCTGCAGTCTCCAGGGAAACAGGGCTTTTTTTAACGTTGTGTGATCAATGAATCACACAACGTTAAAAACTGGATAATGACGAGACTTGTGGAAACAAGTCTCATCGTTATCTGAGGTACTAGTGTAGTTCTGTTTTGAACATATGAGTGCTATCATAGAAATTAATCATGGCAACGTGATAGGTAGGAGAAATTACCATAATAAGATAAAAGAAGGAATGATAAAGGTTAGAATGTAAATGTCCATCTTACTACTATTAGCAATGTCCTCCTAGTCTTTCACAAAAATATGTCTAACTATTTCTCATTTTATAAGAAAAGTTTACCATATTTGGCAATTATTCAAATACAAAGGGCTATAAATAAGGAGCTGTCTTGATACACATAGAAGACAAACCTCTGTCTCCACTCCAACATACATATGGTGTCCTATCTTAGATCTCAAAGTAATAAACACAAAGAACCAAAATGAATGTATGCGGCTGAATTCAATATTTAGGTGGGTGTGGCTGAATGAAGTTACAAATTTATCTGTGGTCAGAATTTCTGATATTGCATAAGTTTTAAAGAGTATTCATTGAAGCATTTAGAACTGTTGTGCAGTAAAGGCCAAGTTTTGGAAAGGAGTCTCTAGACATTATACAACACTCTTCTTGAATGGCATTTTAATCACTGCTAAATAATTAGTCATCCAAGAAGAAGAGCAAAAGGACTGGTTTGGTACAAGCATGAAAGCAAGTTTTAGTTATGATTGGCTTATTTGATGTGTATGCTGCAAGAAATCACATGATTCAATAGAAATGCTAAAATAATATCTCCTGCAGCAATTTGTTTCAGCAATGGATTTCTTATTGCCCACAATTAGTGCTGAAGATCCACTGTAACAGTAAAGATGGAAGATGGTTATAGGTCATCATTAGCTGTGCCTTGGTTTGCTCATAGTACAGTATAATGGCTTTTGCCAGCAGTATGCTGTGAACATTTTGTTTCTGGAAAGAGGATTGCCTATTTTAATAGAGCCAAGTTTGTTTATGAGATGTCCATAGAATATTATTTCCACCAATAAATAAACTATAGTGCTTATTTTGGCAGCTGTTGTTCATGTAATAGAACACAGATGTGTGAATATAGCTGTGTTTACTTTAGTGTAGGGATCATTGTAATTTATAATTGCCAAGAGCCTCTATCTCTCCTCAGTGATCCCAGAGACATTAAGGTAGGTCACAGATGTTGGCTTCACACCTAGCCAAACCATGGAAACCTTCTTCCCCCTGTTTTGATGCGTAAAGTTAAATGTTATTGGACATTTTATGTAATTCATCTCCCTATCCATACTTAGCAGTGCCATGCTTGACTTATAAAAATGTGTTTAAAAAACAACCAAAAACCTTCTTCCTGTATCCACCTAACTTTCTTTACAGTGCCAAATATTACACAACTAAAATATAGAGGAACGATTTCTCAGGAAACAAAACTGGCCTGGGCGTGGGAGAGAGAGAGAAGATATAGAGTTACAATCATTCTAAACTATTTATTTCAGAACTTGGGAAGGAGAAAGAGTAAAGGAAATTTATAGATCTAGCTTAATTTTTGTCAATATGCTACTTGATTTTAAAATATGACTTTTTATCCAAGGAAGCTCTATATTTTGGACAACAAATTTCACCTCAGCCTCTCTTAAGTTCTGCATGAATGTTTATAGGCATAATTAACTGGGAAGTCCGCCTTTGTGTGCATCATGTGAATTAGAGATAGCTCTGAAAAAACACTACCCTTGCTCAATTACAGTTCACATAGGGACTAATATAATAGAACTTCCCAGTGAATTATACTCATTGGACCTCAGGATATTCTTGACAGATAGTCAGATGGCATCAAGCCAATGGAACACCTGCAGCTGCATGAATGCATAAATATTTTAGAGACAAGTATTTTGTAGAAAGCTTTTGTTTTCCAGTTTTACGTACAAGACTTTGGCATACACGTATACTGGTTATGGATCTCTGTCAGTATGTTACCACAGAAATTAAATGTTCTGGTGAGTCTTTTCCGTGAGTGTAATAACCTTTAATGCTTTTTATTATGTATTTCCCACATACATATATTCAGTTTCATGTATAGTTTGACTGTTCTTTTTCAGCACAAGCAATGCAATGCAAGCTTAAAAGCAAGTGAGATTTTGTTTATTAAGGGAAACTTTCGAGAACTTTTTGTTGTAAATGACTCAATTACTTTTAATTACAGCTCAGCGCAATTCTAGAGACAGTTTAGACTTGGCTGACTCTATGACCCACTGCAAAGAGCTACACTGACACTATATTTCAAGCAGATCAATTTTTTTCCTGTACTTGGAGATCAGGATTTTGGTCTTACTCTTAAATGACACATCCTTATACTTGATGCTCTTTTCTAATTCATTGCTTGCTCTTCCAAGTCCCAGCCATCTTTTGATTTCTTGGCTGCAGTCCCCATTTGGATTGATGATTGAGCCTAGATATCCAAAATCTTTCACTAGCTCAAAATCTTCATTTTCAACATTAAATTTGTGTAGTTTTTCTGTAGCAATCCTAAAAAAAATCCTGCAAAAAGTGGATGGCTGCTCTTCGTTTGCTTCAATATAGAGACACTTAATTTTGATCATCCAAATCCAATTGAACCACATATAATTTTAATGAGTTCAAATCATTTATATTAGGAGAGGGGGAGAGAGAGAGATCAGTCTTAGACAATTGGAAAGAAGACTAGGCAAACTAGAGAATGTTGCTTAAAACAGAACTTACATTTTTAACTTATGCTGATTATCTGGGTACAGTATCTTGGATATGAATTGCAGTCGACGACTACAACAATGCTGAGTATAGGGCTGAGTATTACAATTGCGTTTTTTTTCCTCCCTGTATTTAAACTTCAGGGAGAGAGAGAAGTGCTTCCGTCTTCCTTTCCCTCCCTGTATGTAAACTACAGAGAGGGGGAAAGAGAGATGTGATGGTTCTCTAGAGAACCAATCACCTTTCTCTCTTTCCCCCCTCCCTATAGTTTAAATACTGGGAGGGAAATAAAGAGACAAAGAGTGTCTGCGACTACAGTAGGGTCGGGGAAAAGGCGGGTGCTTTTCCCCTACCTACTGCAGTGGCAGAGACCGCTGCGGGTGGGGGGGTGGATTGGGTAGTTCTACCCAAACCACCCCACACCCGCAGACCATTGCATCGGACAACGCTAAAAGAATCGTTATCCAATGCAAGTTTTTTCCAAAAAACTTGCTTCGTTATCCGATTCTAGCGTTATCCGATGCAATCGTTATCCAGGGCATTACTGTATACAGTAATTTATGAGATGCTGTCACTCTTTTTAAACTTAATTCAGAAAATCGTAAGAGGTTTGACACTCAAATCCTTCTCTTCTACTTAATTTCTTCATCTGTGTGTAAGTCATGATGACAGTCATTGGTGATTGGCATATTTTTCCATGGTTTAATTTGCTCCCAACTCAGACAATTAACTCAGTGTCATAGTCTTCCTGAGAAAACTCTATTTAAAACTCCTAGGAAGGGGTAGCCAACCTTTTTGCACCATGGGCCTGACCATACCCCCAGAACAGCTGAGCAGGCCAGACCATGCCCCTGGAAGCGGAAGTGGGCACATTTACGACCCTCTGGGGCAGTTTATTCTACTATTTAACAGCTATCACCTTCAATACATTGTCCCGATTGCTGTCAATTGTTGTTGTTCAGTCGCACAGTCGATTCCGGCCCTTTGTGACCCCATGGACCATTGCCCACCAGGCACCTCTTTCCTCCACCATCTTCCTCAACCCACCCAGCTCTGTGCCCATTGCATCTACAATACCATCTAGCCATCTCATTTTCTGACCTATTTGTTCTCCTCGCTGTCCATGGGACTCTCAAAATTCTCCCCCCAAACCACATTTCAAAGGTGTCTATTCTTCTGCACTCAGCTTTCCTAATGGTCCCACAATCACAATGATTTTAATAGGTGTGTTGTTAATTATAATAAGAAAGGGAGCATAAATATATTTCCTTGTGATACCTCTATCTTAAATTATGCTACAATGCTTATACTTTTGCCAAATAAGGCCATAAACATAGCTCACAACTCACAGGTGTAAATCTAAAATATATTAAATTACTTACTTTTGGATGCACTAAAATAATTTTGAATTCTATTTGGTATATGTATAACTCACCTTTCTCATGCAATGTATATGGTTGTCTTTTTCCTCTCTTTATCTTCAAAACAGCCCTTTCAGACTGACAGAATGTGAAGGTCTTCCAATAAGTTTCATGGTCAAATAGGGATTTGAACCAGTTATCCCAAGATCTTATCCCAATATATAGTCTAATGTTGAAGCCACCACACAACACTGGTTTTTAAATTTAATCATGTGTTTAAATTGTTTATGACAAAAATGTCACTCAGATATGACTAATATAGAGTTACCTCACAGGGTTTTAATCTGCTTCACAGATCTTGGCAGATAACAGAAGATGTAAAAGTAGTTTTGAAATATATGCCATAAGACCTGTTGCAAAATATCTTTATAAGCCCATTTGTAGAAGCAGTGTTTGTGTTTGCAGAAGCAGCATTTGTGTGCTGTATAATACATCTGGAAATAGTAAAATTTTGAAATAATAAAAACATTTTTTATAAATTTAATCTAAACTTCTGTGATATAACTAATCAACAGGCAAATATTTCTGAGATTTTAAAACTACAATTTAATGTCCAATGGCAAGGGCATTAAAAAGTTATTGGTTGCTTTCTTTAAAAGCCCAAATCTGTGGTTATGCTTGGACCTGCACAATGCTTGACAGTCTATGTATAGATTATTATCCTAAATTACTGTAGCTATTGACTCTTCATCTAATGCCCTCAGTGTTTCATTAGCACTTCAAGTACAGATGCATCACATTAATCTTTTTATAGACTAATGCAAAAATATAAAGTGGGACATGAATGAGGAGTTGGGTAGTGTGGAAAAGCAAGTTCACAAAGATAATTAAAAATAAAGAATGTAAAGATAAAATGGAACTGATCCAGGAATAATCAAAGGAAAAAGGCAGGTCACCTAACAAAAGTTTAAACTGTTACAATTCATTGCAGATGACAACTAGAATGAATAATGAGTGTAGTGTAGTGGTTAAAGTGTTGGACTGAGACACACAGATCTAGATTCCAGTTCCGCCTGAACATCATGGCCCAGTTCCTCTCTATCTCAGCCAGGCCTACCTCCAAGGACAAATTTGATCATGATTTAGGATGGAAGACAGCCATATATCTTCTTCAGATAATTGAAGTGAAAGCAGAATAAATGTAAAAACAATTTTAAAAACATATACAAGATCTGAACTCAATAACACTTTTTAATTTGTTTTTCAAAGTACATAGAATTAAACTATGAAATTTGGTAGTGGACTTAGATTTGAAAATGGGAGTGTTGGTCTACTAAAGACGTGTTATATATTTTGGTCAAGTCTTTTGAGATGAGCTGATTGAAGACAGAATTGCTCTTCAGTTGAAGGCTCAAAAATGTTACATTAGACTGCGATGTCTGGATATGAACTCATGTCTAGCTGATTTTTTCTTTTTCTTTCTTTCTATCTTTTCTTTTCTTTTTTTTTTAGGCCTTTTCCTTCTTACCTCTTTGTGGCACTTGATTATAAAAATTTGAAAACTGCTGAGTGATGAACTTGTACGTCTTCGTCTTAGAAATAACAACTAAATATTTCTTGTTAATTGAAGAACACATATTCCTGGTTGTTGCCCTATTTCAGTAGTGTAACATTTCAATTACACATTCAATTGCAGATAATATTGTTACCAGTAGACCCACTGAAATCGATAGGACTGCAGTTAGCAATTGCTGAAGTAAGTTCTGTTGATTTCAATGACTATGCTTTAGCTTCTTATAATCTACCATTGTGTATATACATACAGTAAAACCTCATATAACACTAAAACCTGGTTCCACAAGTCTTCGTGTTATATGATTTTTCGTGTTATCTGATCCTCTATGGGATCCATAGAGATACATTGTAACCACACAGGCTTTCGCGGTTGTTATCTGAAGCATCCCATAGGATCTTAATGTTATCTGATGCAATTCTTCCCCCCAGATTCCTTAATGTTATGCGATTTTCGTGTTATTCGATACTAATGTTATATGAGGTATTACTGTACAGTGATACCTCACTTAAAGAGCATAATGTGTTTCACAAGATTGTTCTTTAAGCGAGTTGCTCTTTAAGTGAAACACTTAGAAAAAGCACCGCCGCTGCCATTGTAAGTGACCGATTGTGACTTCTGGTGAGGGGATTGTGAACCCCGATTTAGTTGTTAAGTAAGTTTTTTTGTTGTTTTTAGTTGTTAAGTGAAGGTGACCGGTCAGAGAAAATTCTGCTCTTTAAGCGAGTTAGTCTCTAAGCAAGGCACTCTTTATGCAAGGTTTTACTGTAGATGTGTGGTTTAAAGATATTTTTTATTTCTGAGAGGAATGGGGGATTAGATTGTTTAAGAGACTAATCTGCCACTTCTGGGCCTTCATAACAAGCTTTTTCATGGGTTATCACAAAACGTCAGATGAATACTTGCTAGCATTCCATTACCCAGAATGGCAAATGAATCAAAGTGATCAATGGCTCCTATACTGATGTTTTCCCTTATACGTGCAAAAGAAGATCTCATGTTTATTGCTCTGAGGAATATACTAGAGACCATTTTGGCAAGGGAGGGCAGTATTCCCTTCCTGCAGCTTCATCCAGTTCCAAGACCTAGGAAGGCTGCACCTGTCCTTGCTTTACAAAACCAGCCACATTTAAAAAAAATTGACTTTTGTACTCAAGTGGCACAGAGTACCCTTTATATCAGGGGTTCTCAACCTATAGCCTGTGGGCTGGATCCGGCCTGTGGCACCAAATATTCTGCCCCCTGATCTCACTCTAGTTGGAGATGGAGCCGCCACAGCCGCCACAGCCGCCACAGCCGCCGCCGCCGCCACCGCCACCACCACCACCACCACAATTGGCTATGGACTCATTTAAACGAGTCCATGGCTATCGTAAATGCATTTATGACAGCTGCAAATGTGTTTTATGGCAGCATTTATGGTGGGGGGAACCACCATCCAGCCCAATCAGCTGTTGGAGGGGTCCTGGTCCAGCCTGCGGCTAATTTTTTTTGAGAATCCCTGTTTTAGATTAATCTCTTGGTCATTGGGGCTTTTTCTACATTACCATGAGAGAAAAAAGAGGAAGCCCCAGTTTCTTGCATTCCCTCTGTGCCTTTTTATGAAACATCAAGATATGCATGCTGAATATCAGGATCATTAGTGTACAGGTAATTGCCAGGCAATGAAAATACCTTTTTGGTCAAATCCTTTTCTTCCATCTATAGCAATGGCTTCTCTCAGATGCATTTATTTTATGATTTACCCATCCTATGCTGTCATAATATAAGCACTTGTCTTCTTGGTACAGTTATGTGCTGCATGTCTAAAATATTTTGTTCATTTATGCTTCTGCCCACCCCACCCCCCACCCACACAGGCAAGGTATTTACAGTTGAGGCAAAGTATTATATTAAGGGGAAATGTATCACAGTTAAAGTAAATAAAAGTAAATATAGTTTGCCAATTAAACAGAATTTCATACATTAAGAATATTTTTTCCATTATAATGTGGAACAGTTTATTCATGCATAATTCCAATGGCTTTGATGCAATTATATCAAAACATTGACTAATTTCATGTATTTGCCCCATTATTTCATATACAGCATGTTTTAAGGAACGCTAAACCATTTATGTATATTTAAAGAACACAATAACCTGTGAATACTAAAGATGCAACAGGATTTATTATTCACAGCATGGATGAAAAGACTGTACTTTACCCTGAGACATTAGCTAGATGCTGATAAAACAAGCCAAAGAATTAGTCCCTTCACCAAAGGATGATATAAAATCCCTACCATGGTAGCTTCAAAAACATTTAAAGCTGTCTTTGTGCTCATTAGCACCACTGGGACCAAATTTTGTGTTGGAGGCTTTAGCTTTTACCAAAGCAGTCCCAAAGAAAGTTGTTACCAGCTTGTATTCTGCAGTTCACAGGCTCTGAGAAAGAACACATTAAAACAGTTGGAATCCCCAGGGCAAGTGGAGGAGATTAAGTAGCCTTCTCTTGCAACAGAATCCTGAGCAGACAAAGCTCAGTATTGTGTATTCAACACACCATCTCTTTCTCGCACTAAACTTGACAATTGTCCTTCTAAGTTTTGAGCTTGCAAATTGTTGGAGAGCTTTGCATAATGGGTCAGTGGCACCATCACTGACACCCATCTGACTGTGGGAACTTCTTATATCAAAACTTTCTTCACAAACTCCTCCTTTTGGGAGATAAAAAAAATAACATTTTACATAATATTCTATTTCATCTGATTTCATTTGCCACTTTGAATTGCTGAAGAAGCCTTAAAAAGAGAAACACTACAGCATATCTGCTGAGGTGTTTAATCTGGGATTTGTAGCTTTTGAAAAATTAGAGACAGTTATTTGGTGAGGCCACTAATAGAAAACGATGTACTAATTAAAATACTGCATATTAAAGAATAGAATTGCTGAATGGTCTGACATGCTGTTAATTTTTTTTAAAAGACATCTGTAGCTTTCAAAAATATTCCTGGGAATCTTTCTCACTCCTACTATGGCAATATCTTAATATACACTTGTGTGTTATAACTAAAAACATATGTATTTCACATTATATGAATACTATCTTGTAATTCCAAGAGCTTTTTTGGAATTGTTAAAAAGAATTGTTAAATTAGAATACTTAAGTGTCACTATATTTAGGTCCATTCTGCACCATTCTTTCTATTAAAATCCTCCCACTTTTATTTCATGTAGTTTTATTTTCTTTGAAGTGATCTTTTTCTCTGCTAAAATCTATATTGGGGGAAAGCTATAAAATTACAACTGGATGTAAGAATGAAAAACAGCACTTTCTGAAACAAAGGCATGCTTTAAAACTCAATAGTATTAAAGAGATCAAACCCAAAAACTCTTCCAAAGTAAAAAAGAAAAACTATACAAGTTCCTACTAATAGTCAGGCCTGAGTAAGGTGGAAATGTTCAACAGGAGATTGATTTGAATATTTAAAATTATAGCAGTTCTTTTCTCTTTTCTCTGATTAAAAAGTACACTATAAATAGCTGCTTTGTATTTTTTCCCCTTATAAAACTAGTCTCTCTCTTCTGCTTCTGCAGCCCTATTTCTTCTGCAAGCTCAGAAACTGGAAGAATGATCGCAGAAGGACAGGTCCATACAAAACAACTGAATGGATTAACTTTTTAATCATTTTACTGCTAAGTAATTATGGAATTCATAGCTTCATAAAAACATGAATAGAACTGGATTCAACCCATCCTTTATTATTTCAAAGCTGAACACAGCTCCAAGGCCTGGCAATTTACCAATCAGAATGTTTGTGGACACAGGTGAAAGGTGCCTCAAGCAAATGTACTGTGTACACACTGCTGCAAGTAGCCTTAGCCTTATAGATACTATGATGACAACTTTCTTACAAGACAAGGGCTGTTGAGTGTATGTTATTTAATAAACAAGAGGAAACTTGCAATAGATGTAGAACATTGTGTGTGGCCTAAAGAAAATAAACAGAGTTATTTTCTTCTTTTCCTCCTCCTCCTCCTTCTAGTACAGTATAGGAATTGGGAGTGAGAGGTCATCTACTAAACTTGAATTGTGGGGTAGCACATTCTTCCCATTGTCTTGACTATTTAATTTCATGCAAGCATGAGTAACAAAACAAAATAAAAAACACTGCTAACTGCTATATTTTTATTGTTAGCTTTCATGGCTCAAGTCCACTTCTTCAGTCAAGGAGTGAAACTTACAGACATGGTTTTTATACACCAAATTCAGGAGTCAGAGAGATCAGGGTGAGTTCAAGCAACATGACAGACAAGCAAGCACAACAATATTCAACTAATATTCAATTGGTGCAACCATACCATGTAAATATGGCACTGCATTGGTTAAGAAGCTCACCTTGTTAGCTGGAAGGCTGGCAAGTCAGCAGTTTGAGGCCCAGGTACTGCATGATGGACTGAGTGCCCATCTCTGTCCCAGCTCCTATCAACCTAGCAGTTTGAAAGCAAGAAATTGTGAGTACATAAAATGGACCACTTTGCTGGGAAAATATCTTGGGAACGTGAAAGAAGCTTCATTCAGGCATCCCCTGAGTGGAGTTTCTCCAGCAAAAACCCTTTCAACCCAGAATAATTTCTGAAATTATTATGTTACCATGTTTATAAGTTTCCCTTTGCTCAAAAGCCAGTTGTATCTGACTCTAGGGTTTAGTGCTCATCTCTGTTTCAAAGCCGAAGAGCCAGTGCTGTCTGCTTCTGCAGATGTTTCTGTGGTCATGTGGCAGGCATGACTAGTCACCGGAGCGTATGGAACGCTGTTTACCTTCCCATTGAAGTGGTCCCTATTTATCTACTTGCAATTTCTTGCTTTCAAACTCCTAAGTTGGCAGGAGCTGGAACAAAGATGGGAGCTCATTCCACCCTGCAGTACTCAGGAATCAAACTCCCACCTCCCACCCAGCATCTTAGCCACTTGAGCCACTGCAGTCCCATATAAATAGTATTATGTAATTACTTGTACTATTAATCTTAACTTTGATCAAATTTAAACTTTCCATCCCTCCCTTCAGGAATCAACGCTCCCTTTTGCCCTGGGAAAAGCCTTTTGGAGCCTTAGAAAATTATCAGCAGTGATCCCAACACCAGATCAGAACCACTGATGGTGAGCTGGGAGCAATTAAAAGAGTCCCTCCTTTCCCCTAGTTCCCAAAGGAGCTTCAGAATCTGAAGGGAGATAGAGGAAGTTTTTATTTAATTGAACTAAAGTTTAGTGGCGGCATGTGACAATTTCATCATGATTTACATGGCATAATTGCACCAACTGGATTTTATTCAGCATAGTCTTTTTTTGTTTCTAATATCAATTAAGTCTGCATTCTCCAAAGCTCTCCCCCAGTACCATAATGAATTTGGCTTTTTTTCTAGTTGCTTTCTTCGTTGTGTTACTTTGAGTAAATATTTTAAAAAATGATCAGTGGCTGCAGCAGAAATGGGCTCCAGTTGATAGGCAGAGAGGGGCCACAGCTGTCTTCTTACCTGAGCACTTTGGAGTAGCTAACATCAAATCTTCTATAGCATAACATACTTTGGCATAGGTGTGAAGTTTTCCTTCTTCTCCCCATTCACAAAGGACTGTGTTGAGGGCCCCTCCCTCCATTTTCCTTAGTTATTCTAACTCCATAACCTATTAAGTTACCACTAAGTAACCTATTTTCTGTGTAACTGGGATTCTGGGGCTTCATCCATTTTAAAAGGGGGATAGTTCTTTACTTCCATGTTGTAGTTCTGGTATTCTCTGCTGTTCCATCACATATAACTTTTTACAGAATATCCATTTCATTTAAAATCTGTAATCATCCACTACTCAGCTTCTTAAGAAGTGGGCGATTATCAATTGTTAGTTTCAGGTGTCCTGGAATCTTTTTCAAATGTAGCTGCTGCTTCTCTTTGTATTATCCTTACAAAGATAAATACCCAGTACTTAGTATGATCTTCCTCCCCCCCCCCTCCCCTGTTTTCAACAGCTGCTTCTTGAATTATTCTGGTAACTTTGTTATGTGGTCAAGACACTCCCTATATAAGCAAAACATCAATTAACTGTAGAAGCACTAAAATCCAAAGCTCAGCATAACTGAAACAACCAATCAGCTGTAAAGTGTGAATCTGGATTTAGAGTAGGATCAGAATTATTATTTTTATATCATTCCTGTCTGGTTAGTGTTTAAATTGTGTGAGGAGGATACTCTGTAAGCATTGCAACATAGAAAAACACTCTGGTTCACTATAAGGGCATGCAATTCTTTCATTCAACTCCAATTTATTAAGGCTTCCCTCTATGTGTTTCAGTATTCATAATCTTTCAGGGCAGCCTGGCCTTGGTGCGGCCACCTCTCCTGGGGTCCCTCCCATTCCCCAGTGTGCGATGTTGTGCATGATCCTGTGCATGTGCCATGCTGTGCACGGGCCATGCCACACATCATGCTGGGAGGAAGGGAAAACATGGCTGGCGCTGGACCTAACATGGCCACACTGCTGCCACTGCTGTTGCCCAGGTGCTCCTCTTGTGTCAGTGTGTGTGTTGTGTCACACGTGTGTGTGTGTGTGCACGTGTGCGTGTGCAGTCTTTAAAGTCCATAACATTTTTATCTTTTTGTTTACTTTCTGATATGGTTGAAACACAGACTAACACGGCTACCATTTCAAAAGTAGCCATGTTAGTCTGTGTTTCTACCATATTAGAAAGTAAACAACAAGACAAAAATGTTGTGGTGACTTAAAGACTAACTGCTGTATTTTAATGTAAGCTTTTGTGGATCAAGTTCTCTGGGCACACAATGGTTGTCTAGCATAACAGATAAGTTTATAAATCAGTGTGGCTTTTTACAACCAGTATTAACTGCAGTGGCTCGAGTGGTTAAGCCATTGAACTTGATGCCTGCTGGAAGATCAGCAGATTAGCAGTTTGAGACCTGAGCACTCCCATCTCAGTCCCAGCTCCTGCCAACCTAGCAGTTTCAAAGCAAGAAATTGCAAGTAGATAAATAGGTACCACTTCAGTGGGAATGAAAACAGCATTCAGTGCACTCTTGTGTCTAGTCATGCCTGCCACATGACCACAGAAATGTATGCAAATGCAGACTCTTTGGCTGTAAACAGAGATGAGCACTGAACCCTGGAGTTAAATATGACTGGCTTTCGAGCAAGGGTAACCTAATAACAGAAAATCCCTGATTGGTATTCACATTTGCTGTGAAGTTTGGCCCGGATTAGTTAGTAAAGGTAAAGGTCTCCCTTGCTCAAAAGCCAGTCATATCTGACTCAAGGGTGTAGTGCTCATCTCCATTTACAGCCAAAGAGCCAGTGCTTTCTGTGTTTGCAGATGTTTTTATGGCCATGTGGCAGGCATGACTAGATTACATGGCCACCCCCAGCAACTCACATATTTGGCACCGCCCACGTATTTGGCTCCACCCACAGGGTTAGCTCTGCCCACAGTGTGGTAGTAAAAATTTTGGCTGCCCACAACAAGTGGGCTGTGATGAGGTGGTTCATGCTTGTGCTTGGCTCCTATCAGCCTTTGAAATCGGATCCTGTTTTTCTCATTCTACAAGTCTGGAGCCAGATGAAGTCTTCATGCCCACACTCCACTTGGTGAGGGCAGTGGGACAGAAGCAATTGCATCATTTTTTTTTTTAATCTTATGGGGGGAGGGATTGAGGTCATCATTTCCTCAGGAGAAAGTTTTTTATCTGTTCACTCCCATTCTTCCTTCTTTCCTCTCTAAACATTCTAAATCACTATTATAGAAGAAACCACACATTTTGACATAGGAATGTTTGCAGTTTGCAAAATACTCCCATGGTTGAGGTAAATGTGAAACAATTCATAGTGGCAAACTAAAACATATGTATCTACTACAAAAATGTACTGAACATGTACATTTTGGAAGTACAGTCATTATTGTATTTTAAAGGACTGATTTATCAAACTTTGAGATACACTCTTTGTAGTAATCCTATATTCCTTCTAAGTTAGCTGTAAATTAGAAAATATGTCATCTGTGGTAAGAAACATTATTTACGGAGAGGGGTTCCCTCTAACATGACACAATACAATTTAATGTTTTTTTCTTTTGTCTACTTATTTAAAATGCTGCCATCTTCCTTGTTCAGATAAGAAGATCTAAGATTTATTTAGAGGATGACCTATTCAATTTAATGATATGAAAAATTAATAGGAAAACAGCAAGACCTACTGCTTTTTCTATTATCAAGGGCTGATTAACATATTGGATGGAAGGAATCATATTTACAAATAAATGAGTGATCCTTGGTATGTATAATTTATAGTATATTTCTTATAACATTGGCATACTTGGTATTAAGACACATGAAAAAAACAGTGATAACCATGTTTGTGTGATAGAGAAAGACAGTGATAACTGTGTGTGTGCATGTGTGTGTGAGTGTGTGTGTGTGAGAGAGAGGTAACTATTTCTCTTACTGAATTGGGTGTAACTGGTTCTTTTACTGCAATGAGGATTAAACACAAGCCCCATCTTGTGTATATTACTATAGCTTGGTTTAACTTAAACATTCATAATTGAATGACAGAAGAGTCTTTTGTTTGCCTGTTTGGCAGTAGCTCATTTTGAACACACATTTCTGTGCATAAACTTTGCTATCCACACAGCCTGACAGCCTAAGTCTACCATAATGATGTGGAAACATAAACAATAGCTAATGTGCCCTTGAATTGCAAGAAAGTATTCCTTTTAGGCCTTAGTATTCAATATGCCATCACTCAGAAAATCTGGAAGTAACAAAGAATCAAACATCATATGATATTACTCACTTCTTCCAGACTTTACCCTCTATTTATTTTACTCTGGGCATAAAACTGCTGAGATGGGTCCTTTTTTGGATCCTGTAATAAACTGTTTTAGTAAGCAGAACAACAACAACAAAAATCACTGAGATCTGCAGATAATTTTGGTGAATGAGAGCAGTAAATTTCTGTCCCCTGAGGCTTTAACCTTCCGGGACTTGGACTGCTACTTTAAATTGAGTTGTTACTGCCATTCCTTTAGATTATGTGATTAATTCTTTGTATCCCATTAGGCTACATACCAGAAAACCTTTCATTAGTTGTTTCATGAAAATATTTGGCATGCTCATTTCACTATCTAACTGCCTTCTTGAGCTCTGTGTGATAATATGCTGCATAAGTGGGATGAATATTTCATCATTCCAATCTGAGATGAAATAAACTGAAAACATAGCTGTGTTGAAATATATTAAAATTGCCATAGAATATAAAAGTCAGTTTGGTAGCTAGGCCTTACTGAATTGTGGTCTGTCTGTTGTCCTGTTATGCCAAAAATCTGCCTATCATTTCATGGATATACTGTATACTGTTTTATATTAACTCATACAAAATGTTCTTTGACCAGTGCCTACTGTTAAAACTTAAAAGCTGAATTGTCAGTGATAAGAAGCAGTACAAACACCGATTATAATAAATTTGATTGTATCTTGCAAATGGATACCTTGCCAATTGATGCCTTGAAAATGTTGAATAACATGCTCATTTTAGCAGCAATCCTAAAATATTCACTGAACATTGCCTCACTATTGGGTTTTTTTTTCATTAGGTGCAGTGGTGGGCAGCAACAGGTTTGCACCCACCAGCAGGGAGGGTAGCAAAATTGGATGCCCTTCGAGCAGGGGAGTGGCAAAATTGGGTGGCCTTTGGGCAAAGGGGGGGGGGGTTAGTGAAATTGGGTGGCCACTCCCACTTCCCTGCCCTGCCCAGACTAACAAAGCTACCATTTAAAAAGTTTTATTCTGTGAAAGCATATCAGAGAGTAAACAAAACAAAAAGACAAAAACGTTGTGGCACCTTAAAGAGCAACTGCTGTATTTTAATTTTTGTGGATCAAGTCCACTGGCTCTTTGGCTATAAACAGAGATGAGCACTGTACCCTACAGTTGGTAATGACTAGCTTACAAGCAAGGGCAACCTTTACCTAATAACAGAAGATCCCTGATTGGTATTCAAATTTGACGTCAGGTTTTGTCCCTGCAAGTGGTTCAAGGTCTTCCTTGCTCAAAAGCCAGTCATATCCAACTCTAGAATACAGTGCTCATCTCCATTTATAGTCAAAGAGCCAGTGCTGCCTGTGTCTGCAGACGTATACATGGCCATATAGCAGGCATGACTAGATCGCCCATGATGTTGGCTCTGCCCATGACGTTTGCTCCGCCCATGATGTTGGCTCCTCCCATAATGTAGGCTCTGCCCATGTTGTGGTAGTAAAACTTTTAGCTGCCCATCACTGCCTAAAAGGTCTCTTCTAACTCAGTTATTCTATGATTCTATGATAGGTAACCAATTGACCACCTGTGTGAACTAAATGCTAAATTAGACAGGTCTTTATTTTGATCCAGGATGGCTCTTCTTGTATTTTTATGTAAGTGTGTACAGTATGTTCAATGCAGAAGCAACTGCAATATATCTGGCATTCTTAAAGCTAAATATTGCTATTCTGCTGGTGTTGCAGCAGTTTTATCAAATAGGATCTAAAATCTAGTAACATAAAGTTGCATTGCATAACCCTGATAATAATCCATGCCTTATCTTGTTGATAAAATGTCCTCTCTCCCTTCCAGTCTCTAGGTTCCCTTTGGTGTTTGGAAGGCCGTTGGGGATAACAGGATGAGTGGTTTGTAAATTCACCAAGTCCTATTGTGGCTTTCAGGACCAGTAGCAATTATTTTCAGGTTCACAAAGGCTTTTCAAGGACCAAAAGAAGCCTAAGGGATACTGGAAAAGTGGGGGAAGTGTATAGGAAAGTTTAAATTAATATACAACTGTGGCTGATGACATCAGGATTACATGATGCAATTTATGTTACTAGTTTTAGCAACAATGTTTTGCAATTACAAAGAGAAACTGAAACATGAATAATAATATGAGATCCAGTTGTTGTTCTAGATGTTTATTGATAGACCATATATACAATCAGGAGTTCATTAGAAAAAAATGTAATGATTGCAGCTCACTTGATTAAAAACTGGGCAGAAAAATCGTATCTGAAAATATATTGAACATTGAATAAGATATATTATAGACATGGCAATATTGAAATATTGTAAGTTGACATCCTACATAGGCTGTAAAAAAGGAGTAGCATTTGGTACAGCTACCGTAGGTCTCACATATTTATGTTATGTTTTAGGTTTTGTTATGTCATGTGCCAACAAGTTGCATTTTATTTATGGTGACCTTTTAGCCTTTTCAGAAAAACTTACCGATAAATATTTAAGGAGTAGTGTTTGAATGTTAGCTCTGAAGTATCTCATCCAAAGCCCTCAGAAGAGAAACACATAGAAGGTGAGATAATTGTGAGAGAAGCTCAGAATAAAAGGAACATCAAAGAACATAGAGAGAAGAGAAATCCTATCAATGTAAGGAAGTTGGAAAGACCTTCAGATGGCAATCAAGCTTTAAAATACATCAGCAAATTCACACGGGAGAGGAACACTTTGAGTGTGAAAATTGTGGGGAAAGGTTCATCCAGACCTCACACCTCAGACAACAACCTGCTAAATGAATACTAAATGGATGCTTTTTTCTTTACACTGTTTAGTGATGCTGTATTTATGATTTGTGTGATGTACACTGGTGTTTTATTGTACTGTATTGTATTGTATTGTATTGTATTATATTATTGTATTATTAGATGTATTGTGATTGCTGCTAGCTGCCCTGAGTCACATAGCTGAGTTGGGTGGCACACAAATTAAATCAAATCAAATCATGGAATGGTTTTACCAGTAGCAACCCCAGTAAGTTTCCATGGGCAAGCAGTGTCTCAAGCTCTCCTGAGTCCTATTCTAGCTACTATACCACACTGCTATTCATTTTCTTATTTAGTCATACAGTTGAGTCTGACCCTTTGTAGTCCATGAACTAGCACACACCAGGCTCCTCTGTCATCTGCCATCCTCCATAGCCTGCCCAGATCTACACCCATTGTGCCAACGATGGCATCTAGACATCTCATCCCCTGTCGTCCCCTTCTCTTTTTGCCTTCAATCTTTCCTAGCATCGGGGCCTTTTCCTCTCTTCTCATTTGGTAGCCAAAGTACTTTAGCTTCAGCTTCAGTATTTGTCCTTCCAAAGAGCAGTCAGGGTTGATTTCCTTCAGGATTGACTGGTCTGATATTGCAATCCAGGGGACTCTCAAGAGTCTCCTCCAGCACCACAGTTCAAAGGTGTCTATTCTTCTGTGCTCAGCCTTCCTTATGGTCCAGCTCTCACAGCTATACATTACTTATACTTTGTGGACTTTTGTTGGCTGGGTAATGTCTCTGCTTTTTATTATGCTGCCTAGTTTGTCATAGCTTACCTCCCAAGAAGTAAGTGTATTTTTATTTCATGGCTGCAGTCATCATCTGCAGTGATCTTCAATCCCAAGAAGGTAAAGGCTGTCACTGCTTCTATTTCTACCTGTTCTATTTTTCAAGTAATGATGGGGCCAAATGCCATGATCTTGGGGTTTTTTTAATGTTGAGTTTCAGGCCAGTTTTTTCACTCTCTTCTTTCACCCTCATCAAGAAGTTATTTAGGTCTTGTTTACTTTCTGCTATTAGAGTAGTGTCATTTGCATGTCTCAGATTGTTGATATTTCTCCCAGCAATCTTAATTCCATCTTGTGCTGTTTTCAGCCCTGCACTTCACATGATGTACTCTGCATATAACTTAAATCTACTGTAAAAAAAAAAAATAAGCAGGGTGACAATATACAACCTTGTCATACTCTTTTTCCTATTCTAAACCAATCAGTTGTTCAGTATCCTGTCCTAACAGTTGCTCTTGATCCACATACAGATTTCTGAGAAGATAGGTGAGGTGGTCTGGTACTTCCATCTCTTTAAGGACTTGCCACAGTTTATTGTGATCCACACAATCAAAGTCTTTGGTGTAGTCAATGAAACAGAATTAGACATTTTTCTGGTACTCCCTTGCTTTCTCCATGAATCAGTGAACATTGGCAATTTGGTCTCTAGTTGCCCTGCCTCTTCAGAACCCAGCTTGTATTTCTGGAAGTTCTTGATCCATGTACTGCTGAAGCCTAGCTTGTAAGATCTTGATCATGACCTTGCTAGCATGTGAGATTAACTTCTGAACTTCTATTAATACAGTACATCACATTAAATATTACAAAGGTTGATATTTTATGAAAAAAGCTATGCTGCATTGTGAGCTTTCTGCTCTTTATGTCTTCTTATGCAGAAGTAAGTTACACTTCTTATGCAGAAGTAAGTTACACAGATTTTACTCACTGTGTTAATTTAGGGTTGTGACTGGAGATGTTGATACTAGCAGATGTTGATATAAAGTGGCCTTTCAAACTGGCCAATGGGTGAATAAGGCCTTGTTCTCCCTGTGCCATTGAGGAGACATTCTGGTCCTGATCAAAATCCTGTTGCTTAGGGCAGTAAATTACTATGACATTACTCAGACCAAGAGGCTCTCTATATGGCCACTTAGCCACAGTACCCTTCTTTTTCTAGAGTGGGTGAACCTAGGGAAGATTTAGTTGGGAAGAAGACCATGAAAACAACCTGATGTTGGATCATGCCCCAAACTTGAATCTTCCAGACTTGTCAGTGCTCTCAAGAAGTTTTAAAAAATCCACTTTGAACTAACATACCACTATACCCACACAAATACCAACATTTCCAATAACTAGTCAAGGCAAGACCTGGTTTTAGTACCACAAACCTCTGTAAAAGCCTAAAACCCAATCAGTTTGCTGAACAGATGCTTATAGTTTATTAAAAGAATGGGGGAGTTAAAATGACAAAAGATAACCATTCCAAAAGTCACAAAAGTTTCCACAAAATTGCTTGGAGCAAAATAGACAGTCTAAGGAAATTTAATAGCTCACACAAGAAAAATAACTAAACTAAACTCATTTACTCCTTAGCATAGAGCCAGAGTAGTTGTTAAGCATACATGGAAAGCAACCTTTCAGGCATTGCCAGGGCTGCAACCAGAGGGGGGCCAGGGGGGCAAAAACCTTCCTGAGCTAACAGCCACCTCCGCTACTCCACCCCCGGATGCCAATGTTATATGTGTGTGTGTGACATTGTTGCCTTTCCCAAATCCCCTCCCCCCCCGCCCCAATCTAGAATCCTGGCTATGCCCTTGGCATTGCAGTCAGCAACTGGGCAAAGACTCTTTAGGGAGAGCCTAGGTCAATGATGGTGAATCTTGGCACTGTTCTTGGACTTCAATTCCCAGAAGCCCAAGTCCCTGTGAATCCACACAAATGGGTTTACTGCACATACCCATTTTTATGGATTCACAGAGACTTGGACTTCTCAAAATGAAAGTTCAAAAACAGCTGGAGTGCTAGGGTTCACCATCACTGGCCTATGTTATCTATTGGTCTTTATTGGTAGAGCAAATCAACTGCTACTCACCTTCTTTTTTCTTTCTTTTCTTTTTGGTGTCAAGAAGTCAGTCTACTGATACCGTAATGCTTCTAATTTTTCTTCCCTTTGTTCATATCAATCAGTGTGTTTGGATAAATACTTTTTAAAAATTATGGTTGTCAGATGAAAAGTGAAGAAATTGTAGATCTGTTGCTCAGCCCATGGTGACCACAGGCTCTTTGTTCTATCCATGTTCACCAGAAAATTGTACACATGCCTTCGATCTGGTACCTTTTACCACTTTTGGCCAAACTAGGAAGACATCAGTAACAATTATGCTGTTGATAGTGTCACTATATGTTACAGTCACTAGATGGCACTGGAGGTAATTGTGTCTAAATTCAAAGGTGTTGTACTAGTGGCACTACCAAAGAGAAACAAAGCAATTCTAGTTTAATTTTCTGACTGATGCATTTTGTAAGCTGTCCATAAAAATATGAAGCTGTTGTAGGTTTAGGATAATGAATAATATTGAACATGAACTATTGACATTGGCAAAAGAAAGAAAGAAAGAAAGAAAGAAATCACCAACATCTGCTGACTTAATATTGTATAGTTTTTGTTTTGTTTAAAGTGATAGTAAATTTTAAGATCAAAGCAATAAGAGAATTGCAATGCATGTCAGCTGCAACGCATGTGGCACTGTGAAAGTATATGTTTGAGTATTTGTACTTGCTATTTACCAAAATACTGTTTAAAACACTGCTGACAGCCTCTGATCACTAAGTAAATAATGTCAGATCTTTCAGAATACAAAGAAAAAAGGAAAAAAGATCAACATATTGCAAGCCGTATGCAGCTTTGCCATATACTCATTGATATTCGGATGTAGTGAAGACAAAGTGTAAAGGGGAAAAAAGAAATGGTATGAACATTTTTATTTCCCCCCCCATGGATTTTTAATGTACTGTATTATGCATTTTTAATGAAGTGTTTGGAGAGTTAAATAAAAGAGTAGTACTTATTTCCCATGAATTTATTTAAAATGAATTCGATAATAATTTTGCAGCAATGAAACTACTAGACACTTAGTTGTGTTTTAGAAACTACTTATGATGTAAATCCCACATAAATTCCATACAATTTCTGACTCAATTACCACTCAGAGACATGCATGTGGACAAATTCATGCTCTACCTAGATTAAAAGGTATATTTACGAAGTACTACCAGCAGAGGGCATTACAGTATAGTCCACAACGCAGCAAAACAATTTACAGAACAAAAGAGGACCAAATGAGATTCAGTGTTGATTACAGATGCTTAAAGTTGTGGTATGCTCCAAAGCACAGCATTTCTTGGTGAGAACAATTCTCTGAATTTTGATTCTATATAGAATATCTATTAATCAGTTTCTGCATATAGTTAAGAAGAATGAAACCTAAAAACCACAGTTATTTCAAAAGATAATAAAATTTAAATTTCATGTCAAAGACATGGGTAAAATAATTAAAGTATGATTAATTCAAGATTTAGAGGGTAATCATGGGTTTTCTTGCATTGCAACATGATTATTTACAGAGGGAAACATACAGATCTAGCTTATTTCCAAATAAGTTTGTATAAGCTTACATCCACATTCCGAGATAGGATCCCTAATGAGCTCAGTTTAATTTATGTCAGCTAGCAGACCATTGCTTGGTTAATGAGCAAGAGATGTAATCTTTTAAATGCAAATATAAAATGTAATGTGGACCTATCTGCCAACAGAAGTTATCATCTTTTTAAAAACAGCCAAAACCTTTTTTATATATAAGGAGGCATTTGGTGATTATTTGTTTTGATAAAGATCGAGTTCATCTTCTGATCTTTTTTCTAATTTTTATTCATTCTACTCTGAAAGCTATATACAGTAAAACCTCATATAACACTAAAACCTGGTTCCACAAGTCTTGGTGTTATATGATTTTTAGTGTTATCTGATCCTCTATGGTTTCCATAGAGATACATTGTAACCACACAGGCTTTTGCGGTTGTTATCTGAAGCATCCCATAGGATCTTAATGTTATTTGATGCAATTCTTCCCCCCAGATTCCTTAATGTTATGCGATTTTAGTGTTATTCGATACTAATGTTATATGAGGTATTACTGTAATACTTGTTGGGATGCTTTTGCCAGAAATAGGATTTAGATACAATATAATGTTTGACTTGATATTTTATGAGTTTATTGTATCACAAATGTATTTTTTTTTTCATTTTTCTTTTTGATTTTTTAATTGGTTGTATTCAGTTTATTTGTTCTTATTTGTCCCTTGTACACCACCCAGAGTATTTTATTTATTTATTTATTTATTTATTTATTTATTTATTTAATCATATTTATATGCCACCCTCTCACCAGTGACTCATGGCGACTAACATGGCATTAAAAACAACAATTAAAACACAAGATAAAAATTAGAATTGAAAGATTAAAAAGAGATTACACTAGTACCCCAGATAACGTTATGACTTATCCGGTTTTTAACATTGTGCGATGCATTGATCGCACAAAGTTTAAAAAAAGCCTTGTTTCCCTGGAGGCTGCAGCAAGCCAGAACGTCGGGATTTGAATCCTGATGTTTTGGCTTGCTGCACTTGCTGAGGACGTCGGGGAAGCCCAGAAACAGCTTGGATTGGGTCTTCCCACTTCCCTGGACCCAGCAGGGGGGTCAGGGAGCCCAAAATTGGAGCACGCGGAGGGTAGAAGGTTGTCATTAGGGCTCCCAGCACTGCCCATACCCATGCCCTGGTTTGGGACAGTCCATGGCTGGGTACTGGTCCATGGCTCAATGGTTAGTTATATGATTCAGTTCAGCAATCCTATCTGGAAATTTATTGTACACTTGAATGAGCACCATAACTGTCAAATCAACCATTTGTGGTTAGAATATTTCCTGTTTTGTGAGATGAGCAATTTGAATATTGTACATCAAGAATAATAAATATGATATATAGCTGTGAATGTATTGGGATGAGACATCAATTAAGCTGTAATTGCAACTGAAAATATATTTTGTTTTACACATGAACTGGCAAAGAATCTTGTATGAAGGTTCCAGCACTAAGATGCAGAAAATTTTGTCGGTCATCTCATGAATCTAACTCTTATGCTCTTGGGAATGGCATGGAAAACCTGTGGTCTTCTAAGGGTTTTCAGGTCTCAGGGTCAATAAAGTCTGAGAAAACATCTGTTCTTTTTCAGGTCTTTAGCTAAGTGTTCCTGGAGGAAAAGAAAGTTTGATTTAGTGACTAAGTCTAGTGTTAAATCACAACCAGAATAGGCCTATTGAATCAATGAAACCTACATTGCTGTTGTCTCATCAAATCCCCACTGATTCAAGGTGCTTGGTCTCACTACAACTTGCTGCTGGATTTCCCCCTTTATGTATGAGATAACTTTGGACACCTACCTCTACCCATTTTAGATACTCATGGGCTTCATTGAAGATGTGTGTATATACAGTGGTACTTCAAGTTACAAATTTAATATGGTCCAAGGTATTTTTCATTTTCTGAAAACATTGTAACACGAAATTCCCATAAGGAATGCATTGAAAACCAACATTCATAACTTGAAACATGGTTTCCCATAGGAATGCATTGAAAACCAATTAATCTGTTCCAGAAAATTCATAACTTGAGCCATTATTTTAAACTGATTTTCATTCCTATTGTGAAAAAATTGTAATTCGAACCATTTGTAACTTGAAGTACCACTGTACATTGTAATTGTGCAATCTCAGCACACCAGAAAGTCAGGATCAGGGAAAGATGATGGAGGATTGGTCCAGCAGGTGAATGTGCTTGGACTCATCAAACAAATAAATCAGGGGAGAGAGTAGAATTCTAGTGTCACATTCTTATTGTGCCTGGTGGGGATCTTTGTAGGGGTTTAATAAAGCAGAGCAGGAACATGATGTCCCAGAAGACTTCCCATATTCACATGTGCTGCAAAACCTAGCAGGAATGGTAGCAAACAAAAAGGGGGGGGCACTTGCTTTGATTTCAGGTTACCATATAACTCAGTCAGAGGGATTTTGAATCCATTTATCTGGACTCTCTTTGTGCCTGTTTTTACAGCAGAAGCCTGAAGCAAGACATGATCCTGAGGTTTTAGTCAAATTCAGATGAACCTATTCATGAATATGTATTAAATGGTCCTGAATCAAAGGAAGCAGTTTATGAATTCTGTTATGGGGCTGTCTAATCCAGTCTGCCCTGGTTGTTGCACATTGCAGCTAGTGTTGCCCCTACATTTCTACATGCATCTGCAGCAAGATTGCTTTTGCTACTGTGTACAGCTGTTTTGTTGTCACAAAAATGTGTACATGCATTGGCTTTAAATAGACATAAATAGACACATTTCTATGGGACCAGTTGAGGTCAAGATTAAAACTAGAACCCTGCTCCCCACTCACACATTTATAAGACAAGTGATCTGCTTTCCCTAAATAAGATATACTTCCTATGAATGCATAACATATTTTGTGCCATGGCATCAGTGCCAGAATATTTTTGATCCAGAGCTCCCATCTTGACACAGTATGAGATTACTGGCTAATTTGCTGGTCGCAACATAAAAGAAGAGGTATAAACTTTGGCCAGGAATTGGAGCAAAAAGGTTATGTCACTAAAGTACTAGAAAGGATTGAATTAACCTTGCATCTTTGCTTTATGTACAGTGGTACCTCAGGTAACATTTGCCTCGGATAACGCTAATGTTGGGGAATTTGAGACAAACATTTGCATCGGACAACATTAAGATAATGTTGTGTGATGTAAATGTTTGCCTCAAATTCCCCAACGTTGAGATCGCTTGCTGTTAGGTTTGTGTTTCTCCAGCCAAAGGCAAAGGCTAACAGCAAGAGATTCACCCTGCCCACCCTGCTGTTTCAGCAGGGGAGGCAGGGTGAATCTCTCTGCCTTTGCCTTTGGATTGGGGGTTGAACTAGCACCTATATTCTACCCCCAAACCAAAGGCAAAAGGCAAAGGCTAACAGCAAGGGATTCACCCTGGCCACCCTGTTGTTTCAGCAGGGGAGGCAGGGTAAATCTATTTTGCCTTTGTCTTTTGCCTTTCGGTTGGGAGTTGAACCAGCTTTTTTATTAACATTGTGGGATCAATGCATTGCACAACGTTAAAAACCGGATAATGTTAAGACTTGTAGAACCAAGTCTTAACGTTATCCGAAGTACTAGTGTAATTAGAATTGGCCATCAGAACTGGGACTTCTGTAATTGTTGCCTTGCTAAGCCCTTTCTTGAACTAAAAATGTGGTCAGATATTTTGTGTTGACCTCTCTTGGTTGTGCATAAAGCTTAGAAGAGATGCATGATTTTCTAAGGTTCTGCCACTTCACCAGACATCTCATAGAAAATATTTCATACCAGTGCATAAGCTTGAGCATTTGGTGTATCCATTTTATTATATATGTCCCTACTAATTTTAAAGGCATTTCTCATTGTTGCCAACATGATCAAAAGAACAGAGCTTCAGGCATTAAATTAAGGGAGGATTTCCCTGCCTATATCCTTGGGGATGGGGATAAGAGCTGTGAGGCCTCTCTCTTGGCAGTTTCAAAGTGATAGGTCTCTCATTTGATATACATAGGAGAGTCTTTTCCTTTAGTTTTTGAAGCTCTGTTTGGCTGTGAGCCAAGGGCATCCTGGAGAGTTGCCTTGTGCCTTGCAGGCTAGTCTGACCTTGGAGTAACAGATGCTGGAAGGTGTCAAGTTCTGTTACTTTCTGCATTAAATTTAAAGCAGCAGGGTTTTTAAAAATGTTCTTTTTTAAATTAAAAAAGGAAAGTAAACCTAAAATGAATAGTTCTGGCTTCTGTTAAGCTGATGTTTAAAACAGGAATTTCAGCTCTAGAATATTTTTTTTTAAAAAAATACAGGGAGCCTAAACTGATCCCAGAGGGATTACTACATCCAGAACTAAATGACGAAGGAATTGCTATTATCACAGCATTTTTCCATTTGAATCTGTAATTTCATGGAGATTCTTATAAACCCTGTCATTCTGCTGCTGTATTTTTTTCCCTGCACATATGGATATGACCTCTGCTTTCCCTGTTTCCCCTTTATGTATTTTCAGATATTAATTAAATCAATCCAAGCCTTTATTTTATTGAGTTAGGTTTTTTGTTGTAAATTCTCTCTCATTCTGGGTATATCCCTTGAACATTTGGGATGGATAACAATACAACAAAACCGTAAAATAATTCATTCAAATTAATTATGTTTTCATACAATTATTTATTTAATCTTGAACCATAGTGACCAATTTAAACAGTGGGATCTTCCAAAAGGTCCATATAGTATGTTTTTAAAAAGCGCTTTCATCAGAAAACCAAGCAGTTTATTTTACAGAACATGCTCTTTTCACCCTGCAAAGTTACAAATAATGATGTACATGTTTAAGAGCTCTTCCACACATTACTGATTATTTGTTAGACTTTGCTATTTTATTTTTGTATTTAATTTCACAGCAAGATACTTATGTCAGTTCATTTACCAGTCCAGCAGGAAGACTGAAGAGTCTTGTGCTTCAAATCCCATTTTTGCATGCAGATCAATTTTCAGAAAATCACTGACTGAAATATGTGTACAAGAAGACAGTGAACATTGCATAATCAGCATTTCACTCTGTTAATGAGACCTTCCATTCAACTTCCCCTTTTCTTGGCTATCTCCTCAAACTTGCCCTCAAACAGCCCAAGGAGTAGCTGGAAGATATGGGTGGGGTGGGAGGTTGAAGGAATGGTGGGTATATATCAACAGTGTCCATTAAGCTGGTAATGGAAACAACTAGATACAATGTACATCTAGATACAATGTGCATCTAGATACAATGTGCAACTATTCATTCATTCATTCATTCATTGAATTTATATACTGTACCACCTATCTATGATTTTATCCTACTCTAATCTTTAAATACAAGGGCAACCAAACAATAAAATTTGATGATTCTAGTGGCAGTATCATACCATAGGCACATACTGTAAGTAAAAAGAAAGCCATATAAATTTAAATAATCTTCATGGGAAAAGAATAAAATATGCAGAATTCATATTCTCATAAATTAAACTGATCTTTATTTTAATTGGCTGATAGGAGGACATTCTTGAAGACCTACCTAAACATCACTGTTTTAAGATGTTTTTTTAAATACATCCAGGGATGGAACCTGGCACAGCTCCACTGCCAAGATATTCCACAGAGAAAGTGCATACGTTGGAGGCGGAGGCATTGTCGGCGGCGGCGGCGTTGTCGTTGTTGTTACACCTGTACCTTGCCCATCTGGGAGGTTTTCCCACTCTGGGTGGCTAACAAACAAAGAAACACACACACATTAAAAACATATTAAAACCACATGAAAGGTACAAAACTTTATTGATGGCAGGAAAAAGCCAGATGAGGAACCTAAAATTAAGCAATTGTTGACCCCTTCTCAAGGGCTTCTCTGAACAGAAGCTATTTGAGCTGCTCTCTCAAGGTGCACCTAGTGGAATTCAACCAGAAGAGAATTCCATAAAGTTGGTTCCGCCACCAAAAAGGCTTTTCTCCGAGTCATGAATTTCCTTGCCAATTTCAGTGTCGGCACTTGAAGCTGTACCGTTTGGGAGGATCAGGTGATGCGGGTTGATATCCTAAGAGGGAGACACTCTGCCATGCGTACATATGTACGTACGTATGTACGTACATACATACATACATACATACATACATACATACATACATACATACATACATACATACATACATACATACATACATACATACATACATACATAGGTTGACCTTGGTTTGAGAAGGTAAGACGCTTTATTACAATTCTGTGAAGTAAGTTATGCTAATAAAGAATTTCACTGTAAATTATATTTGGAAAACAAGCAGATAATTTTCTATTTTTTGATATCCTATTGTTTGGCTTCCACTACTATTAAATACGACACACTAAATTAATAAGAATAGGATGAATAGTTTTCATAGTTTCTCCTGTTTAAATTGGTACCCTATCTTTAATTCTGCTGACCATAAAAACAAGAACCATCATATGAACACTATATAGAAAAAATATTATGCTGTCCTGTTAAAAATCATGTAGTATCTTCAATAGTAGACTATCACTGGCAAACATAATCTGTGCAGTATATCAGTTTAGTCCACTTAATTGTAGTGACACAGAGGCTTTTCTTAAAATAAAATAAACTCTTTGCAAGACAGATGTCTTTAGAAACATTAAATGCATAATATCTGAATAGTCATTATGCTTATTTTAAGAGGAACATTTTAGGCACATCATTTTGACAACCTTTTTTCATTGCCCATATATTATGTGATGTGATTGAAGTCTCAGAATCAGACATTGGGTGTGGGGTGTGCATGTGCATGTGCGTGTGTATGCTTTTTGAAGTCTTCAAGATGCTTCAAGTAATTATTCTGTCTCTCTCTATGTCTGTATTTTCATGGTTCATGCATTTGCACATATAGAATAATTCTACTTCATTTTATAGTTTTGCTGAATGTGTATTGGTCACACAACACACACACACACACACACACACACACACACACACACACACACACACACACACACACACACACACACACACTTGGGCTTCCTCTCCTTTCTTTTTTAAAGGTATAAAATACAAACATTGTCCTAGTGATACCCTGATACTCTTTCTCAGACTACATATGGCAGCTTGAAACTATTGGGTGACTCATACCTCAAATATGTAGAAGATAATAACGGAGTCAGTGAAAAAATGTCAATGAATTTACAATTTCTGAACAAAATTTACTGTCTTTGTTTATCCTTTTTTTAACTAGTCAAAACCCTGCCATGATGTAGCATATAATATTACACAGAAGCTGAAAGGAATCTTACTGTGATTCAGTTTGTCAGCCAGTTTCAGAGACAGGAGACATAACTATTGTTCTCTTCTGCAAGCAGCAGTTTAAATGGGGCCTAATAATCCAACCCTTGCCACCTGCGCCACTCCAGAAGTGGAAATTAAATGTGCCCGTGTATGCGCAGAATGCTGCCAAATACAACAGTCCCAGTTGCATTTATGGCAGCATTTTATTTATTTATTTATTTAATCATATTTGTATGCCACTCTCCTCACAAATGACCCAGGGCAGGTAACACGACATTAAAAAAGAGCAGTTAAAATACAGAATAAAAATTAAAATTAAAAGATTAAAAGAGATTAAAAAGGTAAAAAAGATATTTACAAAGAGATTCACCAAGAGAGGAGAAGGAGTTAAACAAGCCAGCAGGCCGAGGTAACCGTCTGGCCCGTACCCCATACCTGACCTGCCTGGTCACATGGTTTCTCCCACTGCAAGCGGAAGTAAAGCACCTTGCAATCTGTTTTGCAAAAGGATGAGATAGATTTTAAGCTGCCATTTTCTCTGCTTAAACCAAGTGTGCCCAAACGATGTCCCACAACCCGGCTCTAGCCCCCAATGCCAATTCATCTGCCCCTCGCCAACCTCATCACTCCTGGAAGCAGAGGTAAAATGTGCCTGTACAGCTTCCGGGAGTGACAAGGGTGGTGTGGGCCAAATGAATTGGAATTGGGGGCCAGATCTGGCCCATGGGCTATAGTTTGGGCATTCCTGCTCTGAGCAGTTCACAAGTTAATTAGCATTTTCCCCCAACATGCTGGGTACTCATTTAACTGACATCAGAAGAATGGAAAACTGAGTCAACCTTGAGTCCTAGTCAGAATCTAAATCACAACCTTTTGGTTGCAGGACAGCAGTTTAACCATTGTGCCATCAGGGCAGTCTTCTTGTGACTTATTGCTGGATTTCAGCTTGTAACCTTCTAATAGCTGACAAAAGGGTAATTATTTTGTGAGAATATACAGTGGTACTTCGCTTAAAGAGCATAATGCGTTCCATGGGATTACTCTTTAAGCAAATTTGCTCTTTAAGTAAAACACCATTGTAAGTGACCAATTGTGACTGGGGGGGGGGGGATTGCAAGCCTCGATTTAGTTGTTAAGTGAGTTTTTGGTTGGTATTAGTTGTTAAGCAAGGCGATCATTCAGAGAAAATTCTGCTCTTTAAACAAGTTAGTCTTTAAGCAAGGTGCATTTTATGTGAGGTTTTTCTGTATTTCAAATTTCCATAGCCTCAAAGAATGTAGTGGCCATAAAATGTCTTATGTCTTTCTTTACTGATGAGTTAACTTCACATTGAAACTTTGCATTGGTGTTGTCATAATCAGTTTTAAAATAGAATAGCAAATCAGATGCAGTAGCATCAAGACTTCTCTAATGAGCTGAACTTAATATGTTTACTGGATTGATCTTTCAAATGAACAGTTATACAATGTATGTTGCTTATATTTGTTTTTAATATATATTTTCTCTTCATGGCAGTATGGAAGATTGCTTTGTGAAGGCTAACAAATCACCCTTTCCTTCCTTAGAGCACAGTTCTAACAAACCAAGATAGCTGAGGTTGCATGAAATCCAAACTTCTCCCAGTCTATAAATGCAGAAAATTTTGAAAGACCTGCATGCTGTCCAAGGTTCATGCTGGCACAGTGACTGTATCCCTGGATTTGAAGAGGGTTGGGTCTGGTCTAAAGGCCTCTCTCTCATTCCTTTCACCATGACCTGTTCGCCTCTTTTATTGACAGTCCTTAGACAGCAGAGTGGTTTTGGTGGCAGATCTCTCTGTTGACAAATCTCTTAAGACCAGCCAGGAGAAAAAAAAAAAAAAAAGGGGGGGGGGTCTGCTTGTCTAAAGTCATCTCTCCCTGGTCTGTGGGGATATCTGCCAGCAGAAGAAGGTTCTGCCTATTTCAAAGCCACTAAAACTGGTGTGTTTTTTAAATTGCTATACAGTACAGTACATCACTCTGATTCCTGTTTTGGTATGCCCATGCAGCTTCTTGGCTCAATCTCTTTTCAAACTCCACTTCCCATGTACTACCTGGCCATGCTTGAACTACAGGACAGCCAGAGAGACTTAACCCTCTTTTTGTTCCTGCCAATATGTGTCTCATGGAAACATGTGGTTTCTGAGCTATAATTTAAGAACACACACACATTGAATTTCCTAGTAATTCCTGCCATTTTGATGTTAAAATACTCTGGATAGTTTGATGACTCAGTTGTTCCCACATATACTAGTCTTTTAAAAAACTGATTTTCAGTGGAATCAAACCACCTACACTAAAGTGAGTTGGTGCTGAAACACTACATGACACTTTTGTATTTATTTAAATATATTAAATGTAGGTCGGCTTATTTATTTAAAAAGAGAGAGATAGAAAAAATTGTTGAGGAAAAAATAATTAGAACATGGTAAAGGTGAAGGTAAAGGTTTCCCTTGCTTGAAAGCCAGTCATATCCGACTCTAGGGTTCAGTGCTCATCTCTGTTTCAAAGCCGAAGAGCCAGTGCTGCCTGCTTCTGCAGACATTTCCGTGGTCATGTGGCAGGCATGACTAGACACCGGAGCACAGAACACTGTTACCTTTTCACTGAAGTGATCCCTATTTATCTACTTCCAATTTCTTGCTTTCCAACTGCTAGGTTGGCAGGAGCTAGGACAAAGACGGGAGCTCATTCCATCCTGCAATACTCGGGAATCGAACTGCTGACCTTCCGCCTCCCAGTCAACGTCTTAGTCACTTGAGCCACTGTAGAATACTAAAAACCAGATGTCATGTTTGTTGTTGTTCAGTTGCACAGTCGATTCCGACCCTCTGCGACCCCATGGACCACTGTCCGCCAGGCACTCCTGTCCTCCACCATCCCCCTCAACTCGCTCAGCTCTGTGCCCATTGTCTCCACAATACCATCTAGCCATCTCATCTTGGGTTGGCCCCTTCCTCTTTTGCCCTCGACCTTTCCAAGCATCAAGGCTTTCTCAAGTCATGTTACAGGCTGAAAATAAAGATAGGCCATAAGATTGAAAACGTGAAGACCATCACACTGATTTACTTTTAGAGACTGAAGATTAAGGGATATTTAGAAAGAGGCTCCTCAAAGATTGTGGGGTTCGGGGTTTTTTAACTACAATTGGGCATGGTAATGACAACTTTGTGTTCCCTGCCAACCTCTCCTACGCTAGGTTGGGTGAAAGGAACTGCAGAATGAACTCACCAAAAGTTGCCTTAATTTGGGCAATTTCACATCTGGCCTAGACACAGAAGTTTTCATTAACATTTGTCTTGTATTTCCTCGCTGGGCAAAAGACAGTAATTATACCACAACAACATGTGAAAGGCCTAGCAGACTTCTTCCCATACTTTACCTCATCCATGTTGGTGCCACACAATTATTCATATTATATATACAAATCTCGGTTTATAAAGGTTGTACAATTGCTAGAAGGAATATTATCACAATGGTGCTTTCATCTTGTATATGTGTTCAAACTTGTTTTTTGGAAACAGAAACATTTTGCAATAACAAATTATCATGCTACAGTTATGAACCAATAGTCTCAGCAAAATGTGTTGTACTAGCTTTTTTGCACTGTATATTTTGTCCAAAATTGTTGTTTGCCTAAGATTTTGATAAATTGTTGTAGGTATCTTGATCATATACATGGATATCTACCCAACTGTATAAGTGAGATGTCTTCCAGCACCTTGGGAAATTACACAAATGTTGAATACTGATAGGATTGTAGAATTTGCCACTGAACAATCATATTCTCAAAATCCAGAATTGTATGTTGCACAGAAAACTCTACACTTCTGTATTGAAGAGGCATCTGAGACCATCCCTTTTCATTTGAGAACTGAGCTGCCATCACCTGCAGGTGTAAAGGGGAGGAAAACTCACTGAGTTTATCTAGGAAAGGGTGCCCAATCTTTCAATATTCTAATTCTGGAATTCTAAAGACATTCTTGCTAGGGGAAAAAAAAAACATTGAACAGAATGTGCTTATGAGAACTGTGCAGGAAAGCTATTGTAAGATTAGTAGCCATGTGGAGGGGGTGGATATGCTGGTTCAGCCTTTCACTTCTGCACACTATGATGTGGTCAATTATTGCTGGATTTTTATCTTCTGTGTTATAACTGAAAGTGTATGATGTTGACTTTTGAAAGGCTGACTGTAACTAGTCCAGAATCAATATAAGCTGGCAAGGATTTCTACTCCACCTCAAAGCATTGTTTTCTGATAAAATGAGAGACAATGTTAAGAAGAGACTTGCAATGTATGTCCATCTCATTGATCAAAACTTGGATTTCTGAGATACCCAGTTGTGGGAATGAGGTGTCAAAGATTTTTTTAAAAATATCCCTGCTTGAGGAGAAGCATTCCTATCAACTACTGCTGACATTTTGCTGAATGTATGACCTGTTGCAAGTAGAATCACAGATGGGAAATTAACCTTAGCTTTTTAAGGATGAGGTATTCTGTTTGTGGTGCTTCAATGCTTTATAGGATTTTCAGGATTTTGGAAAATAACCACAACTCCTAGAAGCCTGCAGTAAGCAATAGGTTTTGTTATTGGATGCAAATTCTATACACTTTAGGCACAAGTTGCGCTGCTGAGTCAACGAAACAGTTAACTAATTTTCTATTTGCAAAATCAAAATTCTACATTTTGATAAAAATGCAACAGGATATCTTCTGAAATTATCCAGTAATGAGAGATGCAGTACCTACTTTTCATTGCAACATTTTGCTGCTTTTAGATATGTGGTGCCGTACCAAAAGTTAGGCATGGGAAAACATTCTCTGTACCAGCTCTTAAAGAATTGGGCTTTTAGAGCTGTAAAATATTGCTGTGGAATCTAGTAATTACTTTAAATGAGTGATGAAAGAATTAGGAGGTCACAATGTGTACTCTTCAGCATATAACAAGTCTAGTAATGTTATAATGAGTGCCTCTAGGTGACTCAGAAATCAGGTACGTGTAACTGGATGCATGAACTGTTTTTAATGATTTTTTATTTCAGTCATCTGCTTCATGGGTGGTAAATGTAATGTCTTCATAGATAGTCATAATGTAGATAAAGGGGAATTTATATACATATTTATTATATATATAATTTTAAAATTAAGTTAGATTTTACTGCAGCTGGGATTTTACAGATGTAAAATACTGGGATGAATCCAGACTGAGTGCTTAGATCCCACTGAAAACAATAGAACAACTGGCAATGCAATACAAACTCAAAGATATACTGGCTATAGTGGGGTTGGAATAGGTAGATACTTCTTGTGGTGGTACAACAACCTTCAGGACAACAGAATCTCCTTACACAGGTTGACCTCAGATCTGCTAGTAAACCTGGATGTACTGACATAGTGCTATGCTGAAACTAGCCAGCTAAAGAGTCAAAAAGGATAGTCAACAGGGAGGATCAAGCAAAGTTAATCAAGATCCAAACATCATCCTACATTGCAGTCATTATGATGACACAAAGTTGGGCTAGGGTCTGAATATGTTTAAGACTGGGAACACTTTGAATTCATCAGAGCTTCATCTTTTTTTAGTGTCAGCTCAGCCAGGGCTCAGTCATATTGGTTGCTGGTTAAAAGTTGAGCTTTTAAAGTTTTAATGGAGAATAACTTTTAACATTGCTTTCAATAAAGGGATTCTCCACTTTAGTTAATTTACCTTACAGTATATGCCAATGTAAATTTACTCAAAAACAAGCCCTACTGTCCTCCATGCCTATTCAGCAGTTTGTTCTACCAAGAATTTGCACCCAGTTATAACCTAAGTGTGTATTTGAAAATACAACATCATTCAAGAAGCAGCTTGAATTTAATCTATTCCAGCTGAAACATAACCATCTATCAAAAAATGCCAAGTAACAGGCTGCTTTTCTATTGAAAAGAAAGATTCATGGGACAATATGCCTCATTTCTAAGGTTAAGTATTATAAATAGAAAGGATTGCAAGCCATGCCATTGTATTTATTACTGTGGTTTTCCTACTGGTTCCAGAGAACAGTAAAGTCTTATTCAGGTTATCTCAGTTAATGGAGAATAAACATTGAGGAGTTTCCTGGCATTCTCAGCTACAGTATTCTTCAGAAGGTCTCTCAATGTGAAGCTACAAGGGAAGCAGCCTTGGCTAGAGTGCTTTCTCTTCATGCCCTCATTCTTGATATAATCAAAATACCTAAACAGGGCTAAAGTGATCATAAGTACCGTATTAGGATCAAAAAGCAATTATACATTTCACAAACATTACTTACTAGTCTGTTTAGGTGTTCTTAATTCTTATACTATTTTCTCCAACTAACTGAGGTATGAAAATCAAATTCACAGTTTATGAATCATATTATGTTCAAGCATCAAAATTTCTCTGTACTAAGCAGAACAGAATCTACTTTCTGATTTATGCAGAATACTATTTTCCCCCAGACTCTACTTCTGGAAAGTTTTGAATACTTTGGCAAAGTCCTGCCAAGCTTGCTGAGTGGAAATTTCTTATAACATAGTAAAGAGAGAGCCTACCTTTATGAGCACTAGTGTGGTGCAAATAAGCAGATTTTCTTTTGGGTCTCCCTACTTTCATAATGACAAAGCCTTGGGGAGCAGCACTTTAATATGATGGTGGGAATCTCCACTCCAGAGAAGCTCAGAAGGAGTTAGCAGTACTGTTTAATATACATGCATATCTAAAAAGAAAAAAAAGTCCAACAGAAACCTGTTAAGTGTTTCTATCGCATTAATTTTAAAAATATGTAAATGGGAATAAATCTCACTGTTATCAAAATAATGTTGCCTAATGTGTCTTATAATTCTTCTGCTGACAGCATATGTGGCCTGCAGGTCCAGAGTTTTTATTTTATTTATTACATTTTATACTACCTATCTGGAATATTTCCCACTCTGTGCAGTATATAAACAATTAAATAAGCAACAGTAAAACACAACAAACAGCAACACTTGTGGGTTAAAATAGGCTTTATTTATTTATTAACCTTCAAGTTAGCTTCAGAGTACTGTAAGTTATATTCCTAGTGACTTAACTTCAACTTGAAAGGCTCATTTCTAATTCAAAGGAGCCTCTTGGTTTTTTGTTCAAACTTCCTTTGATATCCACTTAACAGCCTGTGGAAGAAACAAAGGAGATCTCCCCCTTCTGTCTGCTGTTTAGCATACTGCATGGCAGCAGTTCAGATGCAATTTTCAGAAAGTTACTTTTAAAAGTAATGAGTTACACTTGTGATGTCATAGATTATTTGAGAGTATGTAATAATAGAAGTGTAGTTGATAAAAGTAATTCTTGCCATTCACATTTTTCAAATGTATTTTAAAAAACCTTAACTTTAAACTTAATTTTCAGTTACTCTAACCTTAACCTAATGTTTAGTTTCTCTTTAAACAAACAAACAAACCCCACCTTGTTGACATCCTCTCATACTTCTCTTTATATCATGCCCCAAAGAATGGGATTTTTTTTTCCAGACAGCCTCAGCTGGGTGAATGAATCAGGAGTGTGCTGGGGGATACAGAGTGAACTTGCAACTGGTTCTACAAATACTAAAAGACAATATGAATCTAAGATCAATACAAGGAACATCTTCCAGCTTTGGGAGGTGAATTCAATTTTACAACAGTTATTTTTGAAGGGTATGCTCCAAAGCACAGAATATTTTAGCTTAAATCACTTGTTGATCCTTGACAGCAGGAAAAGAGGAAGAGCAAATAGGAGATGGGTTAACTCTGTGAGGGACCACTGGCATGTATTTGCAAGAGTTGAGCTGGATAGTTCAGGACAGGACATTTCGGAGATCTTTCATTTATAGGACCACCATAACCAGTGCCATATCCAGGCAGGCTGGGGGGGGGCTTTACCCAACCTGAGTTAGCAGTTTGCCCCCCTGGCCAGTAGTGGGTTTCCCATAGGAATGTACTGGAAAGAGGCATTGTTGCCCATCCTGAAAAAATATTCACCCACCCACATCTAGAATCCTGGCAGGGCTGTAGCCAGAGGGGGCCTGCTCCCACCCCACCCCAGAATACCAATGTTATATATGTGTATGTGACATTGTTGGCCTTCCTGAACCCCCCTCCCCAAATCTAGAATCCTGGCTACAGTCCTGATCCTGGCTGTGGCCCTGACCATAACTCAGAGTTGACTTAGCAGCACATAACAAAAACACATTCGACAATGATAATCAAATCAAAATTTAAGAAAAGTATTTCAATCTTTCAGATAGTGGGGGGAAATGTACAAAGAAACCGCAAGAGCACTTCGACAAAACCAAAAATTTGGGCTCTCCTCGCATCCTCTTCTTGAATCCATTTTCCCATCTGCAGCTGCAATGTGGGCATCTTAACCTTAAACTGAGCATCTCGAAGGATTGCTGAGACAAAACATGAGGAGTCAACTTTACGTTTAAGGTTTTGATACCAACTGCTCATTTATAGATAGTTTTGGCCACTTTTTGTAATGGGGGGGGGGGGAGGAAGAGTAGGTTTGTAAACTTTTATCATTGCAAAACAATTCTGCACGCGAAGTTTGCTTTTGCCTTTGTCCTTTCCGGTTGCAATACAGTACTGCAATCTGATTGCAATTTAATGGTCGAGAAAAAGAGTGACACCGCTGGGAAGTTCCGTTGGCAAGACCTGGGAAGCAGAGGCTGCGAACCGAACCACCGCTTCGCCCTTTGGGGCCCCACTAATTACTAGCGCTATTTTAACCGCGAGCCGTGGGTCAGTGGTTAAGAAGCTCGCCTTGTGAGCTGGAAGGTCGGCTAGTCGGCAGTTCGAGACCCGAGTACTGCAGGAAGGCAGGCGCGCCCGTCTCGGTCCCAGCTCCTGCCGAACCTAGCAGTTCGAAAGCAAGAAGATAACTAGACTAGAGACCACTTCGGTGGGAAAAAGATTTCGGGGACCTGAGGACACAAAAAGAGCCTCATTCGGGCGTCCCCTGAGGGGAGTTCCTCCAGCAACAACCCTTTCAACCCAGAAAGCACCTTTGTGTGCTTCTGACAAGATATGTCTATCTATCTCTGTCTCTAAAGAAACAGAGCTATGTGGTCACGTTGTGTTATGAATCCACTGAGAGGAATATAGTCGAGAGGGAGAGAAGTTGTGCTGAGGTGAGGGGGTCCTGGGGGGGAGGGGCTTTCTCCCGCCTTCCGGAGCCTTGGGGAGACGGCCGCGCGGCTCCTTTAAGGTGTCCTGAGGCGGCTCCAGACCTTGCAAGCGGCAGGAGGCGAAGGAAAGCAAGGCGCGCGCGCTCTGCCGCCTGCCGCCGCGTGACGCCAGAAACTTCAGGGGCTGCTCCTCAGAGCCCCGGCGGGAGGGACGGAGGGAGAGAGGGAGGAGGCCGGCCAGGGGGGGGGGGTCTCGGACGACGCTCTTCCCGCACCCAGGGGCTGAGGAGGAGGCGGCAGAGGCGGCGGCCCTTGGAAGTTTTTGCGCGCCGTCCTTCAGTCGCTGGCTTGTCTTCTCTCCCCCCCCTTTTT
Source organism: Furcifer pardalis (assembly GCA_030440675.1). NCBI lineage: Eukaryota > Metazoa > Chordata > Lepidosauria > Squamata > Chamaeleonidae > Furcifer > Furcifer pardalis. The sequence continues at coordinate 69,433,778 of CP126895.1, read as the reverse complement.
TTGGCGCCCATTCCTGGTTTTGGAAAGGGAGGGGCGGCTGAGAGAGAGCGCGAGCGAGTGGAGAGGCTTCTCTGGCGGGGGGGGGGGGGATGCTGCTGGCGGGCGTTCTCCCGAAGCGCCCCGTGGCCGCGCTGCTCCCCTCGGCGGCGCTCGGCCTCCAGTGATGGGACCGCGGGCGGCTGCTCTTTTCGCTGCCTCGCCACCGCCGCCGCTCTCCAGCCCGCCCTCGTCGCGCGCCGCCTGAGCGCCTCGCGAAAGAGGGAGACCAGAAGGACGGCGAAGGGGGGGACGTGGGGGGGGGGGCGCCCTGCCTTATCCTCGCCCTCCTTTTCTTCAGCCCCGGCGGGCCTCTTTGGTGCCTTCCGCTTCGCCGGCCCCGGCCCGGGAGGAGCTGAGCTTGGGAAAGCCCCTGGGCACGAAGGAGGCGAAGCGTTGGGGTGCTGGAGACTCCCCCCCCCATCCCCTTTTCTGACAAAAGAAGACTCTGCGAAGAGCCAGCGCGATCCCACCCCCGCTTCCTTCTCAACTTCAGCAGGCTTGAGGGCACGGCCGCTTCGATTCAGCTGCTTCTCTCGTGGATTTACAAATTGAGGAGCATTGGAGGCTTTTTGCGGGAGGGGGAGGAAAGCCCTGCCCCTCCGTCCGCCCCCCCCTCCTCTTCCACCAGCCCTCCCTTGTGGCATGAGCCAGTCGACGGGCTCCACCTGGAGACAATGATCGCAGAGTTTGTCCACTTCTGTCTCTTTGGATTAGTATGCCTCGCGTCAGGTAATCGCCCCGCTTCTCTCTAACCCTCTCTCTCCAATTACTTTTTTGATTATTTAGCTCAGGAGTGCCCAAACTACGGCCCCGGGGGCCGGATGTGGGCCCCCGATGCCAATTCATCTGGCCCACAAAGCCTTCATCACTCATGAAAGTGGAAGTAAAATGCGCCCATATGGGCACGTCGGTGAGGGATTTTCACAGGCCGGATGAATTGGCATTGGGGCCCGCATCCGACCCCCAGGGTGTAGTGACTACAACCCTGAATCTTATGATTGGCCCGCAGTTTGAAAGGTTTGGGCACCCCTGATATAGTGTTACTCTGGCGTTGTTCCAGGGTGGTGGTGGTGGAGTACTTTAGAGTTTGTGACAGGATCTGAGTATATCAGTGAGCTTCTGAGTCACACGGGTCTGGCAGGCTGGGGTGGGAGAAGGAGGGCATTAAAGATGGGCTGAACTCTTCCTTTCACAACAATGGGAAAGTCAGGAAAAGCCCTTCGTTTTAACTCTCTCTTTTCCTCTGTCCAGCAATTAGCGATGGAAGAAGCCGTTTCCAGGCTTGTTGCCTTACAAATTTTTCAATAACCCCCCATTTTGTTGCTTTTAGTACCAAAGATCCAGTCCACAGGTGACTCTGGGCTCACAAGTCCACTTCAGCCTGGGGAACAGGACTCTGGAGTCCAGTCATATGCACTTAAGCCTGTGCATGTGTGGTTGGAAAATCTAAACTGGTGCAGGATGGTGGTGTTAGTAGACTAAATGTGTAACCCTTCTTCTTGCATGTGAACTGGTGCAGACTTTCTTCCCACCACCCCTGCACTAACTAGCTAACCTACTCAGCATCAAGGGTTCTCTTAGTACAGTACTTGTTTGATGTATCCAAGAACTATAATTAAAGTAGATCATAAAGAAACTGGAGGAAACAATTTCTTCCCATAGGATATAAGTAGTTGTATTCCTGAGTCAGTTCCGGAGAATTTGAAGGAGGGGGCCATTGGAGGAAATGGGCACTTAGAAGTGTAATTCGTGCAAGACATAATTAAGACCTTGCTAGTGTGATAGCTTGGATTTCTCAAAACTTCAAGGAGGCTCTGGCTTGGTACTTGGAATATTTATATAGAAGTAATTTTAAAGTAATCAATGCTTGCTTCTATACAAGAGAATAATTAACTACATAGATTTGTTTAAAATGGAACTTTCATCAGAATGCCTGTGAAGTCCAAGTAAAGGATGTTAGGGATCAAGGTAGAATATTTTCTGTAGAGTTACTAAATGTATTTATATAATAAAGTTCGGCCTGTGTAAATTGGCCAAGTTTATTGTGTATGCTTACTTGGAAGAAAGTAAGCCTGTTGAGCTCCATGAGCTTAGGTTTACAGCCTTAGGCGGATAAATTCTTGGTTTAAAATATTTTTTAATAATCCCTGCTTCATCCATCTAGAGGGGTTCTTTCTTTCCTTAGCAAGTTGGAGCCTGTGCTCAAACCCACCATCAGCTGGTAACTTTAAAACAATATATAAAGTGGAATTTAGGCCTGGAGTATAATTACTTTGGAATATTCACTACAGTAGGCCTGAATACTTGATATATCTGTAAACAGTTTCATGTCCACCAATTCCCACAGAATAACCATAGGGTTTCTAGCTAGGTCTGACATCACGGCACATGTGTTATAATGTTCAGTCTGACCACAAAAATTTGCTAAAATCCTATTAAACTTATTCCCTTGATCAGGGGTGACATAAGAACTGTCTGGAGAGGAAAAGGAGCTGCTTCCCATGTGTTGATATGGGAAATAACCCAGGAGGCAGGGATTATTTTACATTTGGGCAACTGGCTTTGTGGGAGTAGGACAGGTGAATGGGTTAAACCTGAAACCTTCTGTCTGCTTTTTTCTTCAGTTCCTGAGTAATGTCACTAGCTCAAAGAGTTTCCATTATTTCTTTGAGTGCTCTTTACCACAAAGTTGGATGTAAATCACAGTCACCGGAGGAAACTGTCTAGTTGCCTCTTTTATTAAACCACTTGTCCTTGCAGTAACATTTCTGTATGATTATTTTTGCCCCAGTTAAAAGTTTTTCATGTGAAGTGACAAGTATGATAAATAGAGGAGAGTGAAGTCATTGAACAGATAGAAGGTTTAGTGGTCATTATCCACTCTTTGAGCTGGGTAGATTATTTAATCAAGGGTTTCTTAGAGCTGGGAAAATTATTTAATCATGAGTATGAGTCATATTGTACCAGTGTGATTTAGTTGCTTCCCAACTTCATTTGAAATTAGTGGTAATAGCAATAATGATTGATTGATAGATAGATAGATAGATAGATAGATAGATAGATAGAAGTGCTTTCACGAGAAGCCTATGAGTCAATAAGGTGCTGTGAAATTTATAGATTTTTCCTCATTTTACTGTACTTTTGTTTTAAATTGTACATATATCTTATATGTGTTAAAATTTCTGTTCAAACAGGATATGAAATATCTTCACTTTCAGCTAATAGACAAGTTTGCATTAGTTCTTTATTTCCCTTGCTGAATGTGCTTCTTGTACTAATTGAAGAATAGGCAGTAGAGTTGACTGTTTCTCTACATTTTCACTTCTGGTTTCATTAATTGTACATTGCAACATGTCCATCAAAGTGAAGAATACTTAAGTCTGTGGTGGTATTTTTTCCTCCAAGAATTGTTTGATTATCAACTGATGCACATAAACCTTGTTTCCAAAGTTAATTTGTTATGAGCGGTCATCAGCCTACTTCACTGTTAGAGTGACTCTAGTATAGTTTTCAAGGTGTGCAAGCTATTCAAAGAGTGCTTTTCCATTCCCCCCCCCCCGCATTTTCATGTCTCCTGAATTCATGTCCAACACTCTATCCCAGGAGTTGTCAAACTTTTTTAGTTGGAGGCCAGATCACACTCCCTCAGACAGTTTCAGGGGCCAGATGTCCATTTTGCCCTTTCTCTACCACATGACCCTTCCTAGTGTGGTGGAGGCACCATGAAATGGCACCACGGGCTGCAGTTTGAGAATACTTGCTCTATCTGTTACACTACACTGTATTTCAAAAAGAAAAAGTGTTTACAGAGAAAGCCTGTAGAAGTCCTATTGAGCTCAATGGGCAAAATCATGCTTGTTGTTGTTTAGTTGCTTAGCAGCTAATTGTTTCTGAACATACATTTTCTCCCTGAAAGTCATTATTTTAATCTATTGATGGATGTGTCTCTGGTGATTCAATAAGCTGACCTTGGCATGAAAAAATATGTTGCTTGGTATCGTAAATTAACCTAGAGTAGCCCCATTGAATCAATAGGGATTCAGTGAGTGACTTCTTGAAGTTCAAATGGATCTAACATAATAAGGTACAGTTAGAGTAGGCCTATTTGAATCAATGGGACTTATGGAGAAGGTAATACACTAAATAGCCATTGATACTGTAGTGATTTACACTGGCATTTTAGCTGGTGATAGTTGTTTTCAGGAAGCAAGGATAAGATTGCTGCCAAAAAGAACTGTGTAGAGATAATTAAAAAATAGAGTATTTTGAGTGGATTTTTTCTGACAATTATCTATGCATATTTCTATAGGTTTTCCACATAGGCCATAACAGCTTAATAATGTAGTTAAGAAGCAATTCTTACCAATTTCAAATTCTGGAAATTTGTAATAAATAGAGAACAATAGGTTATTTAATGAATAAGTGGGTGAAATATTGAGAAAAAATAAGTATGAAAACTAGGATAAGATAATAGCATTTCACTTTGTCAGCATCTGGGAGTATTACAAATAATAAATTGTAGATTTTCAGGCAACAGAGCATGACTCTGTCTTGCCAGTTGCAGTTGTATCACTGACACAAATTATCCTTGACTGTTACTATTAAAAAAATACAGTTGTACCTCGCTTAAAGAGCACAATGCATTCCACAAGATTGCTCTGTAAGCGAGTTTGCTCTTTAAGCGAAACACCATTGTAAGTGACCAATTGTGTGCGGGGGGGGGGGGTTGCGAACCCCAATTTATTTGTAAAGCGAGTTTTTGGTTGGTTTTATTTGTTAAGCAAAGCGAACATTCAGAGAAAATTCTGCTCTTTAAGCGAGTTTCTCTTTAAACGAGGCACTCTTTATGCGAGGTTTGACTGTACTTCCAAAAACTTTTTATAGTCTACCTGTTTTCATTCAATGTTTCATGGGACAAGGGAGGGAGAAATTATTTGTTTGTTGGAATGAAACATTGAAGATTCCAGTCTCCCCCCCCCCCCCAGAAAATTATTCAGGAATTGCTAAAGTTCTTTCTGGTAAGAGGACTTTTATTATCCTTTAGTATCCTACTCTGAACTTTTGCTTGCAGACTAAACATGATAGAATTTGAGCTAATAATTATTGTTTTTAAATTTCAGCCCAGGTACAAAATTACTGAATGAGACTCACCCTTTGTAATGTAGTGTGCCAATATTATCCTATTTTTCTGGGTTGTTCAAATACTTTGATGAATACATAACATTTCCAAATAGAAATTAACTGAATAACTAGATTTGGTTCTGAAATGAACAAAATTTGCAAATAGTTTGTCTGCACATTTTATTTGTGTCAGTTAAAAAATAAAACAAAAAAGCTCTCTTGGGTTTCCAATGTAAATTGATTACAATTCAACTTGGATCTTGGGCACATATTGAATAGGGTAAGGCTCAGTTTGCTCCAGATTAAATTTAAAAATCATTTCAAAGTCCCCCATTGGCCTCCAAATTGGATCAAGGGAGCAACACATTTCTGTAGAAAAGTCCTATTTCTTAACATAGTAAATCACACCAGAATAGCCCTATTCAATCTGTGAGATTTGCTGAGTCTACATAAATTCCATGGATTCTAATAGGCCTACTTTAGTTATGACTACTACACTAAGGCAACTAGTGCATACCTGCTTAAATCCATGGAACATATAGAGGAATTGACTCATGAAATTCCCATTAATTCAGAGGACCTGCTGTGGTATCACCTACTACACTAAGCAACAGGAATTCAACCATTAAGTATGAAAGAGTGCAGTGCTTGTTATGTTTTCATTCAGTTCAACTTCCTGATTTTAAGCTATCCAATACCAATTCCACATGCATATGCACAAACATAACTATATGCATATATTCACACATAAAAATACATATACATTGTGGAGACCGATTGTTTTTATACTGGAGACTTTGATGGCAAAGTATGTTCTGGTTTCTTTTAAATCATTACCTTAACACTGTAGGCACGCTTTACCCCTTTGTTTCCTCATGAATAAAAGCAGAACGACTCACCCTCACTTTATGCTCTAGAGAAGGTTGATATGATCAAAACCATATGTGTGCTTGAATTTACTAATTTGCAGAATCTACAGTGTTGATTAATTAAAACAACCTTGCATAGTGCTGTTTTATATAAACTTTTTTATTTTGAAATACCTTCTGCTTGTACTACTCTGTTTGTCACATGCTGCCTCAGAGCCAAGCCTATTTGAGTGTTCTAGTCTAAAGTATTGTATCAGAGTTGGTGTTTTTAATTGCATTTTAACAGGGAGGAAAGAGTGGGAAACAGAAATGGGGGAGGGCATTATGGAGAGATAACGGGGCCAGAGATGGGGCAATGAAACAAGATACATAATAAGAAAACAACAACACATACCATGTTTCTGGTTATGGTTAAAATTATATCTCTAGTCTGAAAATCTGGATATGTTTTACACTTGACTTTTGTAAAACAGAGACCAGAGGTATTGTTGGACTTGTAAGACCAACTAGTTTTTATTTTTTGTATGTCTGAGCATGCTTTTTAGACGAATGACTTTATGAATGAGAAGAACTGGTTAATCTTTCTACATGACATCAGGTTTTTTCTTTGCTACAATAGGTTGGCATAGTAATAAGTTTCTAGAATCCCCCCCCCCCTGTTTTTGCACAGCTCTTTCTACTAGGTGGAACTGACTGATATTATGATGTAAAGTAAATTCAATATGATCTTCTACAACAGTTATGTCATTACTGAGAGTGGTAGGTAGTCACTGATTAAAGGCTTCCTTCTGTAATTTTGGGGTACATACAGCTTTGTTGTATTGTGAACACCACAAATCTTAAAAGGAAGTCTTTAATCAATGACAATCTGCCTGTACCTCTTCTTTGGTTCTCAAGACAATAATTTGAAAGGAGAATTTAGTTAACAAATTCTGAAATTAAATAAACCCAGTCTTTCTGAAAATAAAAATAAAATAAAATGTTGTTTCCTTGGAACAATGTGGGAACCAGTTAAACAGGGAAAATGGCAGCTTAAAATCTATCTCATCCTGTTGCAAAACAGATAGTGTGTTTTACTTCTGCTTCCGGTAGGAGGAACCACATGACTGGCCCATGGCCCAAAAAGTTTGGGCACCCCTGATCTACTTCATGTCTGGTCAGTGAGTTTAACAGTTTAGGTCAGTTGGTACATCTGCTTTGTCCCCTTTTTTTCACAGAGCAATTGCAATAGCTGGAACTTGTGTCATTTTGATTAAGCTTCTCACACCTGCTGGGCTTTTTTTTTTTAAACACAAGACAATAAATCTCAGAAGTGCTTCATAGCAGAGAACTTGCCACCTGTTCTGAAGAACTTTGCACTTCTAAGGGAATTCTGACCCTGATCCCAATTTTAAAGAGATCATGTCTTCTTCCATGTCTAGGTCAAGGTGAGTTAAAAAGATGAGTTCTTTAAGTCTGTTTTGAAGGCTCATTTCCCATAAAACTTATTTTTGTGTTGATAACACCATGGTGCAGAACATTTAAATGTACACAATTACATGAAACTGCCACATGCTCTTCTGTGTCAGTCAGTGTTCAATAGACAACTAGGAGTATGTTTTTACTGTCTGCATTTTTATGCGTAATGAAATACAATTGTACCTGCAATTTTTTTTTGCACATTATTACATTCTTATTGTTTGCCATATGGACAAAAGTAAAAGCTAAGTCCTGTGTGATGTGACCTTTATGCTATACAACAGGGCTTCCCAACCTAATTCCCATGGGCTGGACCTGGCCTGTGACACCATTCCATCTGAGCTGTCACTGCCTCCGCTGCACCCAGAAGTAGAAGCAGCCATTTTATGTCAGCCATAAAATGCGCCCATGCATGCATAAACACGCCCATGGCTGTCATAAACAGAGGTGGGGCATTACAACAGCCATAAAAGTGCCCGCTTCCACTTTGAGGGGCATGTTCTGGCCTGCTCAGCTGTCTGGAGGAAGTGATCAGGTCCATGCGATAAAAAGGTTGGCTACCCCTGCTATACAATGAATAATTTTGACCAGGGACTGTTTTTGTAAAGTGGATGGTCTTAGCTGGCTCATAGCCTCAAAGATTAAAAACACTTGGAGTCCTTATGCTGCATATTGAAAACACTCTTGCCAAAGGGGCTGCGTTCTAACTACTGCTCAGTAGTTAATAAACTAATAATTCTGATTTAATCTGATAATTTAAAATGGAGCAGTGCAGGTCATGCATTCCTCACATGTAAATAGTCTGCATATAACATCTAACTTGTTTGGAGAACTATGTGGAAATTTAAGTGTTGTGTATGGTCTGTAATGATCAGCATAAGTAGTTTTGAACCTTTCAAGGGGTTTTCTGTTACATTTTATTTTTTAAAAAAGTAACATGGTCAACAAACATTATTTTTTGCTGTAGGCAGCCATAGATGATACAATGTGTTACAATATAGTTCTATCTGTCTGTGTTATTTTTATCCTGAGGCATGTAAGAAAGAGACAGACACTTCTTCCTTGTCTAGGCCAGATGTGAAGCTGCCAAAATGAAGGCACCTGTTGGTAAGCTTAAGTGGTGTTAAATAGGCCATAATTCTTCTTAATGAAAAAACAATAGTACATTTGCATTAAATAAGAGAGAGTTCAGGAGATGGTTTTAACCCTCTTTAATAAATGCTTAGAAAGATACCAATAATCTCATAATTACTGAATAACTGTTTCTTCTAGGTAGAGTCAGGTGCGAAGGGCTTACCTTTATGGGGTTTCTGCAGCTCTGCAGGGTTTATAATATACTGTATAGCAGTCTCATAAGCAGGTTAGACATTCATGGTCAAAGAGTTTTCAGGGCAGTGGCTTTGATGTAGTAGCAGTACTGGTAGCCTACCTTGTGATAGAGGCAGAAAATTAGAAGGGGGAAACAGGCATTTTTTGTAGTGCTGTTATCTGAGAACAAAAAAGTAAAGTAGTTCAGAATTTCCTGTATGTACAGACAAACCTTGCTTAACAAATGTTTCGCTTTGCGAAAAACTCGCATAGCGAGTGGGTTTTTCAAAAAGTGATCCGACTCGCATAACAAAAATTTTCACTATGCGAGTCAGATTTCCCCTATGGATATGCTCACGTTTCTATGGGGGAAAACTCGCATAACAATTTTTTTTTTGCTATGCGAGTCCAACTTGCATAATGAGCGTTTCTATGGGGAAAACTCGCATAACGAAAAAAATTCACGATGCGAGTTTTCCCCCTAAAAAAGCTCGTTATGTGAGTTTTTTCATAGGAATTTTAGCTATGCAAGTCTGACTCGCATAGTGAAAAACTCGCATAGCGAGCAGCCTTGCAGAACGAATTAAATTCGTTATGCGAGATATTACTGTATTATGAAGAAAATGGATAGTACTTCATTTTTTCTACCTGTTTTAACAAATGTTCTGTTTTACTTTTAGTGAGAGTATTAAAATTATATGTTCACTAAAGTAGCAACTTGCCTGTTTTCATTAGGCATTTAAGATATCTTCCCTAGGCAGCAGAGAAGCATTGAATAATGTTGGTTCTTTTCATCCATGCCCAGTTCAGCTAACAAATGCCTGTTAACACATAGGCCAGTATTAATTTTTATTTGTGGGTTGCATTTATATCCCAGTTCTCTACCAGTGAGCTTAAGGGCTGTGATGTAATAGCTCTCATCCTCCTTTTGTCTTCACAACAACTGTATGAGGAAGGTAAAGAAAAGTGTCTGGCCTAGGGACTCATTGAATGAGTCCCATGAACTGTGCTGAATGAGATGAACTGTAGTTCTTAGGGAGGGAAAATCCCCAAATATGATGGAAGTGTCTACAATGAGCTGGGAATTTTCATTCACATTAGGTAACTCCTGCATCTAACCTTTGAATTTGTAAAAATTAGGAAATATAAACACTACTTCTTCTTTCATGTCCTAATCAAAACCTGGACTGCCAAAATGAAGCCACCCTATTTGCTTTGTCATTGGCCAAGTGCAAGTCCTCATTGGTGCAAGTCCCTGGCAGCAATCAGCAGACCAGCAAATGGGCCAGACTCTATGTCTCTCCACATTCACTGAATATAACACTGAAAACAGTGCAGTTTTTCTTTTGAACTATAAGTCATTTAAGTCTTTTTGCATGGGAAAATATTTTGTTTTAAATATAAGCTGCTGGATTCCGCAGATAGCAAATGTCTGACATTTTCTTTAGTCTATTCTGTAGATTCTGTATACATTCTATATACACTAATGTGCTTGCTAGTCTGAATGTGACTGTATTTGGTCCAGATACATTTTCCAATTCTTTCCCTGACAGATAGCAGTAATAAATAATAGATCAAAGTAATGACATTATTTTATATTCCAGCCTTCAGATGTTAGCAGAAGAAAGCCCAAGAAACTTTATAAACAGAGAAATCTGGGGTGGGTATAGGAATTGAAAATAGAATGAGGTTTACTCTGAGAATAGTATCAATGCTTACAAAACAGGAGCTATAGACTGTAGGCAAGATGCTGCTGACAAATTTCATACAAATAAGAGTACATGGTTGAAGGGTATATGGGAATATAAAAGCTCTTTTCAGTTGGATTAATTTATATATCTATTTTTAGAAAAACTTTTGACTAATATGTAATGAATTACAGTGGTACCTCATACAATGATTTTAATCCATTCCATGGGGCTCGTTGTTGTATGAAACAATTACGATATGATGCATGCATCGTATAGCGATTTTTCCTGTGGGATGCATCGTACAATGATTATTTTTTTTGCTAAGTGGTTTTTCCCATTGAAAAATTGTGCTATGATTTTTTTCCATACTGCATGACGGAATGGGCGCCCATCTCTGTTCCAGCTCCTTCCAACCTAGCAGTTCAAAAGCAAGAAATTGCAAGTAGATAAATAGGGACCACTTCAGTGGGAAGGTAAACAGCATTCCATTCGCTTTGGTGTCTAGTCATGCCTGCCACATGTCCATGGAGATGTCTGCAAATGCACACAGCACTGGCTCTTCGGCTATAAACAATCTCTGTTTATAGCCGAAGTTTATAACACTGAACCCTAGAGTTGGATATGACTGGCTTTCAAGCAAGGATGACCTTTACCTTTAAGCATGCATACAATACTAGTGTAAATGACACTTGAAGAGGGTGAGGTTTTATTTCATTTTCTGTTTTTTTAATTTTATTATAGGATTCATAGTTGGTTCACTTCGTTTCAACACATGGCTATCTGCTGAGTGGTTTTGTTCATGGATTTCTTGATTATACTTCCTCAATGACTAAATATCTTTCTATTATAATTTGTCTGCATTCTTGTTAATACTTGCACAAAACTGTGTTGTATATCAAATATTCTAAATTATCTGTTTTAAAATATAACACAGATCAAATTGTAGGTAAAGAAATATAGTCCCAGATGCCAGCTCTGCCTCCAGATTTGATCTGGCAACATCACTTCAATTTCACACACATCAAGGGAACTTTTATTGGTCCATGTCTACTGTGATCTAAGCCATCTCTTGGCAACAATGTCCTTCTGTGCTCTAGATAGGATAAGTGGGACAATCTATGCCCAAAAGAATTAAAAGAAATACATTGACATCTGGAAATCATATCATTATCTGCTGTCATTTCTCATAGCTTAGGTCAAACTACCAACCAATGATTACCATTTTTACAGAGCAAAGTTCATAAATGAAAAATCTGAAAGGCAAACTCATTACATAATGTATATGCCACAGTGATTATGTTGCATCTATCTACTAACCATTTGCCACTTTCAAAGAACAAAGCTTCACAAAAATAGATTTGAACAACAGTCAGGGATTTCTAGTCATTATAGAAAGTGGGGAAAGCAACACTAACTCACATGATTTGCAATTTGTACCAGCAATGTACTATGTACTAACCAATGATTGTCTTTCTACATACCTACCTAGTAATAGAGCATGTATACATTATTAGGGAATGAGAGGTTGTTTTTTAATTTGTTTTAATTTCTTTTGTTCTTTAATTTTATTTTGTTCTTTTAGTGTTTTTAGTGGTGTACAGTAATACCCCGGATAACATTATGACTTGGTTCCACAAGTCATGACGTTATCCAATTTTTAGCGTTGTCTGATGCATGCATCGAACAACGCTAAAAAAAAGCCCTGACTTCAGGGACAAACCGCTTTAAAGGCAGGCAGGGAAGAAAGAGACCTCCCTGCCTTTAAAGCCACCCCCCACGCGCAGCGGTCTCTGCGACTGCAGTAGGGTCGGGGAAAGCGCCTTTCCCCCGACCCTACTGCAGTCGTAGAGACTCCTTGTCTCTTTCCCTCCCTGTATTTAAACTACAGGGAAGGGGGAAAGAGAGAGACATGATTGGTTCTCTAGAGAACCAATCACATCTCTCTCTTCCCCTTCCCTTTAGTTTAAAAACAGGGAGGGAAAGAAAGACAAAAACAGTTCTCTCCCTCCCTGTACTTTAAATACAGGGAGGAAAAAAGACACAATTGCATTCGCACTTTGGTGTCTAGTCATGCCTGCCACATGTCCATGGAAATGTCTGCAAATGCAGACAGCACTGGCTCTTTGGCTATAAACAGAGAGTTCGCGATCGTGTCTTTTTTCCTTCCTGTATTTACACTACAGGGAGAGAGAGAACTGCTTTTGTCTTTCTTTCCCTCCCTATATTTAAACTATAGGGAGGGGAAAGAGAGAGACGTGATTGGTTCTCTAGAGAACCAATCTCGTCTCTCTCTTTCCCCCTTCCCTGTAGTTTAAATACAGGGAGGGAAAGAGACAAGGAGTCCCTGCGACTGCAGTAGGGTTGGGGGAAAGGTGGGTGCTTTTCCCCGACCCTACTACAGTCGCAGAGACCGCTGCGGGTGGGGGGTGGATTGGGTTGTTCTACCCAAACCACCCCACACCCGCAGACCATTGCATCGGATAACGCTAAGAATCATTATCCAGAATCGTTATCTGATTGCAAGTTTTTTCCAAAAAACTTCCATCGTTATCCTATTCTAGCGTTATCTGATGCAATCGTTATCCGGGGTATTACTGTATTACATGCCAGTTGTGCTCTGCCCTGAGTTGCCTGTGTGATTAGGGCAGAATATAAATTTGATAGATAGATAGATAGATAGATAGATAGATAGATAGATAGATAGATAGATAGATAATCTTACTGAGGAATTTGACTCAATCGGCAAAACTAACATTAAAATATAGCAGTCTTTAAGGTTCTGCTGCCATTTCTTCTTCCTCACGCTTCAATTAGCTAAAGGGAATTTATCATTCTGCTAGATAGAATGATTTCAATTTTATAACAAAATGAGAATTCTGCCCAGGTTAGAACTGTAAAAATCTGATAGGTGCTATTAACTTTTACAATAGCAGAAATGTGTGCCTGCACACGCTGGGATGGTGAAAATTTTAACCCCTTAGTATGTCTTACTGCTATGTCTTCCTTCCCTCTGCCATTTAGCATGCTGCTCAGCAAGGTTAGCAGCAGCTGTGAGCAGAGTAGCATCATCATAAGGTGCCATTTCTTTACATTGTCAAGTGCAAAGTGCACTTAACTGTCAGGTGTCAAAAAGGCAGAGAAACATTCACATTTGCCCAGAGTCTTTCCCTTGTGGCAAATCTTCTCCACTCTGAATTTGCTCTTAGTCTGCCACCAGTCAATGGGTTGATATACATGCTGTCCTGTTAAACTGTTGGTCCCTTGGCAGATGTCTAGACAAGCTGGCAACAATTAAAGCTGGATGGTTTAAACCAGCTTGAGCTTCATGGTGATTGGGTTGTTGAAGAGATATAAAAATGTAGAGTCAGAAGGGATTAATTCATCTTATGTTTGTCCTTGCAGTAAATAAGAGGCACTAGGCTAATATATATTGGTATAGTAACTTTCTTTGACACTAGGTTTGTTGGTCCCACACTAACCAGGTTATAGATGGGAGAAATGCCTTATGGTTTATTTGTATATGTCCTTTCTTTCTGTTCCTACTTTAGTGCTACAGGATTTCTTACAGGATTGTAAGCTATATTTTTTGGATAAAATTGTCTGATAAATTTTTGTAACATGCAGAGAAGAAAAGAAAGGACTGCTTTAACATCATGATGGAGAAATAAAGAACAAAACTGACTTTATGATATTGATGAGGACCTTGCTGCCCCTACCCCTGTGCCTACACCAACTGCCAGGAGAAGAAGAAGCCAGGGCAGGATGAGGACCTTGCCACCCCTACCCCTGTGCCCCGCCCAACATATTGTAATGTAATGTAATGTATTGTCTGTAAGCCGCCCTGAGTCGCCACGGCGAGTGGGCGGCAATATAAATTTGAACAAATAAATAAATAATAAATAAAAATAAATGGGGGCATTGGCTAAAATCCTCTTGCACAGCTCCTTGTGTGCATTAGGAATAATGCCATGTGCAGGGGCAAATAGGTAAAAGTAAAGATCACCCTTGCTCGAAAGCCAGTCATATCCAACTCTAGGGTTCAGTGCTCATCTCTGTTTCATAGCTGAAGAGCCAGCGCTGTCTGCTTCTGCAGGCATGACTACACACTGGAGTGCACAGAACACTTTTTACCTTTCCACTGAAGTGTTCCCTATTTATCTACTTGTAATTTCTTACTTTTGAACTGCTAGGTTGGCAGGAGCTGGGATAAAGACAGGAGACCATTCCATCCTTCAGTATTCAGGTATCGAACTGCTGACCTGCCACCTTCCAGTCAGCGTCTTAGCCACTTGAGCTGCTGCTGCTACTAAAAGGCTTTATTCAGTGATTCTGGAGTGCATGTGGTTCATACAAAGTGTGACAAGTTTATGTATATCCTAGAATCATGAAACAAAGCATTGGTCAGGGGCATGGGTTTCTGGCAGAAAAGATGAATGCCTAGGACACAAGAAAACTAGGTTAACAGGCTGAACAGTAACCATATTTCAGTCCAGAGGGCAAAACCAAATCAAGCCTGGGAATAAGGATTAATCCAGATGATGAAAACATAGCTCAAATGAGCCAGAAGCTTGGAGAATGGATAAGGCTGAATAAAGGGAGCAAGGCAAAGATGGACTATTAGGAGCTAGGAACCAAGAACAAAGCAGGGAGACTTCAGGAGTAGGAAATCTTCTGAAAACTAGGAATATGGCAAGATACTGGTATGCAAATTCAGGTAATTGACATACCTGAAACCCTGGGGTTCTGATCATACAAACATTGTAAATGTGTTCAACGGAACAGATATAGCTTCAGAATGTATAAAGTGATTTTGAGATGATATATGTGTATGTGAGGATCTTGGGCACATGACTTAATATGTGTTTGCCCATTCCTGACTATCCATAAAGCTCTATAAAACTAGCTTTAGAAAATGTGGCTGATTAAAGTCCCTGATTAGTGAAGCTATGACATTATGGACTGTACTCAATCATAAATGAGACTGTAAATTTAACAGAGGAGATACAGATGGAAATGTAATATCTTTAGTACATTTGCTGCTGATTTATAGAAGCACTGAGTCCCTTTTAGGCATTATACTCTAAAAAAGTGGAGAACTCTAGTTCTGTTAGTTGAGAAAGATTTGAAATTTGTCATGTTATTTTGTAATCATGTTACTATTGCATGTTGGCATTATATATGTTGCAATATCTTTCTGGTAAATAGTTAAGTTCTGAATTTGGATTTAAGCCTTCTGGGTTAAAAATGTTGGAAGTGAAAAATAAAATAAAAAAGATTGGTTAATTGACAATCTAAGCTACAACTGTAAGGGTGAAAGGGAAACAAATATTTTATCCCCTCTGCTAATTCAGTGCTACAATGGGTCAACAAGGGGAAAAAACTTTTACACTTTCCCTCCTTCTGTAAAGAAGAAGGCAAATGGGTTGGGAAGTGGGGTAAGTATAATTTAGGCCACCCACATCCTCTAGCAACCTGAAAATGAGTGAGCCCAAGCCCTGCCCCATAAGGGGGAATCTTCATGTGCAATTGTTGTTGACCGCAACTTGATCTGTGTATATACAGTCATACCTCACATAATGAATTTAATTCATTTTGTGAGGCTGTTTGCTATGCGAGTTTTTTGCTATGTGAAACAAACTCGCATAGTGAAAATTCCAATGGAAAAACTCGCATAACGAGTGTTTCTAGGAGGAAAACTCGCATAGCAAAAAAAATTCATTATGCGAGTTTTCCCCATAGAAACGCTAGTTATGCAAGTTTTCCATAGGGAATGTCCGACTTGCATAGCAAATATTTTTGCTATACAAATCAGACTAGTATAGCAAAAAATATTTCGTTATGCAAGTTTTCTCCATAAAAACGCGAGCGTTTCCATTGGGAAAGTCGGATTTGCATAGCAAAAATTTTTGTTATGTGAGTCGGACCAGTTAGCAAAAAACCCGCTCATTATGTGAGGTTTTTCTTTTTCTTTTTTTTTTGCTAAGCAAGTCACTTGTTAAGTGAGGTTTGACTGTGCCAGGAAGCCTGGTCTTGGATGCCAGCTGGTTCTGGGCTGTCTTCGTCCTCTGAGGCAAGCAGGAAAAAGGCCACTGGCAAGAATTTGTATAAAGTAGATCTCAGCTTGCCATGAAGTGACCCACACGCTATGATCTTAGAGCCATCTCCAGCAGCACATATGAAATGAGACATGCAGGATTTAACACTAGGACTACAATGGACTGCCGTAGCCTTGAGGATACGAACAAGGTGCACCTTCTCAGGTGGTCCATCTGGCATGGCCTCTTCTGTCTCCATGACTGTTGGGTTCTAGAAAGTGGTTCCTTCTTCACTCATTTTGCCATTGAGCCCAGTATGATGGTTTCCAGTGGAATTTCCTCCACTGAGGGGACCATCACACCACTGTAGCCATTGGCCCCTTTAGGGAGTCAGGTTATTTACTGCCACCCAACACTCAGCATTGAGTCGCTAACTGTATGGTCTACTCCATTACCTTAGCGGGATGTCCAGCCAGACATATTCAGATGTAATAAATCTAAAGGATTTCAGAGCCTTTGGCCAAAACCACACAGGGAGCTTCATTGGGGAGAGTGGATTGCCATCTCCCTTGTTATGCTAATCCTACAGTTCTATCAGGAAATCTATTCTTAGTTTCTGCTCAGTAGAATTGCTGCTTAATCTGTTTTGTGTACTTTTTTTGGCAATGTCAGAGATTGAAAAGCAATTTGTGCCCTTATTGAAATATTATTTATTGAAAGTGCAAAGTGTGCATATTTAGAACTCCCATGTTTACTCTTTTTTAAAAGTAAAGCTTTCTTGAGTTGTTTCTTGGTGTGTATTTATGTATTAAAGGACATTATGAGTTTATTGCTAATATTGTTTCATATTACTAGTGTTTCTGCATGAGAGGATTGTACATGGGAGTATTGTATTTATTTGAGAAGGCTGCTGTTTGATCAGCTAGCCAACCTTTGCCCACACCTTCTAGATGGCTAACTATTCTCTTTCTGACTAACATCTATAGACATTTCTAGCCTGTAAAGCAGGGATGTAAATACCCAGTGTTTATTCCCATGTAATTGCTAGTGGGTGAGATTGCTTTTTCTAATAAGAAACACATTTCTGCTTAACTGGTTGCCTCATCATGAGAGCTCTGTAAGCATATACAGCCTAAAGCACTTTGGAGTCATTTTCAGACCTCTGCTCAACTTTCAGAGATGTAGCTGACTTTTCTATAGTGGGGATATATGAAATATAGGATTTATATTTCCAGCCTTTCTCCACCATGAATTTAGCCCTACATGTGGATAGGTGACTTCGTACTTAGGGCTTGTAAAATTATCTAAAAAATAAATATTTCACAACTGTTTCTTAGAATATTGTTCAAAAGGCATAGAACCAAAATTATAGAGGATCTCAAATGCATGAGAGTAAATATGATATATGAGTGGTCAGACAGTTTACATCTTTGACAGTTGCCATAGGATAAGTGATGTGTCAACAGAATGTGGCACTTCAATAAACAATGGTCTACTTAAGTCAGTGGCTAAGACGTTGACTTGGAGGCGGAAGGTCTGTAGTTCAAAACCTGAGTACTGCATGACGGAATGAGTGCCTGTCTCAGTCCCAGCTCCTGCCAAACTAGCAGTTTGAAAGCAAGAAATTACAAGTAGATAAATAGGAACCCCTTCAGTGGGAATGTAAACAGTGTTCCATGCACTTTGGTGTCTAGACCTGCCTGCCACATGTCCCTGAAACATCTACAAACACAGACAGTGCTGGCTCTTCGGCTATAAGCAGAGATGAGCCTTGAACCCTAGAGTCAGATACGACTGGCTTTTGAGCAAGGGTGACCTTTATCTTTACAGTAGTAATACAAGAGAAAATAAAACATCAAAGGTTTTCTGTGCTGACTTCATTACTTTTTAAAAAAATACATAAAACAAGAAAGAATTATTGTGGCACAAGAAGCAAGGAAGCCTCCAGCAGTTTATATTAAATAGGAAGCTAATTTTCACAAACTATATAAAGTTTTAAGTTAGATTTTGTCCCCAATTATTCTCAATAATAGGCTGAAATGCTTTTTTAGTACTCCTTGGAAATGTTTCATTGATCATAGTAGGATTTCTGAGTAAACATGTATAGGTCCTGGTAGTTAAAGTAAATTGCTTTACTTATTGACAACTATTGTATCTGAGCATACATGTTATGATCACTGAGCCATCTTTATTGACAACTATACTTTCATATTCTTCTGTGTAACAGAATCTTGTACTTTGGATTTATTATGAAACAGCTCCTTTAAATATAGCTCCTTTATGTTAATATGCTGTTTTAAATAAATAAATAAATAAATAAATATGAAGTGAAATATTTCCATTGTAGAAATTAAACAACTGATGAGATACAGAATTCATTCCAGGTAAAAATGTGGTGTTGATATTTGTTTTAATATTTAAGACAATATTCTGTCAATTATTAGGCAGTAATTTGAGCATTATGTGCATTGGTTTTGTAAAAACAAAATTACCCATCTGTTCACAATTTGTACTTTCATCAAGGAATTAAAATGGCAAATTAACTGTAGTTCCAGTTTTTACTAAGCTTTCAGTAGCAGAATAAAGGACTCATAATTTTTTGGATAAGAATACTTAAAAATGATTATGATTAAACAGATTTCTAAAACATAATACAGTAAAACCTCAGATAACACTAAAACTTGGTTCCACAAGTCTTGGTGTTATACGATTTTTAGTGTTATCCGATGCATGTTAAAATCCTATGGGATCCATAGAGATACATTGTAACCACACAGGCTTTAGCGGTTGTTATCTGATGTATCCCATAGGATCTTAATGTTATCCGATGCAATTCTTCCCCCCAGATTGCTTAATGTTATGCGATTTTAGTGTTATTCGATACTAATGTCATCTGAGGTATTACTGTACTGTACTGTATATATTGCCAAATGAGTGGTTTAGAAATGCAATACGTAAATAATACTTGTGTTGCATTCAGAGTGAACAGAGTGAATAAGCAAATTGATAACAGTATTAAGTGTGAACATCATTCATGTACTCATTTAATTTGTTCAGTTAACTTATGAATTGCTTTGAGTGCACAAAGTAACATACAAATGAAATAGTTTTCAAAACATGTAAATATATCAAACTACAATAAAGAAGCAAAGAAAATATTTACAGAATACTAGCTGTTAAAGCTCAGTGGAGCAGTGTCTTCACTAGCTATCTGAAGGAGACTAAAGGCAAAGCTCTTCAGCAGCTTCAAAAAGATATACTTGTGTGGGTCAAATTCTACATGTTTTAATCATCTTGAACTTTATAGTGTTACTGTCAGATGAATAATAATTTCTTCCTCAGAATGTTTGAAATAAGAATACTGTACATTAATTTTGAATTGTCAGAATCCTGTTGTAAATTGCAAGATTGTAGATCCATTGAATCAGTGAGGATTTGATGAATCAATCACTCCATACTCCAGTTGATTTAAATGAGCCTGTTTCTAACCACAACTTACTGTGCTAAAGTTGAAACTAGAGTAGCTCTTTTGAATCATAGGAACTTATAGAGGAGTTGACTCATTAAATCCTCATTGATCCAATGTGCCAACAATAGCTCATCTTAATAGGCTAAGCAACAGGATGTTGGCTATTGTTCATAAAATGAATTATAAAGGAATGACACTTTTCAATATTGTACAAAGTGGCTATATTTCTTCTTCATTGATCATAATATAAAATAACATGAAACAATTGCTGCTGTCACAATTACTGTAATTAGCATTTTTATCTTCGCCAGCAAATATGAATTACATGAGAAGTTCACTTCATGTCTATTGCCAGATAGTGATTTCTACTTAACATGTTCCTTTCCTCAAGGGAAATATAACTTTGTACTGCTTCACCATAGTTGAACAGACTACAATTTAGAATTTCAGATAGTGTTATTAGTATGCCATGTCAGGTATGTAATAGCATGAGTATAGACTTGCTAATGAAATTTGTATAACCTGAATCAACCCTAAAGCAAGTTTTAGCACATGGCTTCAGAAGTGACTGCAGTGGCTCAAGTGGTTAAGATGCTGACTGGGAGGCAGAAGGTCAGCAGTTCAAAAACCTGAGGACAGTCAAACCTCGCATAAAGAGTGCCTTGCTTAAAGAATAACTCACTTAAAGAGCAGAATTTTCTCTGAATGTTCACTTGGCTTAACAGATAAAAGCAACCAAAAACTCAACAAATAAATTGGAGTTTGCAATCCACCCACCAGAAGTCACAATTGGTCACTTACAATGGTGTTTCGCTTAAAGAGCAAACTCGCTTAAAGAGCAATCCCGTAGAACATATTATGGTCTTTAAGCGAGGTACAACTGTACTGCATGAGGGAATGAGTGTCAGTCGCTGTCCCAGCTCCTACCAACCTAGCAGTTTGAAAGCAGGAAATTGCAAGGAGATAAATCGGGACCAATTCGGTGGGAAGCTAAACAGCGTTCCATGCATTTTGGTGTCTAGGCATGCCTGCCACATGGCCATGGAAATGTCTGCAAATGCAGTCAGTGCTGGCTCTTTGGCTATAAACAGAGATGAGCCCTTAACCCTAGAGTCAGATACAACTGGCTTTCGAGGAAGGGTGATCTTTACCTTTACCTTAGAAGTAATTCCTAAAGTTTCAACAAACATCCCACCCAGAAGCTTCACTTGCCATCTTGTGTCCAAACCAACTTTTAAAACTCTGCTATTTCATCACATTTTCACAAAGTTAACTTCTTCTTCCGTGTCTAGGTCAGAGGTGAAACTGCTACAATGAAGCCAACGTTTAGTGAGTTAATTCTACAGTTCTTTTAGCCTGATCTAGTGTGAGAAAAATTAGCCAGCACAAGGTGGCCATTGTCCAGGGTACGCCTGATTGTGGTTCAAAAATACCACAATTTTCAAGGCGGCTGTTTCTGTGTACCCGGTGGTTCACTACTAACATAGTTTGACTTGAATTCCACACCTGGTTACTGATAGTTTTAAACAAAATTCAAACTAGGACAGAACTGTGAAGAGTTGGATATAGCAAGTGCTGTCATTCCATGGGCACATGATCTTGTTGACTTGGACTCTAGCTGTTCTAGATCAACATACAACAATTCAGAGATTTCTCTGCTCCACCCATACATTTGCTGTGACGAGCTTTTGTGTTATACTTGTTAAATCCTCCTGGAGAAGCCTTAAAGTAGTAACACATCATCCCACTTATCGAAAGCTGTAATGAAGATTCCCCCCCCTCCAATAGAGCTGTCTGTGAATAGGAATATAGTTGGATGAGGGTAAGATATTTGTGGGGGGAAATGGTAGAAACAATTGATTCAATTTATTAGATTGTTCAGCATTCTCATGCTATATATGCCATAGAATGGCTGAAGCTTTAAGTATTTGACCATTTGTAGGTATCTGTAGTAAATACTTGCATAATTAAAATTTTGAAATGTACTGTCTGTTTTAGCATGAGCCTTTGAAGTGTGAGAGAAGAGATATAAAAAGTGCTTCTTGTGAGCTCTACAGAGACATTTCTAGTTTCTGTGTTAGCCAGAGGCAACCTAGTCTTGATGAGCTGGCTGCCATTCTGACAAAGAATTTAATTTTCCAGGCCTCCACCCCATAGTTAAAATCTAGCTGACATCGACTGTTTGGTCATGTTCATTTCTTTGAAACAAATGTGAAGAGCTTGGCAAAATGCAGAACCTGACATAGGAGAAATAAACATTAATATTAATTGTAAGTATATATGCTCAACTTACATTTTATGGGTGGAAAACAAACATTTGCAAACGGCAGAAATATTGGAGAAATCTGAGATGAAATTTATTTTTGTGGCTCAAGTTGCCCAGCAAAGGGAGTCAAGGCTTACCATTCCCTCTGGACCCTAAAAGCTTGCAGCCTGAATAAGGTTAATGACTCAGCTCTTGGCAAATCTAGGATTATACACAGTGGTGGGCTGTTACCAGTTTGCACCGGTTCTCCAGAACCAGTTGTACCAATCCTGGGTGGTTTTCCGGGGGGGGGGGAGGTTAGAACCCACCCGGGTTTGTGTTGTTTTTTGAGGCGTCCGGTTCAGACGCCTCACCGGCAACCCATTTTTTAAAAATTGGAGCCAAAAAGGCTGCCTGGAACTGTGCATGCGTCAAATGGAGGTTTGACGCATGTGCAGTTCCGAGCAGCAGGCAGTGCCTGGTGAAGTGGCAGTGGCGGCGGCGGCAGCCTTTCCTTGCTGGGCTGCACCGTGCCACCAGGCCACTGTGCCGCTGCAGTGGTTTGCTGTCGTGCCACTGCACTGCCTGCCTGCCTGCCTAGTGCCTGATCCCCGACCCCAGGCCAGGTAAGTGACGGGTTTGTGTTTGGGGTGGGTGGGTGGGTTGATTTGTATTTGGGGTGGGTGGTTGAGTTGGTTGAATATTTTAATTATAATGTGTATTTTTATTTAATTATTATTTATTTTATTTTATTTTATTCTTTGACTCCACCCACAACATCATGACTTTGGTTCTGCCCATGATGTCATGATGTCATGACATCATGATGTTGGCTCCACCCATGGCATCGGCTCTGCCCACAGTGGGGTAGCAAACATTTTGACAGCCCACCACTGATTATACAGCAAAAATAGCTTTTAGTTTGGTTCACATATCGTTTTGTGATGCTCTTTGGTCATGCACATGTAATTCTTGTGCTAAAAGTCCTGTTCTGGAAACTAATTAAGTTCAAGAAATTACTATTAGAGTATATTGCTGGCTACATTTGAGGACTGGGCAGTTTGAAGGCATGTATTTTTAAAACTTCCTTTCTCACACTTTTAAGTTTTTGAGACCCCTAGGGTTTCTTTTCAGGCATGGAGAACACCTTTGGGAGCCTTGGAGCTGAGGTGGGTGCCTTTAATAGTAAAATAATAATAATCCATTGATTGGTCACTGCCAGCAATCCTGATCCTGAAGGTAGCAATGGAACTGTCATTTTTAACTATCAAAACCTCTCCACTTGTCTTGAGGCTCCCAAAGGTGTTCCCCAGGCATAAGGGATCCCTAGGAAGCTTTGGAATGTAAAAGGGATTCATTTGGCACTTGGTCTGGGTGCATGGAGCAAATGATTTTGCCCAATATTTAGAAACAGATACATTATTGCAAGGTGAATTCTATTTCTGTTTATTCCTTTTTTTAAAGCAAAGTTAGAAAAGTAGGTATGTAAACCTTTTGCAGTGCAGTTATATACATATTTAGAAGGTGTTTCAGTTGAATTTGTTGTGAGTTACTTTTCAGGTAAGTGGGTATAGCACCACTGCTCAGTCTTTAGGTAGGTAAATGAGAATTTTCTTCTACTTGTGCTTTTATTATTGACCACTGTTCCATTTCCATTCCCCTCCCCCCCCAGCTCTTTCCTTCCTTGCCTTTGCCATACTCTGAGAAAGACAAACTTCATAGTACTAATAGGTAATGCTATGTGGCCTCCTTTTAAGGAATTTTTCAGGTTCATTGTGTGGGACAATGGAGAGGGGTGGAATGCAGTCAGTAGCTATGAGTCTGTCGGGAACTGTGCTATCACACTTTTTCACATTGTATGCAAAATGTGAGTTGCACACTCTAGTATTCCCATAATGTATTAATACAGTGTATTTCATATTTATGTGTTTAATTTAAATGAACAGTCAACTAAAATATACATAGTGATGGTGGTTCTGAATAACAGTAATTGACAAGAGAAAGCATGTGTGTTATACAGATGAAACTTAAGCATGTTTACATTTGAAATGTAATATGAATCCTTTTGTTTTTTAAAAGTTTTGTTTTGGTTCCATGAATCAAGAGGAAAAGGTGATTTCTTTAATCTGGCTGCAAAGTATGTAATTTTAGAGACTAGAAATGTAAAAAGTATGGAAAGGTGAAAATGTAGTAAAGTTCCACTGAATGACTTTTACAGCTCTGAGCTAATGTACACAGACAAAGAAACTCTTGTTTTCTTCTCTCCATTATATGTGTAATGAAAGAAAGGTGAAAATGAGGCAATCCTGTAAGAAGGATTAAGCTATTTTAAATTTCAGATAGAAAATTGCATTAAAATATAATTTTTATGTTGAGCATCTCATTTTTTGAATTAGTGCTATACTCATTTCTAACCATGGTGTTATCAACATTCACATTTAAAATAATTTGGAATTTCTTAATATACTGAAATAGAACAAGCTCCCTTCAAGAATGCCCCCACCCCCACTTAAAAAAAAAACACCACAGGTTGAGTAGATGACTAATAAATGCCTCAGAATAAATGAACTTGGATGCAAATAAACTTTTAAGGCTTCTTCTTGATTCACCACTGAAAACACATAAAAGTTTTCCAGTGTTATTTTTCCTTTGAAACATTGTTGGCTGCAGATGTTGTATGACTTCATTTCTTGCTCTAAGTTTGTATTCTCCTTGTGTAGAAATAAGACACAATTCTCATGTTAAATGTATCCTTCCTGTCCTGAGCTCTGCTCAACCTTTTTATACATTGATTCAGCTGACTCGGGGTCAGCAGAGTGGATGGCTCAGCAGGGACTTATTCCTTGCTGTCCCATGCCATAGTCCACTATTTTTAACTAGTGTACCACTTTCACCTTTTTAAGCAGTGAGACGGTCCATTTGCAAAGGAAATATTTTATACAGGACTCATCATTACTAATATAATGTACAAAATCCTGTTGCGTGATTTGTGCACATTTATATGTTTTGGTTAATTCCTCACAGGTAAATAAAGAGCCCATGCTACATTCATTGAGAGTTTGCATGAATACACCAAGTCATGGTGTATGTGCCCCTGAGACTCACAGCTGGGTCTCTTTGCTAATCAGGGAGGAATGGACTGGAATTTTGCTGATTAATACACAATGTATTTTGACCAATGAATCATTGGCTTTACTATGCTCAACTGGATGCTCTATTTGGATGTAAATATTCAACTTAAATGTTGTGGGCTCTTACCCTCTGTTGCTATGAAAAGCAACTTGGGATCAGAGTTAATCATTACTGATTTTTACTACTGTGTAAAAAGTATTGGGGTACGCAGTGGAACACATATTTGCTGTATTTATCTAGCAGTCTGTATCAAGTTGCTTGTTACTTTCCCTCAAGGCCTGACACACTTTGACTTGCCACAGTATCTGTGGCCTTGAAAAGCTATTGGCATACCTAAAGCACTTTTATGTAAACTTATGAGAAGGCAAATTAAGTGTTTTATTATTTCCAGGTGAAGTTTCATGCAGAAATAACTATGAACTTGGATCATTACCAATATACAGTTGTACCTCGCTTAAAGAGCATAATGCGTTCCACAGGATTGCTCTTTCAGCGAGTTTGCTCTTTAAGCGAAACATCATTGTAAGTAACCAATTGTGGGGGGATTGCAAACCCCAATTTATTTGTTAAGTGAGTTTTTGGTTGGTTTTATTTGTTAAGCGAAGTGAGCATTCAGAGAAAATTCTGCTCTTTAAGCGAATTACTTTTTAAGTGAGGTGCTCTTTATGCGAGGTTTGACTGTATTGCCCCCATTTAAAATCTAAAAAAAGTGTTTTTATCATGGAGTTGTGTTTTTATTGTGGAGTTCAGCAAACATCTATTGAAGTCTTAATTTCTGACATGTGACAACTCATCTTTTGTGATGAATTATAGGAAAATAAAATCAGTACAGTATGTATATTTAGCCTTAAAGAAAGCTCAGCAGATTTTGGGGAACTAACTGTAAGCATGAATTTCCATCAATTAGTTTTGAAGTGATTTATTTTTCATTTGTAGTATGGTATTATTTGTTCTAAACAAAACCAGCAAAGCATTATTTTCCTTGGAGGTGACTTTACTGAGCTCTGTAAATACTATTTAATTAAGAAGTTCTGAGTTGATTGATGGTGGCACACTCCCATACTCAAGGTACTATTTTCTCTTCAACTAGGCCTACCCCCCTCAGCACTTACTTTTCATTTAAAAAAAAACTATTACAGGGTGTCCTGGGCATCTCTGAAAATGCCCTGTTGTGACTATATTTTTTGCACATTTAGATAGATGTCTTCTAAATATCGAGTTCATCTGGGTTAAGGCAAGAGACAGGACTCTGTTCTGCTCTCTTTCTGAGGTCATAGGGGAAATTCATAGGTCAGGACTTTGCACTTAGTCTTATATAAACAAGGTTATGCACTAGTAGGTCTAATAATTGATCTGTCTTAAAAAAAAGTTTACTGAGTTTTGTTACATGTCTTCCTCTGTTTCTGCCAGTCAGAGAAAATTCATTGTAGAAGTACTTTAAGTGTAAGTTCGACTGCAGTGGAATAATGTGCTTACTTGTGAATAATGCTGGTTGAAATAAACAGTAGATATGTCTGAGGAAACATGCTATAGATATTTTTACTAGTAGTTTAATAAAACAATATGTAATTAATTTTAAAAGAACATTTTTAAAGGTTTGGTAAAAGAAAGACTACTTCTAAATAGTACTTAAAATATTAGCTATCCCCTTTTCCCCAAACAATTTTGTTTAGAATTGGTTTCTTTTTATGGATCCAGTCTTCAAGTGGTATAGACTAGAAAAGATTCTCATTTTATTGTCCTTCCATACTGCCTGGATTTATATCACTTTGCTAAAGACATTTTCTTGTGAAAATATCTGTAGACTATGATTAATTTTCCCTCTCTCATCCATATTTATCTATAAAGTAGAAAAGTATTGCCAGAATTGGTCTGCTTCACCCCTCTCTAGCTATTTGATGAATCATTTAGGAGAGTTTTTTTTTAAAAAAAAGTTTATCTGTAATTCTAGAATTCCAACTCAGAATCCTATATATGTTATAAGGGGCAAATGATACAATAGAGGAAATCCCCCCCCCCCAATAATTTTTGGATGCTCTTTCTATGGTCTTTTATTTGGAAGATAAAGTACATAACTTTTCACTATAAATAAAATGTTTTATGAATAGCAGTTGAGTAGAAAATGATCATGAGCACTAACTGCTTCATATTTTTCATTATCCACCAGTTAGTTCAAAAATTTACTCTGGAGCATGTCAAGTGTCCCTAGGCCTACAGCTGCATAAAGGAAGTTGACATCTGACTTGGTACATCACCAGGATATAAACATCCACATGTAGTCTCTGGAATTTCAGCTCTACCTTTTGCTTACATAATTATAACCATC
This sequence comes from Furcifer pardalis, assembly GCA_030440675.1. NCBI lineage: Eukaryota > Metazoa > Chordata > Lepidosauria > Squamata > Chamaeleonidae > Furcifer > Furcifer pardalis. The sequence goes on along the minus strand of CP126895.1, from coordinate 69,406,085 downwards.
ATATAGTTGAGCTGTAAAATCACATATGTGTCTAAAGGCCTGTGTTTGTTTGTTTGTTTGTTTATTTATTTAGATTTGTTTAGCCACCCCCTCGCCAAGGCAACTCTGGGTGGCTTACAATACAAAAAGCAGCCATTAACATAAAACATACCAACAAAAAATACACATGAATAAAACATTATAAAACTCTAAAGTTCTTAAAATATCAAATCTAATCCAGATGGCAGAATTGTTCAATAATTATATGAGCAAGGGGGGAGAGGAGCATGTCCAGTAGCCACACCTCACACCCGCTGGATCAACCATGTCTTTAAATCTCTTTTAATCGCCAGCAGCTGTGGTTGGAGGTGGAGGTCAGTTAGCAGGAGGTTCCAAAAGGCTGGAGTGGATACCGAAAACGTCCTCTGTCTAGTGCTGGAGAGGTGAGCCTCTCCAGCTGTTGGTACCCATAGGGAGGCCCTCTAGTCCGCCCTAGTGGGATGGGCAGATGTTCTCTGGGTGACGTGGTCTCTTAAGTAACCTGGGCCACTACCATGTAAGGATTTAAAGGTCATAGCCAGCACCTTGAATTGTACCCAGAGGCACACCAGTAACCAATGCAGCTCCCACAACAAGGGTGTGGTATGGTCAAAATGACCAGAACCCATTTTTGTGCGGGCCACCATATTTTGCACCAGTTGCAGCCTCCGAATGGTCATCAAGGGCAATCCCATGTACAGCATGTTACAATAATCTAGCCAGTAGGTTACCAGTGTGTGAGTGACAATGAGCAAGAAGTCTCGGTCCAGGAATGGGTGTAACTGGCAAATCACTCGAACTTGAGCAAAAGCTCTCCTGGCCACAACTGTCACCTGCTCCTCGAGCAGGAGTCATGAGTCCAGGACAACCCCCAGATTATGCACTGGGTCTGTCTGGAGCAAAATAGCCCCAATCCAGTTCCAAAGATGGTAATTCCTTTAACAAAACATCACCCCTTATCCACAGCCACTCAGTCCTGCCGGGATTCAGCTGTAGCCCATTTTCCCCCTTCCAGACCCTCACAGCCTCCTTGCACTGGAAAGGACTTTGACTGTATGCTAAAACCTGAAGCCTGCATTGGAACTGTATGAGAGGAAAGTAGAGGATCCAAAAAGGCCTCAGTAGCAGCAGTATCCTTGTTTCTTCTTCAATATCCCTATGAATTCACACTAATGGGTTAAGCGCAGCAAGACTCATAATCTTCCAGAGCTGTGCTTGTAGCTCCATCCTCCATGCTTCATGTGTGTGGTCCTACCCAATATCCCCTTCATTTCTTCTTTTGCCACTATTGCATTCATTCAACTCTTTTCAGAGTTTTTATAAACAGGCTGCTTTCCTCTTTGCCATTACTTCAGGCAGGCGAATAAGCAAGCTTTTTATTTGGATTGGACTAAAACCTCCCAAAAATCCATCAGATTTTTCATATCCTATTCAGATCTGAAGAAGGCATCAATTGTGCCCTCCCAATACATATCCAGTTGGAAAGTGTCTGCCATAAAACTAGCATATCAGTTGTCTGGCCAGGATTCACCCAATCTAAGAGTACGTTCTACAAGAGCAACATTCATATTCAGGAGATTAATCTTTCCCATATTTATCAAGTGGCTACATGGTCTCAGCCAACAACATTGGTCCAACATTACAGAGTGGATGTCAGACATAAATTTGACACATGTTCTTACATTCTTTATGACATTCCACCAGCTGGTAAGTGAGCTTGCTACTCACCCATTAGTGTGAATTCACAGGGATCAAGAAGAAGGAGGACAAGTTGCTTACCTGTAACTATAGTTCTTTGAGTGGCCACCTGTGAATTCAGATTTCAGCAAGATAATGCATACCCCAATTGTGTGTTGTGTACTCCTTGGTATTTGAATAGATTTAGAACCTGGTAAAAGTGATGCAAATGTAAGACTTTTTGCTAATCAAGATGCCCCCTAATTGCTTTTATCCTTTCTTGTTGTAGTTCAAGTGCTTTGATACTATGGTGTTTATTATTTTTACATTCAAATCTAGTACAATATAAGATGTACTTGCTGATTAGCTAAATAAAGAATTTTCAACATATAAAAACTTCTCAGTCTTTTTGAATGTATTGAATTGGCCTTGGAAGATGCTGGAGCTTTCCAGCTTACCTACATTTTGGAAAACACACGAATGATTTCTAAGCCTTGGTCTACAGAACTCTTTACTTGCTTCAGTTTCAGAATTGGGTGTATAAAAAGCACAGAAGGAATATAGATTAAAATTTCATAATTTCCAGAGTAATGCTATCCATGATTTGTGTCTTGCTTTCTCAGTTTCAGTAGTAAAGAATACATTTCTATTTTTAACTTACACAATTTAAGAATTAGACCTTTCCTCCTCATATTAGCTTTTCTTATTGAGCTACTCTTGAGAGGTCAGCTATTCTCTGCTCTCCCATCCCCCATGTGTGTGAGACACCCATGGCATTTGACTGCTTCCCTACATTGTTCCTTATTTCTTTTCCATTCTAGGGTTCAGCTACTCTAAAGAATAGGCCTTTTTGTCATAAGAATACCAGGCTTGCTGTTGGAATTAGGCAGGACACTTGCTATCAGTCTCTCATGGATTTATTTAAGAAGCCACTGTGAGTTATTCTGAATAAAAATAGATCAGTGAATGTGAGCAAGGAGCAAAGTAGTGCTAATTTAACACAGACTCTTTATAAGAAACCTGCATCCTAATTATTTCCTCCTTGTGTTTCTCTTCATGCAAATAAGAAATAATTTGCTTTTCCAATGATTGTATTGCATTTGACTGTGTCAAGATTGTTAAGATTATTTCAAGTTATGGTTACTTGTTAGCCATGCATTTTTACAGAAAGATTGCTATCAGCCCTGCTCCTGAGTGGTTGGTATTTCAATGGAAGCTAATCGAAAATAGTTTGATAACTCTCATTCACAAGTGTTTGAAAAGAAAGAGATCTAAGAGCCTGAACAGTTGAAGCTACAATTTCTTTCCCTAACTAAGGACAGGAACGTGTGATGTGTTCCTACATTAGAAAAGAGAGATAAGAAGACATAGAGAGTTAGTTGAAGTCTTCTCGAAACATCTTTGAGTGCTGAATGTTTCTATTTGGAAATCTAATATGACATCAGTTCTGTTGCTTGGTGCGAGAATGTATTTTCAATCCCTTGCTACCCCATTTATCACTAAGTCAGATATTACAGAAATGTCATAGGTGTGTCTGTCTCTTGTGAATTTTATATTGCGATGTCACTGGAATTTTGAACAAAGTAGAGAGTTTTTAGCATTAGGAACACTGAGAAGTAATGGTACCTGGGATGCTGGTGGTCCTATCTTGGGGTTCATAAACAGTTCCCAGTGTATAAGTTGTCCCACTTAGAGGAGTGAAAAATTGTGAAAGAAGAAGGAAAGCTGTACAACATACATACATACATACATACATACATACATACATACATGTGTGTGTACAACATACATACATGTGTGTGTGTGTGTGTAGGCATATAGCTGAATTACAGTAATTCCTTGTCAGTGAAAGATGACTGAGTGAAATGTTAAAATCAGAATGTTACATTCTGTGGTCTTTTGGTCTCTTCTAATAATAAAATTTGTGTTAATATGAAAGTTCCCCTAATGAATGGCCTTAAAATGTAAATGTATACAACTGTATACAATTGGATGGGAGAATGTCCTATGAAAATTTATGTCATACATATAGAGCAGACCATGTTGCATTAGAAGGATCTTTTAGCACAGGAAATATGGTTGATTGAGCAATTTTTGTCATCCACTACCTGCAGCTGTTAGGTCGGCAAAAAAAAATAGTTTTCTCTCTGCCCTGTTATTCCAGAAACATGTTGTTCTTCCAGAAACATGGATTAATTGCTGACACAGAACTTAGTCCTTCTGGTGTTGGAAAATATGCAGCCCCATCTCTTCTTTAGTCTGTGACAAGTAATAGTGCTGCATTTCTCAACCCTTCTCTGTTCTTGTTTAGCATGGCTGTGTGAACAAAGGATCATTCTTAGTGCTTCTTTGCTTTCCACATTGAAGACAGGCTGCAAAGCAACCCAACAATATTGGAATAAACATCTGGTGTTATTTCCACCCATAATGTACTAGTTATGCAGTAATAAGGTTTACCCATTCCTAAATGTTTGCAGTGGGTTCCCTTGTACTTTTGTGGGCTATGGCATTCTAATGGAAAAATGTTTTTCAAATGAGAAACATAATGTTGTTCCAAAGACAGAGTACTGCTTTTAATTAGTATAATGTATTGGCTGCTGAATTAGGTTTATTTATAGATTAGCCCAGATCGACAGTACTTTATTATCATTAAAGGACGCTCCCGCTTCTCCCCGGGTCTTTCCATCTTGCCCAGGGATGGACAAGCAGGCACAGCTGTGACCGGTGAGGTGTTTCCCCCCCCCGCCCTCCCTCTGGGACCTCTTTCCATCTCGGCCCGGAGGCTGATAAGAGACTGGCGGCGGCGGCGGCGGCACCAAGAGGACGCTCCCGCTTCTCCCCGGGTCTTTCCATCTTGCCCAGGGATGGACAAGCAGGCACAGCTGTGACCAGTGAGGTGTTTCCCCCCCCTGCCCTCCCTCTGGGACCTCTTTCCATCTCGCCCGGAGGCCGATAAAAGACTGGCGGCGGCGGTGACGAGATGACAGCTGATTAAGAACAGCTACTGGCGGGCCTACGTTATACTTGCGAAAGTTGACAATATTTGTATTTGTGATTTGATATTTGTATTTATGACACTGAATTATATTTGTAATGCTGGATGGAATGTTATCTTGTTATTATATTGTTACATTTTTTATATTGTATATTTCTGCTTTATTGTAAACTCTATTGATCGACTGTATATTACTGTAACTATACATGTGTGTAAACCGCCCTGAGTTGGCTCTGCCAAGTAGGGCGGTATAGAAACCCAAATATAATAATAATAATCATTATTAAAATATAAAATATGTTGGAGTATAAGGGCAAACATATAGGTAATAGTTGGAATTTGTTTTCACCTCACTGAGTGGGAAGGAAGTCATTTTGTAGTTAATCAAGTCACCAAGGATTTTTTAAAAAGTTATCAAATTGATTATTTTCATTGAATTGATTAAATTATTTACTATTTTAGTATGTTTAAATACTAAATATTTCACATCCTGGTACATTCAAGTCCCCTGTGCCACCATTTAGGTTATTAATAGGTATGGAAATTTGATGACAACTTAGGTTGCTAGCTCTCTCTCTTTTTAAAAATCTCTTTGAGATTTTACCAGAGTTTGAGTTTCCTGTAATAAATAGGTGCAGACTTTCTTTTGACCTTTTGTAATGATTCTGACATGATTCGTGACAGAGGCTGGAAAATCAAATGTGCAACTGAACAAGAATGATCCAGAGTTATAATTTTCTCCCATAAAAGAATAAGTGTAAATGTTATAAGAATGAAGGCATTCTGGTTTACATTAATAAGATAAGGGAGTTCACTTTATTCTTTTGAACCAAATTGCCATTTAATGTCAAGATACATCTTAGATTTTTCTGGCGCATACATAGATTACAGGCTCAAGTCACTAAGACACTGACTGGGAGGCGGAAGGTCAGGAGTTTGATTCCCGAGTACTGCAGGACTGAATGAGCTCCTGTCTCTGTTCCAGCTCCTGCCAACCTAGAAGTTTGAAAGCAAGAAATTGCAAGTAGATAAATAGGGACCACTTCGGTGGGAAGGTAACAGCGTTCCATGCGCTCCGGTGTCTGGTCATGCTTGCCACATGACCATGGAAACGTCTGCAGAAGCAGACAGTGCTGGCTCTTCGGCTTATAAACAGAGATGAGTACTGACCCCTAGAGTCGGATACGACTGGCTTTCGGGCAAGGGAAACCTTTACCTTTACTACATAGATTACAAGAATGAGTACTACACTTGATCTTAGCCAAAAGGCCGAAAATGAGCAGACATTTCCTAAATATGTAACTATGCTACGTAAAGTTTTGACATCATGCAGGAGGCAGCAAAGAAAACCATATCAAAAGAAAAGAAGCGTAAGAAAGCTGTGGTTGTCCGATGAGGCTCTTAAAATAGCAGAGGAAAGAACGGATGCAAAAGGCAAAGGAGAAAGGGAAAAATACAATCACTTGATACAGAATTTCAAAGAAAAGCAAGAAGAGATAAGGAAACCTACCTGAATGAACAGTGCAAAGAAATAGAGCAAAACAATATCAGGGGTAGGACTAGAGATCTTTTCACAAAAAATGGGGAAATCAAGGGCATGTTTAAAGCAAAAATGACCATGATAAAGGACAAAGATGGCAAGGAGTTAGCAGATGTAGAAGAGATTAATAAAAGATGGAAAGAGTACACAGAGGAACTCTACAAAAAGGACCCCAACACCCCTGATAATCACAATGATGAGAACATTGAACATGAGCCAGACATCCTAGAGAGTGAAGTCAGAAAGGCCCTAAAAAGCACTGCAAACAATAAAGCCACCGGAGATGATGGTATCCAGGTTGAACTTTTCAAAGCCCTAAAAGATGATGGAATCAAATTATTGGCCACAGGATTGGAAAAGATCAGTATACGTTCCAATCCCCAAAAAGGGAAATGCCAAAGAATGTTCAAATTATCAAACAATTGCACTCATCCCACACGCTAGTAAAGTGATACTCAAGATAATACAGGATAGATTGCAACAGCATGTGGAGAGAGAATTACCAGAAGTGCAGGCGGGGTTAAGAAGAGGCAGGGGGACTAGAGACCACATCGCCAACATAAGATGGATCATGGAAAAAACAAAGGAATATCAGAAACAAGTCTACTTCTGTTTCATTGATTACACTTAAGCCTTTTACTGTGTAGACCACAACAAAATGTGGCAAATAATTAAAGATATGGGAATACCAGAATACCTTATATGCCTCATGAGAAATCTGTACATGAATCATGAATCAAGAAGCAACAGTTAGGACTGAATATGGAATGACTGAGTGGTTTGGAATAGGAAAAGGAGTAAGACAAGGCTGCATTTTGTCACCCTGCTTATTCAACATACACAGAGCACATAATGCACAATGCAGAGAAGGAGGAATCACAATTTAGGATCAAAATTGCTGGGAGAAACATTAACAATTTGAGATATGCAGATGATACCACCCTAATGGTAGAAAGTGAGGTGGACTTAAAAAAGCTCCTGATTAGGTTGAAAGAAGAAAGTGCAAAAGCTGGCTTGAGACTCAATATAAAGAAAACAAAGATCATGGCAACAGGCCCTATCAGTCACTGGAAAATAGATGGGAAAGTAGTAGAACCAGTGAGAGATTTTACTTTCTTAGATCAAAGCTCACTGCAGATGGTAATTGCAGCCATGAAATAAAAAGGTAACTAATTCTTGGGAGGCAAGCGATGAGAAACCTGGGGAACATAGTGAAAAGTAGAGACATTACATTGTAAACAAAAATTCGTCTAGTCCAGTGTTTCCCAAATGCTAGTTTTTGGACTTCAATTCCCAGAAGCTTAAGTCATTTCCCCAAAGCACTGATCAGCCAATGTACTGACTTAGGTTTCTGGGAATTGAAGTCCACTAGTGGGCTGTGTACCCCTTGTTGGGAACCACTGGGACTCTAGTCAAAGCAATGATATTCCCTGTGGCAATGTATGGTTGTGAGAGCTGGACCACTAGGAAAGCTGAGCGCAGAAGAATAGACACCTTTGAGATGTGGTGTTGCAGGAGAGTTTTGAGAGTCCCCTCGACAGCGAGGAGAACAAATAGGTCAATCTTAGAAGAAATCAACCCTGACTGCTCCTTAGAAGGTCAAATTGTAAAGATGAAGCTAAAGTACTTTGGACATCAAATGAGAAGAGAAGATTCACTTGAGCAAGCCTTTATGCTGGGAAAGGTGGAGGGTAAAAGAAAAAAGGGGCGGCCAAAAATGAAATGGCTACATGGTATTGTGGACACAATGGGCACAGAGCTGAGTGAAATGAGGAGGATGGTGGAGGACAGAAGTTCCTGGCGGACTGTGGTCCATCGGGTCGCAGACGGTTGGAATCGACTGTGCGACTGAACAACAACAACAACAAAGGAACATAATCATTTTCATAGTCTTTCTTAAATCTCAGACCTTAGCATTTTTACCTGTAATACAGCAAAGGATATAACACACAGGCCTAGACCAAGTCTGGGCCAGGCATTATGGCTGATATCAAAGGCCCAACACTCTATTTCCTCTCTATAATTTATGTACAGTAGATTATTAGTCTCTCACCTTTGATTGTGTTGATACATCTTTCAAGAATGGGACATTAAATATGATTGTTTTTAAGATTTCAGAATTTTGAATGGCACTTCAATAATGATCAGTTTAAGTGATGTCAGATCTTAGAAAAATATAAAAACATGTTGGCTTTTATGATAAACCCATTAGATTAACTCTTTTCACCTGTTAAACCCAGCTGTTTATGGGGGACTATTTTTTCATCTTTGGTTTAAGTTTCTGCTAGAGTCTATAGAGGAAATTATAAAAGCAACTGATGTGAACAATAGCTGGATTTACAAGGTATGCAGTAAGGGATGTATTGTATCAGATGGAAAAACATGTTCTTAATGTATTCTCCTTATGCTGTATTAAGTTCTGGTGACATTTTATAAACTGATCATTATACTTTTTCCTCCCAAACTTGACTAATAAAGTAGTCTATTGGCACCATCTGTCTGTGGAATCCATTTCCATAACCTCTAGTTGATTTTGTAATACTGGATATATTTTTCTCCACTTCATTTCCCAGATCCCTTCCACTCATCCATGGTACAAAATAGTGAATCATATTTTAATTTAACAATATTTTATGCAGATGTTAACTGGATGTGGTAAAAAGAAGTGGTGGAAATGAGAAAAATTAGACATGTTGTTCAGATTCTATATATAATCTGATATATTGGCACATGTTGTATAGGCAATAAACAAAAACGTGGGGCAATATGGACTGAATTAATGTGTGGTTGCTCATTTTACAGATAATTCCCTTTAACTGTTCTGCTCTCTTGGAAATCTATGATGTGAAGGTATAAATTCTTTCAATAGGCTGTTCAATTTTACTTTATTTTTAAATACCCATTTAAATAAAAGAGTGTGTTTATTTTAGCTCAGAAATAATGGAGAACATTTATCTGAATACATTTATTTTTAAATTAGGAAAAAAGAAGATCTTTCATAATGAATGATGTGTGTCTCTGTCTGTCCATCTGTCTGGTTATAATTATTTGTCTGGAAGTCCATTCATAGTACATAGACTTCTTTGTCACTATATTTTCTGTTTGGCTAGGGTTTGAAAGCTGCAAGTTCTATAAAAAAAAGTGCAAAGAAAAATAGAAGTGTTATTTCATTGACCACTTGAAAGGAATCATTCTATATTCCAAGAAAGTACAAGATACCTGAGTAAACTACTGTATTTCAAACTTACATTTTTCCTTATTAATACATACTTTGTAAAGAGGCATTCTTCCTGGCCAGCTGAATAACTTGGTTAAATTTTATCTATTTCTTGTGATCCATACTTTTCTATTATTTCATCCATGCTGACAGGTAAATAGGCCTTACACTCTGTGCCAATCTCTGAAGGTTCTCTGGGGGAAAAAAGCATATCAGTGAATAAGCAAAACAAAATAAAAACAAAAATGCTGTAGCACTTTAAAATCTAACTGTTATATTTTAATGTGAGCTTTCACGGATCAAGTCCACTTCAATAAAAGCTCACATTTAAATATAACAGTTAGTCTTTAAAGTGCTACAGTGTTTTTGTTTTATTTTGTTTTGTTTATTCTCTGATATGCCTGAAACACAGACTAACATGGCTACTGTTCCAAAAAATTCAACTGAAAAAAGCACTCTCCCTTGTTTTGGGAAGGGCAATATGATAGTGAAATAATAGATGCACAAGAAATGTGCATCTATTATTATATTATTATAAATGTGATGAATTTTTCACTGTTAATTGCCACCTTCTCCTTTACGTGTAATGTCTGCCAGGTAGTTGATTATATCAGTAGGGGTTGGCTTTTGGTATCCAGTAATGTTTCTCTTGCTTTCATTGAATCCTACATCTGCTGGTTCTGCATTGGCTCATGGAGCTGACATATTTCCCTGTGAAGCAGCATAGAGCCAAGACTGTAGTTCTTTGACTTTGTGGTTCTCAATAGTTTTCAAAGAATATTGCTCCTTATGGACACCTTTTCTTTCGTGTTTTCTCAGTATTTCTTATAAACACCCAACCCAAAGTAACAGATAGGTATCTGAGGCAAAACCATGAACTAGTTGCACAACCTTTGTGGTATCTTGAATGAGGTTTTTACACTGAATCTTACCTAGGAACCTTTAATGAGGATTTCCTTGGAAGGATTCTGAAATTCCAGATAAGCAGTATTTATTTTGTTTGAAATAACCACTCATTTATTATCATTATTGTCACTTTCAAATAATTGGAAAAGGCTAGTAAAGCAAGACTTACTTCTGGTTATTCTTTCAACAAAACTTGTTTTTTTATATGATTGGCAGTTGTCTTATCTACATTTCTGCACATACAGTGATCTGCTTCTCTTAGTTGAGCCAGTATGGTGTGGCAGATAGAGTGCTTGACTAGGGCTCAGGGAGAAACAGGTTCAAATCAGTACTTGGTCAGGGAAGATCACTGGGTTGGGGGTATTGTAAACCACTCCTTGAAATCTCATATATTTAGGAGCCCCCATTAAGGTTGCTATTAGCCAGAAGCAATTTGATGACACATAACAATAATTTTCTGTATTCCCTCTTCCTGGTTAATCCCCTTTCCCTTGCAGATATTTTCTTTTCTCAGTACTTATGTATAGAGTTCTGTGCTCACCTTCCAGACAGTTTTTGTTGTTGTTGGAAGATTAGCAGTTTTGTGGGAAAGGCTTATTCATACATTCTGATGTAGCTCAACAGTGCTCCCCAGAGGATTTGACACATTTGGCAACCTACTGGGCAACTTGAATAGGTTAAGTGTTTTCTTTTGTTCTCTATTATGCATTTAATCCTTTTTTGCAAAGTGGTTTGAGCAGCTAAAACTGACCAGCTCAATTGTAATTGAAGGTTAGCATTTTCAGGAAGTTAAGTTTTAGTCAATAAATAATACTATGATAAAGCTGGCTGAATTATCAACATCATAAAAAGAGGATCTTACACAACTGCACAAGACAGTAGTCTGTTTCCACAAAAGAACTGGTTTTAATTTATTTTGCTATGTGCTACCAGTCACATCCAACTTTTAATGACCCACCTAGTAGGACATCTAGTAGGTATTTGAAATATTTAAGAAGTGATTTCTTTAGTGCCAATCACTACTGGGTTTCTGTATACAAGAGGATATGGACCCAGGTCTCCTGAGTCATAATCTTTCAGTCTATCTTGTCTACCACACTGGCTTTAACTGAACTGTGTTCCCTTAAAAGTAAGAAATTGTTTGTTCTTCTAAGCCTGACATAATACTGTCCAAACAGAGGCAAATTGTCTTCTCTGTAAGGAACTCTGCACATGAAATACATCTCATTACGTGAATCAATTAGGTAACATATAACTAAGATTTATTTAGTTCTGTTTGAGATTTTTGTAGATTTCTGTATGATCTTTCTTTTCTTTGTTTCTGCCAAAGTAACCTATTTTTACATTTGGCTATTCAACCAAGTAAAGAAAAAGGTCTCCCTTGCTCAAAAGCCAGTCATATCCGACTCTAGGATTCAGTGGTCATCTCAGTTTTCAGACAAAGAGCCAATGCTTTCTGCCTGTGCAGACATTTTGGTGGTCATGTGGCAGGCATGACTGGACACTGAAGCACATGGAATGCTGTTTACCTCCCCACTGAAGTGGTACCCATTTATCTACTTGCAATATCTTGCTTTCAAACTGCTAGGTGGGCAGGAACTGGGACAGAGATGGGAGCACACTCTGTCATACAGCACTCAAGGCTCAAACTGTTGACATGCCAACCTTCCAGTCAGTGAGTTCAGCATCTTAACCTCTAAGCCATCACAGTCCTCGGATATTCAGCTACATTATTTTAAAAGTAAATTTCTTACCAAATATTTTCCTTATGAAAAACTACATCTTGCTTTCACAGTAGATCAGGGGTGCCCAAACTTTTTGGACCATGGGCCGGTCATGTGATTGAACCTGCTGGTCATGTGGTTCCTCCCACTGGAAACAGAACTAATACGTGCATATGCAGAATGCTGTCATAAATGACCACCAGCTATTGTAAATGTTATGACAGCCACAGATCATTTATGGCAGTATTCTGTGCATGCATGGATGTATTATGTGCCCATACATGCATGTTTTCATTTCCTAGAATTGGTTGGAAGGGAGAGATCCTTAACAGTGGAGTATGGAAATTCTCAAAGCCACTGAAATGACAAGGATGCATAGAAAGCATGTTTTATGAGTGAGAATAATTTTTGAAGGCAGGTGTAAAAAGGGATTTGGTCAGTAGAAGGTGGTCGTCGCAGGTGTAAAAAGGGATTTGGTCAGTAGAAGGTGGTCGTCGTTGGATGCAATTCATTTCGGAGAATATATTTTTTCCTGAAGCAGGAAAGTCTCTCTTTTCTGAGAAGTTTTTTTTTTCTTTTGAAGCAGGAAAAATGTCATGGTGTGAATTTATTTAAGATGGATTCCAGCTTGCCGTGAAGTGACCCACACACTGTGATCATGGAGCCATCTCCTGCGTCACATATGAAATGTGACATGCAGGATTTAACACTGGGACAGCAATTGATTGTCAAAGTCTTTAGGACATTATCAAGGGACACCTTCACAGCCAGTCCATCTGGCATGGCTTCTTCTGCCTCCATGACCATTGGGAATCAGAGTTCCTTTTCCACTCATTTTGCCATTGGGCTCAATATGATGGTTTCTAGTGGAATTTCCTCCACTGAGGGGACCATCACCCCAACTAAAGCAGTTCATCCACCCATAGCCATTGGCTCCTTTAAGGAGTCAGGTTATTTATCACCACCCAACACTCAGTGTTGAGACACTGGTTGTACGGTCTACTCCATTACTGTAGTGGGATGTTGGGCCAAACAACAAGAAGGCAGTAACAAGTTATTGTAGAATATTTGAAAGTGTTGCTTTTGGATTTGACTATTTTTTATTTTGAATACTGTAAGTTCAATAAGATATAGAGCACAGGTAGGCAATGAAGAACCCTCATAAAGTTTTCTACTCCTATCTTTCATAAGCCTTAATAAGCATTTTCAACTATCAGGAATTTCAAACACTGGGTTGCCTGCTATGCCTATCCTTGAATGCTTTTCTTCCTGTCACTTTTTCAGCCTCTTCCTGAAAAGGTCAACTCAGGCACCATTTTCAGTTTGTATGTTGCAGTAAAGCCTGGTATGATAATTTTATTTCAGGTGCTCTTCAATTCCTTAACTATCCTGGCCCCTTCTCGAACTGTTTATACACTTCTTGATTTCCAGGTAATACATTCTATCAGATTTGTTTGTTTGTTTTGAGCAACCCTCAAATTTTCTGCAGCCCCCCCATTCCCTTTCCTTTCTAACCAAGTCTCTCTTTTCTGAGAAGTTTTTTTTCTTTTGAAGAAGAATGTGATTGTTAATTTACTTGTCAGTCATGTGTGCATGAGCGTGTGTTTGTGCATACACATGCATGTTGGATTTGGAAGCACTTTGGTCCCGTTGTCCTATGATATAATTATTTCGCTTACCTAGAAATTATACTTTTTGTGACTGGATCAGGCAATTATGCACTCTGTGGGGGAATAAGAGAAACCACATCTTATTACAGTAATACCTCATATAACATTAGTATTGAATAACACGAAAATCGCATAACATCAAGGAATCTGGGGGGAAGAATTGCATCAGATAACATTAAGATCCTATGGGATGCTTCAGATAACAACCGCGAAAGCCTGTGTGGTTACAATGTATCTCTATGGATCCCATAGAGGATCAGATAACACTAAAAATCATATAACACGAAGACTTGTGGAACCAGGTTTTAGTGTTATATGAGGTTTTACTGTACTACATTTTCTAAACTGCAAAACAAAATTGTCTGAGTTCTATTTTGCAAGTGGTGCTTCAACCTTCAGTAATTTAGCAGCATGGTTCTTTGTAATCTTATATGGCTTGGGTCTAGGTTGTCTGAAAGACTTCATTTCTGCATAGGAACCTCCACAAGATTTAAGACCTTGGGCTTTCTCTGAGTCTGGAGTATTTTCTCTTTATCCTCCCACCCTCAGAGAAGGCCTCTGAAAGCTCTGGAATGTTTTAAGGAGAGAGGTTAACATTGCATCTTCCCTGTTGTTCATCAGCCAACAGGCAAAGCCCTTTTCATTTAGGCATGCCTTCAGCACTTAACAGCTTTCTAACTGTTAAGGGTTTTAGTGGGTGTGTTTGTTCTCTCTCTGTGAGAAAATAAAATAAAATCTTCTGAAGACAAGGGTAGTCTGTACTTTTATAAGACCTCAGACCATCTTACAAGCAGTGCTAACTGTTGAGTCCAGCAAGACTTTTAGTCAGACCAGGCCTTACAGAGCTGAAATACTGAGGAAGAAACTGAAAGACCATGGTCAGGCTGTCTCTTTTAAAAGAGTGTTCAGAATGGGAGCTGCAGAATTGCAGAGTGATTTCGGTTTCAAGTTTCATCTCAGTTGATACACATTTTATTGTCCTTCCCAGTCTTGATAGATTGGCAGCTCTTTTGAAGTGTGAGTTGTTGTTTTTTTAAATAGTAATATTGCAGGAAAAAACTTGTGCTTATCATGGAGATGTTTGTCATGCTGCTGTATCACCATGCAAGTTTCCATACTTATGTACCAGTGCAGACAAGGTTTGAACCTGGATGAGTTGTCACTTTCTACATTAATGTAAGTCACAGTTAGAGTAGGCCCATTTGAATCAATCTGAAGGAGCCGACTTACCAAATTTTCTTTGATTTAGTGAGCTTACTTTAGTGCAACTTACTACACTAAACAACAGGATTTTACCAATTACATTGTAGCCTTTCTGTCAACTAGTAAAATACCTAACTTTATTGTTATTTCATTGAACTTAGGAATAGGTTACTAGGTTTGAGACAGGCAATAAGGAAGGACTATTTGTATTTCAACTAGTTTAAACTTCTAACCAACATGCTTTTGATTTTCCATGAACATAGGAAGGTGCTAGTGGGCCTTAAAGCTTTAGATTCCCCTCTAATTAATCCTGCTAAAGACATTCAACAGCTTGAAGGATGAGTACAAATTCTTATACTGTGTAGAAAAGATTTTGTAAACGTTATGTGGGGAGAAAGTATTGGTTGTGCACTGGTACAGTAATACCTCGGATAACGTTTGCATCAGATAATGCTAAAACTGCATAACATTAAGCAATCTGGGGGAGAAATTGTATCGAATAATGTTAAGACCCTATGGATGCATCAGATAACGTTCACTAAAGCCTGTGCTGGTTACAATGTATCCCTATGGAGTTTTAATGTTATCTGATGCATCCAATAGGATTTTAACATGCATTGGATAACATCGGATAACACTAAGACTTGTGGAACCAGGTTTTAGCATTATCTGAGGTTTTATTGTATTTATTTTTCAGAATATTACCCATCATTTGTCTAATAACAAATTATTTGGAAGTTACAATCTTGTTTATCAAGTAATGACTGATAGTTTATCTCTTTAGTAATAGAAATGGATGCAACTACTTCAATCTTACTAGTGACACAAGCTTTTAATGTAAAATGTTGTAGCCTAAAGAATTGCTTTATGACAGTAGGCTTGGTGGGTAGGTATCCTTTTTAAAGATACCTTTTGGGAAAGCTGTAAAAGGATTGTGCATAATCTACAGTTCAGTGGACAAAGAAAGAGCATAGCTTTTGTACACATCTCAAATGAATACCTGAATAATATTTGTAGATCCAGAAAGGAATAGTCTGTGACATTTTTGTCACATAATGTCATAATTCATAGTTCCACTGTAATACAAATAACATAGCTTTGTTATAACCAGATGAATAAGTTTGTTGGGTAGGGAATTGCTTCATTTCCATCAAAGTTGGGATACAATTGTCAGAGTCCAGATAATGGGCAGTTGGCAAGTAACACAAACACCAGGATGCATGGCAACCAGGTAACAAGCAAAGCAGTATCGTATTTTTTGGACCACGAGGCACACCTGACCATAAGACTCACCCAGTTTTTAGAGCAGGAAAACACACACACACACACACACACACACACACACACACACACACACACACACACACACACACACACACACACACACACACACACACAAAACAAGAAAAGATGGGCTGGTTTTCCCCAACCCAAGCGCCGATAGTGTGCTGTGATCAGTCTGCGCTTGGGTTGGGTGAGGGACTGGAGTGTATTCCCATTCTTCCCCACAACCCAAGTGTTGATCATGTGCTGTGATCGATCGGTGCTTGGGTTGTGGGGGGGGGAATGGGCAATCCAAGCGCCAACCCAAGCACCGATTTATCACAGTGCACAATCCGTGCTTAGATGGGGGAAACTAGTGCATGCACCCATTCCTCCCCACAACCCAAGCACTGATCAATCACAGTGCATGATCAGCACTTGTGTTGGGGGGAGGAATGGGCACACACGCCAGTTCCCCCGAACCCAAGCACCGATCGTGCGCTGTGATCAATGAGCACTTGGGTTGTGGGGAGGAATGGGCATGTGTGCTAGTCCCACCAACCCAAGTGCCAATCTCTCACAGCATGCAATCGGCACTTGGGTTGGGGGGAACTGGTGCACACACCCATTCCTCCCTACAACCCAAGCATCGATAGCAGTGTAGGGGTGGTGTGACTGGGAAGCCAACTGGGGACTCCTGCGCCTGCAGTGGCAGTGTGGCTGGAAAGACAAACGGGGTGTCCCCGGCCAGCTTCCCAGCGACGATGCCCCTGAGCCACCCCACACCTTTGGACCATAAGATGCACCCTCATTCCCCCCACTTTTTTTGGAGGGGGAGTGCATCTTATGGTCCAACAAATACAATAATTATAGTACAATCCAAGTTCAAAATCAATCCCAAGGTAGACAGAAATATACAGAGCTAATCTGATAACAGGACCTAGTCAAGTAAACCAGAAGTCATATGTCCATGACAACAGATGAGGCAAAATACCTTTAGGGGCTGGAGCAGGGGAATGATTGGGTTCAAGGAGTGAGTCAGGCAAGGTACAATAACAACCCACAGGAATCAGGAAAGGGGTAGGAAGACTTCAAAAGCAAGGACATGCCAAGAGGTTTTCATAGGCAAAATATTTAGGAGCCAAGCCTCTGGGTCATCATTATTAGTATATCTCAGTGTTGTGTACATGTTTTATAATTAGAGTGGGGTTGAATAACTAATAATAACCATATCAAAGAGTAAACAAAACAAAAAGACAAAAACTTTGTGGCACTTTAAAGACTAACTGCTGTGTAGTTGTTCTTGCCAAGAATTTCCACTTAGATTAAGTGCCAAGGAAAGGAAACTAGTTCTGCAACTGCCTAGAATGGAGGAGAGAGATCAGGCCGAACTTTTAGCAGAAGTTCAGATGGAAAGATCATCTTATTCTGCAGTCAGCCTGCAGACAGAGAGAGGGACAGGAGCTGGCAGATCCATGTTTAGTGTGTTTTGTGTGTGTGTGCACATGCACTCCAATGCCCCAACTACTTTTCCTCCATGGAACATTTTCTAACATTCTTTACCTGGTATTTGTAAGACAACTAAGGTACTTCCCCTTCATGGTTTCAATTAGATTGACTTTAAGATTCTTTTATTTAATGTCACATACAAAACCAGCAAGGCACCATAAAAGGATGAGCACAGGTGGGAGACCAGAGGAAGAAAGGATAGGCAGAACCAGTGGGAGGAAGGAAGGAAAGAAGGTAGGCTGTGGGCTGGAATCACATCCACTATGAATAGTGTTTGACTGTATCAAATCTCTGCGTGCAGGGAAGCCAAATTGTTCCAATTAGTCTTTCAAGTGTAGTTGCGCCCTGAGTTGTATAGACAAATATTCAACATGTAACATGTCTATTGACTTCTTAAATTGATATGATTCACCTCCAAAAGGTGCTATGTAAATCTTGTTATGTAAATCGTTTACTGTACAGAATTTTATGTAATTAGGGGTTTTACTGTATTCAGAGAATTCTGATAAACATGGAATTATACCAATAAATTTAAGGGAAGGGGAAAAATATAAAGGATGGCAAGTATGTGTATTCTACAATTCAAGGTTCAAGTGATTTCAGTTCACCATAGAATCACAGAATTTTAGTGTAGGAAGTGTCTCCAAGAGTCATATAATCAATGCCAGAATCCATGGCTAACCATCCATGATAATGACAATCCAGCATCCTTTTAAATATCCTCTGACAGGAAAGAGCACATCCCCTTCTGAGGTAATCACTTTTGAACAGCTTTAATTGTCAGGCAGTATTTTTGAATGTTGAGTTACTTCTCCCTAATGTTTATTTGGGCTATGTTCACCCTGGAATTATCCCCCATAGCTTTTTTAAGCACATAAAATGCTACAGTTTAGAGACAGACTGAGATTTTTTAAAATAACATATTTTATTCCTTCCTCCAAGGACTTTATAGTGACATAATCTCCCTTTATCTTGACAGTGAGATAGTTTATCGGGAGTAGAGGGATGAAAGATAGAAATCACCCAATGAGTTTTATGACTAGATGGGAGCTTCTGCCTTAATTTTCTTTGTCCAAGTCAAATGTTTTAGCTAGTGCAATGCATCACTGTTGCATTTCTTAAAATGCTTAAGAATCCATAATCTGAAATGTTTTCTTATAGGTGTTCCATTAAACTTTTGAAATTAAAATAGGAAAATTCTTGTATTTGATACCAGTCTCTAAGTGATCAGATACATCATTAATTAAATCCTTCCTTTAAGAAGCATCTCTTTTTCCATTCTAACCTGATGTATAAGGGGTACTCAGTCTTAAACTTTAAGTCTGTCTCCTAGTGGTTTAGAACTGTAGCTGATCCTCATTTTAAACATATGCTCACCTTTTTGACTCCAACAGTGATATTTTCTTGAAATTAAAAATGATGATTGAAACATTCTGTAAATTCTTTGTAGCAAATTTCTGTTTAAATTTGGCACATCAACTCAAAACACTGTATTGTGGAGTTAAAAATGAATTACGTTCTAAATTCACATTCAAAGTTTCCCCAGCAGCATTGACATTTTGAAACCATTTTTGTTGTTCTATTCATTTATATTAAAGACTCTACTAGGGAGTGATCGTGTTGATCTACCTACAAAGCCATCACACCTTTTATTCTTTCTGTGTCTCATTAACCTGATGTGTTCACTAAAGCTCCTTGAATGTTGGGAAAGTTGACTTTATGGTTTCAAAATGTTTGAGGTTGACTGCATTCCATCAGGGATTTGTTGCTAATCCTTTAAAAGGCCATTTGAAATATTTTGTTTTCTAAAAGTACAAATGTCTCTACAAAATTACCCTTAAAATTTTGTTTTACTATGTTCTGTCAGAAAAGCGAATAATTCAAATAAATGAGGGTGCTTTAAATTTCTTCTTTGAGTGTAACTATTGTTTAGTACAGGAATTCTCAACCTGAGGCCCATGGGCCAGATGCAGCCCATGGCACCATTTCATGTGGCCCACCACCACCTCCACCACACCAGAGAGTGCCATGTGGTGGAGGAAGGGCAAAATGACTGTCCGGGCCCTGAAGCTGTCTGATGGAGTGTGACCCGGCCCCTGGCTTTAAAAGGTTGAGAAATCCTGGCTTAGTAGGTTTTTGAAAAACTTTACTGAATGTTTGGATAGAAGTCAGGCAGGAAAACACAAGCAGCTTCTGAAGGTTCATGACAGATTCTTCTGGAAGCTTTTGAAAAGGAATTAGTACAGTGTACTTATAACCTTTTATTTCATGGGAAAATGCTGCAATAGATACCAGGTTTTATGGCTTTCATTTTATATCTCACGATTGCATACTAGTTTCCACTAACATTTTGTTCCTGAAGCTTACCTGAATTACTGACAATACACAAACACACACACACCCTTTAACCTCTTAGCTCAGTGTGTGGTAACTTGTAACTGTAATTGTATATACTGTATTGTATCTTTGTTAGTTGCCCAGAGTCGCTTTGTGAGTGGGGCAGCATTTATTTATTTATTTATTTATTTATTCCAATTTATATTTATTTATTTATTTATTTATTTATTAAATTTAATACCCCGCCCCAATCGGGGGGACCCGACTCTGGGTGGCTTACAATCTAGTAAAAACAGAAATAAAACCCAACTCCATGTCACTAAAAACATCAGAATTAAAAACATCAGAATTAAAAATCAGCACCGAATTAAGACGACGCAGGACTACACATCAGTATTCCCATATTCCAACCCAGGGAGGCAGTTCTTATGTAAGCCACTTAGTGTGGGAACCCAAGTTCCCAGGTCCCCAAACCTGTCCTGCCAGCCAGGTTTTTACGCCTTTCCGGAATGGTAAGAGCTCCGTCTGAAGGCGCAGTTCGGTGGGCAGGAGGTTCCAGAGGGTCGGGGCGGACACGGAGAAGGCTCTCCTCCTAGTACAGGCGAGGCGCGCCTCTCTCGCCGAAGGGATAACAAGGGAGCCTCTCCGATCCGCCCTGGTGGGACGGACAGAAGTTCTTGGGATGACACGGTCTCTTAGGTATCCTGGCCCACTACCATGTAGGGCTTAAAAGGTAATAACCAGCACCTTGAATTGCACCCGGAGACATACTGGCAACCAGTGCAGCTCCTGGAGCAGTGGCGAAGCATGAGCATAACGCCCACGCCCCACCACTACCCGGGCTGCCGCGTTCTGGACCAGCTGGAGTCTCTGGATGGTCGTCAGGGGCAGCCCCATGTAGAGCGCGTTACAATAATCAAGTCTGGAGGTGACCAAAGCATGTGTGATCATGCACAAGGTGTCCCGATCTAGGAGCGGGCGTAACTGGCATATTACATGAAGTTGTGCAAAAGCCCTCCTGGCCACGACTGTCATCTGCTCTTCAATCAGGTAGACCCAACTCTGGGCAGCATACAACATAAATTAAAAAGGGACATAGCTTAAAACAACAATTCATAAATAAATAAAAACCAATAGGACAGTCCCCAACATGCCCCATGCATATTAAAATTCACTTTAACCATTAACAATTGAGACTATGATTAATAAAATACTAAAAGAATTAAGCTAAAAAAATTAAACTTTAAAAATTACAAGAATTTTAAGAGAGAACGAGAGGCAAGAGCAGGGAGGGTGGCTGTCTCATTAGATCAGCCACCCGACATGAGATCTCACATTCTTGGCTCCCCACACTTGTCCTGCCAGCCAGGTTTTTGAGGCCCTTCCGAAAGGGAAGGAGCTCTGTCTATAAGCGTAGCTCAAATGGCAGGAGGTTCCAGAGGGCTGGGGCGACCACAGAGAAGGCCCTCCTCCTAGTGCTAGAGAGGTGCGCCTCTCTAGCCAATGGAATCACATGAGAGCCTCTCCGATCCGCCCTGGTGGGACGGGCAGAAGTTCTTGGGGTGACGCGGTCTCTGAGGTATCCTGGCCCACTACCATATAGGGCTTTAAAGGTAATAACCAGCACCTTGAATTGCACCCGGAGACATACTGGCAGCCAGTGCAGCTGCCGAAGCAGTGGTGAGGCACTGAATGAATAAGCATTTAAAATTGTTTACTGAAAGCACTTAGGACTAGGGTAGACATAATTGCCCTATGTTTTTGCAGTGCAGAAATACTTTGAATATGTTTTGTGAAATTGTACATTAATTTGCTGAGCACACATTGCAACATGTAGCTTTCTTTAAGACTGTCACTCCGTTACTTAAACCAAGCTTTTTTTAAAAAAAAAATCTTTAAAGAAAACATGTCTTTTTACTCTGTTTCTGTGACCTTTCATTGCCCCACACATCCCCAAGCATTTCCTTCCTCTACCCACAAATGTGTACAGTGTTTCCTTGTATAAAAATACATGGGATTCTGACCAGCAGAATGATACAAGATATCTGTGTGGGGTGCTAGCTCTTCTTCTGATCTCCTTCTCCCAGTAGCTCTTTTTATTTTATTTACACATGCATATCCTGCTGGCAAGAAGGTAACCTGCTTCCTCAGTGTGATGATACCATATTTTCTTGCATTTGAAAAGACCTTTTAGAGGACCAGTATTTCAGGCCCTATTGCCTGGATTATTTCAATTTTTTTAAAAAAATCAGCTTATGTGGTCTATGGTAAATCTAGGGGTGTTTGAGTGGGAAAAGTGGTAAAACAGTTTTACTTTAAAAAAATCATAACTTGAAAACTGTTTGTTCAAACTTGTAGGGACATGCAAATCTATGTCTCATTTTCATCATCAGCAGAGATGCAGTCCAGGTTCTGGACTCTTGCCTGTCCAGGATAATGGATTAGATGAGGAATAAAAGTTGTAGTTGTAGATCAGTGGTGCCTAAACTACAGCCCTTGGGCTGCGGCCAGCCCATGAAGCCATTTCATCAGGCCCATGGCACATTCACGCTCCCAGAAGTGGATGGGCACAACTGCATGTGCTCCCACACTGCTCCTAGAAGTGGCTTCGTGAATCTCCTGGGTCAAGAGTCCAAAGAGGTGATCTCTTCGAATTGGCTTGAGGTGTGGGGATTAGCTAATCCACACCAGAGCTCTAAGAGGAAGAAGAGTAGCAGCGTCTGCAAAGCTGGGTGAGGGAAGTGGCATTGGCTGGAGAGGTGAGTGTGCATCTCTGTCTGTGTGCATGCCGTCTTCCTGAATTCATTTCATTTCATTTATTCGATATGTATACCGCCCTACTCGGTACAACTGACTCAGGGCGGTTCACAGAAAGCACACATATAGGACAATCAAAAGTAATATAAAAAAATCAAAACTCATATAGATAAATACAGTCATACAATAAATACAACAATACAGTACAGCAGTGCAATAAAACAAAACCACACTGTAAAATAAAGGTTACAGAATACAATTCCAATTACATATAAGTCCCAGGCAGGCACTGCAGGAGGATTTGTTTGGGAAGGCGGCATGCGAGCAACCTTAGAAACTGTTGTGCACTTAGTCTTACCATGTGGCAATGGGGGCCCGCCACATGCCACCCCTGCTGGCACCAACACTCCTATTCTTGAGGTGAATCAATTTAAGATTGAAGAGGCATCTCCATTCTTTTATGTGTTCTGATTTGAAAAATAAGTCTATTTAGCAAGGGTTGCTATGTGGTGAACAGGGGAAATAGTCATTACAAACTACATTCTCTCCTTCCCTTGTATGTTCTGAGTTGCAGTACTGAGCTTGGAGACTGGCAGGCCACTGAGCTTGGAGACTGGTAGGTTGGCGTTTGATACACGAGTGTTGCATGACAGATCTTGGGCACATGAAAGGAGCCTCATTCAGGCATCCACTGGGTGGAGTTTGTCCAGCAAAAATCCTTTCAACCCAGAGTAATTTCTGACACGAAATTTATATTAACCCAGAGTAATTTCTGACATGAAATTTATTTATTCATGTTTGGAGTTAAAGGTGAAGATCGCCCTTGGTCTAAAGCCACTCATATCTGATTCTAGGGTTCACTGCTCATTTCTTTTTATAGCCAAAGAGCCTTCCTTCCTTCCTTCCTTCCTTCCTTCCTTCCTTCTTTCTTTCCTGCTCTTTCCTTCTTTTTCTTTCCTCCTTCCTTCTTTCTTCCTTCCTTTCCTTCCTTCCTTTCTTTCCTGCTTTCTTTCCTTCTTTCTTTAGTTCCTTCCTTCCTGTTTTCCTGCTTTCTTTATTTCTTTCTTCCTGCTTTATTTCTTTCTGTTTTCATTCTTTCATTCCTCCTTTCCTTCACTCTTTCTTTTTTCTTTCTTCTTTTCTTTCCTCCTTTCCTCCTTTCCTTCCTCCTTTCTCTCTTCCTTCCTTCCTCCTTTCCTTCTTTTTCCTTATTTCCTTCCTTCCTTCCCTCCCTCCTTCCTTTCTTCCTTTTATTCTATCTTCCTTTCCTTCCTTCTTTCATTTCCCTTCCTCTCTCCTTCTCTTCCATCCGTCCTCCATTTCTTTCTTTCCTTTTCTGTTTTGGTTTGTCTTTTGTGTTTGTCATTGGAAGCAGAAGAGGCAGCGGAGGCTGGGTGAGGCTGGGTGGGCAGAGGTACCATTGAAAAATAGACTGGCCCCCAGAGCATCTGAAAAATTTGTGATCTGTCCCCTAGCTTGAAAAGTTTGGACACCCCTGTCCTAGACTGATTTGTTTTCTGCTTACATGATTTTGTTTTTGTCACATCTATGGGCTTGTTTTTATATAACATTGTTATGTAGTTTTATTAGTTTTATAGGTATTTTTGGGTTTGGGGAAATATGATCAAATTTCTTTATCCCTATTATCAACATGGCTGCTGCATTCTGTACTCTGTAGTCTCTGTATCAGGGAAAAGGGCAGTCCCATGTAGAGAGCATTGCAATAATCAGTCTATGAGACTACCAATGCATAGGCCAGAGTTGTGAAAGATTGTCTTTTTAAGAAGGAGCACTACTGAACAATTTGATATAATTGGGGGGGAAATGCAGCCTTAAAAACAGTGGCAATTTTCAGTTCAGTATTGAGGGCCAGATCTAAGATGATCCCAAGACAGTGAACCTGGTCCCTGAGAGTAAGAACAACTCCATCCAAAATGGGGACCAGGTAGTGTATATTTTATTTTCTAATGGATCTTTTATGGCAAACTCTTAGAAAGTAGAATGTACTAAAATATTAAAAGTAGAATAGTGGGTAAAGTAGTAAATTGGACAGTTATATATAAGAAGCTAGGGGGGAAACCCGCATTTCCTGTGAAAATGAAAAATCACAAAACCTTTGGGAAGGTGTCAAGTTGAATACTTAGGTAGGAGAATTCCAAAGTCACAGGCTACTAGAGAAATGGTTTATAATGTGGGATTTACCAGCAAGATTAATTTCAGGGATGTGCCCTCCCCCCCCCCCCCAAAAAAAAAAAGCGTTCTCTAATTGTGAATTCTTAAAATATTTGCATGAGTGAAACTGGTCATTCAAACTTTGTACTGCGTTCTTCAGAACTACAGGTCTTGAAAACAACCAAAGCAAAGTTGATGTAATATAATATAGTTCAAATTTACATGTTTTGATGCTAGTGTTTTTTACCTGTGGTATATTTCTTCTCTGAAGTAAGCTATTATGTCTGTGGTATGAAAATGGGAAGTGGATAAAATATTAAGTTGTATCAGTTTAAAAACGTATCCTAAAATAGCACCTTTAATCCAAATATACACCACCTGTAGTGGATTTAGTATTTGTTGAAGCCTTTTATGGTGATACAGCTGCCTCTGTGTCAGTGGAAGCTATTTGTTCTGGCTGATCAGACAAATGTATCAGCAGAAGGAACTGACAGTAAAACTGCTGTGTTGGCTTTCAACAGAAGAGTGGAGCAACTGTGGAATGAGGCAGAAGCTGAGTTGAGACTAGATCTAAATCACCTGCAGACCAGAGATGCAGCCTCTGTGGCAGTTGGGCACAGGAAATGTATCTCAGCAACCTTAGAAGGACACTGTTGATTTTATCAGCAAGTTTCCAGGCATCATTCAGTATCCTGCAATTGATTTTTTTTTAAAACCCTAAAGAGTTCAACACCTTTCCTTTTCACAAGGCATGCACTTTTCACACATCAGTTCCTATAATAATAATAAAAAACATTCTGAGGATGGGGAACACTTGCCACAGTTTTTTTGTGTCTCTTAAGTAAGCATGGAATGAAGATGGGCTGTAGCCACAGTATCTTAAGAATGACTTGGCGATAATGTTCCATTGTCCAGTGTAATGGATTTAACTTTTTTTGTGCTGTCCTTTAGGCAGTAGGTTAGATACTAGCATGCTTTGAAACAACTTTTACCCAGAAATTTATATTGAAATTTTTAATACTAAAATTTGTCTCATTTTTGTTGACTTCATTACAGCATTGAGTTGGTTATTTCCAGTACTCTTCTGCTGCTCTTTATTGTCAACTGTTCTAAGAACTGTGTCCAGCATTGGGATGATTATGGGTAGGCAGCAATATGGCCCAGGAGTCACTACCTCAGCCTAGTACAAGGAGAATCACACTTCACAAGACTTCGGGAAGTGTATCTAATCTTTGAATCAAGACAGAAATGCCTTAAATCATTCTCATTACCATCATTAAAACAAGAAGTGAAAATCTGTTTTCAGAAGATGTTTGCACTGAAGCCCAAGGTGGATGTTAGGGAAAACTGACTGACTAATCCCTGTATTAAATGGTGTAACCAATAATTGTGTTCTTCAAAAAGATTTTGACCTATGATGACCCTGTCCAGGATTTTCTAGGTAGATGATGTGAAGAAGCTGCTTATATAGGCTCTCTGGGACTATGCAGCTTGCCCATGGCTAGGAAGGCTGGCTCTTCTCTTAGGAAGCACAGTGGAGATTCAAATTTCCAACCTGGTTCTGCAGCCAGATACCTAAACCAATGAGCTATCCAGCCAGCTGTATCAAATCATAGACATAACTAAAATATTAACTTGTTGGGGTGGGTGTGAAAAAGGTATTAAAGAAGTAAATTTCAATATTTAAATCTTGTTTTCCTACCCTTAGGTTCCCGTCTTCGTCAGGAGGATTTCCCACCTCGAATAGTTGAACATCCTTCAGATCTAATTGTTTCTAAAGGAGAGCCAGCAACATTGAACTGCAAGGCTGAAGGCAGGCCAACACCAACCATTGAATGGTATAAAGGAGGAGAAAGGGTTGAAACTGACAAAGACGATCTTCGGTCACATCGGATGCTACTGCCAAGTGGATCTTTATTTTTCTTACGCATAGTTCATGGTCGTAAAAGTAGGCCTGATGAAGGAAACTATGTCTGTGTAGCAAGGAATTACCTTGGTGAAGCTGTTAGCCACAATGCATCACTGGAAGTAGCAAGTAAGTCCCCTTTTCCTTTTTTCCCCATTGGCAGCTATTTTATTATTGCTTCCTTATACTGAATTTAATGAAAATGATAAGGTTAGAAATAGTTGGGTTTATGGTTTCATCTCTGTAGAAAGATATTGTTCAATATGACTATGTAATGCTAGCATTCTGTCAGTGTCAGTATGGAAGACTGCATGCATGAAAGCCAATGATGAGCATGGCTGAGTGGATGAATACAACTAAGTAAGCTGGAGTAATTATGTTTGCTTTGTTGTTTTGTAACACAAGAAGTTAATTTACTTAAGAAGTAGTTAAAATGGCAACAATAACTAAACACCACCAGAGAGGGCTGAAATAAAAATATGATTTCAGGCATTTTCAGATAGTCTATATCTGAGGCAGATCAGTACATGATTGTTGTACACATCTGTATCTGCTTCGTGTGCTGCAGCCCCTTTTCTCATTCATTTCACCAGGGTCTTCATTTCTCTCATGTCAATAGATCACACATTTTATTTTACTGAATACTTGTAGTTTAGTTTCTGTTCATACTGGTGTGTGTATTGGTAGTTTCCTGGAACTGGCATATCAGAAAACAAAACAAAATAAACAAAACAAATTTTATTGTTAGCTTTCGTGGATCAAGTCCACTTCTTCAGACAAGGAGTGAAACTTTCAGGCATAGTTTTTATGTGTTTCCTTGTCTGTCATTTTGCTTGAACACACCCTTCTCCCTTTCACCCCTGAATTTGGTGTATAAAAACCATGCCTGTAAGTTTCACTCCTTGTCTGAAGAAGTGGACTTGATCCACGAAACCTAACAATAAAAATATAGCAGTTAGTCTTTAAACTGCTACAGTGTTTTTGCTTTGTTTTGTTTATTTTATTTTGTTTTCTGATATGCCTGAACCACAGACTAATACGGCTACTATTCAAAAACATTTCCTGGAACTGTTGCTGCTAGGTATGTGTTATTCGTCAGCTGTTGAACATGAGATGTGTTGTATGGTGTGCACTTGATAAAGAACACTTAGAAAGTGTCCTTGGTGAAGCATTGGTATAAGTTTGGACTTTGCCACAGTTTTCAGGTGAGTAAGAAGGAATATAACAGGTTTGTTTCATCTGGAGAATAGCTTTATATGTGAAAGATAAGCAGCTGACAAAACACTTCCTTTTTTTAGAAGAGTGGTGCAGAATGTGTCATCACCTCCTTGATTTTCAGAGTTTTGTGAGGTACAGATTGCAGTTTATTTGTCCTATCTTGAGGAAAGAATTAGAAATACCATATATGCTGGTGAATTAGACATTAGAATATAAGACACATCCTGTTATTACCAAAATGACTCACTAGAAACCACTATATACAGTGAATACTGTATTTGCCAGCACACAAGACACACTCCATTTTCCCCTGTGCATTTTAAGGGGGGAAAGTGTGTCTCATATGCTGGCAAATACAGTAGTTAGCATTTTCATCTCTCTGTGTATTAGTGTAGTTTGGCAAGACAATCACCTAGCAGAAACTTTTCTTACTGCCACATTTTGCAATTACCTTCTTTTGCTCAATGACTGGTCATCAAGAGAAAAAGAGAAGCTTTGTTGCAGGTCTGATGGTTTTGATGTAAGACTGAAGGAATCATATTACTGGAATGAAAACTTTCTGCCGCGTTATAATCACAAGCTTAACCTCTTGTGTAGCTTGGTCCCATGTCTCTGTCTCTTCCCATTTATAAATCATCTCCTGATCTTGAAGCTGGTTTCCTTGCCTTCCAGAGCATTGTTTCGCTCCGAGTACTCACCTCCTACATACAAAATGTCTCACTGTATTATTTTCTTTTCATTTCTCACATTTGCACTGATGGTTTTTGTATGTTAGATTACTGGGCAAGACTGACTTTTGAGCAAATATGCATACTTTCCCTCTCTTTATGAATTTAATGGCTTGTCTAGGCTACCTTTGACCCATGTGAAAAGTAGCATAAACTTGATCTATTAATTGTTTGTCTTTGAAGCAAAATTTGCTGCATTTGAATTTAATGTTAGCATTTCACATTTGTAGCACAAAGATATTATTTGTACCTTCATATATAACCATCACAGCATGTGATTCACAGGACAGTTAGGAAGCTGTCCCCACCCTCCATTTTATGTTTATTTTTTAGGATTTTATTTTTAAAAACTTGCTTCTACTGAAGACTTTTGATCCTTGTCATGAAAGATAAGTATATTCCAAAGGATATAAGTTGTGAATTTACACTAGAACAGTTATTAGTATTATTATTATTTATTGCATTTGTTACCCCACCCCAATCGGGAGAACCCGACTCTGAGCGGCTTACATCAAAATAAAAAATAAAAACATAGAACAATCTATATCAATAAAAATCATCAAGAGTTAAAAAGTCATCAAAAGTTAAAAACAATACAGAAACTACACACAAATCCCACATTCAGACCCAGGGGTGGCAATCTATTAAATAAGCCACCTAGTATGAGAACCCACGTTCCCGGGTCCCCAAACTTGCCACAAACAGTTGTGGCGAACCTACGAGACGTGTGCCAGTGAAGGCACTCAGAGCCTTCTCTGCGCGCACACGTGCTATCTCCCCAGCACAGAATTCACCCTGCCCCTTTGCCCAGCAGCCCAATGGGAGTGCTTCCTCCCTCCCTCAGCACAAAAGTTTGCCTCAAATTTCCCAACGTTGATATCTGCCTCAAAACCCGCAGGGCTGGAGACCAGCCCTGAGGGCTTGGGGGCAGACATCTCCACTCAGAACAGCAGTTTGGTTGGGGGAGACTGGGCATGTGCACCCTCATCCCAACCATGGAATCTCTGCTGCCCTTTCCAAAGAGTCAGGCAGACCGACCCCCTGTTTCCCCTTTGGAAAGGGAACAGGGCTTTTTTTTAACATTGTGCAATCAATGCATCACACAATGTTAAAAACCAGATAACGCTAAGACTTGTGGAAACAAGTTTTAGCTTTATTTGCGATATTACTGTATTTTATTTTGCTGATTCAGAATTCTGCTATTGGTTATTATGTATTTGATTGGATACACATTACTCTCTTATGAATGAATCATATGTCTTGAATTGTAGAACAAACAGAATAATACAATGTATTTGGTTTCCATCAGTTCTTATGGCTTCAGTTTTAGTATAAGATGCAGTTCATGCAAATGCTTAAGGCTCTTTTCATAACTAACTCAACATTATGCAATATGTTGGCATTGTACTGTTTCCTGTAAGGGGTGACTTTCATGAAGCTAACGAGTGTATGCCTCCAATAAGATATGAAATTGAGTCTTTCTGGCCACACTCCTAGATAGGGCATTACACCACATTCTATTTTAATTAGATTTTGTTCTAATTAAATTTCCTCAAGTATGTAGAGATTGGAAGTTCTACAGTAGAAATAGCTAATACAGCTGTCCACAACAGTATCTGTAAGAGTTTATGAATGCCAGTGACTAATAAAATTCATTGTAGAGATTTTTCCTTGTTGCTAGGTAAGGTGTGTAGTATGAACTATAATTGTTCTGGGACACTGCCACACACAAAGGACTTTGGGATGGGTAGGACAGAAAGGATAGATGTTACTCACTTATGCAACAATGCAGAAAAATAAGATACAGTAGTAGAAAAGATAGTGTAATAATACCTTGTCAAGCCCCCACTTAACAAAACATACTCAACTATATGGTGATCTAACAATATAGGTATAAAATTAATACAAAAAGTGCCAAAAATTAAAATTAACAGCATCATGGAGAATAGTTGAAGGAAGTTTTGAATAATGTAGTTTTCACCAATTTCTTTAACATAAGGGGGGAAGAAGCATGGCATTTTCTCAAATGATAACTAATTCAAAAGACAACAAAAAAGGCCCAATTCTTTGTAAAGATCTTTCTTGCCACCTTGAATTGATCATGGAAACTGATTGTTAGCCAATGAAGGGATGCAAATATTGAGAATATATATAATCAAATTTACAAATCATAGAAATCAGTCTGCTGAGTGCATTTTGGACCTGCTAAAGTTTCCACACTGTTTTCAATGGCAGCCGCAAGTAAAGAGTATTACAGTCAAACCTCGCATAAAAAGCACCTCAGTTAAAGAGTAACTCACTTAAAGAGCAGCATTTTCTCTGAATGTTCACTTTGCTTAACAAATAAAACCAACCAAAAACTAACTTAACAAATAAATCGGGGTTAAATCGGGGTTTTCAATCCCCCACCACCACAAGTCACAATTGGTAACTTGCAATGGTGTTTCACTTAAAGAGCAATCCTGTGGAACACATTATGCTCTTTAAGTGAGGTACCACTATATAATAGTCTATTTTTTGAAATGATCAATGTGTGAATCATTGTTGCTTGGCGTTTCTTGTTTAGTTAGGGATGCAATTGGACAATCATCTGACAGTAATAAAAAGCACTCTTGGCCACAACTGATAGTTGAACTTTGATAGAGAATGCTGGATTCAGGATTACCCCAAGCTACACAATCCATCCTTTAAAGGTAATATAAACACAAAGCCAGGCAAGTTTTTCTATAATAGTTCTGATGATCTTCCTAACAGTAGGATCTCCATCTTATCAAGATTCAGTTTTAGTTTATCGACCTTTGTCTATTCCGTTAATGATGCTAGGCAGTGTTCAAGTACCTATATATGGTACTCGCACACTGGTACCTGCAGATTAAGCAAAGGAGAGATAGTGCTTGGTGCCCAAATTTGGTGTCACCCAAGCCCCAAACTTCCATCTTGCTTCTCTCAGTCACTCCATGTAGACATTAAAAAGCTTTGGGGAAATGGTCAGTCCCTTAGCAGAGGTTCCAAGGGGTGGAGAAAGCATCTCCAAACTGTTCCCTATAGTTTCAGCCCTCAGGAAAGGGCCAGAACCATCAGAGTATGGAGCCCCTGATTCCTAAACACAATAGCCTTTCCATGAAGATTCTGTGGTCGATAGTATCAAATGCTACAGAAAGATCCAAGAGGACTGAGACAGAGGACCCCCTGTATGCATCTCTTAGAATATTATCTCTGAGTGACCAATGCTATTTCAGTACCATGCTGCAACCTAAACCCTGATTTAAATGCATCTGGACTATTAGTTTCTTCCAATAATGCTTTTAACTGGTCAACTACTACCAGTTAACTTGACAAAAATGGAATTATTTGTTTGTTTGTTTTTTGGATTTATATAACTGCCTTTTTCACCTGAGCGATCTAAGGCAGCTCAAAACATCAGCCAAAACCCATACCCAATACCAATTAAGACCAAATACTATAAAACTACCTAAAAACATCCCAGGCAAGAGTAAATAAGAACCCCGGGCAGGGCTAAATAAGCTAGCAGGGCTGGGTTGTGGTACCACAGTATTTGAGATGGGTCTTATGTTGTTCAAATCATCTTCCACCAAATTAGTTTTCCTAGGAGAAAGTCTTATCGTTTCTTTTAAATAGGAGACTACATGACCTTCTTGAAGGGAAACCTTGTTGACATGGGTGTCCATGTTGTTGTAGTATCTTTGGCATATTTTAACACCAAGATGAGCAAGGATATATATAAAAAAGAGATGGTAGCTTTACACAGCATGCAAGTGCCTTGTCTACATCTTCTTCCTTACTAAATGAAACTTATCCAATCCAATCCGACTAGATTGTGCATTGGACATCTTAATTTGATCTACTGGGATAAATAAGGAATCGGGGTCCTGATAGTTGCATTTAGCCTTGGATCTGAAACAGCCAATCAGTTACAGTTCTCTACACTTGATATAAATGTTTCCATCTGTCCAGCATTTGTAAGGCTGCAGACAACTTGAAAGAGTTCTGTTTGTTGGTTGGAGGCCATATTAATCAATTTGATGTTATACTCCAGTGTTGGTGAACCTTGGCACTCCAGCTGTTCTTGGACTTCAATTTGTATTTTTTGTATTTGTATTTCGACTTATATGCCACCCCACTCACACAGCGACTCTGGGCGGCTTACAGAAGAAACAGTTACAGTTACATAGCATATTCCATAGCATAAAAAACAATTACAGATATTTATTTATTTATTTATTGGATTTATATACCGCCCTACTTAGTGTAAACCAACTCAGGGCAGTGTACAAGAGAAATAGAATACAAATAGAATATTATTTACAAAATATGATGTTACAAAACATCAGGATATCCTAAGAAATAAATCAAAGATGCTATAATATAAATCAATACAGCAACAAAATTCAATAAGCAACAGTATCAAGCAACAATAAAAAATTCCAAATATCAGTCCAGTTTACACAGAAATTACAAAAGCAGAAAATTAAACAGAAACAGTTGTTAAATTCTGCACAAGTGACAAGCCGGTCTGCCCGGCTGCAGGTGTTTCTGGTGGCGGTGGCTACTAATTGAAGTCCAAGAACAGCTAGAGTGCCAAGTTTGGCCACCAGGGTTATAGTATCTTTTTGTTGCCTTTGGTAACCTTCAGTGCTTGCCAGACACTTCCCTGACTGTAGCCAAGTTACATTCTGATGGAGTTTTCTTTTGTTTGCTCTCTAGCTGTTTTTACCCTCAGTTTTTTTGTAAGCAATAAGGAATGAATAGCTCTGCAATGAAAAGGTCATTCTACAGGACCACCAACCAGATCAGCTGACAAACTACCAAGGACTTTCTGGAAACCAACTGGCATTCTAATAGGTCCATCCATGCTGCAGAATAGGACTGATACAAATTCCAGTTCTCAGCATGTGATGTTTTGTCTGTGATGAGGCTGAAGACTCAAGGTTTAGCATTTTCTCTCTGCTAAGACATGAACACCAGGTCCAGGACTTACCTGCCACATGTGTAGGACCCATGACATGTTGAGATAGACCCATAAACTCCAAAGTTTCCCTGGTAGCATATATCTCACCATTGATGTTAAAGTTCCCCAGAACTAAAAGTCTGGGATGCCTCAACAGTGCACCTAAGACTTTTGTTATACAATTGAATCTGGTGGTAAAATATGCTGTCTATATTTGGTTATTCCCCACCTTCCTATATTCATTGTTCTACAGATGTCTATTTATTATAATTTTTTAATTATTCTCCAACAAGTCTTCCCATAGTAGTAAAGTAAAACACCGGATAATGCTAAAACTTGGTTCCACAAGTCTTGGTGTTATCCGATTTTTAGTGTTATCCAATCCATGTTAAAATCCTGTGGGATTGATCAGATAACGTTAAAGCTCCATAGAGATACATTGTAACCACACAGGCTTTAGCGGTTGTTATCCGATCCATCCCATAGGACCTTAACATTATTCAATCCAATTCTCTTCCCCTGATTACTTAACGTTATGCAATTTTAGCATTGTCCGATCCAATCGTTATCTGGTGTTTTACTGTACAGTAAAACCTCGGATAAGGCTAAAACTTGGTTCCACAAGTCTTGGTGTTATCCGATTTTTAGTGTTATCTGATCCATGTTAAAATCCTATGGGATGGATCGGATAACGTTAAAGCTCCATAGAGATACATTGTAACTGCACAGGCTTTAGCGGTTGTTATCCGATCCATCCCATAGGACCTTAATGTTATTCGATCCAATTCTCTTCCCCAGATTACTTAATGCTATGCAATTTTAGCGTTATCCGATCCAATCATTATCCGGTGTTTTACTGTATTTTTATTTCCATTCTATATTTTGTACTGTGGACTGATGATGAAGAGAACAGATATGTTGCATGATCTTTTTTGTGACAAAACTGTAGGCTATTTTTCATTTGGCAAACAGTTTCTACAAAAGAGTAGTAGAATAAAATTAGTAGTTGAAACAATGTTGAAATATGGTATTTTGAGTGACTGTTACAGTGGTTGAGGTATTTGAATACTGAAAGCAGTTTTTTCTGGAAGCAAGCTAAAACAGTTTAAACAGAAATAGCAGAAACAAGATACAGCTGTGACAATGTATGAAACAGATTGTTCCAGGAAACCAGGGAGGGAAAGATCAAGAAGAGATAAGAAAAACTGGAATTTTTTGGCTGAACAACCAATTATTTATTTATTTATTGCACTTTTATTCTGAGACATTTTATTCCCACTCTGGGCAGGTTACACAGATCAATAATAGAACACTAAAATAAGTATAAATTGAACCTGGCAGTGTCACATTATTAACTTAAAATACTGTATAATATACTGTACATATATAAATTTCAAGCCTAAAAGTTCAAGCTGTCCAGAACTAACTAAAGTGAAATTGAAATAAACATTAAACTAAGCTAAACTAGCTGGCTAGTGGAAGAAAATATTTAAGTGCCTCTGTGAGCCAGATTGTTTTAAGGTGTTTTGTTTTAAAACAAATCCAGGGATTATGATTGGTGTAGTAAAGATTTGGCATGATAAAGAATTAAATAGAGTGAGTGCCACCACCAAGGTGATTTGTTTCCTTGTTCAGGTCTCCTTTTCCATTCTTGGTTTTGTTACCAGGAGCTACACTTTTTGTGATGATTAGATTGTGGGGGTCGATGTTCTTTGGAAGAGATGTTCTATTAGATAATAATAAGAAAACCAAGTTCGCCAGCACATTTCACTACAAGGAAAGTGGCTAGCTGTGCTTGTACATATGGTGGGCAAACTCACTTGCAAAATGCAACATGTACTAACAAACTTAGAGTTAATTAAACAATTTCTTGAAAATGCTACTCCTGATCTGTCATGAGTGATAGTACAGGATGTGGCCATATGTGCCATATTCATTATTGAATTGATTGTCCTTAGAAATAAAATAAAACAAAAGAAGAGAAAATCCTTGCAATTAAAAACTTGGAAATGTGGCATAAAACTGATGGCTACATAAAAATATGGAGGAAATTTATGAAGACAATTACAAGCTTTAGGAATTAGCAAAATGGCAACAGCAGTCACACTTAAAACAGGTAACACAAAGTGATTAAAATAACTCAAAAAAAAAATAACTTTTTTTTGGAAATGAAAAAAGTGCAAAAGAATTACACCAATTATTGAGTTAATACAAAGCGACCCAAATGAGAACCTACAGATAGGAAAGTAGTATAAAACCCTTTACCCTGAATTGTATTTAATCATAATCTTTCAAAATCCAGAAGACAATATTAACTGGAAAGACTCCAGATTAAGCAGCTAAAGAGTATAAAAAGATCCTTCACTCAGAAATAACATTCCAAGAATTGAGCAACATTAATCTCTGTATTGCATTCAGAATTAAACATGGAAGTCAGTGCCAAACAATGTCATTGAACTATTATGGTACATTTGAAGTGATAGTGATATCCATCCTAGGTTTTAATTGCATATGTAGTTTTGTAACCACTTACACAACAATGTATCCTAGAGAAACAGTGCTAGTGGAGTATTTTCATTTCACAAGAATTATATTGTATCTAGGCTGTAAAATGGGATTCTGTTGTGAATAGAATTACAGACTGTATCAGGGGTTCTGAAACTATGGCCCACACCACCTAATAATCTGGCTCATGCCGCTCTTGCTGCTCCCAGAAATGGAAGTAAAATGCACCCACACATGCACAAAACGCTGCAATAAATGCACCTGCAGCTGTCGTAAATGCATTTATGACAGCTGTGGGTGCATTTATGGCAGCGTTTTGTGCATGCATGGCTGCAATTTATAGTTGTACCTCGCTTAAAGAGCATAATGCATTCCACCGAATTGCTCTTTAAGCGAGTTTGCTCTTTAAGTGAAACACCATTGTAAATGACCAATTGGGGGGGGGGGATTGCGAATCCCGTTTTATTTGTTAAGTGAGTTTTTGGTTGGTTTTATTTGTTAAGCGAAGCGAACATTCAGAGAAAATTCTGCTCTTTAAACGAGGTGCTCTTTATGCGAGGTTTGACTGTACTTCTGCTTTCAGTGGAACCACATGACTGGCCCACTCAACAATGTGACTGGCCCATGGCCCAAAAAGTTTGGCCATCCCTGGACTATATGATAACCAGTGTATTGCAGAAAATAAAGTGACTGGCTAGAACTCAGGAGTCCTGGGTTAAAATTTTTGTTTGTGGCATAGGGGAATAGCATGGGTAGGAACCACTCACATACCTTGATATTCCTATTAAATAATGGAAAATGTGTAAAGTTAATTCTGACATGGTGACTTTTGACAGCATTTTCTAGGTATAACTGTTCTGAAGTGGTTCACCATTCCCTTTTTCTTGGGTCTCTCCAAGACTGTGCAGTTTGCCCAAGTGTACACAAGCTGACTCTTCTGGGAAGAATAGTGGGTATTAGAATTTTGTCCTCTTGCTAGATATTCAACTCAGTGAACTATTCAGTCAGGATTGCTGTAGGTTGCATGTGATATGACAGCTTGGAACAGGAGCAGTAACATAGACAAGTCCTGGAATATAGGGATATAAATCCAGACTTGTCATCCTTGTTGGACAGAAAAGATAATGCCAAAACCCTGTACTTTTTATTAACACTAAAATAGTTTTAGTGATCATTCTGCATGTTTGGTACATACCAACAAGCTGCATTTAATTTGCTCAGTATGTAACAAATTATATTTCTGTACAAGATAAAGACCATGAATGAGGATGCCTACTTTCTGTGTAATTTTTATCTTAAAGTAGCCCCAACAGAAATGCAGTGGTATCTCACTCATGCATTCCATGAGATTGCTCTTTAACCGAGTTTGCTCTTTAAGTGAAACACCATTTTAAGTGACTAATTGTGACTTCTGGGGGGGGGGGAGGTTGCAATCCCCATTTTAGTTGTTAAGTGAGTTTTTGGTTGGTTCTAGTTGTTAAGCAAGGCAACCATTCAGACAAAATTCTGCTTTTTAAGCGAGTTAGTCTCTAAGCGAGGTGTTCTTTATTCGAGGTTTTACTGTAGTTCTTCACAGTTGTACATGCAAAGACAGGGATTCAAGATACTGTATGCTGATCTACATTTGCTGCATTGATTTTTTGTACACTTCTTATAAATAATGTTTTGTTTATTTTATTGTATTATGGTTACTATTTTAAAACTTTGGGGACTCTATTCTAGTTGTCTTGCATACTAGGACAGGCAACACTTCATCCTGTTCATATTTTAAAATGTTATTTTTGAAACAACTTCTGCAAATTAGCTGCTGATATTAGAGGCAGAGTTGGCCTACTAACAATAAAAACAGATTAAACTGTTTATTCCCAGTTCTGTCTACAGTGGTAGGCTGTGACCAGTGTTAATGCTAACCATATGACAGTGAAAATCCTGTGCCAGAAAGCCTTTTACGTATATAGTTTCAAAGTGCTAATATTGATGTTCTGCCAGAAGTAGAATGAATTTTTAGGCCACAGAGAGTGACTTTTAGCTCTCTTTCCTATACTTTGTGACTTGTGTTATTGTGTATTTAGCATGACTCTAATTTTTAGGTTCATATCCTGCTAAGTAATAAGTTAGTAGACAGATTGCACTATTAGTAAATTATTGCTATCTGCTGGCTATGGTTGTAGCCTACATGTAGTAATGGTAACAGATGCTTTTAAGTTTCATTCTTCCCCTCCCACTCAAAGAAATCCTCTGTAGCACCCCAAAAATAGCTCCAGAGACTTTCCAAGTACTGCAGATTTGGTTGTAATAAGAGAGTTATTACTTCTTTGCATTCCATAGAATGAGGCAGTTCTGCATGAAAACTGTCTCACTGGATGGCAAGTAAAATAAGATATATTGAATCATTAAAATAAAAAGTCAGAGAAACAAGGCATATTATAATTCTGGATTGTAGCCTGCTTCATCAAATGAAATTAAAGTTGTTTGTTCTGCACTAGAGTAACAGTTTCTTCCCATATTGGTGGTTTAGTTTTTGCTGTCTGATGGATAGCTTCTTTTTTTTCAGCTGCACTAAATCATTTCAATTATTTTTGTCTGATTGTGTACTTTATAGATAGATTTCACTATCAGTTATTACTAATGACCTAAAATGCTACTGTACAAGAATCGACAAGTCAGCAAAAAAGATTCCCAGTTGCAGTGTTTGTTGGGAAAGACAATGACTTTTAATAGAATCAGGCAAATGTTTCAGGCATCTCAGAAAACAAAACAAAACAAAATAAACAAAATAAAATAAAAAACACAGTAGCACTTTAAAGACTAACTGCTATATTTTTATTGTTAGCTTTTATGGACCAAGTCCACTTCATCAGACAAAGAATGAAACTTACAGGCATATTCTTTATATACCAAATTCAGGGGCTCAAAGGGAGAAGGGTTGGTGTCAAGCAAGATGACAGACAAGCAACCATAAGAATGCAGTTTCACACAGCCATTAGCAACAATAGATTATTCAGATAAACTCTAAATGACTCCCTTTCAATCTCAAGGTTGCTGAGTAAACCCACTATGGTATTTGATCAACTTGTGACCTGCATGTCGGGAGGGGGGGGGGGCAAACACCTGTACCTGGTTTCTTTCTTATTTACTAAAGAGAATTGGCAGGAAAGTTGTAATATAAAATCATATAGCAATCTCTGTATCAAATTTGATAATGTCCCAGAAACCCTTCGTTAATATTTAGCCCCCTGTGATGGGTATCTAACAGATGGATGTATTTGATTTCTGCTGTCTCCCTTTCAATCCTAGTTTTGTAATTTCTCTGTTCCAGAATTGCAACTTTCAGGTCTTGGATAGAGTGTCCAGTTAGATTGAAGTGGTTTGAGACAGGTTTCTCCATCTTGCCATTCCAGATATCTGATTTGTGTCCATTAATCCTTTTGCGTAAAGATTGTCCTGTTTGTCCTACATAAAGCACGGATAGACATTTCTGGCAAGAGATGGCATAAATCACATTGGCAGAAGCACAAGTAAAACTGCCTTTAATGTTGTGTGTGGTGCCATTGGGTCCAGTAATACTGTTTCCAGAGTGAATGTGGGGGCATAGTTGACATCTGGATTTGCAGCAGGGTCTAGTTCCAATATCTGCTCCACTTCTGTGTAGTCTGTTGTGTGTCATTAGTTGTTTGAGATTAGGGAGTTGTCTATAAGCGAGTAGGGTCTGTCACCAAGGGCTTAGGAAAGTGAAGCACTCTTGTCTAAGATGGGTTGGAGATCCCTCATTATGCGTGTGAGGGGTTTAAGTTGAGGGCTGAAGGTGACAACCAGTGTTGTGTGATTACTTTCCCTTCTGGGCCTGTCTTGTAGTAGATCACTCCTGGGTATTTGGCTAACCCAGTTGATTTGTTCTTTAACCATATTGGATGGGTATTGTAGTTTGAGAGATGCATTTTGTAAGTCTGTGAGCTTGGCATCTCTATCATGTGGGTCTGAGCAGATGTGATTGTACCTGAGGGCTTGGCTGAAGACAATGGATTTTGTTGTGTGTTCTGGGTGGAAGCTGGAGGCATGCAGGTAGGTACATCTGTCTGTGGGTTTGCGATATAGTGTGGTACTAAGATGTCCATTTTGTAATTTCACAGTGGTGTCCAGGAAATTTATTTGTTGTGTAGACCGGTCCAAACTGAGTTTGATATTTGGGTGAAAATTATTGAAGTCTTGGTGGATTTTTTCCAGGGTTTCTTTTCCATGCGTCCAGATCAAGAATATGTCATCAATGTATCTCAAATAGAGAAGTGGTTTATAGGTATAGCAGTTAAGAAAACGTTGTTCTAGATCAGCCATGAATATATTAGCATACTGTGGAGCCATGCGAGTACCCATGGCAGTTCCGTTGATCTGTAGGTAGGTTTCATTGTTGAAGGTGAAGTAATTGTGTGTAAGTACAAAGTTGCACAGAGAGGTGACTGTGTGGGCTTCATTTTTGTTTTGAATGATGTTCCTTATGGCTTGTAATCCATCTTTGTGTGGAATGTTGGTGTACAGAGATTCCACATACATTGTAGCTAAGATGGTGTTATCCAGGAGGTCATGTGTGTTTTGAAGTTTTCTTAAAAAGTCTGTGGTATCTCTTACGTAGCTGGGTACATTGGTGGCATATGGTCTGAGAATGGAATCCACATATCCAGATACTCCAACAGTGACAGTGTTGATGCTTGAAACAATGGGTCTCCCAGGGTTTTCAGGTTTGTGAATTTTAGGTAGTAAATAAAAGGTAGCTGGTTGAGGTTCTTGTGGTGTCTCGGTCAAGATTTGATCCCGTACATTTCCAGGAACAGATTTTAGAAGGTTCTGAAATTCTTTTTGATATTTGGTGGTTGGGTCCGTAGTTAGAGGATGGTAAAATGTAGAATTGGAAAGTTGTCTGTCAGCTTCCTGTGTGTAGCTTGTTTTGTCCATGGCAACTACAACACCACCCTTGTCTGCCTCTTTGATGAGATGATGTTGGGATTATTTGTCAGATTGTTTATGGCCTGACGTTTTGCTCGGTTGAGATTGTAGATTGGACCACTTCCTTTGCTAATGATCTCTGCTTGGGCACGGTGGCAGAAGCATTCAATGTAGAAGTCCAATTCCTTGTTCCGACCCTCTAGAGGTGTCCATGTAGAATTCTTCTTTCTGGGTTTCCGGGAGTAAGATGTTTGTGGATCAGTGTCTGGTTCCTCCTTGTGTTGTAGTGAGTGAGGAACAGCTTGTGGATTGCTGTGCTGGTTGTTCTCCAGGTTATGGAAATATTCCTTGAGTCGTAGACGGTGGAAGAATGCCTATAGGTCTCCACAAAGCTGTATAATTTGTGTGGGTTTAGTGGGGCAGAAGGACAGGCCCCATGATAGGATGGACTCCTCTGCTTGGCTCAGAGTGCAGCTTGAAAGATTTATGATGTTAATTGGTAGGTCCACGTTGGCCTTGTTGCAGGAGGAGTCTTTCTGTAGTAGGCTGGACAGCTTGCAGGAGGAGTCTTTCTGCAGGTCACAAGTTGATCAGATACCATAGTGGGCTTACTCAGCAACCTTGAGATTGAGAGGGAGTCATTTAGAGTTTATCTGAATAATCTATTGTTGCTAATGGCTGGGTGAAACTGCATTCTTGTGCTTGCTTGTCTGTCATCTTCTCCCATCGAGCCCCTGAATTTGGTATATAAAGAACATGCCTGTAAGTTTCATACTTTGTCTGATGAAGTGGACTTGATCCACGAAAGCTAACAATAAAAATATAGCAGTTAGTCTTTAAAGTGCTACTGTGTTTTTTATTTTATTTTATTTTATTTATTTTGTTTTGTTTTCTGAGATGCCTGAACCACAGACTAACACGGCTACTATTCCAAAAAAGAAAAAGAAAAAAAGGCAAATGTTTGTGACTCAGTTGTATTAGAAAACCAGTTTTACATCTTACTTAACATAGTTTATACTTCTGTGCTTTTAGTGTCTATCTCAGGCATAACATTAATGGTATTATCACTTATTCTCATGTGTCATTAATTTATCTTTCAATCTAGTTAGATTTCCTTCCATTTTTATATGACCGATAAAGTTACCAAGTTTTGCTTTCAGTTAAAATATAAAAAAGGAAATATATAAACAACATGTAATGTTAATCTTAATGTTAAAGAAGAATCCTTTAAGTCTGTTTCCACCCTGCATCCCACCACCAGCTTTGGAGAGTTGGATTGAGGAAGGAAAAAAGGATCGTTTAAGCCCGTTTCTGCCCCATCCCACCACCGCTGAGGATAGGACTGGCCAAGATTGCTGGGCAAGAGAGCTCCTTTGGAACCCACTCTTCACCCAGCTCCTAGCAGTCAGCAGTGACCACCAAATTGCATTGGGGAAGGGGGGGTTTGAGGGTGGCTTTCAAACAACCTTTTCTTGTCTCCAGTCACCGATCCTCCATAGCCGCCAAACTGCATGGGGGGCTGTTACCGGTGTATAAGATGCACTCTGTTTTTCTGGTGTATCATAAGGGGAAAAAGTATGTCTTATATGTTGGCAAAATACCATATAGTACTTATGGTCTGGTCCAACACTTCAGATTCGAATGGTGTCGGCCCTTTTTTCTTTCTGTGTTGGAAATATTTTAAGTTTTCTTTGATTTTGGGAAAGAGAATTCTTACTAAGAGTGCAGACAAATTATTACCATGTAGGTAATAACGGGTTTGTTTTACAGTTTCAGAGACTCATATTCCTCAAGATAATGTAAACCTTGAATGACCTTGAAGTTGAACATCAGGAGTCACTCATTTTGATTCTATCTTCTTTGTAACATTTACTTAAACCAGTCATGTAAACTCAATGAACTAGCTTTGTGTTTTGTGTCCAGATAATTCAGATGACAATCATCTGACCTAACTTGGCTCTAGCATGTAAATTGCTTTCAGCTGATTGCCTTGAATGTTGAATGAAATTTAATTTAAAAGTCTCTTCACCATTGTAGTGGGTGTTTCTCTACATCATCTGTTAAGCAGTGCATAGTAAGCATATGGCTGGTCCTCTTCTGTTTAAGCTGTTTTCTCCAGAGAAAGGGAAATTCCCTCTAGACCAGACAGACATCTGGTGGCTTTCTTACCAGCAAAGCCACAGAAGAGATATCTTTCCTGTGATTAAAAGAAATAACGTCTGGGTTTTTAAAAAGTTTTTGTTCAATTAATCAAAGATTGAATCCATGTGGGACTCAAGGAAACTGAGCTCCTTTGTATGTTGCATTTGCTCCTTGCACACCATGGATGAATTTCAACATTTTATCAACATAGTTTTGCAATTTAAATATACAATAAAAGGTACCTTGGCTTTGAAAGCTTCATAAATAACAGAAAGCACAATTCAAAAATAGATTCTTTAGAATAGAAATTTGGATAAGTAATCTATTTGTTCTTTCTTTAAACAACTGTTGCATGTTTCTGTGAACCTTAAATTCTGCATACTGCCTACTCTACGCATAAGTTTATATTTTTAAAATTATTTTCCTCATAATAAATATCTTGCAAAAAAATCATAATTAGCATCTCATAATAAGTAGCTTATAACTGTGGTTAAGACCAAGTAGATCCTGTTTTCTTGGTTTTAAGTTAGGATGCAGAAGATTGCAGATCAGCATACATATGTACTTTTATCTGAGCCCATGTTAAGTTAACAAATGTTGACTATGGATTGTGTAACTAGTGATGTACATGCTGTGTTATAAGACAGTACATATGAAACACTTTGTTTACTTCTGTATTTCAACATAAATCTAAGAAAGCATGATTACACTTTTCATTTTCTTCTTTTGCTTTTTTAACATTATATTTGTATGAATTGAACATTCATAAGATTAGGTTAGCAAAAATCAAATAATTGATGAAGTATATCAACCTCTTTAAACCTCTTGTCTCTAAGGACAAGACTGATTTTATATTCCCCCCATCTGTCATGAGTAAGAGATTCAATATAGATAACTTATCTGACTGCAGTTGTTTGGCTTCAGTTCTATTAGTCATGTGGAGTTTATAATAGCATATGTCTTGGTTTTGAGATGAGAATTGTAAATATTACTTTGTTTACCTGTACTAAGCCAAAATACCTGTCTATGATTATTTGCTTGTTGTGTTAAAAAATTTGAGAATAACAGAATTAATTGAAAGTGAATCATGCTTTATTCCATACAATCATCATTCCCCTCAAAAGAGCCCTAAATTTGCAACAATTTAATCACATGGAAAATTATGTTCTCATGGCACTTATTTGGATATATATTTAGAAAAATTTAATTGCAGAATTAATACCTTCCTTTTAAAGGGGAAGGATATGATCATGATAATTATAATGTAAGGGCTATAAAGGACA
This sequence comes from Furcifer pardalis, assembly GCA_030440675.1. NCBI lineage: Eukaryota > Metazoa > Chordata > Lepidosauria > Squamata > Chamaeleonidae > Furcifer > Furcifer pardalis. Next base: position 69,361,408 of record CP126895.1, on the reverse strand, counting down.
GTTGGCTAGGCTAGACCCTTTGAAATAAATGAAACCCATTAAAGCAGGCATTCTCAACCTATGACCCGTGGGATAAACCCGGCCTCCAAAGCAATTTCATCAGGCCCACAACGCCCCCACCAAACCCAGAAATGGAAAAAAACTGCATGCTGCACATGTGCAGAATGTCGCTAAATGTGTTCTGTGCATTCATAGTGCACATTTTACTTCTGCTTCCGGGTGGGCAGAACCACATGACTGGCCCAATGAGCTGCCCAGGAAGTGGTCAGGCCCGTGACCCAAAAACATTGAGAAAGCCTGTACAAATTAAAATCACCATTTATATTAGCCCCATGATTTGGGAGACACTACTATAATTGGAATGAACCTTAAATTTGGCCCTAAAACTTTCAACTTTTTCACCTTGAAGCCTTAATCTATGTATACCAGAATTTTGTTGTCATTGCAATCTTATAAACATTTGTCTAAGCCTCTGCTATGCAGCCTGTTTTGGAACAAGAGAAGCACTGTGTGATGCTGGGAAAAGCATAAGCTGCTCAGCAGATATAGTGTGTGAGTGTCAGTAAATCCATTCCACAAAAATTTGTTCTGAATATCTCATTTAACATTAAGACCAAAACTCATACTGGATTCACTACTTTCATTGCTTCAGAGTCACCAGTTCCTGCTGGACCACTTGGCCCTTGGATAATCTTGAAAGTAGCTTGATTTGGAATGTATCTGTAGCAGGGAAACTAATGCATTCTCTGAGGACCCTACTTCACGATGTGGAAAAGATTGGATAGTGTCATTTCATGGATAGTTATTTGCTCTTTAAATTAATTCATCTCGAAATACAGTAATACCTCGGATAACGATTGCATTGGATAACACTAGAATTGGATTCTTTAGCGTTATCCGATGCAATCGTCTGTGGGGTGTGGGGAGGATTGGGTACAACATCTACCCAATCCACCCCCACCTGCAATGATGGATCCCTACTACTGAACTAGGGTTGGTGGAAAGGCATACGCACGCGTGCTTTTCCCCCGACCCTAGTTCACCCACAGAGATTGCTGCAAAAACTAGGGTCAGGAAAAAGGCACGCGTGCGTATGCCTTTCCACCAACCCTAGTTCAGTCACAACGATCCATCACTCTTGGGTGTGTGTTTGGATTGGGTCCAATCCACCCCCACAGCAATCCCTCGTTGTGGGGGTGGTGGATTGGATCCACACACCCCCCGCAACAATCGATCGCTGTGACTGAACTAGGGTCCGGGGAAAGGCACATGGGTGTGTACCTTTTCCCCGACCCTAGTTCAGTTGCAGTGATCCATTGCTGCGGGGGGATGGTGGATTGGGTCTAATCCCCCCGTAGCGATCCTGGCTTCCACCGTAGCTCAGTTTGGCTTGGGCGACAGCCCCCGCCTGCGCGGGGGTTGTCACCCAAGGCAAACTGAGCTTGCCTGGGCTCCGCTTGGCTTTATCCGCAGCCCGGGCAGGTTGTGGACGAAGCCAAGCAGAGGCAAGGCTAGCTCGGCTTCGCTTGGACAAAAAACCCCACCCGTGCAGGGGCGGTGTCACCCAAGCCAAGCCTTGCCCTGGCTGGCAATCTGTGCTTCTGGAGCCATCTCACGTGGAACATATGAAACGAGACATGTAGGATTTAACACCGAAACTGCAATGGACTGCCACAGCCATGAGGATACTATCAAGGTGTACCTTCACACCTACTCCATCTTCCATGGCCTATTCCGCCTCCATGACCATTGGGAATCAGAATAGTGAAGTGGTTCCTCCTCTACTCATTTTGTCATTGGGCCCAATATGAATGTATCCAGTGGCATTTCCTCCACTGAGGGGAGCATCACCCCACCTAAAGGGGCTCATCCACCCATAGACATTGGCCACTTTAGGGAGTCTAGTTATTTACCTATGAAACTAAAAATCACAGGATTCTGTTATTTATTTTATAATAGTGTTTAATAAGTTTAAGCCTTAGACATTGTTCAAAAACAAATACTTCATTTAGTGGTGGTCAGACTGAATTTGTATTTCAGACACTACAAATATTTAAAAGTAAACTGTTCACAGAATTTTAAATTTGGAATGCAAATTTTGTTTTGCTGACAAAAATGATTTTTTTGTCGTTATCCTGAAGATGTACATGTGAAAAAGGTAATATTTTAAAAAGGCACTTAGGATGTTGAAAGAACAGGCTTTTCTAAACACAGAAATAGAAGGGAGTGGGGAAAGATTAGATTTGTTTAGGAGCAGATTTGTATGTGATGTGAGAGAAGGGAGAAACTGAGATCAAAAAGAAATGAGAAACTATAATTCACAGTATTCACATGCACAAAATATCCAGACCTTTTACTGGATACAAGCCATAGGTATGGGTGGAGTAACTGAGGGCCTCAAATTTAAGGAGCATGGTGAGCCAGAAATATATAAGTAACAGTCAGGTTCCTGGGTTAACTTCCTTCTTGGCATCAATTTCTGACTCATATTTCTTGGAAGTAAAAATACAACATATACTTTTGAAGGTTTGGAATGAATGACTAAAAACGTTATGACTAACTTTGAAGATAAATATTTGGGTTAACTTCCTACTGATGTTATTTTTAGTGATACGATTTGTTCTGCCACTGGAGAGGACAGCTCTTTTTTTGTTGCAATGAATGTGGCATACGAGTACATTTGACTTTATGTTCATTGTTCTTTCCTACTTATTTATTCATTTGTTCATTTATTTATATTATTGGTGTATTACTTTCTTGCTGGGCTACAGAGGGTTTAACCAACATTTTAATAATTCTGCATCAATTTGCTTTCCAATAGCTCTATTATATGTTTTATGAGTGCTTAGTGCACTCTGGGTGGTTGACAAGTTAGTTAGCATTTTGCCCCCAACATGCTGGGTACTCATTTTACCAACCTCAGAAAGATGGAAGGCTGATTCAATCTTGAGTCCTGGTCAGAATTGAACTCAAAACCTTTTAGTTGCAGGACAGCAGTTTAACCAGTGCCACCTCCATATTCCATATAACATTCCATATAACTTTGCTGAGAACAGCAAAGAATTATGGGGACAGTGGTCTTTGTCTAAAGGCCATTAGATCATTTAGAGGTGAATCTCAAAAGAAATACTACTCAACTAATGCTGCAGTGGGAGGCAGAAGGTCAGCAGTTCGATTCCCAAGTACTGCAGGACGGAATGAGCTCCCGTCTCTGTCCTAGCTCCTGCCAACTTAGCAGTTCGAAAGCAAGAAATTGCAAGTAGATAAATAGGGACCACTTCGGTGGGAAGGTAACAGTGTTCCATGCGCTCCGGTGTCTAGTCATGCCTGCCACATGACCATGGAAACGTCTGCAGAAGCAGACAGCGCTGGCTCTTCGGCTTAGAAACAGAGATGAGTATTGACCCCTAGAGTCGGATACGACTGGCTTTCGAGCAAGGGAAACCTTTACCTTAATGCTATGCTATTTCTGTTTGTTATAAAACCCATGTTACTGCTTTAATGCAGAGGTTCTAAACCTATGGCCCATGGGCTGAACCCCACCCAAGGCATAATTTCATGTGGCCCGTGTCATCGTCATCACCTTTGCCAGTGGAAGCAGACATGTTTATGACAGCCATAAATGCGCCCACGGCTGTCATAAACAAGTTTAAGACAGCCGGATACATTTTTATGAGAGCATTTATGCCAGGGGAAACCACCAGTCCAGCCTGCTCAGCTGTCTGAGGGGTGATGGTCTGGCCCTTAGCTTGAAAATGTTGAAAACCCCTGAATTAATGGCTGTTTGCTGAGAGATCCTTCACAAGGAACATGTAAGGATCTTGAAACTCCTGTGCATCAACTCCTCAACTTCTGTAATAACTTTATTTGCTGAAATTACCAGAATTCTATCTGGGAAAATTTCTACAGAATTCTGGTACTGTACTGTATTTATGACAAAATAAAAAAGGAAATAAAAATAATTCCGAAAAGTCAATACTTTGAAATTCCTTTTAGCTTCAAAGCAATGCCACTCCTGTGCTCTTAGAATGTGTAATGTGGAATAACCAGAGTGCATATACAGTAAGTGGTTTTATGCATGTATGATTTGTCCATAGGCAGAAAGATAATATCAATTTTGGCGTATAGGAATGGATGGTTTTCTCAATCAAATAGATTGTACAGTCAAACCTCGCATAAAGAGCGACTCGCTTAAAGAGTAACTCGCCTAAAGAGCAGAATTTTCTCTGAATGTTCGCTTCACTTAACAAATAAAACCAACCAAAAACTCGCTTAACAAATAAATTGGGGTTCACAATTCCCCCCCCCTCACAATTGGTCATTTACAATGGTTTTTCGCTTAAAGAGCAAACTCGCTTAAAGAGCAATCCTATGGAATGTATTATGCTCTTTAGGCGAGGTCCCACTGTATCTCTAATACAAATATTAATATAATTCATCTTTGTTTTATTTTTTGTGAAATGAAAGCCAGAAAATAGGGATGGGGCTCTGTCCAAATTGGTTGGGGGGTTTCCTGGGGCACAAATCGGTGTGGTAACGGTCATGGGGTGTTACAGCAGGAGCTGAGGGGCGGGCCGCACTCGGGGAACGCGGGACAGATATTTAGTTGCTGTCCCCTGTTCCAGCCCCACAGCTACACCTCTGGTTCCTGAGCAGCCGGTCAAGAGTGACCCTTCCCTTAGGCTGCTGCTGGTGAATGCCAGGTCTGTCTGTAACAAGGCCCCCCTACTCTCAGACGCCATTCTGGGGGAGCGGACGGACCTGGCATGCATTACCGAAACCTGGCTGGCACCAGAGGATGGGGTCCCTCTATCCGAATTGCGTCCGGCTGGGTTCGGTATTTGGCACCAGCCCAGGGAGAAGGGGCGGGGCGGTGGGGTCGCCGAAGTGGCCAGGGAGTCGTTGGGAGTGACCAGGGCCATGGCTCCACATATTCTGGGATGTGAGACCCTGCTCCTGCGTTTGGGCCCTAAAGGGCAGTTGGGAATCCTACTCCTATACCTGCCTCCCTGTAGGGTAGTAGATTCCCTGCCCTAGCTCCTTGAGGCAGTCTCGATGCTGGCGGTGGAGGCCCCCAGGCTTATGGTTCTGGGGGACTTCAATCTGCCATCGTTGGGAGCGGGCTCGGAGGTGGCTCAGGAGTTCATGGCTTCCATGGCAGCCATGGGCCTGACCCAGGTAATTCAGGGTCCTACCAGGAGCAGTGGTCATACACCGGACTTAATCTTTTTGTCGGAGCTGTGGCAGAGTGATCTGAAACTACAGAATCTAGACATCACACCTGTGCCATGGTCGGATCACTATCTGGTGACTCTAGACTTTCTGGGGGTGAACCTTCACTGCAGGGAGGCAGGGCCAGATAAATGGGCCCGCCCCCGGCAATTAATGGATCCGGAGGGATTCCAGAGGGAACTGGGGTGTTTTCCTCTTGACCTGCAATGCGATTTGTCAGAGGCCCTCGTCAACTCATAGAACGAGAGAGTGACGGCAGCCTTGGACGTGATCGCTCCACTACGGCCTCTCTGTGCCCGTGGGTATCGACCTGCCCCCTGGTTTACCGAAGAGCTGAGGGAGCTTAAACGGGCAAAGAGACGCCGAGAGCACTGCTGGGTGAAGACCCGGAGTGAGTCTGATCGAGCACTGGTTAGAACGGCTATTAAAGACTACCTAGTGGCGATGAGGGTGATGAAACGTCAATATTTCACCACCCTTATTGCCTCTGCGGATAATCACCCAGCTGCCTTGTTCCATTTGACCAGGTCCCTCCTTGGCAGAGGGGGGTCGGGTGCTGGTTGGCAGGGATCAGCTGAGGCTTTTGCAGATTATCTAGCGGGGAAAGTCGCTCAGATTCACTCAAAGTTTAATCCCAGCGTGGAATATACAGAGCTGGGGTTGACCGGAGCACAGTCTGGCCATGTTATCTGGGATCGGTTCGATCCAGTTGGCCCTGAGGAAGTGGACAGGCTTCTTGGATCTGTTCGTGCCACGGCCTGTGAACTGGATCCATGCCCTGCCTGGCTAGTTAAAGCATCTAAGGCTATGGCAAGTGGCTGGATCGAGAGGATTATAAATTCATCGCTGAAGGAGGGGTCTTTCCCAGCACCGCTAAAACATGCTCTGGTGCAGCCCCTCCTGAAAAAGCTATCTCTCGACCCTACGATACTTGCAAACTACCAACCAGTTTCCAACCTACCCTTTCTGGGTAAGGTCTTGGAAAAGGCTGTGGCACAGCAGTTACAGGAAGTGCTGGATGAAGCGGATTATCTGGACCCTTTTCAGTCACGATTCAGGCCCAGATATGGTACAGAAACTGCACTTGTCGCATTGGTGGATGATCTCTGGAGAGAGTGGGATGGAGGTCATCCATCTATCCTGGCTCTTCTCGATCTCTCAGCAGCATTTGATACAGTTGATCATGATATCCTCCTGGGAAGGCTCCAAGGATTGGGGATCCAGGGCATGGTGCTGGCCTGGTTCTCCTCATTTCTGAGGGGCCAGACCCAATCAGTATGGCTGGAGAATGAGAGGTCCAGCCCTAGGCTCCTCCAATATGGGGTGCCTCAGGGCTCGGTACTCTTACCTCTCCTATTTAACATCTATATGAAGTCACTGGTGAGATCATCCGTTTCCATGGGGTAAGATACCATCAATACGCAGATGATACCCAGCTGTACATCTCGGCCCGTGGGGACCCAAGCGGTGCAGTGGAAGTCCTTTCCAGGTGCCTGGAGGCTGTCAGGGTCTGGATGGGGGGAAACGGGCTACAGCTGAATCCCGGCAAGACTGAATGGCTATGGGTAAGGGGCCCTGTGTTATCTCGGGAGCTGCCAGCTTTGGTTCTGGATGGGGCAGTTTTGCCCCAAACAGACCTGGTGCGTAATCTGGGGGTCCTCCTGGACTCACGACTACTGTTCAAGGAGCAGGTGGCAGTCGTGGCCAGGAGGGCTTTTGCACAACTTCGTGTAATATACCAGTTACACCCACTCCTAGACCGGGACGCCTTGCTTAAGGTCACACATGCGCTGGTCACCTCCAGACTTGATTATTGTAATGCGCTCTACATGGGGCTGCCCTTGGTGACCATTCGGAGACTACAACTGGTCCAGAACGCGGCTACTCGGGTAGTGATGGGGTGCGGGCGTTACGCTCGTGCCTCACCACTGCTTCAGCAGCTCCATTGGCTGCCAGTATGTCTCTGGGTGCAATTCAAGGTGCTGGTTATTACCTTTAATGCCCTATATGGTAGTGGGCCAGGATACCTTAGAGACCGCGTCGCCCCAAGAACTTCTGCCCGTCCCACCAGGGCGGATCGGAGAGGCTCGCTTAGGATTCCATCAGCTAGAGAGGCACACCTCTCTAGCACTAGGAGGAGGGCCTTCTCTACGGCCGCCCCGGCCCTGTGGAACCTCCTGCCAATCGAACTACGCATACAAACAGAGCTCCTACCCTTTGGGAAGGGCCTTAAAACCTGGCTGGCAGGGCAAGTGTGGGGATCTAAGAATGTTGGATCTCATGCTGGGTGGTTGATCTAACTGAGTCAGCCTCCCCCCCTGCTCTGACCTATTGCTGTTTTGAAACCTGTGTAATTATATTTTTTTTAAAGTTTAATTTTCAACTTAATTTTAACTGTATTTTTAGCATTTTAACATTTAATTAATTGTAGTCTTAATTGTAATGGATGAATTGAATTTTAATATGTACGAGGCAGGTCAGAGTGCCAGATTGGCAGGTTATTTACTATGTATTGTTGTTTTAAGTCATGACTCTTTTTGTGATAGTGTTGTAAGCTGCCCAGAGTTGGGTTTACCTAATTGGGGTAGGATAACAAATTGGACAAATAAATAAATAAATATATGAATCTTACTCTAAAATGGTTGCAGCAAATGTCAAATTATTAAGTCCCTGAGTCACAGGATCAGCCCAAAAATAAGATAGTGACTTATCTGGCTATTTTCTATGAATCTTGCAGAATAGAAGTTAATGTATTTTATATACAGTAATGCCTCAGATAATGATTACATCGAATAATGCTAAAATCAGATAACGATGCAAAATTTTGACAAAAATGTTGCATCGGATAACGATGTTTTAGTGTTATTCGAGGTAATTGTAGCAGTGGCTTGGCTGGGAAGCCGAATGGGGTTCCCCATTCAGCTTCCCAGCCATGCCGCTGCTGCACTGCCATCGGCGCTTGGGTTGGGGGCAGGAACAGGCTCACACACTGGTCCCCCCCAACCCAAGCATTGATTGTGCACTGCAATCGGCGCTTGGGTTGGGGAGGACCAGCACACACACATGTTCCTCCTCACAACCCAAGAGCCAATTGATCACAGTGTGTGATTGGCACTTGGGTTGGGAGGGACCGGTGCATGCACCCATGCTTCCCCATAACCCAAGCACTGATTGATCGCAGCACATGATCAGTGCTTGGGTTGGGGGGATCGGTGTGCACATCTGTTCTTCCTCACAACCCAAGTGCCAATCAATTGCAGTGCATGATCGGTGCTTGAGTTGGGGGGACCGGTGTGCACACACATTCTTTCCCACAACCCAAGCACTGATCGATTGCAGCCCGTGATCGGTGCTTGGGTTGGGGTGATCTGGCGTGCACACCTACTCTTCCCCACAACCCAAGCACCGACCAATCACAGTATGTGATCAGCGCTTGGGTTGGGGGGATATCCAACATGTACAACTGTTTGTCCCCACAACCCAAGCCCAGATCGCAGGATGCAATCACCAGCTAGGTTGGGGGGAAAACCTTTCTCTCCCCAACCCAGATGGTGCCTGGCTTGATCCACCTGCCTCTTTGGAAAGGGCAGCGGAGATCTCTGCTGCCCTTTCCAAACAGACAGGCGGATCTCCCCCCTGTTCCCTTTCCTCTTTGGAAAGGAACATGCCTATTTTTTAAATGTCATGCAAAGTATGCATCACACAACGTTAAAAACCAGATAACGATATGACTTGTTGAACCAAGTCTTATCGTTATCCGAGGTACTAGTTTACCTAATCAGATTTTTTTTAACAAAGGCTATCACAGGAAACTTTGCTACTTTTCAAAATGCTGGAAAATTTCTTGTGCAGTGGTATTATAGAAGCCAAAGTTTTTGAGTCAAACAAAAAAAAAAAACACCTTACATTTTCCTTATTTCATTTTCACGTATTGTTTAATGAATTCTGTCAGATCAAAAGTTCCCTGGGAGTTTCAGTGGCTGAAAGTAATAACGATGAAATATGTCTGAAGTAACCACATGATTTAATTTGGAAAGTTTTAGGATAGGGAAGTTGTAAAAGCAATGTGAACAATTTGTCCTTTGTTCAAGAAAAGTAGAGAAATGCTTTTGGTCAGTCTGCAAAACCACAGCAATTAGTTCAAAATGAAGTCATGCATTGTTTTCTCATGAATAATTTTACTCCTGGGTTTGACCTATTTTCTTAGGAAAAGGAATATTAATATTTTGGGTGTTTAAATAAAAACAATCTTGAGTGACTTCTCCTTAATACTTTGTAGATACAGGTGCAGATTAAGCCTTGTTTTAAAGTGTTGAGATTACTTTTGGTGACTCACATTCAGGTCATGTGGCAACCAGTTTGTAAGATCATTGCAATTTCTTATCTTCTTTTAGCCTTTGAAATGGGGCACTCTGTTGTATTTTAATCTTTTTATATTGCACAGTGTTTATATGTGGTAATTTCTGAGTGAAGTTATTAAAGTACCAAGTAAACCAAAGAGCTGGCTTTTTCAAAGGTATTTTTTAGTCTGATACAGTGAGTAATGGGGGGGGGGGAAGCAGATGAGCAGTTTGATAAAGAGTAGTGGAACAGACTGCCACAGATACACTGTAAAGTATGGTTGGATCAAACAGTAGTAAGTCAGCAAAGCTGATTGGCAAATTGTATAATGCATTCAATAGGGTGGTGAGTTGGGAAACATTTATTTATTTATTTATTTATTTATTTATTTATTTAATCAGACATATGCCACCCTCCTCAAAGAGACACCCAGGGTGACTAACAAAGCTTCAAAAGAGACATAAAACACAATATAAAATCCTGTCTAAAATTAATATTAAAAGAGGTTAAAACTAAGCAAAATTAAGTTAAAAGATTAAGAAAAATTCATACATTGAGAGAGGGAGGGTCAGATGAGCCAACAAGCTGACGAAAACTGTCTGACCCAAACCCCATACTCTGACTGGAGATGTAGCTCAATTGGCAGGAGGTTCCATAGGGACGGGGAGGAAACAGAAGGCCCTCCTAGTGTTAGAGAGGTGCACCTCTCTAACTGATGGTAGAACCAGAGACACTTTCCGGTCCACTCTGGTGGGACAGACAGATGTTATTAGGTCTCTTAGGTATCCTGGCCCACTACCATATAGGGCCAGCACCTTGAATTGCACCTGGAGACACACTGGCAACCAGTGCATCTCTCAGCAATGGTGAGGCACAAGCATAATGCCCCCACCCCATCACAACCCGAGTAGCCACATTCCGAACCAGTTTTAGCCTCCAAATGATCACCAAGGGCTGCCCCATGTAGAGCGCATTACAATAATTGAGTCTGGAGGTGACCAAGGCATGTGTGATCATAAGCAAGGAGTCTTGGCCTAGGAGCGGGTGTAACTGGCATATAACATGAAGTTGTGCAAAAGCCCTCCTGGCCACGACTGTCACCTGCTCTTCTAACAGTAGTCATGAGTCCAAGAGGACCCCCAGATTACGCACCATTCAGAACCAAAGATGGTAGCTCCTGAGTTAACGCAGGGCCCCTGACCCACAACCACTTTAGGAGGGGTGCACCAGAACATGTTTTAAGCTAGCAGGAAAAACCCCTTCCCAAGCGAGGAGTTAATAATGGCCTCGACCCAACCACCTGTCACCGCCCTGGCAGATTTTACTAGCCAGGCTGGGCACGGATCTAATGCACATGCAGTGGCACGTACAGATTCCAAGAGCCTGTCCACTTCCTCAGGGACAACTGGATCAAACCGATCCCAGATAACATGACCAGACTGTACTTCGGACAACATTTCCACGCTGGGGTTCAACCTCGACCGAATCAGCGATTTTCTCTGCTAGATAATCAGCAATGGCCTCAGCTGACCCTTGCCAACCGGAGCCAGAATCCCCTCTTCCAAGGAGGGATGAGGGTGGTAAAATATTGACGTTTCACCACCCCCATTGCCACCTGATAGGCCTTAAGCTGGTGCCAAATACAAAACCCTGCTGGACACAATTCTGACAGAGGAACCCCATCCTCTGGTGCCAGCCAGGTTTCAGTGATGCATGCCAGGTCAGCCCTCTCCCCCAGAATAGAATCTTAAATTAGGGGAGCCATATTGCAGACTGACCTGGCATTGATCAGCAGCAGCCTAAGGGAGGGAGTTGTCTTGATCAGCTGCACAGGAACCGGAGGTGTAGCCGAGGGGCCGGAACAGGGGAAAGGTATTAAACATCTGTCCTGTGTTCCCCAAGTGCGGCGCGGCCCGCCCCTCTGCTCCCACCACACTGCCCCATGCCCATCACAACACCAATTTGGGGCCCAGGAACCCCACTGCATGCTCCAGACAGAGCGTAGTCCCTATTCCCCAACTGGTGAGCCAATTTCCCATTTCCCCCACCACCCTGAAATCCCAGGCACAGCTTTGTAGCCTCAAAAGCCGAGACCCAGCTGCTCCCACTTCCCACTGTCCGGCCAGGCCCAGCTGCTCCCACTTCCCACCATCCGGCCGGGCCCAATACAGTGTAGGGAAAATTATTTCACATTTATTATAAATTATGTCAAGATGATGAGATTAGATAATTTTTCCTGTCCTCAAAAAGTTAAATTCATGGATACAACCCGTTCTAACAACAAATACATTACAAAGCAGTATTGGTGTTATTTTGAACCCAGGATTAAATTTTACCTAGAATTTAACTTTGCTCCAAGTTAAATTTATCTTCATGCAAGCATTTCCATCTCCAAGTACATACCTGCAATATTGATTTGTGATTTCAAATGTTCTTTTGATGGGACACATACTAGAGTATTTCCATAAGGAAAGCTGAGCACAGACATGTGGTGTTGGAGGAGAGTCTTGAGAGTCCCCTGGACAGCAAGGAGAACAAATGCAGTCAAACCTTGCATAAAGAGTGTTTTGCTTAAAGAGTAACTTGCTTAAAGAGCAGAATTTTCTCTGAATGTTTGCTTCGCTTAACAAATAAAACCAACCAAAAACTCGCTTAACAAATAAATTGGGGTTTGCAATTCCCCCCACAATTGGTCATTTACAATGGTGTTTTGCTTAAAGAGCAAACTCGCTTAAAGAGCAATCCTGTGGAATGCATTATGCTCTTTAAGTGAGGTACAACTGTAGGTCGATCTTAGAAGAAATCAACCCTGACTGCTCCTTAGAAGGTCAAATAGTAAAGATGAAGCTACAGTACTTTGGACATCAAATGAGGATTGACTTGAGAAAGCCTTGATGCTGAGAAAGGTGGAGAGCAAAAGAAGGAGGGGATGGCCAAAAATGAGATGGCTAGATGGTATTGTAGATGCAGTAGGTACAAAGCTGTTCAGGCTTAGGAGGATGGTGGAAGACAGAGTTACCTGGTGGACAATGGTCCATAGGGTCGCGAAGGGTCAGAATCGACTGTGCAACTGAACAACAACAAAAAATACTAGATTATTAGGATATATTCAATCCTGTTCATTGTTGTGATCAATACTGCATTAAAATACTTCATGTGTTTTCTTTCTCTTTTCATCATTGTATGAAAACCCATGGAGGATTGTTTAACTGATGAGTTTTTCTTCTAGTCATATGTTATGGGATATTTACCATGCAGCACAATAGTAGCCATACTACTGTTGAACATACTTTCTGCTCTCTGTACCTGACAATTAAAGTTATAATCCTCTTTACAGATGAAATTGTTCTATTACATTACACAAAATAGTACATTAATGTCATAATTTCTAGAACTCCAGTCTGTTGGCAAAATGTATAGTTAAACGTAAGACTCAACAGTCAGGCCAGGGGCGGCGGCAGTGGTGGCGGCGGGGGGGGGGGGAAGAGTAACCCAAAGGCTGTTAAGAAAAGCATTTCTCCTATTGTCAAATTTCCCAGGGTTTGATGAACCGGAATTTCCCCTCCAATTTTCAATATAGCAGTAGTGTAGAACAGAAATAGAGTTTTGTAGCACCTTAATGATGAATGGGTCTTTTTATTTGGCATGGGCTTTCTTTAGTGCAAGTAGACAGAAAATTGTGAAAACATATGCCAAGTCAAACATCTTAGTTTTTAAATACTTTATACAAAACTTAAAACAAAATTTTAAAACTATTGCAATAGCCGTAAATGATTATTCCCTTGGAAAAAAAATAATAATACAGAAACCAGACATTTCTCTTACCAGTTAAACAGAGTATTAATATTTTTCACAGAAGTATAACTGACTGCAGTTGTGCTAGTTTTAAAGATCCAAAATGTATTAAAATATTTTTCTGCTTCTGTTATGTTTTCATGCCTTTGTTAAAATTCTTGTTGCACATGGTGGCTGTACTTGTCTCATTTTGAACGTTTGCCAACAATTTAAGATTTCACACCTTATGTGTCCTGGGGTATGCACTCATCCTTTTGCTTTTTAATCTGTGGATTAAAAATTTTGACAATGTTTTCTAAGACAACAGGTTCTAGGTACAGTAAAACCTCATATAACACTAAAACCTGGTTCCACAAGTCTTCGTGTTATATGATTTTTAGTGTTATCTGATCCTCTATGGGATCCATAGAGATACATTGTAACCACACAGGCTTTCACGGTTGTTATCTGAAGCATCCCATAGGATCTTAATGTTATCTGATGCAATTCTTCCCCCCAGATTCCTTGATGTTATGCGATTTTAGTGTTATTCGATACTAATGTTATATGAGGTATTACTGTATTATGATGAATGTCCACATAAAATACTTCTTTAAAAAAATCACATCTACAGAAAAAACAAAAGTTAAAAATGTGAGATTAGTTGTCCTAAGGCCACGGTGATGAACCTTGGCAGTCCAGCTGTTCATGAACTTCAATTCCCAGAAACCCTGATTAGCAGGTGTACTTATTTCGGCTTCTGATAATTGAAGTCCAAGAACAGCTGGAGTGCCAAGGTTCGCCACCACTGCCCTAAGGCGTTGTTGTATTTATGGAATATCATTTTATATTTGCTTTTATATAGCAAACTTTCTTTTTAATAGTTGGTGCTGATCATTGGCATTACTCAATTTTTTAAAAACAGTGATTGGTATTGTTGGAACACTGAAAAATATTACTAGATTTTACTTCTTCTACCTCCTTTTTTGTATATACAACACAAAATAAATTAAGGATGTGGAAAAAAATGGGGTGAGGTCGGGAGATGCTTGAGAACCATGTTGTAATTTGTAATCTAGACCTGATTAAGTATTGTTAGAGGTGAACAGTTAGTTTTTCATTGAATGTTATTTGATTCCTTTTCTTCCTTTCCTCCCCCAGACCTTACATCTCTCTCAGAGGGACAATATATAGTCTCACTTTATAAAGAAAAGCTCAGTAATAATGAGACTGATTTGGGAATAGAGTTACCAAAGACCGAGAGAGAACATACTCATTGACGACTCATTTAAATAATAGCCAGATCTGTTTGGTGAATCTTCTTTTTTATACATATTCTTTACACTCTTTAGTCCTTATTTGCGATTATTTCTTGTCATAAATACAGGACTAATAGCTTCTTATCTATTAATTTCTGTCAGGAGGACCTAAATCATTTTTTTCTGTAAAAGAACAAGAACAGAGCTCTCATAAAAGATGAATTTCAGCATTAATTCATAGGACTGTTTCCATGCTTGCATCTTGATAGAAGGCTGGGCAAATTCCACCCACAAAGGAAAATTCACCATACACTATGGATATTCATTAGCCTCTGTAAGAAAGAAGAGAACAGGTGATCCTAGGATGAACCATTGTTCTCCACACCCACCAGTCCAGAGCTCCCCACTTCCAGCTTCTTGATAGACAAAATTCCTCCACATCTAACAAGCTTTTAAGTGTAGTTTTCTAATTTCTGTCGTAGTTTATCACAATCAATTGAATCAAAGTCTCATTCCATTCCATAAATGCTGGATGCTGGGGATAAAACAGATGCCCACCATCAAGGATTAGCCCTAATTTATTTGGAATTAATTCTGGGCCTGATGTTTTGCCCTGGCATAATCTTTTCAATCTCTAGCATATTCACTGGGTCCTATTTTGGGGGGGGGGGGGATTTCTTCTAGCAGAAGTAATTTTGCCCTTGTTTGAGTTTGTTGTTTTCCATAAAATAATTCATTGTAATATCTTTCCCAGTTTTGAGGAGAAATAAAAAATAAAATATGATAATGTGAATCTAAAGAGGAATTTATTATAGGTCAAAATAGAGTATTATTTCCACTATTAATGGCCATTATCAAGTGCTTCTAAACTTTAAATATTTGTCCTTTCCCCCTTTCTTTAATTGAATCTTTATAGGCTGCTTTTCAACCAAATAGTTATTTTAAGGCCAATATTTTATGATTAGATCTAAATTCATGGTACTTACATTAGATAATTATTTTAAGATATTTGCATTCAGAATTAAGCAATTTATTCCTGAGTTAATATCATTTCTTTTGCAAATGAAGTTTTAAAGAAATCAATTAATAAAACAGTGTTTATGAGAATTGCTTTTGTCCTTACTATCCAGTGAACTTTTGTAATAACAATGCACATTCAAAAGAGTTTGAAATACAGCTGGCCTTTTTGTCAAATACAGTAATACCTCGGATAACAATTGCACTGGATAATGCTAAAACCGCATAACAACGACAAATTTGGGGGGAAGTTTTGCACCGGAGAACGTTCTTTTTAGCATTATCCGATGCATCGCAATAAAGAAGTAAAGGAGGTCAAAGCTCCTCTCCCTGCCACGTCCCTCCTTCCTCCCCCCACCCCCAGCTGTTTGGGGACTCCCCACACCCACCCCACTGCCTGCTTGACCACGAGAGAATCCAGCCCAGCCCTGACCCTGCTTACCTTCTCTTGCTGAGCTGCACGCTCCGACTGAGCCAGGCTTGACCGGCCGATCGCTCAAGGCTTGTGTTTTTTTCTTTCCCTTCTTGTACTGTATTGAAACTACAGGGAGGGGGAAAGAGAGAGAGGTGATTGGTTCTCTAGAGAACTAATCACATTTCTCTCTTTCCCTCTTCCCTGTAGTTTCAATACAGTACAGGAAGGGAAAGAAAAAAACACAAGCCTTGAGCGATCGGCCGGCCAAGCCTGGCTCAGTCGAAGCGTGCAGCTCAGCAAAAGAAGGTAAGCAGGGAGGGAAGACTGCAGTAGAGTCAGGGAAAAGGTGCTTTCCCCGATCCTACTGCAGTCACAGCGGTGGGGGGTGGCTTTAAAGGCAGGGAGGTCTCTTTCTTTCCCTGCCTGCCTTTAAAGCGGTTTGTCCCTGAAGTCAGGGCTTTTTTTTTAGCGTTCTTCGATGCATTCATCAGACAACGCTAAAAATTGGATAACGTCATGACTTGTGGAACCAAGTCATAACGTTATCCGGGGTATTACTGTATCTCCCTTCATTTTACACAGTGTAGTCTAGCTTCACATTGTAAGTTAAGATCTACTCCTGCAATACTTAACTGACACTTTCCTTTAACTGTAACTGCATATGTTGAAGGGAAATGATCTCCTTCCATGTAATCATTTACTTGCATATAGGAAACATAATCTAAACCATGTTAGGATTTATGTCTATGCAGAGGATGGGTTTGGTGCTCCATCAACTTATTTCATTCTTTATTTTTAGTACCTCTCAACATACTTCTGGAGATACAAGGCCTGCCAGATAAAACACTTTTTCACTGGGTGTATCAGACAGATAGTAATAATCCTGCATGAACTACATCCACTTGAATGTGCTGATTTATGCCATACAGCAGTATAGATAATAGCCCCAATATGAGAAAACAGAAGATATCATATATTGTTAGATTCTTTGGTTGATGGTGGGGTTATTAACACATTCATCTATTGTGGTAAATACAATGGCAGAACATCCAAATATTGTTATATTTATATAGCTATACAAAATTTATATATCTTGAAATGTAGACAAAGAATTGCTTCTGGGAAAGTTATATCAAGGTGATAATTTTTGAGAACTGTGAAAAATAAATTTCATTCACCTTTAAGAACTTTACCTGCCTTTTGCCAATGAATCTCTCATGTCAAGCTTTATTATATTTAAATTATTTCTATAAACTGTTGAGATAAATTATGTTTAGCAAGTATGGAATATAGCTTCCAGTGTATTGCCTGAATAACAAGATTAATGGTTAAATTAATTAAAAGGCAGTACAGTAATGCCTCGCATAATAAGCATCTCACTTAGTGAGTAACTCGCTTAACGAGTAGACCTTTCCCCAAAAGGTCTGCTTCATTGAACGAGCAAAAAGTCACTTAATGAGAAGCTTCGCACCTGCGAGGTATTTTGGAACGCGAACAGGGGATTCCCCACTGCATTCCAAAACACCCCACAGATGCACACACACCAGCTAGGTGTTTTGGAATGTGGCGGTGAATCCCCTGCCCATGTTCCAAAATGCCCAGCTGATGGGTGTGCGCGCCAGTGGGGTGTTTTGGAATGTGGTGGGGGATTGCCCTGCTGCATTCCAAAACATCCTGCAGACATGCGTCACGCAACAATAGGGCCTTTAGGAAGGGTATGGGGAAGATCCCCATACCCTTGGCAAATGCCCCGTTGACACATGCTCCTCAGCAGCAGGGCATTTGGGAAGGCTGTAGGGATCTTCCCCATACCCTTCCCAAATGCCCCACACGCTGTGCGCATCACCGGGTCGTTTGGGAAGGTTATGGGGAAGATCTCCACAACCTTTCAAATGCCCTGCTGCTGCAGAGCATGCGTCAGCAGGGCTTTTGCCCAAGGGAGAGGGGTGATCCTAATCTTGGGATCCCACCTCTTCCCTTTCCCAGAAGAGAGGCACGCACACGGGGCTGCCTCCTGCCTTCTGCCAAAGGGAGGGGAAGGATCCCGGCCTTGGAATCCCACCTCCTCCCTTTCTCAGAAGGCAGGCACACATGCAGGGGTGCTTTCTCCCAATGGGAAGCGGGAGGATCCCAAACTTGGGATACCACCCCCTCCATTTCCCAGAAGGCAGGCACCTACACAGGACTGCCTCCTGCCCCCTGCCCAAGGGAAAGGATGATCCCAGGCTTGGGATCCCACCTCCGCCCTTTCGCAGAAGGCAGACATGCCCACACATCAATGGGGCATTTGGAATGGGTAAGGGGAACTCTTCCAAAGCTCCCCTGAATTGCCAAGGGTTTTGGCGATCCGGGTGGGGGGCTTTGGAAGAGGAGGCTCATCCAAGTGCTTCTGAAGCCCCTCCCCCTGGATTGCCAAAGCCCTAGGCGATCCAGGCCAGGGGGGCCTTTGGAAGAGTTCCCCGTACCCTTCCCAAATGCCCTGTTGACTCGCACTGCACAGCAACAGGGCATTTTGGAATGAGATGGCGGAATCCCCGTCCTCATTGCCAAAACCCCTGCTACTGCGAAGCAAAACATTTCCCAGTGTTTCGCAGAACGAATAACTTGTTTAACGAGCAACTGCGTGGAATGCATTTTGCTTGTTAAGCAAGGTATCACTGTATCTCTAACTTCAGTCACATGGATTCTAAAAACTGTTTGGCAACTGCATTCACAGGAGTTAAACATGAGTTGTTAATGAACTTAGGTAAAGGTAAAGCTTGTCCTTACTTACATAGCGTAAAATTGCATTGCAAACTGTAAAACTTCAAAAAATGATATGTTTTTGCAAATTTAAATTGAAAAGTCAACATTTGATTTTTAATGTCTCATTAATAGCCTCCTCCCTATTAATTAGACATTAAAATTAAAACAGTAGAGTTTATTAAAGATCATATATTGAGAAATACACAGAATCTATTTTAGAACTATTAGCTTGAACATGATGTTATTATACAGGTATTTAACAAAACTGCTATTTTTTATTTCAAAATTATCCACATCAGTGCAAATATATTTGTTTGAAAGAAGACCATCAGATTCAACACCTGAGTGTATTGTGTGTGTTTTTTGTTTTTGTTTTTTTACTAAAAGAGGAATTGCTGTGATTAGGCTGTGGTTATAGACTGCTGGAATTTTGATCATAATACATTTGAAGTGAGAGGGAGTAATTGACTATTCTTGCTATGGCCTCTTACATTGCAGAACTGAGTCTGTATTTCTACTTTCCACTTCTGAGTAATATAATGTGAACATGTTTTTACAATGTCAGTTGACCTGTCTAACAACTTGAAAAGTATAGCCTAAGTGTATGTTGGCTCAAATTCATATATAGAAATAGATCTTACTTCAAAGCTTTTAAGTCTTGAAGAAGGTCTTCTGTATAGTTCATTAACAATAGGTCACATATCTTCAAAGATTCCTTCAGAGCCTCAGCTCTGTTAAAGAGATAACAAGGAATAAAGGGATTTAGCATCAGAAGATAGGATTAAATGAAAGAAATTGAAAAGGAAAGGTAACGTTAATCCCATTTAAGAAGAATGCCTTAATTTATCCTAGTTTTCTTAGCTTTCTTAGATGGATGTTTCACTGTAATATATTCACTTTTAGAAAAATACTAGGGTCAGAACCTATCCTATTTAAAGGCACAAGTATTTAAATATATTTAGATTTTTGCTAATTAAGATTGTTCTACATTGTTTCATTAAAAACTAAATAATCTTGAAAAAATGGATAAATATCTCTTCAATATGAAGTGTTCTCATTTAAATTTAATTTAATGTAAATTTAAGAAATACATATGGATGAACTGGACTATTTCTCTCAAGGATGCATTATTTTCTCTTGTCCCTAAGGATAAAGTAACAATTGGAGAAATGAGGAAAAGGTTTGCCTTGCTCAAAAGCCAGGTGTATCTGACTCTAGGGTTCAGTGCTCATCTCTGTTTCAAAGTCAAAGAGTACTACTCTTTCCCATTTTTGTGTTTTTGTGTTGCATGGGAACAATTTCTGTTGTAATTTTGTAATAATTTTAGTTTGGTGTTTCCGTATAATCTCACCAAACAAAGAAATATAGTCCCTCCCCCTCATATCCCTCATGTTTAAGAATGAAATAAGTGAAGTTTTATATCCCGATGCTGCTGACTCCAACCAAAGAAGTTACTGCTTTTCATTTGGATATACAGTTGTATCTTGTTTAAAGAGCATAATGTGTTCCACAGGATTGCTCTTTAAGCGAGTTTGATCTTTAAGCGAAACACCATTGCAAGTGACCAATTGTGATTCGGGGGGGGGGGGGTTGCAAACCCCAATTTATTTGTTAAGCAAGTTTTTGGTTGGTTTTATTTGTTAAGCAAAGAGAATATTCAGAGAAAATTCTGCTCTTTAAGTGAGTTACTCTTTAAGTGAGGTGCTCTTTATGCGAGGTTTGAATGTACTGTATCTGTAATTGCTAGAGCAGGGATTCTCAACCTATGCCCCCTGGGCTGAATGCAACCCACAACACCATTTTATGTGGCCCACCTCCACCACACCCGGAAGTGCCATGTGGTGGAGGAAGGGCAAAATGGCCATCCGGCCCCCAAAGCTGTCTGAGGAAACGTGGCCCAGTCCCTGGTTTTAAAAGGTTGAGAACTCCTGTGCTAGAGGATACAGACAGTTTCCTCCAAATTCAGGGAATGATTAATTGCTTTTATTTCTTCCCTAGGTTTGGCTGTACCATTGATTCATATGATGGAGTTATCATATTTTCTGTTGCATTATTGAGAATACAGTACCTACATAGAATCCTTTTACGTCTGGCCTAGACACGGAAGAAAAAGAAGAACAATACCCAGATATTGATTCTTCTTGCTATTACAATGATTAGGTGTTTTCACTTAGCTATTTTAAGTTCATCATTGTGCAGGAGAAGGAGACTTAAGTTCATGTTAGTCTCTTTCTCCTACACAGTGATTCACTTTTATTTTGCATTTCCCTCATAATTCATACTTGATTACTTATTTAACAGGCTACCTTTGATGAAATCAATATTCCTCAACAAGTATTTTTTAAATATTTGAAATATTTTAATCATGGTTTGTTTGTTTGTTTTTGTTTGTTTGCTGTGCTTGTACAAGCGGAACTATACTATTAGCAACAGTGGATTGGTGATAAAGTCTTTAATTAGTGGCAGACATTTTGAGACGTGCAAAAGGATATCAAGTACTGAACTTTCCCCAAATATTAGACAAAGCTAATAAATAGATTACTGTACTATGTTTTCCTGTACAAACAACAGTTAGGGCAGGATAAGGAATGATGGAGTTGTTTGGAATAGGAAAAGGAATATACAAGGCTGCATTTTATCACCTTTGCACACTTTATCACAGATAATGTGCAAAGGAGGGCTGGATGAATCAAAAGTTGGAATTAAAATTGCTGGGAGAAACATGAACAATTTGAGATATACAAATCATATTACCCTAATGGCAGAAAGTGAAGAAGACCTAAAGTAGCTCTTGCTTAGGTTGAAAGAAGAGAGTGCAAAAGAGGCTCAACATCAAGAAAACAAAGATAATGGCAACAGGCCCTATCACTCCCTGGAAAATAGATGGGGAAAAAGTAGAAGCAGTGACAGACTTTACCTTCTTAAGATCCAAGATCACTGCAGATGATGATTGCAGTCATGAAATAAAAAGGAAACTAATTCTTGGGATATCAGAAATCAAAAACAAAACAAAAATAAGAATAAAAACACTGCAGCACTTTAAAGACTGTTATATTTTTACTGTGAGCTTTTCTGTATCAAGTCCACTAATTCTTTGGAGATATTTACAGAACATAGTTAAAAGTAGAATCATCACCATGAAAACAAAAGTCCACCTAGTCAAATCAATGGTATTTCCAATAGTAATGTGTGGCTGTGAGAGCTGGATCATAAGGAAAACTGAGCACAGAAGAATAGACACCTTTGAAATGTGCTGCTGGAGGAGAATTTTGAGTGTACCCTGGACAGCAAAGAGAACAAATATGTCGATAAAAAAATGGACCCCCAGCTGCTCCTTGGCAGGCCAAATATTGAAGATGAAGTTAAAGTACTTTGGACATCAAATGAGAAGAGAGGATTCACTTGAGAAAGCCTTGATGCTGGGAAAGGTTGAGAGCATAAGAAAGGGGTGGCATAGAATGAGATGGCTAGATGGCATTGTTGTACAATGGGTACAAAGCTGGGTGGGTGGAGGAGAATGGTAGAGGATAGAGGTGCCTGGCGTGCAGTGGTTCATGGGGTTGCAAAGGGTTGGAATCAACTGTGTGACTGAACAACAACAACAACTACTACTCAGTGTTACTGTATGCAAGACTGTTATTATCCCAACAATTGTTATTGTTGATGTTACATGTATTTTAAATTCCCTTGAGTTTAAAGAACAGGTTTTGAAAGTGGGAACTGTGCATCTAGAAACTTTGTAAAATACAAACTTCTTTGTATTTTACAAATTTTGCTCTAGTATAAAATCCTCAGACTGCTTTTCAACCACAGGAGTTATAATTCTATTTTAATGACTTCCAGAATGGTCTTTCTCAGCAACCTTGAGACTGAAAGTGAGTCATTTAGAGCTAATCTGAATAATCTATTGTTGCTAATGGCTGTGTGAACCTGTATTGTTCTGCTTGCTTGTCTGTCATCTTGCTTGACCGCATCCTTCTCTCTTTGACCCCCTGAATTTGGTATATAAAGAACATGCCTGTAAGTTTCACTCTTTGTCTGAAGAAGTGGACTTGATCCACGAAAGCTAACAATAAAAATATAACAGTTAGTCTTTAAAGTGCTACAATGTTTTTATTTTATTTTATTTTGTTTATTTTGTTTTGTTTTCTGATATTCCATATTTAAATGTGTGTTTTTGCAAGTTGGCACCACATCTTAAATCCAGTGCAAAAGTAATATTTACATAGTTTAGAAAAATAGGACTTTATCACAATTAGCAGTTTTAGCAAGTCCCGCTAATTAACTACATGCTGTTCAGCAGATTGGCAGCAGCTTTAGTCAGCAGTAATGTTGGTTGGGAAACCTGAAATTTAACAGCATATGCAAAATATTGCTTTTTTATTTTTTTTTATACAGATGTACAAAATATATACATGATTCACGGTAATCATAGAAAAATAAAGTGATATTTAGAAAATTGAAATAAGTGGAAGAGTACAAACAGTGAATCTGCTTGGGTGGCTGTAATTAATGTAATTGTCCATTGCAATGGCAAGAAGAGTTGATCCAGAAAAGAAATCTTATCAGCTTGTTTAGCATGAAAGATACTTTCCTTAAAATGCTGATAATGAATTCAAATAACTATTCACTTGTGACAGCTGTCGAACTGTAATCCATTTTTAAGCTAGTCTCAGTGAATTTAAAAGGACGGGTTACATAGAGAAAAATGGAATTACTGTTTTTTGTTTCAGAGGTACAAAAAGCAAAACCTTTCATCTGAAACTGTATGGTAGTAGGAGACAGAAGCAAAATTGATTGCTTCTTCCTTCAAAAGACACATCACTGCAACAATTTTTATTCTCTTCATTTAGAAGAAAAATGGGAAGTTACAAATTGAAAAGCTGGCAGGAGGAAATAATTATAAATGTTCTTTCTTTCAATCTGTCCAAAATACAAAATAGTGATAGGGTAACTCAGAATAGAATATTAAACAAACAAACAACACTCATTTCATTAGCTATGATAAAGTTCAGTTGATCTATTTCTACTTTCTGTTCACTGACATAAGAGCTCCAAAAATCATTAGTGCCCAGCCATTTTGAATTCATCATTTAAACTAAGCAATGCAATATCACTTACCAGTTATCAAGAGCCCTGAGGTATTAGCTCTATTCATAGAAACTGTAAAATGCTCATGAAAAGAGGGAACCTAGTTCTCTCCCTCCCTAGTTTAGCCATCCTTCTAAATTGGAAGACAGTCTGAAGAGAACTCAATTATTCATAGGAGCTCTCTTTGTGAACTGAGGCCTTGATTTCCGAGTGTCCAAATAGACATGTTGATCCCCTGTAGATACTAGGGTATGTTACATCTCAAACTTTTTGTTCTCTACTTGCAGGATATCAATGGAAGTGATGATAATGCAGTCACTAAAACATTTTCCTTTCAGCGAGAACTAGGGCAGTAACTGCAGTAACTTGAGTTGCAGTAACTCTTTCTGTAATATGTATCTGTGTTGATAAGCACTTCAGCACAAACTAAACAAATGTAGAAAACATTTTTCCCTTCATTTTTCGACCACATATAAAGGGTGACCCGCAGTGTGTGGTCTCCCTGCTGGACAAAGTGTGTGACTTCTGATGTTTAGAAAACAATTACCCATCTAATACATAATAAATTGGTGTCGTGTCAGTGAGTCCATTTGCATCATTATATGGGAATACCTGGCGTGATTGAAGAAGATATCAGCTAATTGCAGGGGTGGGAAACCTATGACCTTGAGGGGAACCTGGGCTGGCAATTGAAGTTCCAGAACACCTAAAGGACTAGCCTGTTTTCTCTAGGGACCAGGATTTCTCAAGCTTGGGCATCCAGGTTTACTTGGCTCCCCTCAAGGCCACAGGTACTCTATCCCTAATTCTTCTCAGGTAACAACTGATAATATTCAATGAGGAATTTTTCAGTTATCCACAAAGGTTTTCTTTGTGTCTCTTGGCACTTGTTTCTGTTCAGATAACCATGTGGGAGAGGTGAGCTAGAGATGAGAACCTCCAAAATTCTGAATAAAAATGGGGGGGGGGGAGAGGAGAGACACCCAGAATCTCAGATTAAAGTGGCTTGCTTCTATTGTGGATTCTGAGTCTCTTTCCTATGCTGATTAGTCAAAAATGTTTCCATGTTTTCCCCTGCTTCTTGTGCCACTTCTGTATCTTTAAAACAGGGGTTCTCAAGGTTTTCGTGCCATGGGCACAAGACACATGATTCCCCCCCAAAAAAAACATGTCCATAAACCATGGTGGGCTCATTTTCACATGAGTGGGTGTGTTTATGGCTGTTGTAAATGCATCCTCTTCTACTTCTGGGGTTGTTGCCACAGGCCAGACGGAATGGTGTCAGGGTCCAGGTCCAGCCTGTGGACCATAAGTTGTGAACCCCTCTTTAAAGTTTTGTGGCCATACATGTGTAAATGTGATTTTTCTACACTTGTATTAACTTTATGCCAGTCAATACCAGAAGTGGGTATGCTACCTCATATCTCAGAGCAATCTCTCTCCTATTTTTTAAATAAAACAAAACATCATCTTTATAGTAAATGAGTTGTCACAATAAACAGACATGATTGTGGAAGTGTTTGGTCAAGAGTTACATGACAGAAGCAGCTGCCCAGAAACAATGAGTTGTACAGTTATCAATTACCTTAATAAAAAAGAGGGACTATATCAGTGGTGGTGAACCAAACACACACATGCCAGAATGAGCCCTCTCTGTGGGCACTCGTACAGTCACTCCAGCACAGAGTTTGCCCTGCCCCTCTGCCCAGCAGCCCAATGGAATTGCTTCCTCCCTCACCCAACACAGAGTTCACACCGCCCTCTGCCCAGCAGCCCAATCAGAGCATTTACTTCCTCTCCTGTTACTGTGTTGGCACTTTGAGATAAATAAGTGGGTTTTGTGTTGCAGTTTGGGCACTCAGTCTCTAAAAGGTTTGCCATCACTGGACTATATGTACTTAATGAAATAGGTGGTTGCGAATCTTGAATGAATCTCCTTGTGTGTCCAGATCAAACTTTAAATAGCCAAAATGAAATTAATTTCTTAGCCTTGTTGTTTGCAAAACTTAAATTTTCATTGGTACATGTTCCAGCAGTAATTGCCAGACCAGCAAATGAGCTGGATTCTGTATCTTTCTACATTCACACAGCATGTTGTAGTCCACCAGGAGCCCCCACTTGAGCATGTTGGTCTTACAATTAGGTACTCTGAACCTCAGCTGATTTAGGGCCCTCCAAGTGACATGGATAGTGGAGGATGGGAGTGCCTGGAGGACAGTGGTCCATGGGGTCGCAAAGGATCAGAAGTGACTGTGTGACTGAACAACAACAAAAAAATGACATAGAGTAGGTTGAGTTCCTCAGCCATATCATCCTTTAATATTATTCCATGTTCAGTCAGCTCCTCCCTCCATCTTCTAATTTGATTTGCTCTTGCGTACCCTCAAGAATGTCCTTCAATCTGAGTCAGCAGAATTGGGACACTTATCCATTCAGAGGATGTTGAGTGTCATTATCTTGGTTAGTTTTCTCAGCATCTGCTTCTGCTCTCCTTGGATGGAGCAATATGAACAGGATGATATATTTTCTCAGCTGGTGTAGGTTTGCAGCATCCTGTGACTTTACACATTGTTTCATTAACACCAATGGCAATTTGTTTTGTTTGTGTGGATGCACTCCAATCTGGGGAGGAGAATTGGATCGAATAACGTTAAGGTCCTATGGGATGGATCGGGTAACAATGTATCTCTATGGAGCTTTAACGTTATCCAATCCATCCCATAGGATTTTAACATGGATCGGTTAACACTAAAAATTGGATAACACCAAGACTTGTGGAACCAAGTTTTAGCGTTATCCGGTGTTTTACTGTATTTAGAAACCTTGGAGTTAGTATAGGTTTGTGGTATGTGTATATTTCTCTGTTGATGAAGTAATGTTTTGAAACAGGCTTTCTCTAATCTGTCAGGTATAAATTATAATCTGTTATACTTCAAAAAGCATGAACACCGCTCTGTTGTGCATTTTGATTTAATAACATTTCTTTTGAAAGTAAGTTAATAACACCTCATAGTCCAGATTTACTGACCACTTGAGACATTTGTCAGTTGTAAAACAGACTATGATGAGAGATGTTAATTCATTGGGGAGGAGAAATGGTATGATTTTGCACACAGATGTTACTTTTCAGTAGTATAAAGAACCATTGTTTCCCCCCCTGAAGTTCACATTTAAGAATGTCAGGAACAGGAAATAATTTTCAGCAGCAGTTTGTAATTGGCATCGTCAGGAGATTATTGATGCATATGCCAATATCTTGATTCAAAACTGAAATAAATTTTCCCCCAGGTTTTGCAGTATTGTCTCAGATACTTCACACACCTTTCAACTATGTACTTCATTAGACATAGAGTACTTAGTTATCTTTTCAAAAAGTTCTAGAAAACAAACAAAAAGAACAATTTGGTCTTTACACAATTCAATTGCATGAGCAGGCGATACCTTTATTAGACTACTAAAAGCAAACTGTGTGAGTTTTGTACTTGAAAATCACTTCTTCAGGTATGTATCAATATCTTGTGGTTTTATCTGATTTTTTTTTTAATTGAGCTGCAGATGATACAGAAACAAAATCTACCTGAGGTGTAATTTGAACATGCATCTGATGAAGACTGTGTTTTTGTCTTGTCTTTTTTTACTCATCTTTAAGAAACAGGGCATGACACAGACAACTGCCATAAACATTTGGGACCTCATGTATAATATTTCTGTGCTATCCACAAGAAATTAATGCATGCCTGAAAAGGCAATAATAATAATTTCATGTCAGAAATTATTCTGGGTTGAAAGGATATTTGGAGAAGAAACTCTGCTCAGGGAATGCCCAAATGAGGCTTCTTTCATGTTCCCAAGAGCTGGGACATAGAATGGGCACTGAATCCATCATGTAGTATCTGGATCTCGAACTACTGACTTTACAGCCTTTCAGCTAACAAGGTGAGCTTCTTAACTACTGATCCACCACAACCCCTGCCTGAAAAAGAGTTCTTGAATCATGGAAGCACATGCAGTACTTGATTTTTTAGTAGTCTAATAAAGGCAATGCTTGCTCTTCTGCAACTCTAATTTGGAAAAAGTGTAGATAAATAAATGTAAAGATGAAGGAATCACAAGGGAAGAGAAACTGCTAATACATTTGGGGATTTCCTTAGGAATTAGTATCTACTTTTTCCTGTAATCATAATGACCTGTGAAATTATAAAAGCAAATCTTTATTTAAAGACAGGTTGACATGTAGGTTAAGATAGAAGCATGCAGTATATTTCCAAGATATTTGAATAAAGGAGTAGTTGAGGCATATAATGAATCATTTTTCATTTTTTCTTATGTGTTAGGGAAGAGGGATAATGTAAAAAAGAATAAAAAGTTCAGATATCAGAAATTCATATATTTTGGGTGTTCATGAACTTTTTACTCATGTACTATTATCAGAAGGATTAAAATGAAGAAACTTTAATCATGAAAATTTAAAACAATGTATTACTGTTGTATTTCTTAATATACAAAATCTCTTATCTGGTAGTAATAATATTTTATGTGCCTGATCCAGTATTATATCTGAGAACAAAAAAATTAAATCAACAAATTAACTGAATACAAAGGAGCAAAGTACAGAATTTTGTTGTTGTTCAGTCGCACAGTTGATTCTGACCCTTCATGACCCCATGGACCACTGCCCTCCAGGCACCTCTGTTCTCTACCATCCTCCTCAACCTGCCCAGCTTTGTGCCTACTGCATCTACCATGCCATCTAGCCATTGGCCACCTCCTTCCTCTTTTGCCCTCCACCTTTCCCAGCATCAAGGCCTTCTCAGGTGAATCCTCTCTTCTCATTTGATGTCCAAAGTACTTCAGCTTTACTATTTGACCTTCTAAGGAGCAGTTGGGGTTGATTCTTCTAAGATCGACCCATTTGTTCTCCTCGCTGTCCAGGGGACTGTCAAAACTCTCCTCCAACACCACATGTCAAAAGGCACCTATTCTTCTGTATTCATCTTTTCTAATGGTCCAGCTCTCACAGCCAAGCATTACTACTGGGAATACTATTGCTTTGACTATAGTTTGCAAGGTGATGTCTCTGCTTTTAACTATATTCCCCAGGTTTCTCATTACTTGCCTCCCAATAGTCAGTCACCTTTTTATTTCATGGCTGCAGTCACCATCTGCAGTGATCTTTGATCCCAAGAAAGTAAAATTTTTCACTGCTTCTACTTCTTCCCCATCTATTTTCCAGGGATTGATAGGGCCTACAGAATACAGAATAATATACCTTTTAAACTCTGCTTATTCAGATAAACTGTAGACATGATGGTATCTGCACCTTCCCAGATGTCTGAGATTTATGTGTTTCTTCCTATTACAATTAATGCAAAGTTTTGTTATTGCAGGTTTTTTTAAATGCAAAACCAGCAATTTTTCCCCTTCTAGGAAAAAACCTCACCTTTAGATGTAGAATTGTGGTACATCATTTCAAATACTGTATAGTTCTTTTATGTCAGTTAACTCTGGTTTTGCCTTCCTACAAGAAATAAAAATTCTGGAGATGTAGCTGGTGTTTTTTTAATGGCAGAGTTTTATTGGCTACAGTGACCTGCAGTGAAAAATTGGCTGTGTTGACCACGTAAATTTCTGGTAAATGATGGGAAATAACAAATCTGAATTGTCATGTGGTAAAATAGCATGTCTACAAAACAGCTATGAGCAAAATATCAATGTGAACAATGGATAAAGCTAAGATTGGCTTTACCACCTCTTGTGCTATTGGGTGGAGGTTACTGAGCAAATCTTGTTGTTCAGTTGCACAGTCGATTCTGACCCATTGCAACCCCATGGACCATTGCACACCAGGCAACCCTATCTTCCACCATCCTTTTAAACCCACCTAATTCTGTGCCCAGCTGTGTGCCCATTGCATCAACAATACCATCTAGCCATCTCATTTTCTGCCGCCCCCTTCTTCTTTTGCCCTAACCGTTCCCAGCATCAAGGCCTTCTCAAGTGAATCCTCTCTTCTCATTTGATGTCCAAATTTATCAACCATGACACCTTGAGATGTTCACAATCCCACATCATAAATGTTCCTTTCTGCAATGCACTGGCAACAAGCACTGCCAGCCTTAAAATGGTAATGAAACTGAACAAAGCTTTGAGACACTTGTAAGTTTAGATTGGTCTGTTTTCTTACCAACAGGAATACAGGTCAATCATCTTCCTTCCATCCTAAGAAGTGGGAAGGATATGATAACACTTCTGTTGGTGGAATGAAGTGGCACTTCTATCATCTAAGCTACATTTAGCACACTACTTTTAGCTGCATGCCATTTTCTGTTGTAGCACCATGGGGGTTGGTTTTTTAATCAAGAGTGAAGGGTACAAAGTTGGAGAGAGAAAATGGAAAATGGAGAAT
Source organism: Furcifer pardalis (assembly GCA_030440675.1). Taxonomy (NCBI): domain Eukaryota; kingdom Metazoa; phylum Chordata; class Lepidosauria; order Squamata; family Chamaeleonidae; genus Furcifer; species Furcifer pardalis. The sequence continues at coordinate 69,331,128 of CP126895.1, read as the reverse complement.
GGAATAAAGACATGGAATAGATAACAAAGCAAGATGGGGCAAACATAAGTTAGGAAAAGGAAAGAGCTGGAAAAAGAGAGATATGAAAAAATAGCTAAAAGTCAACAGCTTTCTTTAGCTGTTATGTTGTTCAGTTGGTTTGTTTTTTGCATTTCCCCCCTATTACCCAGGATGTCCTCAGCATCAAAATGTTCTGTCACCCCCTCCCCCCTCCACACACAAAATCCTGTGCATAGTTCCTTGGATAGTGCAAGAATTCCTGCCATTCATCCCATGATTCCTTGTCAGTGCCAGGATAAACCTTACCTATGTCTGTGCAAGCAAACTGTGAGCGTTAATTAGATATGAATAAATAAATAAATCACCTAAGTGACAGTTTCTGTGGGCCATTATGTGATCTTTAAGAGTAGAATGGCAAAGTGTCAAAGTTGTGATGGATATAGATTTGCAGAGGAAAACATACCCAGTAGAGGATCATGGATTTTACCTCCCTGACTTTTCCTGTATTATAGGATTCATTGTGTTGTTATTTTACTAGAATTCATCACATAACATTTTAGATTTATAAATTTTACCTGTCTTACCCTCTACTCTGGGTTGGCAAGTTAATTTTTTTTGCCAATTTCTTAAATAAGATTAGTTCTGTGAGTCACGCTCTCTTGTGCCAGAAATACTATAATTGGTAGGATTGTTGTATCTCTTTGTTTTACTTCCAAACTTGATGCTGTTCACTCTGGTCAGTTTCAAATGGTTATAGACCCTACAATGTAAGTCTGACTAAAAGAAGTGTTTGAAACTAACTAGTATAAGAGCCTGAAATTGATAATAAGGAAAAGAATCCTGTGGCATAAACAGACTAAGAGTGCCAGGCTTGATATTTTACAAGAAATTAGGGAGAACACAAACAAAACAAAGCAACAGTGGTCAGTATTTCCCTGCTGATTCTCTGGCAAATCTCCAAGCAAGTTACAGAGGGATTCATTGCTAAGGGAAAATGTTAAAAACAATAAAGATATTTAAAATGATACATTCCTACTCCACTGAATATGACAAACCTTGTCACCATCTGTATCCACTTTGTGACAGTCTCTGCCCTTACATTACCATGCTGTAACATTTAAAAAATATCTCAAGGGATTCCTGAAAGTAGATATCATTGACTTAATGGTAGTAACAATTTTTTCTTTTTCACAAATAATGTGTATTTTGCCTAGTTTACAAGTGACAAATGTGACCCCAAAATTGTAGTTGTTGTATATCAGCATTTAAAAAAACAACCCCCCCAAAAAACCCACCTCAATTTTATAAAAGTAAATATTGATATTTGTGGAAAGTTGAATGCTCTTATGCTGTGTAAAAATAAGTGCTAAAAACAGAGAATATATGAAAAACAATCAATAACAATATTAATTGTGTGCCATCAAGTCTATTCTGATTTATGGTAACCCTTACCAGGTTTTTCTTGGTAGAGAATATACAGAAGTGCCTTACTATACCTTTTTGGGTGCATCCTGGGTTTGTGCAGCATAACCAAGCTACACAAGCTTGTTTGTCTGCAGTGTAGGGTAGGGAATTGAACTGCCGACCTCTGGCTCTACAGCCAGATACATAACTTGCTGTAATATCCAGTTTGCACAAATAATACACTTCAAAGATACTTTTGTTGTTCAGTCGCACAGTCGATTCCGACCCTCTGCGACCCAATGGACCACTGTCCGCCAGGCACTCCTGTCCTCCACCATCCCCCTCAACTCGCTCAGCTCTGTGCCCATTGTTTCTACAATACCATCCAGCCATCTCATCTTGGGCTGTCCCCTTCTTCTTTTGCCCTCGACCCTTCCAAGCATCAAGGCTTTCTCAAGTGAATCCTCTCTTCTCATTTGATGTCCAAAGTACTTTAGCTTCATCTTTATTATTTGACCTTCTAAGAAGCAGTCAGGATTGATTTCTTCTAAGATTGACCTATTTGTTCTCCTCACTGTCCAGGGGACTCTCAAAACTCTCCTCCAACACCACATCTCAAAGGCGTCTATTCTTCTGCGCTCAGCTGTCCTAATGGTCCAGCTCTCACAACCATACATTGCCACAGGGAATACCATTTCTTTGACTATGTGAATTTTTGTTTGCAATGTGATGTCTCTACTTTTCACTATGCTCCCCAGGTTTCTCATTGCTTGCCTCCCTAGAATCAGTCACCTTTTTATTTCATGGCTGCAGTCACCATCTGCAGTGAGCTTTGATCCTAGGAAAGTAAAATCTGTCACGGCTTCTACTTCTTCTCCATCTATTTTCCAGGGACTGATAGGGCCTGTTGCTATTATCTTTTTTTTCCTCCTTGATATTGAGTCTCAAGCCAGCTTTTTCACTTTCTTCTTTCAACCTAATCAGGAGCTTCTTTAGGTCCTCCTCACTTTCTGCCATTAGGGTGGTATCATCTGCATATCTCAAATTGTTGATGTTTCTTCCAGCAATTTTGATCCCAAATTGTGATTCCTCCATCCCTGCATTGCGCATTATGTGTTCTGTGTATAAGTTGAATAAACAGGGTGACAAAATGCAGCCTTGTCTTACTCCTTTTCCTATTCCAAACCACTCCATCATTCCATTTTCTGTCCTAACTGTTGCCTCTTGATTCATGTACAGATTTCTCATGAGGCCTATAAGGTGTTCCAGTATTCCCATATCTTTAATTACTTGCCACATTTTGTTGTGGTCGACACAGTCAAAAGCCTTAGTGTAATCAATGAAACAGAAGTAGACTTGTTTCTGATATTCCTTTGTTTTTTCCATGATCCCATCTTATGTTGGCGATGTGGTCTCTAGTTCCCCTTCCTCTTCTGAACCCCGCCTGCACTTGTGGTAATTCTCTCTCCACATACTGTTGCAGTATATCCTGTATTATCTTGAGCATCACCTTGCTAGTGTGAGGGATGAGCGCAATTGTTCGATAATTTGAACATTCTTTGGGATTACCCTTTTTGGGGAGTGGAACGTATACAGATCTTTTCCAATCCTGTGGCCATTGTTGTGTTTTCCAAATCTGCTGGCATATGGAATGCAATAATTTGATTCCATCATCTTGCAGGGCTTTGAAAAGTTCAACTTGGATACCATCAACTCCACTTGCTTTGTTGTTTGCAGTGTTTTTTTAGGGCCTTTCTGACTTCACTCTCTAGAATGTCTGGCTCATGTTCAATGTTCTCATCATTGTGATTATCAGGGGTGTTGAGGTCCTTTTTGTAGAGTGTACTCTTTCCATCTTTTCTTAATCTCTTCTGCATCTGCTAACTCCTTGCCATCTTTGTCTTTTATCATGGTCATTTTTGCTTTAAATGTTCCCTTGAGTTCCCCAATTTTTTTGAAAAGATCTCTAGTCCTGATATTATTTATTTCTTTGCACTGTTCGTTCAGGTAGGTTTCCTTATCTCTCCTTCCTTTTCTTTGAAATTCTGTATTCAGGTGACTGTATTTTTTCCTTTCTCCTTGGCATTTTGCATTTTTTCTGTCCTCTGCTATTTTAAGAGCCTCATCAGACAACCACTTCGCTTTCTTATGCTTCTTTTCTTTTGGTATGGTTTTCCTTGCTGCCTCCTGCATAATGTCCCACATCTCTGTCCATAATTCTTCTGGCGCTCTGTCTATCTGGTCCAAGCCATTAAATCTATTCCACACCTCCACTGTGTATTCCCAAGGAATGTTGTCTAGGTCATATCTGTCTGGCCTAATTGTTTTTCCTATTTTCTTTAGTCTAAGCCTGAATTTTGCAATCAGTAGGTTGTGATCTGAGCCACAATCTGTTCCTGGTTTTTTTTTTCTGACTGTATGGAAGTTCTCCATCGTTGACTGCAGAGTATGTAATCAATCTGGTTTCGATGTTGGCCATCTGGTGATGTCCATGTGTAAAGTCTCCTCTTGTGTTGCTGGAAGAGAGTGTTTGCTATGACCAGTGCGTTATCTTGGCAGAACTCTATCAGTCTTTGACCTGCTTCATTCTGTGTTCCAAGACCAAACTTGCCTGTTATTCCATTTACTTTTTGCTTTCCTACTTTGGCATTCCAGTCTCCTATGATAATGTGTACATCATTTCTTGGTGTCTGTTCTATGAGGTTTTCTAAGTCTTCATAGAACTGGTCAATTGTGGCTTCATCTGCACTAGTGGTTGGTGCGTATACTTGGATTACAGTGATATTGAATGGCTTGCCTTGTATTCTGACTGACATCATTCTATCATTTTTGAGATTATAACCCATTACTGCTTTTCTCACCCTTTTATTGACAATTATGGCTACTCAGTTTTTTCTGAGGTTTTCTTGTCCACAGTAGTAGATATGATGCTTTCCAGAGGTGAATTCACCCATCCCTGACCCTTTTAACTCGCTGATTCCCAAGATTCAATGTTTATTCTTTCCATTTCCTTTTTTACCACTTCTAGTTTTCCCTGATTCATAGATTTTACATTCCATGTCCCTATACAGTATTGTTCCTTGCAACACTATATTTCTCCTCCCCCTTTCCTGTCCCTCCCCTTCTTCTGATCTGATGTGCTAAGCATCCTATTACATCTAAATTGCCCCATTTGTTTTGCCTTTTGTTTTGGTCCATAGGGTTCTCTTGGCAAAATTCCTGACGTTGGTTTGCCGGTTTCTACGCCAGTATCCTCTCATCATACATGTTATCACAGCTTAAAACAAAGTATTATCATGCATATTATCACAGTGTAAACAATATCAGACTAAAAATAGCTAATTAGCATTGATTATATGAAGTTATAAGTCAGTCGTTTCTAAGTATCCTTGTTATGATACTATGCTCCAATAATAATTTAAGTAAAAACCCAAGTTTGCTCTTTAGATGAACACCACATCCTAAAGATGGGCACGACTATCTTTTGAGCAAAGGAGACCCTTGCCAAGTGTCAAAGGATGTTTCTCCTATTGTGGATTTTACAGGAACAAATATATTTTGAAGGGGAAATTAGGTTTTTGTTTTGTCTTGTTTTACATATTGTACCTAAGTTTCAGCAAGTTTGTGGTTTCTGCTGTTTTTTGTTGTAGTAGTTTTAGTCTTATTGCTTAGAGTAACTGCATTTTGACTAATATAATGCTATTCTAACTCACAAGAGTATTCCAAGTCTATCTGGTATGCAACCAGACTTCAGCAGTGACATGTCAACAGCTTAAAAGAAAAGGTGAGAACTCTACCAAGAATTGCCTGGACAGATGTTACACCTGCTGATGAGGGAATTGGGATCATACAAACAGTCTTGGTTGAGTGTGTGTGTGTGTGTGTGTGTGTGTGTGTGTGTGTGTGTGTGTGTGTGTGTGTGTGTGTGTGTGTGTGTGTGTGTGTGTGTGTGTGTGTGTATTTATTTATTTATTTTGTTTTTTTTGTTTGTTTTTTTATATTGCCGCCCAACTGAAAAGACTCTGGGTGGCACCCAATGAATAAAAAACATCATCACAGTTAAAAACTCTAAAACCTATAAAAACCCATTAAAAATGACTATCAAAAATTACCCCAACCCTTATTGATTAAAAGAGAGAGAGCACATTTTTCCTAGATCAGCCAGAAGGCAGGGGTCACCACATCATTGGAGCCTCAAACCTGGTTTGCCAGCCAGGGTTTTAGGCCTTTCCTGAAGGGCAGCAATTCTGTCTGGAGATGCAACTCAATTGTCAGGAAGTTCCATAGGGCTGGAGCAGACACTGAGAAGGCCCTCTTCCTGGTGCTAGAGAGACATGCCTCTCTAGCAGATGGAACAGTTAGAGAGCCTCTCTGCTCTGCTCTGGTGGGACGGACAGATGTTCTTGGAGTGACATAGTCTCTTAAGTATCCTGGCCCACTACCATGTAGGGCTTTAAAGGTAATTACCACCATCTTGAATTGTACCTGGAGGCACACTGGCAACCAGTGCAGCTCCCAAAGCAGTGGTGAAGCACAGGGATACCGCCCACACCCCATCACCACCCAAGCAGATGCATCTAGAGCAGTTGCAGCCTCCAAATGGTCATCAAGGGCAGCCTCATGGAGAGCGCATTGCAGTAGTCAAATCTGGAGGTGACCAGAGCATATGTGACCATGAGCAAGGAGTCCCAATCTAGGAGCACGGGTAACTGGCATATAACACAAAGTTCTGCAAAAGCCCTCCTGGCAACAACTGCCACTTGCTCTTCAGGCAGGAGTTGTGAGTTCAGGAGGACCCCCAGATTAAGCACTGGGTCTGTTTGGGGCAAAATAGCCCCATCCTGGACGAAAGATGGTAGCTCCCAAAATAACGCACGACCCCTAACTCATAGCCACTCAGTCTTGCCGGGATTCAGTTGTAGAGTATAGTTTAGATGCACTTTTATTTGAAACACGTTTGTACTTTGCTATGTTCAAAGATTTCTGCCTTAAACAAATGGTGCATGTAGTTCAATAACAGCATAGTTAACCTCCCTCCCCCTCCCTCCCTCTTTCTCTTTTGTGCCCAGAGCCAGTTTTGGTGTTGGGTGTATAGAAAGCTGCAGTAAAAAATGGGGAATTTCATTGAACTTCACTGTTCCAAAGGTTAGAAGTACACTTTCCCAAGATTCCTCTTCATTTCTTTTCCACCTCCACTTTTCTGGTTAAGCTTAGTATGCCTGAAGGCAAAGTTGAATGTCATGGGAAAGGAATTGCCTTTTCTCTTGTTCCATTTTTAGTATTTGGAAAATTGAGTATAATGGATAAGTTATGTTTAGAAATTTGAAGGAAATACTAATGGTCAAGTGAATCAATAATTATACTGTAATGGGGAAAGTCAAATGTATGAAAATGATCTTGTCATTTGACAATATAGTCTGGAATATTCTATTTCAAAATGTTGTCATTAAATAATATTTTCCTTGTTATGTAAAAGCAAGTATTTTTCTAGCAGTTGTCAAAACACATTTGTGTATGAATAACACACATCCATTTCTCTATCCATTAACTTTAGAACACATTACAACTGTTATTTAGTCATATACAGAGTTGTGTCAAAGGAGTAAATGACAAAAGTAGTACATTAACATATGTGTATAAATTTATCTTCTCTAATTTGAACATAGATTTATTTCTTCTAAAATCTGTAGATAAAGAAAAAAAATCCAAAATGTGTAATCATTACAACATAGGAATCCGCCATTTGCATATATATGTCAGGAAAAAAAGAGGATGGTTCTGTGGTTTTGAACAAACATATCAGTTTTGCAAACACACTAGTCACAAATTCTGTAATGGTAGGAGGTTCATATGCTTTAAATGAATCAGCACCAATAAATTTGCTAGAGCAATGCTGTTTGAATACATACAAATGAATATATTCAAACTGACTTTCAAAGTTTGGTATATTCAGTTAGTCTTTTTGTTTGCTCAGCCTTTTTGTCCAAATGGTAAAGTGAAACCTGTTGAAACTTGCCTGCATTACCATTCAGAATACTATGTCCTCATTTTTCTTGTAAAGGTCTTTGGTTAAAGTCATTACATGTTTTTACTAGCACGTTCATAAATTATTCCCTGATAAAGAAAAATGCCTTGGCACAATGGATTCACTTCTAGATTAATGATCAGTTTTTTTAAGAGGTGGCTTTGTTTTTACAGAAGATTGATTCACCCATTTATCTCAATTTTCTAAAGTAAGTGAGTTCTAGTGATTCTGAAATAGGATTCGGTGCAGTTCTTCTGTATAAGGTGTTTGTGTGCATCTTTGTGTAGATCATCTTTTCATTCATATTTTACAGCAACACACAAATTGATAAGCCCTAGTCACATAAAAGTAGATAAAGTCAGCTTTATGCCTATTTACAGGTACAGTAAAACCTCATATAACACTAAAACCTGGTTCCACAAGTCTTCGTGTTATATGATTTTTAGTGTTATCTGATCCTCTATGGGATCCATAGAGATACATTGTAACCACACAGGCTTTCGCGGTTGTTATCTGAAGCATCCCATAGGATCTTAATGTTATCTGATGCAATTCTTCCCCCCAGATTCCTTGATGTTATGCGATTTTCGTGTTATTCGATACTAATGTTATATGAGGTATTACTGTAACACCATTTTATTTCCCATTCCCACATGGGTTATCACTCCCTTCTTGCTTAGAGAATTGTAATCTGTGCCCATTTAGCCTCCTCAGTTCTTACTTGGATTTTGAAAAGAAGTGGCCTTCCCATCCCGATAGGTTTCACTTTGCTGTTTTTGTATTTCTTTTGGTTAGGGAGTTGGTGTTCCACTGAACATGCAAATACCATGTGGTTCTGTTTTGGCTACATAAGGAGGTACATAAGAGGTGATACTGTTTGGCTACTTAAGAAAATAAATTAGCTCTTGGTCTATGTGATATTCTTTTATGATTTGTTTATATGCATACATATTCCAATACTTGTAAAAACCAAATCCTGACACAATTATTTGTGTAAGCTTAGACCCTATTTATTTTAGGGGCTATTCATGTACTTTTATCATTCGTTTTTCTATTTTTGTGCCATTTTTTTTCTTTTTTAGAGAAGGTCCCAATAGTATACTGCTCCCTTTAAATAGCAGTCTGCTGCAGCATGCCATTTCAGCTTATTAAAATCTGATTCATGTGGTGCCAAGTTTATTCACAAGGCTTGTGCTGGGCCAAGTATATCCATTTAAAAAAAAGGAAAATAGAAACCTCCCATGGGGAGAATTATATGGCTAAAATCAGTGAGCTTAGTTAACTTCTGTCTGCCTAGATTCTAAAGGATTGCCTCTGTCCACTTTCTTAGCATTTCCATTTTATTTCTTCCTGAATGGACAAGAGGGCATAAGCTTAAACATATAAACTATAAGAGCTTCTGTAGTCCAATCTACTAATTAGACTATGTTGCACAGATGGTATTTAGCCTTTCTGTTTGGTGAAGAAAGCATATGGTAATGATACTCGTGAATTTTTATAAGATCAAACACACTACTTTGGTTTCTCTTGCATATTTCTTAACCTTGCAGTAATACCAGGCTAGTGGTTGGAAACAAATGTAAATATAAATGTAGATACATTCTTAACCAATCTAGTAAATCACATAGTTTAAAAAGCACATTTTAGCAGACTTTTAAAGGAGACACTTTTTCTTAGAATGTGTATTTTAAAAACTATAGTGAAAATAATAGGCAATTTGCATTCTTAAAAGTAAAAGCTGACAAGTTAAATGGATTTAAAGAAGTATATAGGTTTCCAGAGAGAATTAATGCTTAGTTGATTAAGCAGACACCTCATCATTTAGAATTCCTACCAGTAATTCCTTTTTAAAGCATTATTATATGAGTGAGGTTAACAATAGTGTTTAAAAATATCTGTTCACAATGTGACTGAAAATAAACCCTAAATAATAAAAAAAAGCAAATGTGAATTGGCCAAGTCCAGGAAACTTTGACACTTTTCTGTGCATTTATACATGTTTTATAGATCTTTGTTGAGTTTCTTAGGACTGGCCAATAGTTTTCAGTGATGACAATAAAACTGAGACAGAGGCCAGGGAGCAAGCAAATGGGGAGAGCAAACAGGAGTTTGATAGGGGAAGCCAAAGTGTAATAATTTGTGTATCTCCCCCCCTTTTTTTTTTTCAGGACAGTGATACCTGGATATACAGTGAAACCTTGGTTAATGTAATTACAGTAATACCTCATATAACATTAGTATCGAATAACACTAAAATCACATAACATTAAGGAATCTGGGGGGAAGAATTGCATCAGATAACATTAAGATCCTATGGGATGCTTCAGATAACAACCGCTAAAGCCTGTGTGGTTACAATGTATCTTTATGGATCCCATAGGATTTTAACATGCATCAGATAACACTAAAAATCATATAACGCCAAGACTTGTGGAACCAGGTTTTAGTGTTATATGAGGTTTTACTGTAATGTGTTCTCCGGTACGCTTCTTATAGCAAAAATTAACCAAAATTCTCATATGAATGCATTGAATGCAATTTCCCATAGGAATGCAATTGAATGTGGTTTCCCATAGGAATGAATTGAAAACCAATTAATCAGTTCCAAAAAAATTCCGTAAACCAAGCCACTATTGTCTATGGATTTACTTTTGCTATGCAAGTTTTATGTTAACCAAGCCTTTTGTTAACCGAGGTTCCACTGTAATAATATACCAGTGTGCTTACCCAGCAGCCTCTATGACAGGCAGTGAGAAAAAAAGGCAGTGAGAAAAAAACCAGAAAGAAGCAATAAGGTAAAAGAGATTATGGAAGGAAGGGACATTGTAGGTGGTGGTGACCTCCAAGGTGTGTGCACTGTTGTAAATATTTTTAACAAAGAAATAATATTTAGAAATAAACAAATAGTACATAGATAATATTGCAAAGGCACAAGATGTTATAGATAGAAATGAAAGATTTTAGTTAGAAATGCTGTGGAATCTTCTCGATCTATAGGTTTTACTACTACTACTACAACAACAACAACAAATTTTGTGTCAGAAATTCTGGGTTGAAAGGATTTTTGCAGAAGAAACTCTGCTCAGGGAATGCCCAAATGAGGCTCCTTTCATGTCCCCAAGAGCTGGGACAGGGGCAGGTGCTCAATCCATCATGCAATACAGTAAAACCTTGAGTTACAAACAGCTTGACCTATGAAAAACTTGCAATATGAAAGGAAATCTTGGGGAAAAAATAGCTTTGAGATACAATTTTTTGGGGTCTTCTGATGCTTCACATGGTGGTGGGAGGGTGTTTGGAGCATTTTCGCTCCATTTTTTGAATTTTTCGTCGTGTTTTGGCACAGCCAGAAGATTTTCCCTCAACCAGGAAGTGCTGAAAATTCCCCAGTCCCCTCAACAACTCATAGTCTGGTACTGAACCAGCAATTACCAGAGCTGGCCCCTAGAGGGAGCTGTCATAAATGTGCCAAATATGCATTGAAAACTAAAATAATAAGTTCTGAAGTTCAGAAAAAGCCAAATAAATGCCTTTTATCAGTACAAATCTCTTTATAAAGTGGCCAAAATGCAGTGAAACATTCATAAGTGCACTTTATGAAGAATTTTGGATAGGGAAAAAAACCTTTCTTAGCTTTTTTCTGAGCTCCGGAATGGATTTTTTTTTTTTTTGCTTTTCAATGTTTTCCTATGGGAAATCACATTTCAAGATATGATTTTTTCAAGATAATAAAAAAAACCCGAGGAACTAATTAACTTCATATCTCGAGATTTTACTGTACCTGAGACTTGAACTGCCAACTTACCCGCCTTCCAGGTAACAAGGTGAGATTCTTAACCACTGAGCCACCACAGCCCCAGGTTTTACAATGTCAGGCGATATGTTAGATTAGTGGTTTATTTCTGAGATTTGTGTCACAGAGGTCTGCATCACTTTATAGTGACTTCTTACATGGGATGATATTTGTTCAGACATTATGAGCAGCGCTCCTAATTTTGAAGATAAAAGGTGAATTCTAACTACAGAAAAATGGTTACCAATAAGTTTGTAATATAATCTACACCGAGGGTTTTATGACAGATGCATTCTTTAAAAACATAGCAGTTACTGATGAATTGCTAAACAGTGCAGAGAGGTATGAAAAGCCACAAAGAATAAAATAATAATATTTCCCCCATTTTCCAATATTGTTAATTTGTATACAAAGAATAATGATGAGATAGTGAACAATGCTACTATCCAGATTGAAATGGCATAGTAATGGCAGTTTGAGATCTGTAGTTATGCTAACACTATTGCACTGTTCTGAGTAATCATTCATTTGCCACTTGGTTGAATCATTTTCTTAAGGTGCTTTTAAAATAAGGATGCTTAAGTTCTACTCTGTTCACTGTTGAATGGACAAATTAATATATGCTTTGTTGATATGTATAGCAAAATTGATAAAGAAGAAGAAAGAACAACTGTGAAGTAGAATATCAGGAAATCCTAGAAGATTAGAAATGGATAAATTACTGATCTTTGGTTGTACTTTCTCAGATTTCTTAAAATAGCTAGCCAGTGAAGTCACAACCATATAAGATTTCACAAAATTTACAAAACATGAATGCAATGGATTATTCTTTATAGGTACTCCTAAACATCCCTGTTATCAGAATATATTAAAGTTTGGTCTATGGCATTTCATGCTTTTTTCCACCTGTGTAATTGCTTTCACACTGGTGTATTTGTCTCTTCCTGTTTTAATATATTTAATCTATATATTAACTTCTGTAAAGATACTGAACATGAAGACGGGGGGAGGGGAATCATGTGTAATTTTATATGAGAAAAAAGTCTTACATAGTAAGCAGTGATGTAGATAATTCTACGGAGACTGAATAAAAGGTCAAGGGAAATACAACTATCCATAATGGAAAAGAATACTTGATAGAGTCATGACAGATAGCTGATCACTATGATCACAGCATTGATTGTAAATAATACAGACAATCAAGTGAAGACTGATGGGAGAAGTTTGGGGAATCAACAGGAAGCATGTGAATGGATATGAAAGAATAATTACACTTTAAACGTTGCATGGAAAGATGTCAGACAAGATGCTGGCAGCCTGGAGGACAGTTTCTGTTTACACTAGTAAAAAGAAAATGATAATGACTGGTGTTTTGAGCAATGGTGTCTTTTTAAAAAATATATTCTCAAGAAAAAGCTCATGTTTCATTACATGGTATCTGACTGTGTGGTGAGGCTCTCGGTGCCACAAATATTCTCTATATTGATTTCTTGAGGCAATTAAATTCCAAAAATAAAATCATTTGTGCTACATTTGTGGGCATTAGTTGATAAGATTTTGGATAGAATTCATAAGGACAACATCCTCAGTGATGCTGTGGGTAGTGTGTCATATTAGTCACATATCTATCACCAAGACATTATTGTCAGGCTCTGAGACAGCGCCAGTATTTGCAGGTGAGTTCATCTCTCACTTCCTATCGGTGCTAGCCATTAAGATTCCTGGAACCTCAAATGAATGGACCAGGCATGACTCTGCCTCTGCCTTCTCTCTTTTGTAAAGGTGACTGCTTTATCAGCTTGGACCAACAGTTTGACCCACAGCCTAAGTTCATCTTCTGATCTTGGAAAAAGACTGATGTAGGTGTCTCAGCTTTGGCACTTGCTCAAAGCATCAAAAGCTGAGTCCATTATTGTTAGTGATTTATAGTTAGATATGTTTTATGATATCAGAGTACATACATTAATAAAAACGTGGAATAAGGTTTTTACTCTTTAAAAGCAATGTTAGTGGTTTTATAGACCTATATGTGTTAGCTAAAGGCAGAAAAAAACTGTTCAGCATGGCAGTTAAGAAAAACAAACAAAACCAGAAATGTTAGAAAAGCCAAAATTGACCTGACCAGTGAGTGCTTACCAATGCAGCAAACACTATGCTTAAATATGCAGGAACTAGATGGCAGAGATAAGGGAGGAGGACAAGAGCTACTTCACCTATTTCAAACTATAAATACTGTACAGAGCTTTTCATAGCTTTAAACCCAGTGGCTTGAAGACTTGACCTGCTGTTTACAGATGCTCAGCACTCTTACCAAGAGAAGGTATCTTTACATTATGTGTTCTAAAATAACAGATAAGATGTCTCACTGAGAACAGAGATGGTAACTGAAAATAATAATTTGTCTCTTGTATTTTACTAAGCCAACACATTCTTTTTAACTTCCAAATGATTTATCTTGTCTTAGTGGGAGGTGGATTGTTTGCTTTACCATGTTAAAACTTAGAAGCTTTTATTAATTTTTTTCTTGAACAAAAAAAATATCAAGTGTGCATCAGTACGTATGTTTTGTTGACACCGATGTCATATTTACCATATATGCCGGCGTATAAGACGACCCCACAATATTTCCACTCAAAATATAGTTTGTTATATACTCGCCGTATAAGATGACCCCCACTTCCGCACACCTTCCACACACCAAATAAAACATAAAAGAACATCAGATTTGATTTCAACATCTCCCTGTGGCCAGCACTAGTGCGCATGTGCGAGCTCTGCATAGACAAGGGACGGGGCGGAGCACCACTGCTTCCCACCGAGCAGAACGGGCCGGTCACGCCGAAAAGGCTGGCACCCCTGTCTCGCTGCTGATGCTCACCGCAGCCACGCTGGATACCGCACGATACTGGATGGTATGTAGAATGAGGTGGGTGGGTATCGGGAGGCACTATGGCCACCAGGAGGGCATCGGGAGGCCACTATGGGCACTGGGCGAACATCAGGAGGCCACTATGGGCAGCTATGTCTATCCCAACTGAAGTGCACCCGGCGTATAAGACGACTCCCCCACTTGGAGGCATGTTTTTCAGGGGGGAAAAGTAGTCTTATATGCCAGCATATACAGTACCTTGAATGACATTTTTGGTTAATATAAGTAATAAGTGTTTTAAACAATATTGCTGGTTATTTTAGAAAACTTGTTCTATTATTCATTCTGCTTAATTTTGCAACTTTAAATGTTGGCTTTGATGCACTGCATTGAAAAGATTATGATGCTTTAAAGAAAGATAAATTTACTTTGTTACTTGCTAATATAACCCAGGCTATAATATATATTGTATTTGCTGGTGTATAAGACACATTGGAGTATAAAATGCACCCCAGTTTTTATACACATTTTAAAGGGGAAAAATAATTTTCTAGTTTCCCCCATGAATTTCCAAAATTAACTCCAGGAGCAGAAGAGGGTGGGATAGGGGGGGAGGGGAGGCTCCTTTGAAGCCTGTTTCCTCACCATCCCCCTGCCGCTGGCCACCAGGAGCTGAGGAGAGTGGGATAGGGAAAAAGAAGGATAATTTAAGCCCATTTCCACCCCATCCCATCACCAGCCAAGGAGAGTTGGGAGGGGGGGGAGAAGGATCCTTTAAGCCTTTTCCCACCCCATCCCACAACCAGCCAGGGAGAATGGGATGGGAGAAAAGGCCCTTTAAGCTTGTTTCCTCCATCCCACCACCAGCTGGGGAGAGTGTTATGGGGGGAAGAAGGATCCTTTCAGGAGGCAGGGAGGGTGGGATCAGGCAAGAGAGCTTATTTGGAAGCCACCCTTCACCTGGCTCCTAGTGGTCACCGGCAGCTAGCCGCCAAACCACACCAGGGTGTGTGTGTTACAGGCATATAAGACACACTCCATTTTTCCGGTGTATTTTAAGGGGGGAAGATCATCTTATATGCCCGCAAATATGGTAAGTGTCAATTGCCATATTTACTCTGTTTGCAACTAATGTAAGCAGTAAGTACTTTGTAATACTTTATATGTCATTTATATGAAACCTTGTTTTGAAATACAGTAATACCTCATATAACATTAGTATCAAATAACACTAAAATCGCATAACATTAAGGAATCTGGGGGGAAGAATTGCATCAGATAACATTAAGATCCTATGGGATGCTTCAGATAACAACCGCTAAAGCCTGTGTGGTTACAATGTATCGCTATGGATCCCATAGGATTTTAACATGCATCAGATAACACTAAAAATCATATAACACCAAGACTTGTGGAACCAGGTTTTAGTGTTATATGAGGTTTTACTGTAATTAGTTATGGCATATACACTCAGATATACACAAATTTACTCATGTTAAATAAATATTAAGAATGAATTTTTTATTTGTTACATTTATTGCCTCTCAATAATCATAAAAAGGATGTATACCTGCAAATACTTTTATTCATTCATTCATTCATTCAAATTTCTATATTGCCTCCCAAACTGAATGAGCGACTCTGGGCAGCATAACAACAGTGAAAGCATTACAGTAATGAAATATTAAAAACACTTAAAAACTCTTAATAGACCTTAATTATTTAAAAATTATGGTTAAAAGAATGACTAAAAGAATGCAGAGGCCTACACTATATAAGTGAGCAGGATGAGGTCACCACATCACCAGTACCCCATACCTGCTTTGCCAGCCAGGTTATTAGTTCTTTCCTGAATGGCAACAACTCTGCCTGGAGACACAACTCAGTTGGTAAGAGGTTCCATGCGGCTGGAGCAGACACAGAAAAGGCTCTCCTCCTAGTTCTAGAGAGTCGAGCTTTTCTAGCTGATGGTATCTTCAGAGAGCCTCTTCGGTCCGCTCTGGTGGGATGGACAAAAGTTCTTGGAGTGACACGGTCTCTTAGGTTTCCTGGGCCACTACCATGTAGGGCTTTAAAGGTCATAACCAGCACCTTGAATTGAACATGGAGGCACACTGGTAACCAGTGCAGCTCCTGGAGCAGTGGCACGGGCATAACACCCTCACCCCATCACTACGTGGGCAGCTGCATTCTGGACAAGTTGCAGCCTCCGAATAGTCATCAAGGGCATCCCCATATAGAGTGCATTACAGTAGTCTAGTCTAGAGGTGACCAGAGCATGAGTGACCATGAGTAAAGAGTCTCGGTCCAGGAGCAGGCATAACTGGCTGGCGAATCACACAAAGTTGTGAAAAAGCCCTCCTGGCCATGACTGCAACCTGCTCTTCGAGCAATAGTCGTGAATACAGGAGGACCCCAAAATTATGCACCGGGTCTGTCTGAGGCAAAATAGCTCCATCCAGAACCAAAGATGGTAGCTCCTGAGATAACGCAGGGCCCCTGATCCATAGCCACTTAGTCTTGCTGGGATTCAGTTGTACTTTATGCAAAGGTGCTGGGAGCACAAACCTTTCTTTGAGAATTTTGGATTTTGGCAAAGAACCTAAAAGTTCTTTGATGACAAGTGCCTATTTTGTGTTGTGTATAGGGGGTGCTATTTCCATCTTGTGTCCAATTTGACCTTGACAATGGTGTGAAGGAGTCCATTGATAAAATTAAATCATCAGCAAGAGCACAGTTTCCTTAGCTTCTTCCCTGCAGCAGTTAAGAGAAATGATAAGCATAAAATTTGTGATGGAAAAAGAATAGGAATATTTTTGCACATCCCAAGTGGGGTTTATTTGTTTGAGTTTTGCAGCAAAATTTAAAGAAACTTCTGCAAGCAGGTACAGTACTTTTGACCATGCCCATATATCTCTGCTTTGTAATAACATTCACTTCCTGGCTGTTCGCTCTGTCTGGTAAATTTTATAATGTTTTCTCCATCATGCCATTTAGTAATTCCTTCGCCCATGCCACCTGCTTGTGAGTTAAGTAGACTTTTGTAGTAAAATGGTTGAAAAGGTAAAAGTGAAAATAGGTGAAAATTCATTGGCTGAATATAAGAAAGCACAAATAATGAACTTTAAAAATAAGTAGATGTATAACGATACATAAAATGTTTACCTTTCTTTTTGTGAATGACTCAGACTGTTGGTTAAGGATATCATTATTTCAGTCAAGGTTTAATCAGTAACATGAACTATCTGTGCCTTTGTCTAAACAGTAAAATAACAAATAACAAAGTATCTAATACAATTATATAATGCTCCAAATAATATTGAGATATCCATATAAAACATATTGCTGTTTGAATCTACTACCCTGGGGAAAGGATCAAGACCCTGCTTTGAATAACCTCACTGACTGGGCTTCAATAGATGGACAAAAGAATGTGGTCAGTGAAGAAACACAATCTTAGAACTTTGTCTGCCCATCTACTCTATTTACAGAGGAATAAAGACGTGAAAACTTGATATATCCAGAAGGAGATCTTTAGTTCGAGTGACACAATAAATCCTTCTGTACTTTGAAAAACACAGGAGTTCATAAAAAAGTGAATAAAATGTTAGCATAATACTCTTCTTTTAGAGGAACACAGGGCTGGGGGTTTTTTTAAACAAAGAAAGCAAACTAAAATCCATGTGATAGTGAGCATGTTTTTTCTGGAACTAAAGGAGGCAGTCTCAATGCATTCACAACTTCGTGTACTGTCCCTCTCCAAATGAAGAAGACATGTTTTTCCATTTCTCCCCAATATTAGATAGGTCACTTCAGAACTCAGAATGGATTTTGTTTAACTCAAATTGCTAAATATATTGAATTCCTTGCTCCCCAGCAAAATGACTTAACTTTGTTTCAATAAGAATAAAAATGTAGCATAAAATTATAGTAGCCCAAATTGTTTCCATGTCAAAGAGTTTGTTCCTTGAAATCTTGAAACTACCAAGAATTTTCTGCTGATGTAATGTGAACCCCAGTCCTAGCTATAGTTTTTGACGCTTAAAGTTTCTCTTCATCCCATGGCTCTCAAAGGCTTCCCCAGGGTGAAAAGGGGTCCTTATTAGTGAGGCAACATGAAAGGAGGGGCAAGAATTATTACAATCATTTGAATTAGTTATTTCTGGTGCTGGATCCAGTTTATGCCCGGGTAACTTTATGCAACAGAATTTTGTCCATTATATTGCTGGAAATGTTGCTGAGATGCTTATGATCACAAGTACTGACCATAATTCTTTTAAAAAGTGTGCCAGTTAAATTCTACAACTCTGATCTGTGCTCAGCAGGCTGATGTTACAGATTATTCTGAGGCCAGTTCAAAATCTGTGGTCTAAAATCCTGTTGGCTGGCATAAGAGAATTTATAAATTTCAATCAAATTCTAGTGTCTAACAAAGATTTCCTGTGGCCATTAACAGGGTATTAGTATGTAGACTATCTTGGAGCTTGTGTATAAATTCCTAAAAATTGCTGTGGGGAGTTTTTAACCAGCTAGGAACAGACTGAAAGTTACAAATTTTCTTACACGCACAGTATTTCAGAAAGAGGGTGAGTAGAGCTATTTGAATACTGTCCATATGTACCATATTTGCTGAATAAGACACATCAGAGTATAAGACGCACCCTGATATTACCAAAATAGCCCACTATGGGCCACTATATTCAGTACAAGACACACTCAATTTTTCCAGTGTATTTTAAGTGGGGAAAAGTGGGTCTTACATGCCAGCAAATAAAGTATGTGTAAGGACAGGAAAATTAAAGTCAATCAAGAAACTCAAAGTCAATTAAGAATATTACCTAGTGGTTAGAAGGAACTTTTATCTGACTTTGATTTGGCTACAATTGGTGCACCTAATGTGTAAATCAAATTATATCTCCAATTCTCTGATGGAGGGTCTTCAAGTTTTCATTGCTTTTGTCTGACCACAGATACCTAGTTTCCTGTGTTTGTTGAATAGGGGAAGGTATTGTTACCTGAAATTTTGTATCAGGAAGAATATTTAATTATAATTGCACAACATCGTTTATTAAAGCACCACATATCACAACACACACGCACACAAACCCTAAGATACTAATGCAAGGGGGGGAGAAACCAACATTCACAAATGTTGTGCAGAACACAGGATCCATGGAACCCCAAAATTGGTAGGGGAGGGGGGAAAGGGGAAACAGAAGACATGACGTGACAAGCTGCCACGCACACACCGGACAGATTACAAAAGGTTAATTAAAGTTAAAATGCTGGTTTCTCCCCTCAAGGGTCCCTGGTTTGATTACCTAGCCGAAGAGACAAAAGAACTAAATTCTTTCTTTATTCTTGTGCTTAAGAAACAGACAGGCAGTTACACTAATCCGTTCCCGACCGGCAAAGCAGCTTAGCCTCATCTTGAGTGCAGTCTTCTGCTGCAAAACGCCATTGGCTGACGATCCTACTAGCCTGCCTCTCATTGGAGAAGACGCACCAGCCAGCTCCCGCCTTCCCCCGCCTTTGATCCATTCAACAGAAGAACAAAGATACAATGTTTCCCCTGTGAATTCCTGCCTGACCACAGAAATGTGTATTGAAACAATGTAGCCTTCCTGAAAAGCCAGTTCTTCCTCTTTCAATGTAGCTTCCTGCTTCTATGAACCTATACCTATTACCTCATACTTTGCTTTGTATTTTGTATTTGCATGTAATTAAAATGTGTTAATTGCCTTCCCCCTACCCCAGTTTCTGTACCTCCCCCTTGCACGTAGAGTTAGTTTAGGAAAAGGATATATACCTGTTTAGAGGAGGGAGGGGGCATCTTACTCACAGAATAGCGTGTGTAAGGTCACGAGCGGGTCTTTCCTCAAAACGATTGCGGGAAAGGGGACTATTTAATTATAGGCCTGGCCAGACTATAACTTAGATAGGTTCTCTGTTGATTTACATTCCCAATAAATCATTGTTGTTTTGATTGAAATACCGTCTCGTTATTGAGTTCTTAGGGTTTTCTACCCCTCTGCCAGAGGAACTTACCGGGGCCCCATAAATTTGGGTAACAGTATCATATAGCCTGCTGCTTTTTCACATTCATTTCGAATAAAGGGAGCCTGGCAGACTCCCTTTTTTGGGAGATGAACCTTTTTTGACGTTCATTGATAATTTTCTTATCCTATCCACAAGAAACCGATGCATGTCTGAAGAAGTGATCTTGAATCACAAAAACTCACACAATGTTTGATTTTTTAAAGTGATGCAATAAAGGTATCCCCTTCCTCCAGATTGTTTTGTATATGGCTCACACGGCTATCTTTGTTTGTATATGTATGTGTGTAAGACATATATAAAAAGGTGAATATGACTACTTTCAGATACAATGTTACAATATTTTAAAAAATCTCCTGATGTGAATTACAAAAAAACAAAACAAAAACCCAAAACAAGCACAGTAACACAAGGACTACCTAATTGTTAGAGCACTAATAATAAAATAATTAGCAAGCTTTTCTAAATAAAAATCTATTTATACTGGCTTATCCAGCAGCATTCCATTGATAGTGCAGGAAAATTGTAAATAGTCCAAAAAATTCATGGCAGATGTATGTTCCCAGTCTGCTTGAGGTGAATTCAAATGTTGGCAATTTGTAGTAGAAGCATGTTAGAATGTTATTGTGAGAGTTATGGTTCAAATCAATTTTTGTTTATTATAATATACATTTTAACTTGCTTAATTTTTAAAATATGTTTTATTTTTTATTATAAAAATGCAGATTGTGAACTATGTAAAGAATGTTATCTGGGAAAAGTAATTTTTCAAGGTCACATAGCTGACAGTGTTCACAGCTTTTTAATTTATATGTATGTTTTATTCCTATTTTTATTCCTCCCTTTGAAAGTGATAATTATGGGTGATAGACATGATAACTGCTTTCTTTGTGATGGCATAATTCATACTTTGCCCCACTCTTTCTGAAAGGTACAGTTTAAGTTTTCAGCTTAATCTCTTTTGCATTCATACTAAAAGCTTTCTTGAAAAGTTTCACATGGGAATTGATCTTAGAGCAGAAGAGAAGTACAGTACTGTACTTGAATTGCTGTTTGAAACTACAGCTATGTCTTTTGATTAACTCTCCTTATGACTAATGTGAAAGGAGAAAGCTTAAATGAATATGAAGAGCTGACTATTTGGAGTAGTGTCAGACACTAGTAGAAGCTGGTAAAAACTCTGACTTATTGTATCATGGTGCTTTACAATGTTTGCATCTGAATTTTTGATGGACTATTTTATAGGAATTGTTTTATGATGTAATAGTGGTACAGGTTCCCTAGCGGTCCCTGAAGTGGAAGAACCAGAGCATATACCATAAGCAGCACATGATCCAGACAAGTACTGCATCCTAAAATGTTGCAATGAATTTACTTCTTGGTGGTAACTGTGAACTGTTACTTGGTCAATTATGATTTCCAATTTCTTTCAATTCTTGTTCAAAACAATCCCAGACAGAGGATTTGCCTCAGATGTTAAAAATCATCTTCTAGTCAGAATAGATAATACTGGGAAGATAGGTCTGGTTTGGTGTAAAGTACAGTGGTACCTTGCTTAAAGAGCATAATGCGTTCCACGGGATTGCTCTTTAAGCGAGTTTGCTCTTTAAGCGAAACACCATTGTAAGTGACCAAATGTGACGTCTGGTGGGTGGGTGGGGATTGTGAACCCCTATTCATTTGTTAAGCGAGTTTTTGGTTGGTTTTATTTGTTAAGCGAAGCGAACGTTCATAGAAAATTCTGCTCTTTAAGCGAGTTACTCTTTAATTGAGGTGCTCTTTATGCGAGGTTTAACTGTAATATGTAAGACAGTTTGGTATGTTTTGTTGTATAGTTATTATAATTAAGGACAGCTGTAATTGAGTCCTCACTATAGTTCATCAGAGATAGAATTGCTGCTACTAGAATTTCATGTTCAAATATTGAACTTTGAGACATAAACTATCAATATTTTACTCAGCTTTTGTATCTCTGATTTATCATATGATTGTCAGAGGATCAAATTCTATTGTTCCCTGTTTCTTCAACCATCCTTAACAGATGTATTAGATCTTGGCATTTTTTAGTAAATTAATATTCTAAATCAGTGTTTCCCAACCTTTAGTTTTTGGACTTCAATTCCCAGAAGCCTTAATCAAGAGACATGTTTATATTTCCATTTTAATAGAAATCAGAGCATTTGAATTTTTTATCTCTAATAATCATTCTGGAAGACCCATTTTGAGATGTCACATTTTTTACTATGTTAAGTGACATTTTTAAGCAATAGCTTGTGAGTTTTCCAGTAATTTTACAGTAGCCATTTCTATAAAATATCTACCTGGTAATAGGCAGTGAAGAAAGAAGCAAACCTTGTCAATGTTGGTTCTGTGAAAAATAAAGATCCATCTACCATAGGCTACTGATCAAGAGCCTTATGCCTTTGATCACCACCCTGGTATAAGCAATTCTATCTAGGTTTCTCACATCATAATTGAATTGTATTGCATTCTTACTGGGGGGGAGGAGCAATCTTTGTTGTTAGAGTGATAGTAATGGGGGAAAGAAAATTGTCCTAACACAGGCTCATTGAAGAGAAATGGTGGGATATGATGTCTGTGGTTAGAGATATGGAATGAAGAAAAGGAGGCAGGCAAAGCAGATGATTAGATTGACATGATCAGAAGTAGCATAGCATGTTTTTCAATGGCGGTCATGGGTTATATAAGAGACTTTCTCCACTAAATGGAAAATTTCTCCTCATTTTGTCTTGATACTTTCCCCTCTTCAATTAATAAAATGACTATCTAGAAAGGGATCACACAATCAGCTGTGAGCATTTCTCAAGAAGGCCAAAAGATTTATTGCATATTCAAGGATTTATGAGCACTTTTCTGAAAAACCATGACAGGCGACTGTTTTCATAGGCAGGGGACTGTTTTCATGAAATAAAACACATTCCACCTCAACAGATGAGTCATATTCTAGTTTATCTTCTGTTTTAGTGCTATGACTAGATTATAATTCAGAGTCAGAGTCAGTGTAAATATCTTCCATAACATGTTTGTCTTTTGATTTGAAACCCAATATCCTTTAATTTAAAATGTTGGCATCGCTCTTGATAGAGGTAGTTCAAACTTTTCATTGTTAGTAGTGCACTGTTTTCCCAATGGACCAAGAGAAAAGGTTCCCATAATTTGATGAACTTGAAGTGTACCATAAAAGGGCTTTAAGTGTGCAACATCCTTCTTAAGATCGTTTGTAATTTTCTCAATTTCTTTGTCATCTAATTTTAGAACATCTTTCCTGTATGGTTTGTACAAAAGTTTCTAGATCAGGAAAGTCTTCACCAGCAGCTACTACAAAATTGGCAGTCCTTTTGCAGGTAGCAACAACATCATCTGGGGCTCCCTTGCCATATCCAGTTTCTGTGTAATCAGGAAAACATTTGGACACTTGGAACTTTTTCTTGAAGTTTAGAAACGATAATGTAAAACATGGTTTTATTTCAATATTGTGTTACTGACCCGAACACAGGTGATATGTGGTGGTAACGATTGAAACATTGGCTTCAAGTACATCTAAATAGATGTTTGTAAGTGGGTTACGTTTGTGGAGACTGTGCAATATGAGTTAATTGTGTTTCTCATGTAAATGACTACAGTGTGTAAAGAAATTTGACCACAGGATCCACCAAAATGAAATGCTTAGATTTTTTAAATTTATTTATTATTTGACTTATATTGCCGCCCAACTCAGAAGATTCTGGATGCCACAGCACACAAAACCAAACACAATTTTAAAACTATAAAACCTCTAAAACCCCCATTAAAACTGATATCAAAAAATTAGCCCAACCCATACCAATTAAAAGGGAGTGTTCCTCCTAGATTAGCCAACAGGCAGGGACCACCATGTCATTGGTGCCCCACACCTGCTGTGCCAGTCAGGTTTTCAAGTCCTTCCTAAAGGGCAGCAACTCCATCTGGAGATGCAACTCAATTGGCAGGAGGTTCCATAGGGCCGGAGCAGACAATGAGAAGACCCTCTTTCTAGTGCTAGAGAGGTGCGCCTCTCTAGCAGATGAGACAATTAGCCTCATAATTTTCTTAAAAGTCCATGTGTACAATTACATCAATCTTTGTGAGAATTTCTTTCAGATATTTAATATCCTTAAAGTGGTGAATTATGTTTTGCTTGAGGTTAAGATAAATGTCCATATCTTCATGTAATAAACTAAATAGATTAAGTATATATTTGCAATGACAAATTTCAATCTGGTTTTGGGACACACCAGGGGACTGTGTTCTAGGGATATTGAAAGGTTGTAAATTTTAAATTTATGTTTTATATTATCTGATATATGGCACACTTAGATTAGTATATATGCCACCTATTGTTTAAGTTTGTCATTTACAATAAGAGCCATTGTATAGATATTTCCTTGGGACATTGATTTTCCATTTAGTGGAGAAGCTGCCATAAATATTGAGATGTCAGCAAGCTGGCTGAAAATTCACACTATAGACTTAATCAACAGGAAAGTACTTTAATTTATTGAAAGATTGCATAGTATTCTTAGCTATAGCATGGACCAGGGAATCCCAACCCCCATCCCATGGGCCTAATCTGGCCCAAACATCTCATTAATCTGCCCCACAGTGGCCACCTCTGGGACCCCACCCCACCCTTCACCATCAGGTCACAATATGTCACTTAGCATGGCAGTGGTGATCACACATTTCTTCTGGGGTTTGGACAGCCTCCATTGCTTCCCCGCTTTGTTGGAGCACAATTGCTCTGTTTTTAAAATTTTCTGCTGCTTCCCCACTTTTTCCCAGCAGTTAATCCCCAGTGCTTGAAGACTTCCATTGGTGTGTGGCACTGATGTCAGTACCTGGTTTCCCAATGCTGAACCAGGAAGCATCCAAGTGCTGGGAATTAGCTGCTGGGAGAAAGCAGGGAAGCAGTGGATAATTTTAAAAATGGAGCAATTGTAATCCAACAAGCCTCCTGCCATCCCAGTAAGTGGCAGCAGCTGTCTAAAACCCCAGAAGAAAGATGCAACAATCACTGCCATGTGCTGCCACTACCAATGACAACAAAAATATAAGTAGTGGGTGTCAACATGCCTCCAGCCCCCACAGCTGAGCACAGTGGTGGGAACTGGCCCGTGGCAGAAAAACGTTGGGAACCACTGGCATGGACAAATTGTTTCTTCGCTGAGTCACTGTTAGATGTGAAAACACAGGTTCTTTTTTTGAAGAAAGATAGATCACTTTTTAATACTGAGGCTCTTGAAGGTTTATTTTTTTTGTGTGTGGGGGGGGGGGGTGGACCAGAAGAAAATCCTAGCCACTATTTGTGTGGACGTCTTTGATATTTTGTCTTGTTTATGGGAACAAACATCTGCAGACCTGACTCTGCAACATTTTAGCAGTACATTTGAAAAGTATAAAATTTAATTTGATTGCTAGGAGGGTGGTCTGGTTTAGCAGAAGCTGATGCTGCAGTATGTTAGACATCCTGACCATGTTCCTTTGACTGAGGAATAATTATTTTGGTTTCAAGTCATGTGAAACTTTTGAACACTGTTCAAGTCTGACATTAAATGTAAGGCAGAAGAAAAACCAGACTGTCACTTAAATTATTTAGTAAAAGTGATTTGCAGATACTGTTTGCTCTTTAGTTGCTTCTGAGTTAGAGTGATTCTGTGAATTAATGACCTCTAAAGATCTTATCATTAACAACCTTGCTCAGGTTTTGCAGACTAAAGGCTCTGGCTTCCTTTACTAAATTAATGCATTTCATATTAGGTCTTCTTCCTTTCCTACTAACATATTTTTTCTAGCAATATTTGTCTTTTCTATTGTGTAATCATGTCGCCAAAGTATGTTAGCCTCAGTTTAGTCCATTTAGCTTCTAGACTTCAAACTTGGTTTGATCTCAAAGCCACTTCTTTTTCTTTCTTGTAGACTCCATCAATGCTTTTCTTTTCACTACAGAAATGGTATTGCATTTTTAAAATAAGTCTGGTTTCATTTCACAATTTTGTGAGTCAATGTTCTATACAATTCTAACTGATATTTTCCAATTACATTTAGATCTATTTTATTTTCTATTTTGCATTCCAGTCCCCTATGATTATGAGTATTTTTTTAAGTGAGATCTGTTGTTTTCTGGACATTGTATAACTTCTCCAGCATCTGTAGCTGGAGCATAGACTTAAATGATGCTTGTGTTGATAGGCCTTCCATAAGATCTCACTGGTAATATTCAATCACATATGCAACCCTTAAGTACCTGTGCTATGTTTCTTTGCACTCTTAGACACAC
Organism: Furcifer pardalis; assembly: GCA_030440675.1. NCBI lineage: Eukaryota > Metazoa > Chordata > Lepidosauria > Squamata > Chamaeleonidae > Furcifer > Furcifer pardalis. The sequence goes on along the minus strand of CP126895.1, from coordinate 69,304,664 downwards.
CATCTGTTCTGAGTTTGTCATTTCCAAGGTAAAACAGAAAGTGTGGGACAAAGGCTTTAAAGTAGGAAGATTCTTAATGTAACAGTCACATTAAAGGTTTTAAATAGTAGTAAATTATAATAACTGTTTTTACCCCTGCTGTCTAAGGCTCTAAAGTTATATTAACTTTCTGTTTAGGATTTTAATGTTCTTCACATTTATATCATATTTTCTCTAATTGATCAAGATGGCTTTACTTTCACCTAACCATATACCATATATGCTGGGGTATAAGATGACTTTTTACCCCTGAAAAACATTGCTCCAAGTGGGGGGCCCATCTTGTATGCCGGGTGCACTTCAGTTGAATAAAATACAGTAATACCTCAAATAACGTTTACCTTGGTTAACATTTACCTCACATAACGTTTACCTCGGATAACGTTAAGCAATCTGGGGAGGAGAATTGCATCGAATAACGTTAAGGTCCTATGGGATGGATCGGATAACAACTTTTAATATCAGATGATGAACAGTAGTTTGAAGGCTTTTAAAGGGAAACTGTCACACCAGCAAACTTGCTAGGGACTTGCCTGGCACTTGCTCTCTCCCTCTATTTGTTATCGTCCTTCTATCATTGACAGTTCCAGTTTGGTTAACAGATTAGAAAACAAACAGCATGGCAGCTCCCATAGGTTTATTGTTCCATTCAGCTTTAGTGAATTGTCTTTGGTGAATTACATTTAATAAACTTGCACTGTTTTATGCTTACTGTACATGTTTGATAACATACAGCCTTGTGACAATTTTTCTGCATGTCATAACCATTTGAATATAAATTAACATGTTGAAATCAAATCTGATGTTCTTTTACATTTTATTTGGTGTGTGGAAAGTGTGCGGAAGAGGGGGTAGTCTTATACAGCGAGTATATAACAAACTCTATATTTTGATTGGAAATGTTGGGGGGTCGTCTTATACGCCCAGTCGTCTTGTACGCCGGCATATACGGGTACTATGAATCAGGCTGACAATGAACATAGAAAATGGATTTCTAACATAGATATTAACTTACTCGAGGTTAGTTACCAGCACCATAGATTGAGCTGTGAACCAAACATCTACTACCAACAAATATATGGTTAGTCGCCTTCTGTTCCAATTGAAGCTTCTCCCTTTTGAAACACAGTCCTTTACAAAGCCTCTCATAGTAATCTAATCTGGATGTAACTAGTGTATGGTAGATGTGGAAGAGAAACTCCAATGTGCATAAGAGGAATTGAGCTTGAGGTTTGTACTCTAATTGTACAGCTCTCTAATGTTAGCTATGCTGTCAGTCTGTATTGTCAAAGGCAAAGTAGATTATAGAAGAGTTCCTTAAAAGAGGAAGACATTTCTCTTTCCCAAGTACATGTTGGCAAGGAAACTAGTGACATAATGACATTGGTAGGATCTTTGAACTGTAAGTGTCTTTGAGACTGAATTGCTATCTAAGATTCCAGATGTTACTGTTATTCATAATGCAATGAGGCACCTTACAGGTCCTCTTGCTGAATAGCAGGGTATTCTATTAGTTAATTCAGTCTGTGAAAAACATGATTTGCTGGACATCTTCCATTTTTATTTACAGTGATCTCCACCTTCTGCATACGGATATTCTATCCCAAGGTCACATACATACAAACTCTCCTGAACTGGGTTCACTTGCATCAGGCAGTACAGTGAACCAGGCAGTTTTAACTCTCAAGGGTATCCTGTAGCAAATTGGAAATGGCTGATAGATTTTCAGGGTAAAACAATATGTAACTCTCTGTATATTTTAACATAGACTGTTCTTTACATGTTTTTGGTCACTGTTGATCAAAATGAAGGGAAATGCTCTTTTCAGTGGTGAAAAAGAAGAAACACTACACAAAATATCACATTTGAGACTAATGTCTATCTTGCAACTTAAAACAGATAATAATGACAGGATTTTGCCAATTATGCAATTTAAAAAGAGGCTTCAAAAGGTTGACAATATCTGATAGTTTTCGGAAGCCAGAAATTCCATTTTTCTTTGAAGTTCAAACCACTAAATGGAAGCACAATGAATTTTCTTTCTAACATGGTTGTTCAGGGACTCTTTCTATATTAGCATCAGAATGTTGCACAGTTTAAAGTTACGAGCATATAATATATATATTAAGTTCCTAAGCTTATTAGTTCCTAATTACAAACTAACTAAAATGTTAAAATGATTAGACATTCCCCCCGCCCCCCAAAATCAGGCTACTTCTTGGCTGTTTACAAGATCTTTTCTCATATGGTAAGGTAAAAATTGCATACACATAAATGCTGCATTGATTGATTGATTCACATAAAATTTGTCCTGTTTCCAAGTACTGTAGTCTAATTTACTTGATTATTCTTTAATCATCCAACTTTGCTTCAGAGTCTCTTGAGATACTTCCAGATTGCCTGGTGGGAGACACTGCTTGATATTTATCCATTCAACAAAGAGTGTTGCTTTCCATAGGTTTACCTTAGCCTTTTCTGGATTAATATTTAGATTTGAAAAGTTTGCAGAAAGCGGCATACTAGGGAGACTAATAATAATATTTTTGTGTCAGAAATTATTCTATGTTGAAATAATTTTTGCTGGAGAAATGCCACTCAGGGGATTCCCGAATGAGGCTTCTTTCATGTCCCTAAGATCTTTCCCCCATAACCTATTTATCTACTTGCAATTTCTTGCTTTTGAACTGCTAGGTTGGCAAGAGCTAGGACAGAGATGGGTGCTCAAACTGTCCTGCAGCCTCCGGGTCTCAAACTGCTGATTTGACAGCCTTCCAGTTAACAAGGAGAGCTTCTTAACCACTGAGCCACCACAGTCCTATAGTTTTGGGATATCATTTTGGATATCATTGAATCCCACTGCTTTGACATTTCTGTGATTTCCTCTAGTTCCATCAGTATGAACACACCAGAAAATTCATTGGATTCAGTCTGAATATCCCTCTAATGTTTTATTTTTATTATGCATTGATTGGACTTCCCTGCCAAAGTCAATGGGGTGTGCTTTTTGGTTTATTGCATATAGCATCCTTTTGTTTGGATTGTTATTAGGTATTTTCAGAATCTCTCAGCTTTCTGGCAGTTTTTTTCCATATCAAGTTCTGCTATAGTGTTTATCCAGTGAGTTCTTTTTGTTTTTGCAAGAGCCAATATTAATTTTCTCCCTGCTTTTATTTCATGTTCACTAAAAGGGGTTTCTTCTAAGTGTGAAACATAACGGGTGAGCATTCCTTCAGTGACACTGGTGTCTAATTGAACATTCCAAAATTGTTGTAAACTTTGCCGGTTGGGTTTATTGAAATTATGTCTCCTAGATAATGGTGTTGATCAGTGTTTCCCAACCTTTGATTTTTTGGTCTTCCAATTCCCAGAAGTCTAAGTCAATTCCCCAAGCACTGATCAGCCAATGTACTGAGTTTAGGCTTCTGGGAATTGAAGACCACCAGTGTTATAGTTTGGGAAAAACTGGCCCAGTGGATGCCCAAGTGTACTTGCAATGCTTTCCACTCTTGCAGTAGGTTTCTTCTGTGTCCCTTTCAATAACTCAAGATGAAAAAGAGGTCAATCTAACCTGCCAGTAAATAGCCAACTGGATTTTTTTTTTGGAAGAATAGCATCTATAGGCATCCCAAAATATCACAGATGGTGAGAAGTTGAAAAATTATATGTGGTGCCATTCAGCATAAATAATCTTATCTGGGCACCCTAACCAGCTGAATCCAAAAAGAATGAATACTTTCTCTCTTACCGTCTTCCTTGGAGAATTGTTTATTTTGATTTTACTCAACTGAAATCCTTGTAACTGAACACTTGTCACTTTCAATTTTATTTTGGAGATGGTAAGTTTGTGTAGCTATGACTGAGAGCATGATTTCATTTGTAGACTTTTTAACTACTGGAAGTGTATGAAATGAATACACCTATTAAAAATCAAGATTGATTATATAAAATTAATGTAACAGATACCATTTTGAGGATTACAATAGCTTGAGAGCTGCAGCTTTATGCTATATAGCCAGGAGGAAACTGGGCTGGAAAGAAGAAGAAAACGTATAGTTCATGTGGCTAGGAAAATACACAATACATACAGAAGATCAAACTGTGGACTCTCTATCTAGGGCAAGAGTTCTCAACCTTTTAAAGCCGGGGGCCGGGTGACTCTCCTTCAGACAGCTTCGGGGGCTGGATGGCCATTTTGCCCTTCTTCCACCACATGGCACTTCCTGATGTGGTAGATGGGAGGACACATGAAATGGCATCACAGGCTAACAGGTTGAGAATCCCTGATCTAGGAACATGCATTTTCTTTAATACAACATTTCATTTTAGTCTTAGATAACTGGAAATGGAATTCAGTGCCACTTTTCTATGTACCACAGTGAACCCACATTATGAGTTTATTTCTAATTAGCTTCCTTTTGAGGCTGTCTCTAACTTAGGAAAAAGAAATAAGATAATAATTATCTAATAATGTATGTTCAGTCTTTCCTTCACCTTTTCAACAAAAAAGTAAACATTAGAAGAATCACCTTGGATGAAACCAAAGGCATTATGCTCTGCAGCAGCTCAGAATGTATTGATGAGAAGAAAATGACAATTTTGGCTCAAAGTAACCATCAACTGATATTAAAGGTGCACTAACTCAGATACTAGATGTAATAACATAACATTCAAAAAAAGGTTGTCCTTGCTCAAAAGCCAGTCATATTCAACTATAGGGTTCTGTGCTTATCTCCATTTACAGCCAAAGGGCCAGTGCTATCTGCATCTGCACACATTTCTATGGACATGTGGCAGGATTACAGGCAAAGAACACAGTTTGCCTTCCCACCAAAGTGGTCTCTATTTACCAACTTGCAATTTCTTGCTTTCAAACTGCTAGGTTATCAGGAGCCAGGACAGAGATGGGAGCTCAGTCAATCGTGCAGCACTTGAATGTCAAGCTGCTGACCTGCCAGCCTTCCATTTATCCCGTTCAGCATCTTAACCACTAAGCCAGTGCATAGCATAGAAAAGTAAAATTCCTGAAAATGTATCATATTTAATTCTTCTTACTTTTTCCCAAGGGGTATTTTTTCCATACAGAGGCAGCATGCTGGTTTTATATTTTCACTGGAGTATTTATCTCAGTATCTTCACACCCTGTTAAACTATATATCAGTGATGGCGAACCTTTTAGAGACCGAGTGCCCAAACTGCAGTCCAAACAATCACTTATCTATCGCAAAATGCCAACACAGCAACAGGGGAGGAAGTAAAAACTTCAATTGGGCTGCTGCACAGAGGGGTGGAGCAAATTCTGTGCTGGGGGAAGGAGGAGGTTCATTCAAACACTTTATACAAGTTTCATAGTAGGGAGATTGGACTGTATTTTTTGAGATCTGATTATTCTTTCTGGGTTCAGTAAAGATATTGCTTTTGTCTTCTGTATTTATTTTTTGGGGGGAATTTGTTTGTTCATCCAACAGTTACTAAAGTGTTGAAGGAGTGATTCCTTTTATTTTGCCCCCTGGTGCTGCCCCCAAGGGAGTCGGATGCTCGAACTTAGGACAGATGCCTCCCTGAAGTCTCCTTCAGCCCCTGCGATCGATCGCTGGGGCTGGGGGGGGGGTCTTTGGGGAGCCATCAATGCGGGTGTGCGCATGGTCCCTGAAGTTTCCCTCAGCCCCTGTGATTGATCGCTTGGGCTGGGGGGCTTCGGGAAGCCATCTGTGCGCCTGTGGATGGGAGCAGGGCTGCTTTTTTTTAACGTTGTTCGGTTAGTGCATTGGACAAAGCTAAAAATCAGATAATGTCATGACTTTTGGAACCAAATCATAACGTTATCCGATGTACTAGTGTATTGGACTTCTCTGGGGTATTTTTTTTTTGTTTAGGATTATATTTGCATATAGCATCCTTTTGTTTGTATTGTTGTTGTGTCTGGCTCTTTCTTGCCATGTCAAGCTCTCTTATATGTCTATACAGCAAATTCTTTTTTTCCTGCAAAAGTCAAGATAAAATGGATGTGTGCACAATGCTCTGAGCAATGTGCACATGTTTTGCCTCCTCCACCCCAGGGAGATGGAGAAGAAGCACGCTCGTGGCAGGTTTGGTGCTATAAAAGGGGTGGAGGACAGCAGAAAGCATCATTCACTTTCCTTTCTGGAAGAGTTGCCCACCCTTCCTCCCTGACCTTCAGTATGATTCTTTTTTTTTTTTTTTGTCACCTTGGGTCCGGATGTGAATTTTTGGTTCAAACCATGATTGTCACTTTGGTTTGAGCTTTTTCGTCCATTCTACACTGGCTGGAATGTTTTGGTTGAGTACAGAGGGTATTTTTCCTTTGTTGTTTCTGTACAGGTCACATTGGCGGGTAACATGGTAAGAGATATTCAGTTCTAGCCCAAACTGACAGGACTAAACAAAAGCATCAGTGCCAACAGCCAAGGTCAGAAAGAAGCAGAGCTAAACAGGCTGTTGGAAGAAAAGCCAGAAATTAAAGTTGGGAGTAACTAAGCTGGACAGTTTGCTAGTCAATAATTTGGCTACAAATTATTAGGATACAATTTGGGCTGCTAATTGGACAAGGATAATAATTAAAATAGTAGTTTTACAAACTCATTACCATGTTGCCATGCCTTGGTGCAGAGCAGCTACTTTGAATAAGTTATGCGACAGTTACAGTTGATTGTTAACAATGTGGCCAGTTAAAACAATGTGGCCAGTTGATTTAACCCAACAAAGGTCTCTGTCTCTTAATTGAGGTATGAGGGGGGCAATGTATCTCAGCTTTTATTGTATGTTCACTAAAAGGATCTTCATTCATGTGTAAAACACAATCTAGGTATTGGGCTTGTATTTCTGGAGTGACACCTGGGATGTAGTTGGTCTGGTACATTTAGTACCTGCTGCATGTGAAGTGGAATATTTTCCCTATCAGATTGTGGAATGCACCTTGAAGTTTCAAAAGCACAAAACTCTAGTAAAGATAATTTAGAACCGAAAAAAAATGTTCCCACACATCTAAATGATTTTGAGTTGAAATCAGGCACTTTATTATTATTTTTTGGTAGAGGTGATGCATCTTTAATTTACAGGTCTAGTAAGCATGATTTCTTGTTTTGCAATTATATTTTTTATTTATTATCACATCTATATTACAACAAAAATGTAAAACAATAATATAACAAAATTATATAAGTAAAATAAACAGCGAACAGATAAACCAAAAATATTCATATATTAACAGATGCAGATACACACACCCATTCACACACAAGTGCACACACACTAACTTATAAACAAAGCACTCAAATCATTCCAACTCGTGTTGTACAAATGGTCCCAGATAGGTTAAATAGCTTAGAGATGTTGGTATCTCAATTCTGCCAAAACTTCAACATTTTTTGATTTGGTTTAACACCATCATTGCTAGTCATACCAAATATAACAAATGGTTCCCAGATTTTCCAAAATACATTCTTAATATTTAAACCTAATCTTTGTTTCATTTGTTAATTTGTCATTGAGTGCTGGACGCCATGCCATATTATACCATTTACCTTTATCAATAATAAACTTGTTTTTCCATTTGCAAGCAATTAATTGTCTCGCCACAGATAGTAACTCTTTCTTATTCTCATTTATCTTCACTTCATCTGTTTTCCCCAGTAACACAACTTTAGTGGATAACCTAATCTCTAACAACATAATCTTTCCCAGCTCTTTTTCTACCATTCATATGTATGATCAATTATGGAGATTATCTGAAACATATTTTCAGAAGCACATTTAAAAAATGGAATTCAAAGAAATGATAATCACTTCTGTATGTTACCATTCTACACTTTGGAAGACCTAGCTAGATAGCTTGGTAGTTTAGGTACAGTAAAACCTCATATAACACTAAAACCTGGTTCCACAAGTCTTCGTGTTATATGATTTTTCGTGTTATCTGATCCTCTATGGGATCCATAGAGATACATTGTAACCACACAGGCTTTCGCGGTTGTTATCTGAAGCATCCCATAGGATCTTAATGTTATCTGATGCAATTCTTCCCCCCAGATTCCTTGATGTTATGCGATTTTCGTGTTATTCGATACTAATGTTATATGAGGTATTACTGTATCTGACTTTGAGTCTGAAGTTGGGAGCATGATTCCCTTCTGTGTCCACAGGGAGCAGAGCCTGTGTATTTCGCACTTCTACATATTCTCTACTAGGAAACTCTGTGGTTACCATAAGCCACAATTGATGTGATGGCACATAATTATTATTTAAAGACTAAATATTTTCTATGTCTAAAGCACTATAGAAACAGTCTGCTTCTTCACAAAATGTATCTCTTGAATCCTGTTTTTTTTTTTTTTGCCAGATGGGTATTTCAAAACATAACAGATGTAGTTCTCTGAGAAATTATATTTTAATGTTTGAAATTACGTTTAGAGCATTGTATTAATTTAAAAACATGCTAAATCTTGCACATGAAAGAAGAAATATGCCATAGATTTTTTTGCCTCAAGCTAGGAAGACATAAGGTAAGCAAGCAATTAATATTTCTGTGGTAGAACACTGTAACTTGATGCCAACTGTGACAAGTATTGCAATACATACTTCTATATGCATGGATGGCATAGCCTTCAGTAAAACTCTGTTATAAATGGTACAGTGATCTTGTAATCACTCTGCTAGTACATATTATTGCAAATGGATGCATTAAAATGATGTCATCCCAACACGAAGGTTTCACATAAAACTGAAATAGATGTTCAGTTTTTCACATTTTTCCCCTGTGGAGTATGTTTGTTTTGTTGATACTAGTAGGAAATTCTTTTGCCAGAAGAGGCATGTTGTGTTCCACATTTTGTATCTTAGTCTAAGTTGTTTCAGTGGAGAGATAACTAATAGGACATATTCTCAGTTAGACACCCCAAATGCTACTGTGCACATTTCTACTTACTATGCATATGCTATTAAAAATACTCTGACATTCCCATTGCTAAGAAGGAACATACCTGTACTAGTATCTTGGAATTGAAAAATAACGATGTCACAGAACTACAAGTGCATGTTTTTGTGGAGGTTACGGAAACGCTTGGCTGTGATGGATATGCTACTCATATAGCTTAGTTTTTGTTCATGAGATGTGTCGAGTTGCTTTCCTAAGTAAAAATATAATCATTGCTTCCAAAAAATTTTAACATCCATGATCAAAAGGGGGTTTTTTTTTACACAGAGACATCCTTATTTCCTCCCCCTAAAAGACCTTGCCAATCAATACTTTATTTTGTAATTGTTTATTGAAAAGTAAATACAACCTTATTTTTAGAATGTAATTGCTGAGGCATATTTCTCTAGGGGAAAAGATGGAAGGGGGATTGAGGCATATTTCTCTGGCCGAACATCCCGCTATGGTAATGGAGTAGACCATACAGCCAGAAACTCAATGCCGAGTGTTCGGCAGCAGTAAATAACCTGACCCCTTAAAGAGGCCAACAGCTATGGGCAGATGAACCCATTTAGGTTGGGTGATAGCCCACTCAGTGGAGGAAATACCACTGGAAACTATCATATTGGTCCCAATGGCAAAATGAGCAAAGGAGGAACCACTTCTTTCTGATTCCCAATGGTCATGGAGGCAGAAGAGGCCATGCTGGATGGACTGGCTGTGAAGGTGCACCTTGTTAATATCCCCAAGGCTGCGGCAGTCCATTGCAGTCCTGGTGTTAAATTCTGCATGTCTCATTTCATACATACTGCAGGAGATGGGTCCATGATCACAATGTGTGGGTCACTTCATGGCAAGCTGGAATCCACCATAAACGTATATTATTATTATTATTATTATTATTATTATTATTATTATTATTATTATTATTATTATTATTATTATTATTATTATTATTATTATTATTATTATTATTGTATGCCGCCCCACTCATGGAGCGACTCTGTTTGGCTTACAGAGATACAAAATATACAGTTACAGGTTCCACATTATCATAATACAACATACAGTATCATTATCACAAATCATCACAGTTTCAAAAGTATCAATAATACAGTAACAATCAAAAAGTATCAATATCACAGTAACAAAATATTACAAAAAAATAAAGCAAAAACAAAAACACATTTGCTAGATCCCACAGCACTCATATGAGTCTCACAGAAAGTGGTCGAGAAAAAAGTCCAAGGGGAGAGTCCGGCGGTGGAAGTGGTAGCAGCAGCAGCAGCAGCAGCAGCAGTGAGGCGGCACATCTATGGCTGGCAAGCCATGCTGCTCAGTTGTTCTCGATTCCCTCTGGCTGTCTGATTGAGAGAAGAGCCCAGTGATGGTGGTAGCGGCCACAGTGGGTGGTGTTTTTATGGCTGGCTGACCATACCACTCAGCTGTTCTCAATTCCCACCAGCCAGCCAGCTGAGAGCAGAGTCCGGTGGCGGAAGTAGTGGCCGCGGCCAATGACATTTTTTCTTGTTTGTCATTCTTCTTTCATGAAAATGATTTCCGGGGGTGGGGGGGGACTCGGATACGAATAGTAGCTGCCACCACCAATGACTTCTCTGGGGGAATCCTGAACTGAATATAGAATATCTTAATGACAAGGCTAATGAGGATCCACTTTCTGAACGCAGTCACAATTATGGAGCAAGATGAAATTCAATTCTTAACATTAGCTTGAATTAAGTAACACCTTCAGATGGTGAAGCAGGCCATGGTGGCTTAGTGGTTAAGACTCTGAACTTGATGACTGGAAGGTTGGCAAATTAGCAGCCTGAGATCTAAGTGTTGTGTGATGGAGTGAGCTTCCATCATCTGTCCCAGTTCTGCCAATATAGCATTTCAAAAGCAAGAAATTGCAAGTAGATAAATAAGTACTGCTCTGGTGGGAAAGGTAGCAACATTCTGTGTGCTTTGGCTTCTATGCCACATAACCATGGAAACATATGCAGATAGCAGTGGCTTTTTGGTTGTTGAGATGAGCACTGCCCCCTAGAGTTGGACACAACTGGCTTTCAAGCAAGGGAGTCCTTTATCTTTACTTAGTAGCTCCTCCGGTGGCTTAGAGGGTCAACTGCTGAGATTGGAGAATGGAAGGACAGGGTTCAATACCCAACAGCTGCACTATGGGGAATATGAAAGGAGCCTCATTTGGGTGTCTCCTGCAAAGTTCCTTTAAACCCAGAGTAATCTCTGACACGAAAACACACACTTTTACTTACCCTTTTGCAATACTAAGATTTGCTAGTGGAAGAAAAAAGTATTGCATCAAAGGTTATGAAGCTCAGTAGGATAATCATCACACACACATACATTTAAAACACATTTTTTAAAAGAATATATTAAGTACAAAGATAAGTAGCCAACATTGACGGCAGATAATAATTCCCTTTTTGTAAATGAATTTATTTTAGATTGAGTCCTTTTCTAAGAGATTGATCTGTTTACTTTGAGCTCATTGTATTCACATTGTATAATCATTCAGTTCAAATATGTACTTGCTTGTTCATTTATTATTGCATCTTTTAATGACCAGTTAGCATTTTGCTTTTTTTGGCACAGAGTTAAGGTGCAAGTCATTTTTTGCTCCAGGAAGCAATTAAATTATCATTCAAAGTAAACAAAGTTCTTGAGAAGGTAAGCTACTTATGAATTACAGAGTATTTTTTTTTTGTTTATACAATTTTACTTTGAATGAAATAGGTTTAATAAATGCCAGATTTCATTTAACATAATGGCTGAAAATGGCCGTAAATGAGTCCATGGTCGATTCCTACAGCAGCTGTAGTAACAACTGCAGCACCAGTCGAGTGTGCAAACTGTTTGAGGGAGCATGATGCGGCCCCTGACTTTGAAAAGGTTTAATTATTTAGGTCAAAATCCCATTGGTGATGGGAAAAATACCCATAACACAGTCACATACAGCTTTCACTTTTTTCTTACATCAGGTACCGTATTTTGTTGTTGTTTAGTCGCACAGTCAATTCCGACCCTTTGCGACCCCATGGACCACTGTCCGCCAGGCACTTCTGTCCTCCACCATCCTCCTCAACTTGCTCAGCTTTGTGCCCATTTTGTCTACAATACCATCTAGCCATCTCATTTTTGGCCACCCCCTTCTTCTTTTCCCATCCACCCTTCCCAGCATCAAGGCTTTCTCAAGCGAATCCTCTCTTCTCATTTGATGTCCAAAGTGCTTTAGCTTCATCTTTATTATTTGACCTTCTAAGGAGCAGTCAGGGTTAATTTCTTCTAAGATTGACCTATTTGTTCTCCTCACTGTCCAGGGGACTCTCAAAACTCTCCTCCAACACCACATCTCAAACGCATCTATTCCTCTGTGCTCAGTTTTCCTAATGGTCCAGCTCTCACAACCATACATTGCCACCGGAAATACCATTGCTTTGATTATACGAATTTTTGTTTTCAATGTGATGTCTCTACTTTTCACTATGTTCCCCAGGTTTCTCATCACTTGCCTCCCAAGAATCAGTCGCCTTTTTATTTCATGGCTACAATCACCATCTGCAGTGAGTTTTGATCCTAATAAAGTAAAATCTGTCACTTCTTCTACTTCTTCCCCATCTATTTTCAGGGACTGATAGGCCCCGTTACCATGATCTTTGTTTTCTTTATATTGAGTCTCAAGCCAGCTTTTTCACTTTCTTCTTTCAACCCAATCAGGAGCTTTTTAAAGTCCTCCTCACTTTCTGCCATTAGGGTGGTATCATCTGCATATCTCAAATTGTTGATGTTTCTCCCAGCAATTTTGATCCCAAATTGTGACTATACTTGACTATTAGCCCACCTGAATATAAGTCAAGGTACCTAATTTTGACCTTAAAAACTGGGAAACTAGATTGTCCCAATTATAAGCTTAGGGTGTAAAATGCATCAGCTATTAGTGAGTTTAAATAATCAAAATACATGAAAATGCGGCAAAATTAATTAGATTTACACATTTGTGTGGGTGTGTTTTACAATAATTGTGGTAGTGTACAGTTGTACCTCACTTAAAGAGCATAATGTGTTCCACAGGATTGCTCTTTAAGCGAGTTTGCTCTTTAAGCGAAACACCATTGTAAGTGACCAATTGTGGGGGGGGGATTGCAAACCCCGATTTATTTGTTAAGCGAGTTTTTGGTTGGTTTTATTTGTTAATCGAAGCAAACATTAAGAGAAAATTCAGCTCTTTAAGCGAGTTTCTCTTTAAGCGAGACGTTCTTCATGTGAGGGTTGACTGTATTTTGCTTTGTTGTATGGTATTTGAAATGGTGCCACTGGAATATTTCATTGAAGCAGCAAACGTCGCTCTAGCCTCTTGTAGTCACTGCTAGGAAGCATGGCTTCACTCCATTTGGCTTGGCAGTTCCCATGAAGCAGTATGGTAAGTAAAGCCCATTTCTCCTTCCACTTTTAGATGTGCCTGCTTTCCCGTGTTGACAACATACCGAGGGAAAGTGGGTGATCAGATTTAAAAGTGGAAGCAGTAAGAAAGAGGTCTCCATGCTGGTTTTATACCTGTCCCCCTGCTTTCCCTCAGAACTTGTTTCTAGGACGACTGAGGGCAAGTGAGTGGGCAGGTTTAAATGTAGAAGCAGAAAAAAAATAGTTTTCACTGTGCTGGTTTTAAACCTGCCTGCCCGCTTTCCCTTGGTCTGTTGTCATCCTAGCAACAAGTTATGAGAGAAAGCAGGCTGGCAGGTATTAAAGCGGAAGCAGAAATAAAAGAGTTTTCTCCGTGCTGGTTTTAAACCCGACCACCCGCTTTCCCTCAGATCTTGTTGCTAGGAGCTCCAGATGACAACAGACCAGTGTAGTTTTGCCCCCCCTCCTCCCGTCTATGGCCCGAGTATAAGCAGAGCCCCCTTTTTGGACCTCATTTTTGAGACTAAAAATTTGGCTTATACTCGAGTATATAGGGTACATAAAAGAGAACCTACTGGAGAGAAAGAAAATCTTACTGAGTTTGCCATTGCATGATCACATAAGTAAATATTATTATAGCCATAATATTTCCGTCAATCATATTGTGAACTTTTTTTTAGTGTTGGGAGTAAAGCAGGATACAAATAATAGACAAACAAACAAACAAACAATAGTTGACTTATGAAACCAGATCACAAAAAGATAAACATGAGGTAGAGAATGGATGAGCGGCCGTGGCAACTGCCGCGGCTGCACACTTTGCCCCAGTGCCGGTCAAAGAGATGGGCCTGGGGACGAGTGCAGGGGGCGTGGCTGAGCGCTGCCCTTAGAAGGGTGGTGCGCTCCTTGCGCTCTCCGCCAGTCCCAGTCTGACCGACAAAGCTAGCCCCGGCCTCCCTCCCTGGATGCAGTGTGACAATTTTTGGGTCGCTTCGGGGCCGGATGGGAATTTTTGCTTGAGACCTTGATTGGCCGGTTGGTCTCTTGGCATTTTCGCCCATCCCACACTGCGGCACCAGGTGAGCTGGAGTGGTTAGGTCACTTATTGGGCGGGTAGCACTGGTGGGGAATAAATTTGGTCCCAGGAGAACCTGGCTGGAACGTGTTTTGATCGGCCACTCCGCAAGCAAAGAAGGGAAGAGAGAAGAGTGGGCCGGATCAAAATGCGGACCGTGAACTTGGGAACTGCCCAGCTCGACAGCAGGCAGCCCCAAAATATAGTTCGCCCGGTTCCGGGTCAGAAGGAGACAACAACTGGTCACTTCTGACGGGGACAGTTAAAGGAAATTAACAAATGATTGAAGGATATCCAAGTTAAGTTTATGAATGGATATCTTTGTACCTTACCAGTGCTACTGCGGCCTGCTGCAGAAAGTTATTGGTTAAAATGGTTAAAGTTAATCAAGTTGAATTTGAAATAAAGTGGCCCATTGTTTATACCAACAATACTGTGGCCAGTCTCTTTTGTGCGGGCATGTGGGGGCAATAGATCTCTGTTGTTGTTTTTTGGGTTAATATAACACAAGGTATGTCTGCAGATACCGGCAGTGCTGGCTCTTTGGCTATAAACAGAGATGAGCACTGAACCCCTGCGTTGGATACGACTGGCTTTCTAGTAAGGATGATCTCTACCTTTTACCATATCTCAGTGTAGGGAACATCCCAGGCTCATGGGGTGACAAATTTACAGGGGACCACACTTTATTTATTTATTTATCAAATTTATTTCCCCCGTCCTCATCAAAAGACTCAGGGCGGCTTACAAGAGTAAAAACACAATTAAACACATTAGGTACATTAAAAGGTTAAAAAAATAAATTATTTATCCATTTCCATACTGGCCCACTGTTTCAGACTCAAAGAAGCTATGTTAGCATTATGAAGTTGTTCCCAGCATCCCAGTTTCTAAGCAGCTAGCATTTGTTGCTTCATATGAGAGTCAGACCTGTATCTGAGCATTCAATTTCTCACCTCTTTTCCCCCAGTTTGCTCCCCTTTTTAGCCTGACATTGAGATTTGTTTGGCATAGGTAGTAACATATATCTATAGCTCAAGTTCTGTGTTGGGGTGACGATGAGTATGCCAACAGAGAGGGCTGGGAATGTCCCATCTGGCACATGTGCCATAGATTTACCACCACTGCCCTAATGAAAGGGAAAGGAGGCCAACACAGATTAGTGGAATGTTGGTTTGCAAATGAAAAGGAAGAAATCAGATTGATTTTTTTTTTTTGGGGGGGAGGATAGAATTATCATAGAGGATGACATACATAGGTGAAATCCTATGTGGAAGCAGTTCAACTCTAGTTGTTGCAAGTCTCATATGTTTGTTTAATTTAGAAATTTATGCAAGTGCAAAAATAAATAAATAAATAGAATGTTCCTAGTCTTTCATCAAAATACAAAAAAAGTTTCATCTGTCTTGGATAGACTCATACATAGCTTCATCTATAATTACATAGTATTAAAAAGTGGAAACAGCCAAGTTTAATAGTTAGTAGCCTTGAAAGGGATGCTCTTGATTTTGTCAAAGCTTTTATTAACTAACTCAGAATTTGTTTGCATTCATGTCAAGGGGTGTTTCAAATATTTATTTTTTTATTTTCACCAGATTTAAGAAACGTTTATTATAAATGATACATTTACTGTACTGATTATGGAAAATTGGAGTAAAAATGGATTGTCAGAAATTAAAAATGTTAAACATATATGGGGAGATTTTAAAGAATTTATCCTGTTGAAAGGTAAAGAGGAAATATTTTTTGAGATAAATGGGGTAAAGTAAGGAAAAAGAAGAAATGAAGAAAAAGAAATGATGCTCTAAATCAGTAGTTCCCAAGGGGTGGCACATGCCCCACAGGGAGACTTCAATTCCCAGAAGCCTAAGTCAGGTATCCTCTGGACCAGTGTTTCCTAAACTATGTTCTGAGGAACACTGGTGTACTTCAATTCCCAAAAGCCTAAGTCAGTACATTGGCTGATCAGTGCCTTGGAGAATTGACTTCTGTTTCTGGGAATTGAATTCCAAAAACCAAAAGTTGGGAAACACTGCTCTAAAAGGTCCCTAAGGTAAAAGGGGCACAGTGTTATTTGATATAATTTTATTTTTCCCTGAGTTTTTATTGATTTATATGTTATGTTTTTACTAAAATATTTTAAGAGAGAAGTTTAATGTATTATTTACATTAAATAATGTACATCTGATCCTAGCTTCAGGGAACTATCCTGATGTAATATCCTTTAGCAATACTAATGGTCTTTGCAGTCAGTAACAGTTATTGGAAATGTAACATTATAGATAATTACAGAGATCAATTAAAATAATATTTGTTTAAATCTAGGTGAACTCTTACAGGTATATCAGTAGAAGCTTGATAAATGCAAGGACAGAAATCAGTAGTTTAGATAATGCAGAAAATTCTCTATTATAAAGCAATTAAACTATTTAAAATAACGCTGATGTATGCTAATATTGGTTGATCTATATTTTAGGAATATGTTACCATAATCTAACATTGTAGATCATGTTATACTATACATTTCTGGTATTCCTTTTCCATACACACTTCAGTGAAAATAAGTTTAAATTAACAATATATATAAGCGACTCAGAGTGGCTAACAACATAAATACAATACAGTATCACAGTATCACATGACAAAACATATTAAGGTATCACATATCAAAGTGTCACATAACACATATATATAAAAAAACCCCATAACAATTACAATATCAAGACATTATTAAAACATTTCCGCAATACTTTAAATAATTTAATCAAAAATATATAAAAAATCCCCAATCCCCAATCACAATTCCTAGTAAAACAGAAGTGCATCTTTACTTAGAAGCTTTATGCAAAACGGGAGAAACACACCTATCAATAGTGGCTAAAATACTAATTGCTTACCATTGCTATAAACGTTCTATAATTTTAAATGAGATTTCTTAAATGTTTTAGGGTTGGTTGCAAACTGATAGAAAACATTGAAGTACTAATAACATGCTGGGACCATTCTAAATTTGAACATTCAACATTACAGTGGTACCTCGCTTAAAGAGCATAATGTGTTCCACGGGATTGCTCTTTAAGCGAGTCTGTTCTTTAAATGAAACACCATTGTAAGTGACCAATTGTGACTTTGGGGGGGGGGATTGTGAAACCCGATTTATTTGTTCAGCGAGTTTTTGGTTGGTTTTATTTATTAAGTGAGTCGACCATTCAGAGAAAATTCTGCTTTTTAAGTGAGTTACTCTCTAAGCAAGGCACTCTTTATGTGAGGTTTTACTGTACTATCATATACATTTCAGTGTGATGAAATAATGTTTTTAAAAAATCAACTTTGAGCATGCTAAAATGCTTACCATTGCTATAAATGTTCCATCATTTTAAATGAGATTTCTTAAATGTTTTAGGGTTGGTTGCAAACTGATAGAAAACATTGAAGTACTGATAGTCTGCTAGAATTGGGGTTTACTTGCCAAGTTCTTTCTCTAAATTAAAAATCTCTAATAAACTGCACAAAAGTCTTTCAAATTACCCAACAGACTAAACATAAATCCAATGTACTATAGTAATTCCAAGCATTTGGGAATTAATTATAATTTTATAACACTGTAGTGCTTTAGCTGAATTGTGTTTGGCTCAGTTATATTTTGCAATGGTTTCATTTTTGTCCTGGAATTAATCCAGTATTCATTTATTATCTGAATCTTTTGAAAAAATATTTATTATGTTTGATGTCAGCATCTTCTGTTCAAAGCCTGGAAGCAATACAAGTCTATGGGAAATACAATACCATCATAAGTCTTTAGCACATTTTTTTTCAATGGACACTTAAAATACCTTTTATAATTTAAGTTGTTACTAAATGAAAAATATGTGTATTTTAAATGTTATTGTAAAATTTATTTCACTATATTCAATTTATCTGACATAATTTGTTATGGCTTGGTTTGACTGGAATGTTTTTATGCATTTTAAATAAATAAGTTCAAAGCTCAGTATGTTTTATTGCAAATATGGATATGTAAGGTATTTAATTAAATAGTTTTGGAATCAACAGCTGTACAAATTCAGATCTTAGAATGCTTTTAATGTATTTGTAAATACAGTTATGTTGATTTATTTTATCTAACTTTTATATTTCTGTTCTGTTTCTGCTTTATACTCACATCATTCTTATTTGAGTGTAACTTTTCCAAGGTCACACAATGAGTTTCTTGCCCATGTGAGTGACTTTGCTTATGGTAAAACCAAAAGTGTGTTGTAACTATTGATTTTATGATGAAATGATATCAAATAGGTCAATTTTAGAAGAAATTAACCCTGACTGCTTCTTAGAAGGACAGATAGTAAAGATGAGAATGAGAAGAGAGGATTCACTTGAGAAAGTCTTGATGCTGGGAAAGGTGGAGGGCAAAAGAAGAAGGGAGCAGCTAAAGATGAGATGGCTAGATGGTAGTGTAGACACCGTGGGCACAGAGCTGGGTGGGTTGAGGAGGATGGTGGAGGACAGAGGTGCCTGGAGGACAATGGTGCATAGGGTCGCAAAGGGTTGGAATCGACTATGTGACTGAACAACAAAATGCAACATGAAAATGGCTGGTGACCGGAAAAACTGCAAGAATCGTAGAAGCTGACAAAGAATAATTCCAACCTGAGCAATAGAGAGTCAATCCCTGTCTTCAGACACAGCAGTTGTCTGTCAGAAAGATAAATATACTATACAAAACAATTCATCAAAAAAGCAAAGTACTTACAAATCAAAGACCATTGGAAAGTTTTTCATTATTTTGACTCTAAGCAAGAGAGTGGTTTTAATATCTTCTTTTGTCCAACATAAACTAGGATATCATTTCATCATAAAATCAATAGTTACAACACACTTTTGGTTTTACCATAAGCAAAGTCACTCACATGGGCAAGAAACTCATTGTTTGGCCTTGGAAAAGTTACATTTGTCCTCCAGGCACCTCTGTCCTTCACCATCCTCCTCAACCCACCATAGCCCATGGTGTCTACACTACCATCTAGCCGTCTCATCTTTAGCTGCTCCCTTCTTCTTTTGCCCTCCACCTTTCCCAGCATCAAGACTTTCTCAAGCGAATCCTCTCTTCTCATTCTAATCTTTACTATCTGTCCTTCTAAGAAGCAGTCAGGGTTAATTTCTTCTAAAATTGACCTATTTGTTGTTCTCCTTGCTGTCCAGAGGACTCTCAGAATTTTCCTCCAACACCACATTTCAAAGGCATCTATTCTTCTGCACTCAGCTTTCCTAAAGGTCCAGCTCTAACAACCATACATTACCACCGGAAATACCATTGCTTTGATTATACAAATTTTTGTTTGCAATGTGATGTGTCTACTTTTTACTATGTTCCTCAGGTTTCTCATTGCTTGCCTCCTAAAACTCAGTTGCCTTTTTATTTCATGGCTGCAATCCCCATCTGCTGTGATCTTAGATCCTAAGAAAGTAAAATCTGTCACTGCTTCTACTTCTTCCCCATTTATTTTCCAGGGACTGATAGGGCCTGTTGCCATTACAGGTATCTTGGTTTTCTTGATACTGAGTTTCAAGCCAGCTTTTGCACTCTCTTCTTTCAACCTAATCAGGAGCTTCTTTAGATCTTCCTCACTTTCTGCCATTATGGTAGTATCATCACTTTCTGCGATTAGGGTAGTATCATCACTGTTGCTTCTTGACACATGTACAGATTTCTCATGAGGCATATATGGTGTTCTGGAATTCCTATCTCTTTAATTACTTGCCAAATTTTGTTGTGGTCCACACAGTCAAAGGCCTTGGTGTAGTCAATGAAACAGAAGTAGACTTGCTTCTGATATTCCTTTGTTTTCCCCATGATCCAACGTATGTTGCCAATGTGGTCTCTAGTTCCCCTGCCCCTTCTGATTCTCGCCTGCACTTCTGGTAATTATCTCTCCACATGTTGCTGCAGTCTATCCTGTATTATCTTGAGCATCACCTTGCTAGCACGTGGGATGAGCACAATTGTTTGATAATTTGAACATTCTTTGGCATTACCCTTTTTTGGGATTGGAATGTATGCTGATCTTTTCCAATCCTGTGGCCATTGTTGTTTTTTCCAAATCTGCTGCCATATAGAATGTAATACAGTATTTTGATTCCATCATCTTTTAGTGCTTTGAAATATTCAATTGGGATATCATCATCTCCACTAGCTTTGTTGTTTGCAGTGCTTTTTAGGGCCTTTCTGACTTCACTCTATGATGTCTGGCTCAAGTTCGATGTTCTCATCATTGTGATTATCAGGGGTGTTGAGGTCCTTTTTGCAGAGTTCCTCTGTGTACTCTTTCCATCTTTTCTGAATCTCTTCTGCCTCAGCTAACTCCTTGCCATTTTTGTCCCTTATCGTGATCATTTTTGCTTTAAACGTTTTCTTGACTTCCCCATTTTTTTTGAAAAGATTATTATTATTATATTTCTAGTCCTACTTCTTGTGTTGTTTTCCTCTATTTTTTTTTTTGGACTGTTCATTTAGGTAGGTTTCCTTATCTCTCCTTGCTTTTCTTTGAAATTCTTTATTCAAGTGATTGTCTTTTTTCCTTTCTCCTTGCCTTTTGCGTAGGATACATTGTTTCAAATTTTTTTTTTCAAAATCAAATAGTTTTAAAAATTCTTTTTTAGAGATACTGATTGAAATCCTGTTGCATAACTTAACAACTGTGGAACATCAATGTTTTATATAATCATTTGTGTAATCACTTTCATCATATTGAAGTCATAGGTAAAAAAAAGAAAGACTTTAATTGAAAATTGCCATCCAGTGACATTACCAGAAGAGAGAGGATTTTAGTAATTAAAGACTTTATTTCCCATATCTTTGGAAAGCCATGGAAAAGATGTAGAAAGTTTTAAGTTTTTAATTACTGTATTGAAATTCAATTGTTATGAGTGATGTCACCACCTTTCCATAGGCATAGTTATATCAGCAGGTTTTCAGCCCAAATTAGGTAAAAGCCAAAACACTTTTCTCTTTTTAGATACAGTAATACCTCAGATAACATTTACCTCAGATAACGCTAAAATCGCATAACGTTAAGTAATCTGGGGAGGAGAATTGGATCAAATAATGTTAAGGTCCTATGGGATGGATCGGATAACAACCGCTAAAGCCTGTGCGGTTACAATGTATCTCTATGGAGCTTTAACGTTATCCGATCCATCACATAGGATTTTAACATGCATCGGATAACACTAAAAATCGGATAACACCAAGACTTGTCTTAGCGTTATCCGAGGTATTACTGTATAGTAAATCTTACTTACTTACCGTATATACTCAAATATAAGCCAACTTTTTTAACACTCTCTTGTTGGTGTATCTCTATATCAATGGATTTTCAACAACAATGGAGGCAGGCACAGTCAAATTGCCGTGGAGAAAAAATACCATATCCTTGCTGCTCTTGTTTATCCATTCTGTTGTTAGAGCACTTCTCTATCTGGGATAGTTTGCTGGAAGCACAGAAGAGTATCTTAAAACAAAAGCAGCAAGGTTCCCCCTCACCCCTCCACACAGCAATTTGAATATGTCTGCCTCTTCTGTGCTTAGCGTCTCTAGCTGGAAGAGTTTGCTGACTGACAAAAATCATGGAGGAGGTGCTTTCAAACTGCTGTGGAGAAAGAAAACCCTTTCTTGCTGCTGCCTGGCTTTACTTGCCCATACCTGCTACTCCATAGGACAGCCAAACCAGAAAGGGAAAGCCACGTCTGCTTGCCTTGAGAGCAAGAGGCTAGAGCAGGGTTGTCCAGACTATGGCCCAGGGGCCAGATGCAGCCCCTGATGCCAATTAATTCGGCCAAAGAAGCCCTTGTTGCTCCCAGAAGCGGAAGTAAAATTCACCCATATGGCTTTTCCAGGAGCAACAAGGGCTTCGGCGGCCAGATGAATTGGCATCAGGGGCCGCATCCGACTGGCTCCCTGAAGCATGTGACCAGCCCACGGCCAAAAAAGTTTGAGCACCCCAGGCTAGAGTGACGTTTTCTGCCTCAGCTCTAATGACCCATGTACCTCTTTACCCTGCAGTGCCCCCACTGGTTGGGTGGTGCTAATTCAAATATAGTAAAAAAATATACCGTACTTGCACATTGCCATAGACATTCTAAAAGCTGATGTCTCTATTAACTTAATTTTATTTTCATGTAGAAGTTATTATGGAAACTCACTAGCAGCTTCTGCATTTTTCACCCTCGGTTTATACTCGGGTCAATCTGTTTTCCTAGCTTCTCAGGTAAAAATTAGGTACCTCGGCTTACATTTGGGTTGACTTATACTCGAGTATATACGGTACTTACTTACTTATTTACTTATTTGTTGCATTTCTATATTGCCCATTTGGTATCCCATCATATGTGTCCATCTCACTTGTGGCTAATTGCACTTATTTTCCAAAGTAGCTATTTTTCAGTAGCAGCCCAAATGGCATTTATTAAAACTCTGATGTAAAATTTATCAGTTCAAATTTTCATTCATTTTATCTTGAAAGTGAGCATCAAAAGCAGGAGTAGACAGCTCATGTCTCATATAAGTACATGTGAGAAAAGCAGTTCAGATTACATAGACATACTTTAGGAGAGATAATAGATAACTCACATAATGTATCAGAACCCCCTTTTGGATAGCCTAGCTCCACTGTAATAACCTAAACTTCAAGCTGAAGTGTGATTAATAGAATTTTTTGCCCTTTTAAAAACTATTTTTATGAATGCATTTTTCAAACTGAGACAGAACACATTATCGCCTTCTTGATCATTGTAGTAAGTGTTGAGATCTGAGAAGGCCAGCTGTAGCAGCTGTGTTTCCCCTTGAACCACAGAACTAAATAACTTTCATCTCTGTTGCTGTCTCAGCTGCTGGTCTCAAGCTATGGCCTTCCCATAACTCACCATTTCAAAGCAATATAAGTAACCTCTTTGGAATGCTTTGGAAAACCACAGGAAGGTAGAGTTCCCTTCCCCCATAAAAGCACAGTGCCTGCCCATTTTTTCCCTTTTTCATTTGTAGGTATTATACACATGATGTCAATAAACCTTGGAAAGCTTTTTAATTACCATTATTTTAAAAGGTAGACATGATCTCTCCATCTGAAAGCAATGAATTTATTGACCATATTTGTTTCAATTAGAATCTGCTTTCATTATTGTCCACTTGATTTGAGGTACATGTGTGCTCTGAGCCAAAGTATACAATTGAATTTCTGATACACAGAACAAATATAAAACAAACAAATGTAAAAGCAATACACATAAGGAGAAGAAATAGAATATTAATGTTTTAACATTAATTTGCAGATTAATTTAGTTTGGGTTTTACATGATTTTACAGATGGAGTTTTGTATATGGAACTAATTGTACTTTAGTCCGTGCTCCCCTTTTTCACTATACAGTAAAACCTCACACAAAGAGTGCCCCGCTTAGAGCAGTGTTTCCCAAATGTTAGGTTTGGGACTTCAATTCCCAGAAGCCTAAGTCAATTCCCCAAAGCACTGTCCAGCCAGTGTACTGACTTAGGCTTCTGGGAATTGAAGTCCCAAACCCAACATTTGGGAAACACTGGCTTAGAGACTAACTAGCTTAAAGAGCTGAACTTTCTCTGAATGGTCACCCTCGTATAACAACAAAATAATAATAATCAAAAACTCGTTTAACAGCTAAATTGGGGTTGGCAATCCCATCTGCCAAAAGTCACAATAGGTCACTTACAATGGCAGCGGTGGCACTTTTTCCAAGAGTTTCACTTAAAGACCAACTCGCTTGAAGAGCAATCCTGTGGAACACATTATGCTCTTTAAGTGATGTACCACTGTATCTGTAAATGCTCCCTCCAGAGGACCTTTCAGAATGTGTCGAACAGGAGCTATCAACCATTTAAAGCCAGAGGCTGGGTCACACTCCCTCAAACAGCTTCAGGACGGCCATTTTGCCTTTCCTCCACCACATGGCACTTCTGGTGTGGTGGAGGTGTTGAGGGCCCACATGAAATGGTGCTGTGGGCCACATCTAGCCCATGGGCTGCAGATTGAGGATCACTGGTGTAGGAAATGGTGGAGAACTGAAGGGGCAGGTGTGTGTTCGATCTTCTCTTCTGGTCCACCTTCTATTGGACCAAAGCTACTCCCCTCCCCTTGCTTCCTGGAAGGACATGTTTGGCAGCAAACCATTTCAACAAGCTAACAAGTAAAAATGCATAGTACTATCACTTAAATTCTAAGTATGATGGAGACAGTATCTCATTCTTTTCAGTTAGTTTCTTCCATTAATGTTACAGAAAGATTACCAACCCAAAGAAACAGTAGTTTAATCCAGCAAGATATTAGTTATTTTTCTGATCTGTTATTGATTATTTACAGGATTTCATAATCAGCAAGGCCATACCAAAGGTATTTATTGCCTGTGGCTAAGAATTAAAACCCAAAGGGATAAAGGAAGAGGTAAAGAAAAAGAAGCCTTTGGCTAAAAATGAAATTATTCAAGATCACTGCAGGAATGGGCAGCCTTGTCTCTGTTATTGCCTGGGGTCTGTTGTTTACTCTGTCCATTTATCCAAGTCTTGCCTGTAGGAAACTGCTTTTCAAACATCACTGACATCAAAAAGAAGAGGAGAGAGAAACTGAAGATATATTAGCAGTGCCTCCCCCTTTTAAACTTTTGTTGTCATTGTTCACAGCTATTTGTAGGATATGTGTTTTGTCTTTAAAACAGAAAAAAATATTGTTCTTCTTTGTGCTCCATAATTTGATGAAAGCTTCTGTTTTGTTTGCAACCTGATCCAAGAGCTCAATAGTCAGCCATAATCATATACTGAATAAACAACTAGTGTATTGCTCTCCTGGCAGATGGTGAATGAACTAACTTTGTTGTTTGCTTGGTTACTTACAGAATTATCTGTTGGGTTAAGGAGGTGCAACTATTGTTTGACACCTACTGTACATTTGTTCACCTAAAATATCTGCTTAATAATTAATATCTATTTGAATAGTGTTGAAAATAATTAGAAAGGATTATGCTCTTAAGTTGTTCTAAACAAATTAAAAATCTTACTTTGTATAGGCCTGAGTAATGTGTTAAGCAGTTAAATAGGAATATAGTCTCTGTGCTATGGTGTTAGTATTTCTAGCTTCTCACACCACAATCATTAAAATTGAGTTGTTGTTCAGTCGCACGTCGATTCCGACCCTTTGGAACCCCATGGACCACTGTCCACCAGGCACTCCTGTCCTCCACCATCCCCCTCAACTTGCTCAGCTCTGCGCCTATTGTGTCCACAATACCATCTAGCCATCTGATTTTTGGCCGCCCTTTCTTCTTCTGCCCTCGACCTTTCCAAGCATCAAGGCTCTCTCAAGTGAATCCTCTCTTCTCATTTGATGTCCAAAGTACTTTAGTTTCATCTTTAATATTTGCCCTTCTAAGGAGCAGTCAGGGTCGATTTCTTCTAAGATTGACCTATTTGTTCTCCTTGCTGTCCAGGGGACTCTCAAAACTCTCCTGCAACACCACAGCTCAAAGGCATCTATTCTTCTGCGCTCAGCTTTCCTTATGGTCCAGCTCTCACAACCATACATTGCCACAGGGAATACCATTGCTTTGACTATACGATTTTTTGTTTGCAATGTGATGTCTCTACTTTTCACTATGTTCCCCAGGTTTCTCATAGCTTGTCTCCCAAGAATCAGTCGCCTTTTTATTTCATGACTGCAATCACCATCTGCAGTGAGCTTTGATCCTAAGAAAGTAAAATCTGTCACTGCTTCTTCTTCTTCCCCATCTATTTTCCAGGGACTGATAGGGCCTGTTGCCATGATCTTTGTTTTCTTTATATTGAGTCTCAAACCAGCTTTTTCACTTTCTTCTTTCAACCTAATCAAGAGCTTGTTTAGGTCCTCCTCACTTTCTGCCATCAGGGTGGTAACATCTGGATATCTCAAATTATTGATGTTTCTCCCAGCAATTTTGATCCCAAATTGTGATTCCTCCATCCCTGCATTGCACATTATGTGCTCTGTGTATAAGTTGAATAAGCAGGGTGACAAAATGCAGCCTTGTCTTACTCCTTTTCCTATTCCAAATGACTCCATCATTCCATATTCTGTCCTAACTGTTGCTTCTTGATTCATGTACAGATTTCTCATGAGGCATATAAGGTGCTCTGGTATTCCAATCTCTTTAGTTACTTGCCACATTTTGTTGTGGCCCACACAGTCAAAGGCCTTAGTGTAGTCAATGAAACAGAAGTAGACTTGTTTCTGATATTCCTTTGTTTTTCCCATGATCCAACGTATGTTGGCAGTGTGATCTCTAGTTCCCCTGCCTGTTCTGAACCCCGCCTGCACTTCTGGTAATTCTCTCTTCACATGCTGTTGCAGTCTACCCTGTATTATCTTGAGCCTCACCTTGCTAGCATGTGGGATGAGCACAATTGTTTGATAATTTGAACATTCTTTGGCATTACCCTTTTTGGGGATTGGAACATATACTGATCTTTTCCAATCCTGGGGCCATTGTTGTGTTTTCCAAATCTGATGGCATATAGAATGTAATAATTTAATTCCATCATCTTTTAGGCCTTTGAAAAGTTCAACTTGGATACCATCATCTCCGCTGGATTTGTTGTTTGCAGTGCTTTTTAAGGCCTTTCTGACTCCACTCTCTAGGATGTCTGGCTCAAGTTCAATTTCCTCATCATTGAAGTTATCAGGGGTGTTGAGGTCCTTTTTGTAGAGTTCCTCTGTGTACTACTACATTTGTTATTGTCCAGTTTGCATGCATACCTTGGTCACTGCTGAAAGTAAGGGAATCCCAGAGAGCAATTTCCCTGGATAACAGATGTGGGACAGCTAAGAAACTCTTCCTTACCTTGCTGTCTCTGTTTTATACTCCAGGCACAATCATTACCTGGAATCATGCTCCTCTTTCCTGGTTAGTTTTTTGAAGGCCATTCTCATTGCACAAGACCTGTTTATTTAATCAATGTGACACCTTTTAAATTATAAGTAGTGTTATATTAAAATGTGAGAGAGCTGGGTTTTAATCACTACTGACTCTGAGCCATGAAACTTACTGTGTGAGCTAACCTAGCCTACCTATCAAGACTGTTGTTTTGATGACAAAGTGTGAAGAAGATTCAAAATGTAATGGGGAGAAAGACAGACTTTTGATCTTGTGAATAAGTAAATGAATAATAAATACTGGCTAGGGAGGTTGGAGGGAGTTAGAAACATCATGCATCAGCTCCCCTGACCCTTCCAGAGGCAGCAGGGGTGGCAAGCAGCCCAAAATGTGTGAAAAATCACCATCATTGGGTGCACATTTTGAGCTGCAGTGCTGGCCAGGGAGGTCAGAGGGAGTTAGAAATAGTGTGGATCAGCTCCCCCAACCTTCCCAGAAGTGGCAGGGACAGAAAATGGGCTCAACACACACCTTCCCCATGTTGGAACAGAGTGGAAAAGGTCCCCAAACGGTGTGGAAAGGGTAAGGTGATCACTTCTTTGTTTTTGTGGGGGTGGAGAACAATCGTGTTTGCTATTTTTTGATATATATATATATATATATATTTTGGGGGGGAGTTGTAATTTTAAAGATTATTTTTGGTCAGGTGAGCAACTTTTTTAAAATTTTCAGTGGATTCCTATGGGAAATCATTCTCTGGCTTATGACCATTTCTTCTTGCAATGGAGGCTGTTGGAACTGACCTCTGTCATAACCCAGGGCTTTACTGTATGTTTTATAAGGTGGCGTAGTAAAATAATTAGGGAAGATGTTCTTTCAAATAAAACAAATATCTGTGAGTTGAAAAATAGAATTTATTGCATAGCATAATTTGCAATTAAGAATGTAACAAGTCAAACTTTTACTTATCTGCTAAAATTTGCATGCATGACATTGCAGGTATGATTGGTACAGATTGTATGTGGAAGTAGGCATCTTGCTACACTTTATAATATGTTGCACTCCAATGTGACTACTGGAATATTTTCTCTTGTGCATCATACTATTGCATTTATGATATAGAATTTTCTACATTCAGTTTTTCGTTAAGCAAGTGAGGTTTTCTTAGAATAGAAGAATATAGAAGAGTTGAAAGAAAAGCTTTCATTAACATTTTCTGAACCTTTTAAATGCTTTGACCTTTGTACATAAACCTGTCACTGTGGTCAACTCAAAGTCTATTATTGATTTACTGATATTCAAACCTGTCATTTCTAATCATAGACCTTTTAGTCTTTTAACTGTTGCAAAGAGAAAAAGTGGGTTCAGAGTCCCTGTATCAAGCATGGTTTTAGTGCATTAAAGTCAAAGGATTAATTTTGTGTACCTTTCAGTCAGTTAAACAATGTAGACAAAAGGAGAAAATGAAATACAGGTAGCTAAAGGTCACAAAATATCAACCAGTTCCTTGTGGAGGCTCTCCTAGTAATAAATAATGACTAAATAGATGTATGCCTTTCCATTTCTTATGAAAAACTAGAACAGTTTAAAAGTAAATTTTCTGTTGCTACTTTGTATGAAAGCTAGTGTTGTGCCAAGAATTATATTTTGTCATTCATTCTGATAGAAAAGAAAACTCAGATTGAAAAGAATTTCAGAGGAGACAAAATTCTGAAGAGATTCTCATGGATGTGGTTCAGAATTCTAACGCTTGCCTTGTGAGGTGGCATCATCTTTGCTTCTAGAATTGTCTTGCAACTAACACTAGTCCTCAGCATTCAACACTTCACTTAAAGCCCAGGAGAAAATAAAATAATGTTAGACTTCTTACAGGCTTTTTTCAGATTAGTTCAAACATCCAGCTTCAGAATGAATCGATGCATAACGAAATGGTGGAAAATGTGGAGGAAGCAAAATGTTTGCCAGGCTGCCAATAAAGTGGCCTTTGTAATATTTGCAGTAGCAGTGAAAAAAATTGTTAACATTATGTTTAAAAAATTGAAAATGTGTAGGAGAAGACAAAGTTTTGCCACTATTTCTGGTAATAGTGAGCCCCAACTGTGAGAAATAATTAGATAATTTACCTTTGCCTTGGAGAAATTTAGGGAAACGGTCTCACCAATTGCTGTATCCATGACTAATGTGGAGAATTTTAAGAAGCCAAATGCACACATTTGTGTTGTGAACAGAAGAAGGAAAAAGAGAGAGGGATCTTAATTTGTTACTGTACAGTACTTAGCTATGTAATGTTACTCAGCACCATTGAATAGTGTTTTATTAGGGTATGGATAAATTCTTTCCTTTGGTACTTTTCGGTTACCACATTTATCAGTGATTTGAGAATCAGAGATGTTATCAGACATCAGTAAATGCATATTGATTCATCTGAAGGATAGATGCAAGGATATCTGCTGCATATCCTCTATATATTGCTCATTCTCCCAACAATGTCTTCTCCTTTCCTTTAAATTATTATGGATATTTTACTATTATTTCTGGGGTTTGTTAAGTAGTATAAAAACAGAAGTATGAAGACACACACACACACACACACACACACACACACACACACACACATGCACAAGAGAGAGTGTTCATAGTCATTCAGGAAAATTTATATAATCCATTTTGGTGAGTCATTTTGTATAATCTAGTTTGTTAAATCATACACAGCACCAGTGTCAGACTGGTTATGGCAGTAATGCACATGTTTTATATATCCAGCTCAGAGAAATAACTGAACATTGATAAGTGTCTTAACTTGATTAAGTATCATCCTTTAAAGATTCCTTTTTCAAAAAGAAAAGAGAACAGTGTCACTGTGTATTTCTGCTGACCATGAAAGGACTAGATTCATTTTGGGCGTGGATGTCTGAAATCTATCAAGATACACCTAATATCATGGTCAACATAGCACACCTTACCTACCTGTTCTGTAAAGACTGGTCATGTCCATAAACATCTGCTGAAACTTTTTGCATAAAAAACTATGCATGTAGTTTAGAATGTGGATAGAAATGTTCTTTCTCTCTTGTAATGTAAGTGCAACATTTAAATTATGTCTTTAATTTTTCTCCCCCCCCCCTTTTTTTTTCTATGATGAAATTCAGTGGTATTCCAGTTTTCAGGTGGAAAACTAAAGCTTAGCATGAGTGACTTCTCAAGGCTGCAGCAGTCCTGTTCTGTCTCAGAGGTGGGATTTGTTCCCAGCTGTTCCACATTCCCCTGGGACTAAGTCTATTGGACCACACTAGTTCTTCACTAAACAAGGATAACCTTATAACTGTCTGCAAAGCTCTCTGTACTCATCTGGAAATTGTCTAGATAAGCCTTGACTCCTACATGATTAAAGAATTATGTGCTATGGGAGAGTTGTGCAAATGATCCCACCTATATCTGTTTGATGTAAGCAGTAGTATTTTGAGGAGGATAGCTCAAATTACCCATTTATCCTTGTGCTATATCTGGTCCATCACACACCTTCAATAGCAGCTAGTTATTACGTGCTAATTTTTCTTCAGAGCACATATACAAATGAATTGTGCAGATGTATTTGTAAGACAGTTTCCTCTACAAAGCAAGTACCAGTTTATTGTAGAGTATTATAGATCAATAGATGCTGTCTATAATAATAACTTAAATACCACAGAAATGTAGTTTTGCTCTCTACAAATATTGTTATAGACCACTGATTCAGCAAAAAAATTATGTATTTAGTTAAGGAGTTAGGCTGTTCCACTATACCACAGTCCTGATTTAGTTGCCCCAGGGAAAACAGATGCCAGTACCAAGAGCAAAAGGTTTGCCATCTGCCACCTTGGAGGAAAAATAATCATGGATTAAGGATTTAATGCCTGAGAGGTTTTTTAAAATTAATTTTTATCTTGGATTTTGACCACTGGACAAAGTGTCCCATTAAACTCTGTGGAAGGATTAATTGGCCATGTTTCTCCTTCCATTTAAAAAAAGCACACACCTTTTGTTTCTCTTTGTATTTAACATTTATCAGAATGTCTAGCAAAAAAAAAAAAAATAGAATGAGAGATGAATTTTTGTTAGTGATGTTTACATCCATGTATCTAATAGGTATTTTTCCTTTGCTTCCTTGTTTACAGGAACTGTGCTGTTTATATGATTTTTAGTAGATTTTTTATATTTCATGGCATCCTTAATGTCTGATTATTCTATGAGAACAGGATGACATTGCTTATTTCATGTTAGTCCAAATTTGTACCCGTCTTTAGACATACAAAAATAAATATAATTTTTATCAGTAAAGGAACACACGGGGATCTTTTAAAGGAATGGGTTTTCCTTATTTTTCCTTTATTATGACATCTTTTTTTCCTGTCGTATCTGGATCTGAATATAGGCAATCATCATAGCCATGAAGACTCCTGAGTATATAATGCAGTGACCTTTCATCTGCCATCCACATTGCAGAATGACACCCATACCACTGATCCAGTTCTGCGAGTCACTTATTGGTCCTGAGCCCTCTTGGCATATGAAGTCCTCATCAGCCCAAGGCCAGTATTGATGAAGCTTCTGCCCTCCATCAAGATGGATTCAAGTGGAATTTAATCCACTTATTATTATTTAATTATTTATTATTCATACTTATCAACTGCCCTCTTCATCGAGGTGACCCAGGGCAGATCACAATTCATAAAAAAAAAACAACAACAATAAAACACTCTTAAAAGCATTCCTAAAAAAACCCTCAATTTAAAATTTTAAAATCAAAATCTAAAAACTAATAGAGGGCAAGCGGGGCTTAAATCAACCAGTGGGCTAGGGTCATAGTCCCTCCCGTACCCTAAACCAGCCCTGGCAGGCATGTTTTTAAATTTTAAATTTTTCCTGAAGGGCAGCAACTCCGTCTGTAGATGTAACTCGGTTGGCAGGAGGTTCCATAGGGCCGGGGCGGACACCGAGAAGGCCCCTCCGTCTTGTACCAGAGAGATGCACCTCTCTGGCCAATGGAATAACTTGAGAGCAGATGTTCTTGGGGAGAGGTGGTCTCTTAAGTATCCTGGTCCACTACTATGTAGGGCTTTAAAAGTAATAACCAGTACCTTGAATTGCACCTGGAGACATACAGGCAACCAGCGCAGTTCCCGGAGCAGTGGTGAGGCATGTGCATACCGCTCACACCCCAACACCACCCGGGCAGCTGCATTCTGAACCAACTGAAGCCTCCAAATGGTCATCAAGGGCATCCCCATGTAGAGCGCATTACAGTAATCAAGTCTGGCGGTGACCAGAGCATGTGTGAACATGAGCAAGGAGTCCTGATCTAGGAGCGGGTGTAACTGGTGAACAACTTGAAGTTGTGCAAAAGCCCTCCTGGCCATGAGTGCCACCTGCTCTTCGAGCAGCAGTCATGAGTCCAGATAACACTTGGAGACCACCACCCTTCCCTGTGGACTTCGGTACCCAAGACCATTAGTCCTCACGGTTGTCAGGTTAGTTAACTGTTGCCTGTCACTCAGCATTGAGTCGCTGGCAGTATGGTCTACTCTATTGCACTACTCTATTACCATAGCAGGATAGCCTCGCCAGACAAGTTATCATGGCTTGTTGTTGTTGTTCAGTCGCACAGTCGATTCCGACCCTTTGCGACACCATGTGTGACACCAGGCACTTCTGTCCTCCACCATCCTCCTCAACTCGCTCAGTTCTGTGCCCATTGTCTCTACAATACCATCTAGCCATCTCATTTTGGCCACCTTTTTTTTTTGCCCTCCACCTTTCCAAGAATTTACTCTCTCTTTATGAATTCTCCTCCAAAAATGTCATAGACTTGTTGATTTTAGGATTTTATTATCAATAAATGAGAATATTGATGTACTACTGAAGAAACATGTTACATATTCCAAAGTGGCATCATTCTGCATCTAGAGCCACAGGGTTTTGCTTCTAAATCTGTCTTATCTGGATTAAGTGGCAACTCAGTTGCCCTCAGCCATCTCTAAACCACCTCCAGGCATTTGTTAAGGGCTCCAACTTTCTCCCAAAGAACATTAGATGGAAACATCATTTTTGAATGCACAAATAGCACTACAGACAACCCTGACAACAAGGCATTGATCTGCCAATTTGTGTATAGGTTGGATGTTTTTACTCTGCTGTCCTAGAGGGAATCTTCAGGACTATGGTCACATTTCAAGGATGTTTGGAATGTATGTCTGCTAATCAACTAAAAAGTAATGAAATTATGACTACACTGGATGTTGTCATGTAGTGATATTATTGTTCAGCTCAGCAAAACAATGTTCTACAAGGCAAAGAAGGGAGCACCCCAAACAAAAGTCAGAACTTTTAAACCAGGCTTCTGATCAGCACCAAATTTTTCAGAGTAGAAATAGACAATCTGTTGCTCTATGCCAAGTTTGAAGACATTTGGTCACATAATTTGCTGTTATGCTGTTGGTGATTTCCTGGAGACTCTTGAGCAAACTGGAGGAATGTCCCATGGGTATTTGGAGTGCAGAATGGTGCCTAGAGTGGGGGCATAAGTGAAGTCTATATTGTGAGGCATGCACACTAAAGGAGAAAGGAACAGTCTTTTTAGCAGAGATGGCATCACTCAACAGTTTTATGCTGTTTGGCTTAGTATTTTTATTTTCCTGTGTCCTAGGAGGAGAACTAGATAGTTTCCCCCAAAAAAACTGTAAATGAGAAATCTTCCCATACAATCTACCTCACAGAGTTGCTGCTAGGACCATGAGTGCTGCCACGTGCAACTTTAAGGAAAAGTGAAATATGCTTTTATTTTATTTCATCCTATCTCAATTGGCAACATCTATGGATTGAGCAAAGAATGCTAAATAGGGCTGGAGTTCGCATCTTTATTTTGAAGCATTTAGCATGGGACAAAGATAGCATCAGGACTCTGCCCCTACAGTGATAAATGAGAGATCTCCCCTTATATCCTACCTCACAGGGTTGTGAGCATAATGACTTGGAGGAGAAGTAGGACATAAAATGAATCAGAAATTAAATATCATTTCGTTCACACTTGTTGCAAAACAGTTCTGACGATTGGTTTGTGTTTGATGAGAAGTGGCAACTGATGGGAAAAGGAGTCAGCTTTTGAGATTTGTCCTTCCCCTTATTTGAATGATGATGAACACAAGAGGGTATATGTAGACTATCTTGAGTGCTGCCGTTTGTATTGTCAACATTAAGATTGTCATTTACTATATATAGCTTTTTCCTGTTGGCAACATGAGCATGTGCAGCAATATTGGGCCATTTTCTGTCATTTTGATATGTGCATATAGAAGCACGATATCCCACATTCATAAAGCTGGAATTGTTTGTAAGAATTGAATACAGTACTTGGAACAACAGTGTTTCATCCATAGGCAGTTAATACTAGTAAATAGTCTTTCTGAAATTCACCCTACTATTGCTGCTTCTGTGTATAGGCCAGACATGAAACTGTCAAAATGAAGCCACCTTTTGGTGAATCCATTTCCGTAGATCTTTTCATCTGACCTAGTATGAGAAAAATTAGCTGGCAACACAAGGTTGCTGTTGCCAGGGTACACCTGATTGTGGTTAAAAAATACCACAATTTTCAAGGAGACTCTTTCTGCGTACCTCATTTAAAGGATGGGTTTCTAATTGATCCCTAAAATGTCAGGCAGATAAGTTAAAACATTCTTCCAGTGAATAAGATAATATAGCTCGACAGTAGTTTGATTTGTTTTTCATTTTGTAATTATGGAGAATGCAAAATTCTAACAGGCTAACATTTATTATGACATCTTGTTATAGTTGTATCAAAAGAGATTATGAATCCCTCTCATCCCATTTTCACCTCATTTTAATTTCCTTTGTTCCTTGGATCTTTAGATGTTTTACAGCATGTGAATAACATAAATTTCTTACCATTAAGTGCAATATGTGGTTACAATTTTATAGATTGAGTTATAGGGTCAAAAAGTATTGTGGGTACACAAGAGTAATTCTAAAGCACAATTGTCTCAATGAATCACACTTTATTGCTGAGTTCCTGCAGCAGAAATAGATGTAGTAGTTCTGTTTCTTCTGGCAGAACTCCAGCATTTTTATACACTGCTGATAATATTAGGATTCTAGCAAAACAAACTCTTTGTTGATATCAAGAATTCCATCTGCTAAAGCAAAAACCAAATTAACACTGCTACTCAGAAACAGCAGTTTAAAAATCTAGAGGGGGGGGGATATACCAGAGACCATCAAAGAAATCACTCATGTAGAGGCTTGTGAAGGAGTAGTATTTTGTATAGAAAGGTTGAATGGCTATATTTTTCTAGCTTATAAGAAGAATTAATTAGAAATTGTTGGGTTAAGTTGGTGATTTTTCAGAGGTGTCTAGAATGGATTGATTTTTGAGCTTTGTCTTTGCTACAGTGTCATTTCTGAGGAAAACTGGTGCTATGTGTATGAAATAAAGTTTGAAGATATGAACATGTGTTATATTTTAAATGTTTTAGGGTTACATACATGGGACCTAATGTATAGTGGTTCCTTTGTGTGTGAGAATGCACTTTTCACTTATTCTCCCCATTCTTCATTCTGTTCCAAAGTGTCCCCTGGGTGGAATAACTTTTAAATGTGTACAAGGAGCTACATAGAACAATTGGCAAATGTGTTTATCTTTGCTTTTTTTAAATCCAAGTTCAGCAGGAAAATAATGAAAAATTCCATAACAGACATACTGCCTATTGCAGGGGAGCCCAAACTATGGCCCGTGGGCCCTATTAGGCCCCTGCATATAATTAATGTGGCCCACAGTGAGTTCCCTGGCTCACCGTGGACTGCCCCTCCACCAGCCTCCACTGCCTGACGTTGTTGGCAGCAGTCACACTTTGTCCTGGCTGCTCCGAGCAGTCTCTTGCTCAGTCCCATCCCTTCTGCAGCCTTTGCTAAAGCCGATCGTCATGTTAGGAAAATCTTCAGAGCCTCCTCTGTTTCAAAATCCGCGGCACTAGAAGAGCCCCCTGGTGTGCCCGCGATGACGTCACCGCAGCATGCCAGGTTTACCCTTCCAGTGCTGTAGAGTTTGAAACAGAGGAGGCTCCAAAGCTTTTCCTAACACAGTGATCGGCTTTGGCAAAGGCTGCAGGGGGATGGGACTGAGCAAGAGGGTTCTCAGAGCAGCCAGGACAAAGTGCAATCACCACTGTGGTGGGGGCGGGTGGAGGGGCAGTCCACCTTGAGCCCAAGTACTCGCTGTGGGCTGCATTAATGATATGCAGGGGCCTAATTGGGAGCAGCCAGGACAAAGCGTGATCGCTGCTGCCGCTGCTGACATCAAAACTCCAGCCCCCCAAAGCTGTGTTTCAGGGACAGGACCGGCCTGCAAAAAAAAAAAAGTTTGGGCACCACTGGCCTATTGCCATCCTTTTGTAGAATTATGTAATGGCCTGTCCCTGAATGTTAAAGACAGGGTGAGGTGGGGAATGTGAAGTACACATTATGTCCCATGCACCTGTTTCTCCCAAAGCATTGATAGGTATGCCTTTGAACATGGCAGCTAGAATCAGAATCCAAAAATAATTCAATTCATTAAAAACAATCTCTGGTTTATTAATGTGTGATATTGTGCTTCTGTATGCAAGATTCAAAATGTCAGGGAATGTTGCCTGGAGGAGAAGGTATAACAGGCTTTATGTAGCAAATGGGCAGCCTACATGTTGACACTACCAATTTCTGCAGGTAGAGGATTCCCTCTTGTGCTCACTACCATTTACAGTTGTTGAGAAGAGCTATGATAGTTGTTTTGTGTTTGGGTGAGGAGTGTTTAACTGATGAAAAAAGAATTCAGCTTCTGGGAGTTTTCCTTGCTTGGTGTGTCTATGTGAACACTGTTTCAATGTAGACTGTATTGACTATAACTTTGAAACTGGTTGTCTTGTATCCCACAAGGCATGGTAAGGAATCAGGTCCCCAGCCTCTGGCTCTTGAACCATATATCCAACTCTCTGACACAAGTTTTATACCATCTTTGCATAATGAGGAGTTGTGGGACTTGCCATAGTTGTGCCTTTCTAGTACGCCCACAGAATAATTAAAAAAGCTAATCTAGTACTTTTTTCATTGTTTCAATATGTAGTGAGAAGCGTATAATCTGTCAGCGTCTGCATTTTACAAAATTGGAAAGAAAACCTTAATATATATCACAATGTTTCTGAAAGATGGATGATTTCTCATACAGTAATACCCCGGATAACGTTATGACTTGGTTCCACAAGTCATGATGTTATCCGATTTTTAGCGTTGTCCGATGCATGCATCGAACAATGCTAAAAAAAAAAGCCCTGACTTCAGGGACAAGCCAAGCAGGCAGTGGGGTGCCTTTAAAGCCACCCCCCCACTGCTGTGACTGCACACCCACTCCACTGCCTGCTCAGGAGAATCCAGCCCAGCCTTGGCTGTTTACCTTCAAGCCACCAGCAAGCTTCTGTTGCTGAACTGCATGCTCTGACGATCGTTGGAGGCTTGTTTTTTTTTTTCCCCGTTCCCTTAGTTCCCTTCCCTCCCTGTATTTAAACTAAAGGGAAGGGAGAAAGAGAGAAATGTCAATACATGAAGTGAAAGAGAAAAACAAGCCTCCAGCGATTGTTGGAGCATGCAGCTCAGCAAGAGAAG
The DNA here is from genome assembly GCA_030440675.1 of Furcifer pardalis. Lineage (NCBI taxonomy): Eukaryota > Metazoa > Chordata > Lepidosauria > Squamata > Chamaeleonidae > Furcifer > Furcifer pardalis. The sequence goes on along the minus strand of CP126895.1, from coordinate 69,266,591 downwards.
CTTGCTGGTGGCTTGAAGCTAAACGGCCAGGGCTGGGCTGGATTCTCCCTAGCAGGCAGTGGGGTGGGTGTGGGGAGTCTCCAAACTGTTGGGGGTGGGGGGGAAGGAGGGAAGTGGCAGGGAGAGGAGCTTTGGCCTCCTTTACTTCTTTAATATGATGGATTGGATAACGCCAAAATGAACGTTCTCGGGTGCAAATCTTCCCCCCAAATTTGTCGTCGTTATGCGGTTTTAGCGTTATCCAGTGCAATCGTTATCCGGGGTATTACTGTATCTCAGACACCTAATCTTCTGTGTCACTGCATTTTTATTTATTTGTTGTCCTTTTTCCTTTAAGAATCTGAAACCAGCATGTATAGCCTTGGAGCGTAGCATCCTTTCCACCTGTGAAACAGAGGTCCATTAATAGAGAGACTGACTCTGGCCTTTTATCATATTCACTTCTTGGTATTGGTATATGTGATAATTTTATGACTGGGTAGGTGAGCAATTTAGATGCCTAGATGCAGAGCCAAAGGTTGGAAGTTTGATTCCCCTCTGTGGGTTCAGGGGAAAAAAAACCCAGCCTCTGTAGTAATGGGCAGTCCCAGGGCACCCCCAGAGGAAGGGAATCATAAACTATTTCTGTATATTCTGTACCTAAAAAGTCAGAAAACATATAGAAGGGCACCAGGTTGTATGGAAACCATCTCTATACAGTACAAAGATCCTAATCTCATTTTTTTCTTTTCAATGTTGACTTCTCTAAAGTTCCTGTTTCCCATAATCTCTGTATCTAATGTGTGAGCTGAAATCTTACTCAGTTTTATAATACTGTATATGCATTCTATCTTTTGCTAGGATTAATTAAATTAAATGTTATGTAAAAGATTTTTAGTTTATGAATAAATATAAAAATAATACCATGTTCCTTTTTTGGCCTCTAATAATTTGCATGAAATTAAGAAAATAATTAAGAAAAAAGTGCATTCTCTAAATCCCAGTCAGGTTCGCCTGATTGGGGCGGGATAATAAATCTAAATAAATAAATTGTAGAATTTTAACTGCCTTGACAAAATTGGGATAGTTGAATCCCTGCCCAGATTTCCATTTTGCTGCATTAAACCTCTATTCTCTGATGTAAAATCTTATGTTCCTTATGCATTTAAAATGTATAACAGACCAAAAGTATTCAAAGCATTAATGACAGTAGTAGTCAACTTGTGTTCTTCAGCAGCTTTCTAGAGACAATTGCTTCATGTTAAAGATCTCAAAAGAAACCGGTGGTTTCATGGAGATGTGTGGCATTTTGTGGTTATTCACAGACTAGAAGAATAAAAATGTCCTAACCAGTCAATAGCCAAAGCCACATCTGCTGCTGCTTTTTTTTTATTAGAAAGCTTCACATGAAAACCCATTTTGCAAGCTGGCATTTTGGAATAATTTTCTTTATGTTGGATACTGGCTTTATTGCAAAAGGCAATTAAGACCATATGTATAACATTTCATGATCCAAATTTTACTGTATCCCACATGGACTTGGAGTGATACATGGTAACATAAGTGCTGAATTATGAAGCTAGCTGCAAAGAGAGCATTTTGTAACATTATGTATCAAATGCTAATTTATACAACAGATATATTTGCCTGTTCTGAGATTTTGTCCCAGAATACACAAGTTCTCTTATCTATTAGTTTTGTCAGCTTTTGGGAGCCCTGACTGACCATTTAGTTTTATGTTGGCAATCAAGTTTTGGCAATCATCTCAGCCTGCGCTAAAATGTATGTTCTATTTAAAAATTAGAAAGCATTGTGGTTCCTCCAATCAGATTGCTTGTTTCAGCCAATTAGGCTTCCATAAATGTGGCATTATGTTCACTACTATGCATCAATGAAAACTGTCAGGCAGCAGTTGCATCAGAATAAATTTTTAAAAATGACGCTATGAAATACAAGCCTTTTAAATAGTTTTAAAGGATAGTTAAATAATGAATTATTTAGAGTTGTTAAAAAGATACTAGTGTCATTAACAAATGGCTAACCACTGCTATTTTTCTGCCAAAAACTATAACAGAGGTCATCTATTATTTGATCTTTGTGCATACAATGGCGACATCTGAGATCATTACTAAATAGTCAATACACAAAAATTGGCACAGGAGTAGTCTGAGGTTGATCTGTGTCAAATCTAGTGACATTTGATCAAATAATGTTAAAGTTATAATTTTAAAAGCATAGACATGATTTCTCCTCCCTTTAAAGACATCAGTGATTTATCAGCAGATAAGAAACTGCCAATTTTTTTTTGAAACATCTTTCTTCTCTAAAACACACACTAGTTACCTTAGCCTTTGGTTTTATCTAAGGCCAATCCATCCAGTAGTTGTAGAATTGTATTATCCTGCACAGTGATAATAAAACTTGGCATCCTTTTACTTGCTAGTAACGTGGGCACAACACTGTACAGAATCAAGCCATTTTATGGCATTTTGAATCATAGGTACAGAAAAAAAATACAGGTATTCCATATTTCTAAACTAAAGTGTTTTTAAGAAATTGAATGTGTTTTGGTGCAAAAGGTTCCTTATGGAATTAAAAATCTCATTAGCCAGAGAATACTCCATATTGTAATTGCTAAATTATCCCATGCAATAATAATTTAGTAATTAAAAGTTCATCATTTGGGCAAAAGTTGATTTTCAGTGTAATCCTGTACAGTATATGTTTATTCACTTATCTAGTACTCCATTGGTCTTATGGATGAAGAAATCTCCACCCTTTAATTTTTAGCAGGTTACTCCCATTACACTTCACCTTTGTTTTCTTGGTTGCCTAGGATAGATAGGAAGTGGTGTTCAACAACATTTCATTTCATTTCATTTATTCGATTTATATGCTGCTGTACCCGGTGAAAACCGATTCAGGGCAGATCACAAGATACAATCAAATAAAGTGTAACAATTCAATAGAACAATACAATGTCACAGTATAATCAAATATCAAACATCAACAATTCAAAACAATAGAATATAATAATATACAGTACAATAAAATAAACCCCCAATATACGTCATGAAGTTACAAAAATATCATGAAAAACATAGGAACATTACACAAAATATTACAAAGGGGGAGGGGAGGAAAAAATGGGGAAGCCACAAATAGGCTGGGCAAGCACAGGCGAAAGTCTGGAAGTAGTGGTGGCGGCAGTGGCAGTTAAGTTTAAAGCCACCAACTCCCCATTCAGCTGGGTCTTTTCCTAGCTGAGCTGCCTATGGTCCTCTCTAGCTCAGCCACGGCCAAGGTCTGGAGGTGGCGGTAGCGATGGTGAGTCCTCTCCTGGCCAGACTGGCTGAGTTCGGACATGGCAGCAATGGCAGCAGCATCTTTATGGGCAGCCGGATGGGCTGGTCAGCTGTTTCTCTGATGGAAGGTTCTCGGAGATGGTCACAGCAGCAGTGGTGTTGGTGTCTTTATGGGCAGCCGGCTGGGATGCTCAGCTGTTTCTCCTCCCCTCACCCCGACATCTGGGAAGCCACAGATTCCTCTCATTTCACTTACAGTCTAAGAAATATGTTTAGGATAATATCCTTAGTCATATAATGAAAAAATGACTTGAAATTACTGAGAATCAAGGAAATTATTGTTTTTTCTCTATCTGGTTTTGTTTACACATTGCACAGAATATTATGAATTTATCATATGATAGGAAAAAGCTGAGACAGAAAGGAGTATTGTATATCTTTATAAAAGAACAGTTTCTTTAGGGAGGACATTTCAAGGATATGTTATCAGCTATGTTTTTGAAGTCAAAGATATCTCCACCAGGGCTGTAGCCAGGATTCTAGATTTGGGAGTGCAAAAGATTTTTCAGATGGGCAAAAAATTTTCAGGAGGGGCAACAATGTCATACTCACATATATAACATTGGCACATTGGTGGGTTGAGGGGGCTGTTAGCTCAGGAGGGTTTTTGCATCCTCTTGCTACAGCCCTGATCTCCACAAAGAATTAAGATGATATCCTGATTACTGTGATGAACAGTTGTATCACTGTTGCATGTTCCCCTGTTGCATGTTCCCCAGTTTTTAATGTTGTGTGATGCATTGATCACACAACTTTCTTTTTTTTAAAAAAGCCCTGTTCCCTTTCCCCCCAACCCCAGGGCTGATCCCAAGTTGGCATGGGTGCTGGGTTTGGGGGAAAGAATGAGCTTAGTGATTGGGGAGGGGGTGTTCTGAAGCCCCCCCCCCCGATGGCTAAACCCCTTAGCAATCCAGCCGGGGGGGGGGGGGTTCTGAAGAGAAGCTAGGACAATTTTTTCCTAGCCTCTCTTCAGAAACCCCTGCCTGGATCGCTGTTACCGGGCACATGCCCCAGTTCTTTCCCCCACCCAGCTGGCCATCACATGTTGCAATTGACACTTGGGTTGGGGGAAAGAACCGGGGTCTGTGCACCCAACCCAAGTGCCAATTGCAGTTGTGGCACATTTATGAAGCCAAAAGAGTGCTCCCCGATCAGCTTCCCAAATGTGCCACCGCTGCCAATGGCGCAGTGGAGGCGTGGCTGGGAAGCTGACCAGGGAGCCCCTGTTCTGCTTCCAGCCATGCCGCTGCTGCGAGCTTTGTTGTACTGGTTTGGGGGAGATCAGGTGTGTGCCCGATCTTCCCCAAACCAAAACCAGCAATGTTTGCCTCAGTAGATCTCTGCCCCAAAGCCCTGCAGGCTTTGGGGCAGAGATCAACATTGGGGAATTTGAGGCAAACATTTGCATCGCACAATGTTATGTTAATGTTGTGCAATGCAAATGTTTGCTTCAAATTCCCAGATGTTGTCTGATTTTAGCGTTATCTGATGCAAACGTTATCCAAGGTATTACGGTATATTTATACATATAATTATGACTAGGTTAAGATAGAGGTAATAGACAAATCAATGCTGCTTTGTTAACACAGGAAGAGGACTACCAAGCTGTTATTTACTTCAATTAACAGGATCTGGTAAAAGTCATAAACTGTAGCCCAGATAGACTTGGCTGTGTGTAATGGGAACTCTGAGGTGCTTCTGGGGCAGAAGTCAGAGTCTGTCAAGGGAGACAACTCTTTCTATAACTGCAAGATATTTCAGAGACCTGGGCTACTAATATATTTAGTGAGCAAATAAGCCTTGATTGGTATTGAGTCTCTTAGAGCAATTTTTGCTATCTCCCTCTTTAGTCTCCCTTTGTAGTTTCTTTTTATTACAAAAGTCAGTTTGAGATCTGTAACAGATTGTCCTGGGAGATTGACATGTTATGTAAATTCTGTTGCAATAACTGTGTCTTGTATAGAAAGCATGCACATACACACACATACACACAATGAATGAATGAATGAATGAATGAATGAAAGGCTTTTGAACATAAGAAGAATTTCTGCATATGAAGTGTGCATGAAGAGAAGTTTGGAAGCATGGTTCTGAATTACTTAGCTTTAATTATTGTTGTTTCTTATGGTATAAATAGTTCTAATCCACTATTCAGAAAACAAGTCACTGCACCAAAACTGGGAAAACGAGCCTGTCAGTGATGTGAATATCTTCATTTATATTTATACATACGAGGAAATATAAATATTTAAGAAATAAAATATGATTCTCAGGGATTCTGCATTTAATTGTACTTTTTGAAAATATTACTAAGGTACTAAATGAATTTTTCTGCTCAGACTCACACGATAGAGATGCCAAGCTCACAGACTTACAAAATGAATTTCTCAAACTACAATACCCATCCAGCATGGTTAAAGAAAGAATCAACCAGGCTGGATGAATACCCAGGAGTGATCTACTACAAGACAGGCCCAGAAGGGAAAGCAATTGCACACCACTGGTTGTCACCTTCTGCCCTCAACTTAAACCCCTCACACACATAATGAGGGATCTCCAACCCATCTTGGACAAGAGTGCTTCACTTTCCAAATCTCTTGGTGACAGACCCTACTCGCTTATAGACAACCCTACAATCTCAAACAACTATTGACACACAACAGACTACACAGAAGTGGAGAAGATATAGGAACTAGACCCTGCTGCAAATCCAGATGTCAACTATGCCCCCATATTTGCTCTGGAAACAGCATTACTGGACCCAATGGCACCATAGACAACATTAGAGGCAGTTTTACTTGTGCTTCTGCCAATGTGATTTATGCCATCTCTTGCAAAACATGTCCGTCCGTGCTTTATGTAGGACAAACAGGACAATCTTTACACAAAAGAATTAATGGACACAAATCAGATATCTGGAATGGCAAGATGGAGAAACCTGTCTCAAACTACTTCAATCTAACTGGACACTCTATCCAAGACCTGAAAGTTGCAATTCTGGAACAAAGAAATTTCAAAACTAGGATTGAAAGGGAGACAGCAGAAATCAAATACTTCCATCTGTTAGACACCCATCACGGGGACTAAATATTAGCGAAGGGTTTCTGGGACATTATCAAATTTGATACACTATTATTATTATTATTATTATTATTATTATTATTATTATTATTATTATTATTATTATTATTATTATTATTATTATTATTATTATTTAGTTCACATTTGTATTATATATTTTATATATTATATTACAACTTTCCTGCCAATTCTCTTTAGCAAAACAGAAAGTAACCAGGTACAGTGTTTTTGTTTGTTTTCTGACATGCGAGTCTTCAAAAGTCTCCTTTGTAGTCCTGCTATAGTTTGGTCAACCATGTTTTGGATGCTTTGTTTTTTATGCTGGTCTTTGACTGTAACAATAAATTGAATTGAATTGACATGCGAGTCGAAAGTTGATCAGAGACCAGAATGGGCTATCTCAGCAACCTTGAGACTGAAAGGGAGTCATTTAGACCTAATCTGAATAATGTATTGTTGCTAATGGCTGTGTGAAGCTGTAATGTTGTACTTGCTTGTCTGTCATCTTGCTTGACCACACCCATCTCCCTTTGACCCTCTGAATTTGGTGTATAAAAACCATGCCTGTAAGTTTCACTCTTTGTCTGAAGAAGTGGACTTGATCCACGAAAGCTAAGAATAAAAATATAGCAGTTAGTCTTTAAAGTGCTACATTATTTTTTATTTTATTTTTATTTTGTTTTGTTTATTTTATTTTGTTTTCTGATTAGGTACTAAATATTACATTTAATGTTATGTTTGTTAAATCAGGTGCATATATTTTGGCAGTCTCTAACTTGCAACACTCTTTACTTTAAAAGGTTTAAAAGGTGTAAGATTCAGGAGGCATATGCAGCAGTTCATGTTGTATACTTTAGACTTTCCTAGTTAAGTTTCTGTGAAATAAGAAATTTATCATTATGAAGTGACCCACCCATCTTATTTAATCTTTAACATACTTTCAGAATTGATGGAGGACAAAATCATATCCATTGAAAACATGGGAAACCATGTTCTCTTTCTTGGTACTAGGAAGAATAGTCTCTGGCCTACTTCCATGTCTTGTTCCTAATGATTTATAATCTGTTATTTGGATGACACTTTCATTCAAGTCCAAATTTATTTTGGCTCCAATCAAATTGTTCCATTCAGTGCTTCTGTTCATAGCACCTTCTGTTCATCTTGGATTGTAGTGTATGTATTCCCATACAGTATTCTTCTTTAGTTGTATCCATAATTGACTGTTTACTAAGAACTGCGTATGCTTCCATTTTTGCCATTTGCGTTGACAGCACAGGAAGTGGGAGATTTAAATAGTTATGTCATCAGTATGCTGATGACATGTAGCTCTTAAGCCAGTTTTCATCACACCCAGGCAGTGTTTTACTTTGGTTTTCATTGCATACTTTACAAGAGATAAGGAAGTGACTTGAGAGTGTGTTGGCTGATATGTAACCTGTATGAACCTAAACAAAATAACACCCGCTGCTTGAAAGTAAATCAGCAGTATAAATGTTTTAAAATGCAGATTGCTTTGTTTCAGTTTAGGTGATCATTTGCACAACAATAGTGTGAGATGCCTTGACCTGTGTCATTCTGTTTGAGTAGCAAGTTTGCTTAGGGCCTATCTTAATGAAAAAATGGAAATTGTCTTCACTTATACCTATCATATTATTAACACTACTGTTCAGGAAACTCAGTGAATTTGAAACAATTTCATATTTATTAATTTAGACAGAGTCATCTGCTCATATTAATTTATTACAGATTAAATGCATTTATATGTACAGTGGAACCTTGGTTAACTAACGGCTCAGTTAACATAAAAATTGCATAACAAAAGGAAATCCATAGAAAATAGTGTATTGGTTTACATAATTTTTTAACAGATTAATTGGTTTTCAATGCATTCCTTAGATCTAAGAATGCCAGGCAGAAACAAATTAAAAACTCCCAATGAGCTCATTGTACATAGATTTTTTTTCCAGTGACTTTCTTCTCATCCCTAGCTTTTGGTTGTTTTTTCTGTGAAGTACCTAACACTTTGTCTTCATGACAAAGAACTCCTGAGGCATGAAGAACTCCTGTCTCAGCTTTTTCCTATTTTTCCATCCATGTTTATAGCAGTTACAGAGGGCTAATAAGGAACACATATATATTAAGATGATTTGTTTCTCTCTTAAACTCATTATAACTCACATTTGTAAAAAAACAAAAACAAAAAACACAGCCATGACAATTACTTTGTATTTGTGTTAAAAGTGATTAACTCATGAAAAACAGTGGCAGCTTCTGTGATTTTTCCTTACATGAAGTCTCTATTTTCATAGCATTGTGTGAATATTTCTGTTCTCTCTGCGATTTTAAACCATCTTGATTGTTGCCAGTGGCATCTTAAATCATGGATACAGGACAATATCCATCTTTCATAAACCAGAGATTTATAAAGAATTGAATTTCCTGTCTTTTAAAAATTCAATTAAATATAAAAATACTACATGAAAATTCCAACAAAAAGACCCTTTTGTAGCATTCAGTGATGGGATGTCCCCGGTTCCAGACGGTTCCCTGGAACCGGTAAGAACAATTTCGGAGGGTTCTCCGAGAGGGTAGTCTATTTTTAAGGCGTCCGGTTCCGGACGCCTGAAAAAAAGAAAAAATTTTTTTTAAAATTGGAGCCAAAATGGCTCCAATTCAGTGCGCATGCGCAGAAGTCAATCTGACGCATGCGTGCTGCAATTTTAAATTGTGCATGCGTCAGATTCTGTTTCTGCGCATGCGCACTTGTTTTTGCCGGAGCCGGACCATTTTGAAGTGGCTCTGGCAGTGGCGGAGGGCTTAGGAGGAGGAGCCGTGCCTAGCCGGGCGGCCCAGCGCTCCCAGCCGCAACTCTCCACGGGCGCCCCAAGCCTCGGCGCTCGGCGGCGGGCCTAGCCGGGCGGCCCAGCGCTCCCAGCCGCAACTCTCCACGGGCGCCCCAAGCCTCGGCGCTCGGCGGTGTGCCTAGCCAGGCGGCCCAGCGCTCCCGGCGGCAACTCTCCATGGGCAGCTCGGGGCTGCCCGGCTAGGCGCGCCGCGGAGCGCCGAGGCTAGGGGCCGCCCGTGGAGAGTTGCGGCCGGGAGCGCTGGGCCGCCCAGCTAGGCGCGCCGCGGGGCGCCAAGGCTCGGGGCCGCCCATGGAGAGTTGCGGCCGGGAGCTCGGGGCTGCCCGTGGAGAGTTGCAGCCGGGAGCGCTGGGCCGCCCGGCTAGGCGCGCCGCGGGGCGCCAAGGCTCGGGGCCGCCCATGGAGAGTTGCGGCCGGGAGCGCTGGGCCGCCCGGCTAGGCGCGGCGCCGAGGCTCGGGGCTGCCCGTGGAGAGTTGCAGCCGGGAGCGCTGGGCCGCCCGGCTAGGCGCGCCGCCGGGCACCAAGGCTCGGGGCCACCCATGGAGAGTTGCGGCCGGGAGCGCTGGGCCGCCCGGCTAGGCGCGCCGCCGGGCACCAAGGCTCGGGGCCAGCCCCAACGGTCCCCATTGTAAGAGGGGTTTGTGTTTGGGGTGGGTGGGTGTTTGGGTGTATTTTTATTTAATTATTATTTTATTTATTTATTTTATTAACGGTTTTGTGGGGGGGGTTTGAGGGGTGTGTGTGTGTGTTTTATTTTTATTTTATTTATTTTATTTTTGGCCCCGCCTACAACGTCATGATGTCATGACGTTGGCTCCACCCATGACGTCATGACGTTAGCTCCGCCCCCACTGTGATGACGTCAGGGTGGGGTACTAAATTTTTTATCATCCCATCACTGAGCATTATGCAATGTCAGGGTGTACTAGAAGATGAGCACATGATCTGTACCAGGGATGCTCAAACTTTTCACACCAGAGGACTGACTACACACCCTCAATCAGCTGTGCGGGCCGGTTACATGGTTCCTCCTGGTGGCAGTGGCAGCATTGGTGTGCGAAATCATGCATTTCTGAGCATTTTTTCCTTCTTCAACTCTTGGAGGAGGGAGCATTGGGAGAGCATTTTTGCACCCTTTTTAAAAATTGCATTTTTGCCATGTTTTGGTGCAAAAATGAAGCAATTTCAGCACTTCCAGTGATGTTGTAACACTTCTGGCGTCAGCAGCAATCTGGCCCCGTGTCGTAGTTTGGACACCCTTGATCTATACTTTGGTTTTCAGGAGAGGACAAAAACAAGGACATATTGACTGTGGTTGTAGTCTTTCTGTGCCAACATATTTTGAAACACTGCTTTGGACTTGATGAAATACTGAAGCAAATATGTGAGTTAGTGTAACACATATAATAGAAAAACACACACACACACTTTAATCCCTCAAGTAAACAAACACGGGGTTGGTTGACTCAGCAAAGGAAGTAACAACTGTTAGTTTGCAAGAGCTGAGCCAAAAATTACTTGAAAAGATGATATTGTAAGAAAAGTATGAGGAAGGTGCATAGGGATAGAGAACAACCAAATAAGAGATGCAGTTGGTTTGCAAGATATACACTGAGCTGTTAATGAGAGGACGTTTTGGAGATAATTAACACCACACATCAGAAGTGTCTTCATGACATACAATAACTTTGGTTTTTTCTTAATTACCACACAGTTGTACAGTGACAAGTCAGGTGGAATAGGCACCAAAGCTTTGCCAACATCAAGCAAGATAATCTATAGCCATAAAGCAAAAAACAGTAATTTCACAGATTAAACAAATGATCTTTGAATATTTGCTCTCTATACTTTTAAAAATATATTTTAAAATATTGTTACAAGAAACAGAATTCCCTTTTAATGCCTGTTTGACTAAGAAGGAGTTAAAAATTTTCTTCATGAATATCAGTTAAGGTCCTGACTGGTAGAGTCAAAAGTTAAAATTGCCCCAGAACTCAGCACACTTACAACACTGTACAGTTAAACCTCGGGTTACAACAGATGTCCATTCCAACAGCCTCTGTTGTAACCTGAAAAAATAGCAAACCAAAACATCCATAGGGGTGCAGTTAAAAATAAAAAAAATGGTCCTGAATTGAACATTGTAATCCAAAATAAATACATTAAAAATTTGGAAACTGGGGTGGCATTTCCATAGGATTTGCCATTGTAAACCTCAGCAAACTTAAACCGAGGTTGTTGTAACCTGGGGTTTTAATGTATTTCTTTTTTGGACTTTGCTGGTAAGCCTCTTGAATGCAGTTAATAACAGACAATCTTTTACACCTTTGAGAGGCCTTTTTCAAAAAATATATATTTCAATCCCTGTAGCTGGATTCCTTAAAAAAAAAAGCAGATGCAGACATCCCTTCTCCTTGAAGATAAGCAAGAGTGGACTTTTTAGCTTATTTCATCTGTTTTTTAAACAACAAAATTCCCCATAAAACTATGAGGTGAAAATAGTTTTATTAAAAAATAACATAACTCAAAAACTCTTCATCCAAACTTCCACATATTGGCACAGAACAAGAGCAGACTGTTTGGTGGTGATCTGAAGTCCAGTTTCAAGGTGACTTTTTTTTTTTGTTTAGAATTTTGTTGAAGAACATTGTTGCTGCACAATAATATACCGTATATACTCGAGTATAACCTGAATTTTTTAGCCCCCAAAATGAGCTCCAAAAAGGGGACTCGGCTTATACATGGGTCAACAACCATGGTGGTTTAAAAAAATATTTTTTTTGTGATTCGGGCAGTTTAAAAAGTAAGGTTCAGAACTTTTGCAACAAAATGGCTGACACACAATTACCAAAACTGGCCACAAGAGGGCACAAATTGTGATTTCCCCCCTCCCATTAGAATACAGTATATTGAAAATTCATTTTCGGAAGTTTGTTTTTAATTCATTCCTTTGGAGAAAGAAGCTCTACAGTGAAATCGTGTCCTCCTTCTAAACTGGTGTGGAAAAGGAAAGGATTTCATTTACCTTGTCTTTGCCACTGCTCCATGTGGCCAAGATGGAGGGAAGAAGCTATGTTTCTTCCTTGCAGTAGGAGCAAGAGGCTAGGCTAGAGCAACAACACCTCCTGCCTCCATGCAATTGACCTGCCCAACCAGTTCCCCTGCAACGCCACCACTGGTGGGTGGTGCAAATACAGTAAAAAAGTTCTAATTAGTTTTACTGTATTTTCATGAATGTTAATTATTGAAACTCACTAGCAGCTGCTGCATTTCCCACTCTCCACTTATACTCAGGTCAATCTATTTTCCTGGATTTTCAGGTCAAAATTAGGTACCTCGGCTTATTCTCGGGTTGGCTTATACTCGAGTATATACTCCCATGACGCTATAATTTAGAGTAATGTGGAAGTAATACATCTTGCATGAAACAGAAGGTAACAACCCACTGTTTCTGATTTGCTTGTTCACACACTATTTGAGGTATGTCAGAATATCTTAACTTTGAAACATTTGGCCTAGTCACAGTGATATCTTACTTAGAAGAAAAGAACCTGGTTATATTGATTTTTGGCCTTTTTCCATTTCTAGATTTATCCCCTAATTAGATCCAAGCAGTGAAAATGACATTCCTTTTGATCTACACAGTAGTACATCTGTATATATTTATTTGGCATTTGGTAATCATTTCAGCTTGGATGCATAGGATGTGGATTTTGTGTGTGTGCATCTCTGTATATAAAAGAAAAGGAAGAACAGTCCTTTGCCACATGCAATTTTATTTCATAAAAAGTGGCTGTTCTTGAGTTTGAAGTGAGGCAATCAAGTTTATTAATACATGTTAGTACAGTAGTACCTCATACAATGATTTTAATCCATTCCGGCAAGGGGGGGGGTCAGGGACCCCAAAATTGGTAAAAAAAAACGTCCATTTTTTTAACCAATTTTGGGGTCTCTGATCCCCCCTGCCGGGTCCGGGGAGGTGGGGAGACCCGATCCAAGCTGTTTCTGGGCTTCCCCGACGTCCTCAGCCAGTGCAGCAAGCCAGAATGTCAGGATTTGAACCCTGACGTTCTGGCTTGCTCCACTGGCTGAGGACGTCGGGGAAGCACAGTAACAGCTGTAGATCAGGCCCCCTGCCTGCTCCAGAGAGATCAGAGGACCCGATCTACAGCTGCAGAGTAGCTGGGGAAGCTGACGGGGACTCCCTGTCGGCTTCCCTAGCCATCTGCCCTTGCCTCCGCTGCTGTGGGGTGGCTGGGGAAGCCGACGGGGTAGCCCCCCGTCAGCTTTCCAGCCTCCCCACCCCTGCCTCCGTAGCTGCAGGGTGGCTGGGAAGATGAACGGAGAACCCCGTTCAGCTTTCCAGCCACCCTGCTGCTAAGAACGACTGTATCGGATAACGTTAAAAATCGTGTTATTCGATACAAGATTTTTCCAAAAATCTTGTAACGTTATGCGGTTTTCACGCTATACGGTACTCGCGTTATCCGGGGTATTACTGTATTTGAAATACAGTACTGTATATCGTTATGCATTGGCAGGCAATGCGTTTGAATAAAGCAAGAGTATTTAAAAGAGGGTGAAGATTTTTCCCTACTTTTTCTTTCTATCAACAAAAGAAAATCAGCAAGCTTTTTTCAGCCCTTCTTGAATTGATAGATTATCACAAATTCTCATTATGTTTCTATTTTATAAAATATAAGAATCCCTGAATTATGATACTTGTGAAAACTAGTTGGAAAAGAGAAAAATCAGTAAAATTTTACAAAACTGACAGCCAAATTCAACTGGACAAAATAGAAGCAACAGAATGTCATACTCAAAATGTTATGGAAACATATTCTGCAATAAAGTATCAGGAAATTTAATTAAAAGAAAGATGAAGCATTTTAATGAAAGACAGTACTGCCATAAACAATGAAAATGCACATTTTCCCCTCATAGTATAAATAATTTAACAATTCTACAATGGAAATTAATCTACATATTCTAACACAAATGACTGTTTCTGCCATATAATGTGGTAGGAAAGAAACCCAGATGCCGCATTTGCTGACGTATAAGACCCACTCTCCCCCCCCCCCAATACACTGAAAAATGGAGTGTGTCTTGTACTGTAAATAGTAGCCTATTTTGAAAATAACAGGGTGCATCTTATACTCCAATGTGTCATATACTCCAGCAAATATATTAACTGAAATGAAGTTGAAATAGAAAAGACAAATGAAAAAGACAAAATTCTCTTAAACTGTTTTTGCTTTGGTAGTGTGAAAATACTAATAAATAAGCACTTAAGCAATGCTTATAATGGTTTTATAATACAGTACTCCTTACTTTACTAAGGAAATGTATCATTGTAAAAGCATGATTAATTGCCTAGAATGAAATCTACATGTGTCTGCTTGGTGAATAAACTGAAGTTGAATCCTGACAAGATGAAGGCCATGTTTGTGGAGAACAGCTGATCACAGTTTGGGAGAATTTTCCTCAACTTGAGGGGTGTCACTCTCCAGTTAAAGGAGGACATTTGTAATCTGGGCATTCTACTTGACCCAGTTCTACCCATGCATATCAGACAACAAAATAAAATAAGCAAAACAAAACAAAAACACTGTAGAACTTTAAAGACTAACTGCTATACAGTAATACCCTGGATAATGTTATGACTTGGTTTCACAAGTCATGACGTTATCCGATTTTTAGCGTTGTCCGATGCATGCATCGAACAATGCTAAAAAAAAGCCCTGACTTCAGGGACTACAGGGAACCAATCACGTCTCTCTCTTTCCCCCTCCCTGTAGTTTAAATACAGGGAGGAAAAGGGAAATAAGCAGTCTCTCTCTCCCTGTAGTTTAAATAAAGGGAGGAAAGGAGACACAAGCAGTCTCTGGGACTGCAGTAGGGTCGGGGGAAAGGCACCTTTCCCCTGACCCTACTGCAGTCGCAGAGACCACTGCGGGTGGGGGATGGATTGGATAGTTTTATCGCCGCACGGGTCCCGCAGGTGTTGCTCCTCGAGGCCGGCTATCTTGTTCCGATGTTTTTAGGATGTGTTAAACCACCCTGGGTTACCTTTGGCGAGGAGGTCAGTACAGTTGTACCTCGCTTAAAGAGCATAATGCGTTCCACAGGATTGCTCTTTAAGCGAATGTGCTCTTTCAGGAAACACCATTGTAAGTGACCAATTGTGGGGGGGGGGGGGATTGCGACCCCTTATTTATTTGTTAAGCGAATTTTCGGTTGGTTTTATTTGTTAAGCGAAGCGAACATCCAGAGAAAATTCTGCTCTTTAAGCGAGTTACTCTTTAAGCGAGCCGCTCTTTATGTGAGGTTTGACTGTATAGAAATTTAAATAAATACATTTAAGACATCTTAATCTAGGAAGCAGTTTCAAAATACTGCTTCTATATCAATTTGAGACATTCCATGAGAACATGTCTGAGATTGGACAGCCATGCTATGAGTTTTAGACTGACATAAATATTTTATTCCAAAATTCTGGAGCCTCTCTGTAATTTTTTTAACCTCAGAATTACATCTTTCACCTCTATGCTAATATCCAATGTTAAGTAACAAAAAATAACTACTACCTCATGTCTTCCTGAAAACAAGTGACCAAGTATTGAGACAGTGAAAGTTACAAAAGAAAACTAACCAGGATCAATATATTAGATTTTGTTTCCCACTGCATCCATATTCATGACTGTCACTTGTCCAATTTATTCTCACTGTCAATGGCGTGACATTTTCTCATATGTTTGTTCATTGCGTCTTGCAGCCTCCATGTATGGAATCCAGTATTTTCCCAGCATACAAATACCACCTCAAAGCTGATTCCCCCATGAGAGAAGCTTTAGCTTAATCCATTAATATTAATTTTTAATTCCTATCAAGTTTAAGTATTTGTATATGTATTTACTCTCATCTGCATCCTTCCTATGTTGATTTCCCTATGGCGGTTTTAGGCTAAATATTCTTTTGGAATAAGAATACTCTTATTTATTTTAGGGTGGATTATAACACTGTATAAAGGAAAATGCATGGTTATATCTTTAAGGTAAAAATAACAACTCATTGTAATAAGATCTTTAGGAAAAAGAAGTATGAAAGCTGGAATATTATATCCAGCAACATGGATCAACTAACTCAGTTTTAGTATTATCATCCTAAAGTATTTTTGAAACCCAACACATATAAAAACAATATCATGATATCTGGCCCCATCACTCCCTAGCAAATAGAAGGTGAAGAAATGGAACCAGTGGCAGACTATCTTCTTGGGATCTAAGATCACTGGAGACAGTGACTGCAACCATGAAATAAAAGGAAGCTTACTCCTTTGGAGGCATCCTATGGCAAACCTAGGCAGCATAATACAAAACAGAAACATCATCCTGCTGACAAAGTCAACATACTTAAAGTGATGGTCTTCCTAGTAGTAATGTACAGCAGTGAAAACTGGACCACAAGGAAGACTGAGTGCAGAAGAATAGATGCATTTGAACTGTGGTGCTGGATAAGACTTTTGAGTTCCCTGGACTGTAAGAAGATCAAACCAGTCAATTCTAAAAGAAGTCAATCCAGATTGCTCCTTGGAAGGAAAGATACTGAAGCTGAAACTTACTTTGGCCACCAAATGAGAAGTGAAGATTCACTGGTGAAGTCCCTGATGCTAGGAAAGGTCAAAGGCAAAAGAAGAAGTGGGTGGCAGGGGTTGAGCTGGTTGTCCCATGTTGTGCCCTGTATCCCCAACTGATTTGCACGAATCGTATCAGACAATCGGTGCCACCTCATCAATAGGCACTGTAAAGGATTCACTGCCAATCCGATCCACCCAGCACTAACGGCCAGA
This sequence comes from Furcifer pardalis, assembly GCA_030440675.1. Classification (NCBI taxonomy): domain Eukaryota; kingdom Metazoa; phylum Chordata; class Lepidosauria; order Squamata; family Chamaeleonidae; genus Furcifer; species Furcifer pardalis. Next base: position 69,249,449 of record CP126895.1, on the reverse strand, counting down.
GGAGAGGACTAGCACAAACTTGGCTCCTCTCACCAACCCACCCCTTTATATCACAACTTGTGTCAATATTCTTTTGAGTCAATTTTGTCCATTGTCAGTTTTGGCAAGTCAAAATAACTAAAGCATTCATGAAAGGGATTGGATTCTGCCAATGAGAACATATTCCCTGGGGAAATTCTCACATATTTAAATAATAAAGTAAAATTGTCTGGTTCATTAAAACTAAAATTTGTTTATGACAGAGGTAACAGAGAATTGTGGGGTTTGGATGGCAAGAATTTCAGTGTTGTTTGTTTCCATCAATGCAGCTGATATGCTGAGGCTAGGTCTAACAAAAATTGCACTCCCATACTGAAAAGGACTGCAGTGGCTCAAGTGGCTAAGACACTGACTGGAAGGTCAACCATTCGATTCCCGAGTACTGAAGGATGGAATGAGCTCCTGTCTTTGTCCCAGCTCCTCCCAACCTAGCAGTTTGAAAGCAAGAAGTTGCAAGTAGATAAATAGGGACCACTTTGGTGGGAAGGTAATCAGTGTTCTGGGCACTCCATTGTCTAGTCATTCCTGCCACATGATCATGGAAATGTCTGCAGAAGCAGACAGTGCTGGATCTTTGGCTTTGAAACAGAGATGAGCACTGAACCCTATAGTTGGATATGACTGGCTTTTGAGCAAGGTCAAAAGGATATGACTGGCTTTTCACTGATCATGAGGTCTCTCAATCACTAGCTCAATTCCAGCCACTTTGGGTCTGTATTTTGCTTTCCCCTGGAACAGAAGTATGCCACATTTGTATTTCCTGTACATATCTGCAAGGAAGACACTATTACAGTTGTACCTCGCTTAAAGAACATAATGTGTTCCATGATTGCTCTTTAAGCAAGTTTGCTCTTTAAGTGAAACACCATTGTAAATGACCCATTGTGGGAAGGGAGATTGCGAACTCTGACTTATTTGTTAAGCGAGTTTTTGGTTGGTTTTATTTGTTAAGCGAAGTGAACTTTCAGAGAAAATGCTACTCTTTAAGCGAGGCACTCTTTAAGCGAGGCACTCTTTATGCAAGGTTTGGCTGTATTACCTGAAAGTCCCCTAATATTTATAGAGATCATTGTTATGGTTGGTCTTGACACAGACTTTTCTTTTGGTCTGATCTTGTGTTAGAAGCACTAGCCAACAAGATTGCCACCCAGGGTACTCCCAACTGTATTCACAATCTCCATGGGCATTTGTTTTTACTGAGTCTGAAAGGGTATATTCCTCAAGTACTGTTTGAAATTATTTGGAGGTTGTAGATGGGGGAAACTTTTTTCCAGACTTAAAATTATTAGAACAATGGCACTAGAACTATAAGAGTAAACTAAATCCTATTTTACTGATGCGATACTAAGCTGTATATTGTTCTTGACTCTTTGCTTTCCTAATATTTGCAATTTGAATTATGTGGGATGCTGGCAAAGATCGTAGTGCCAGAATCTATTTCAAAGAATATAGGCTATTGGTGTTTTCCCACATACAGTGATAACTTGCTTAATGAGAAAAATGTGTTCCATCGGGGTTGCTCATTAGGTGAGTTGCTCGTTAAGTAAAACACCGCTGTTAGCGAGATGGATTCGCCTGCCCACCCTGCTCAAGCAGCAGGGTGGGCAGGCAAATCCATCTCACTAACAGCGCTGGCTTGTCTTTGGCCAGAGAAGCATTTTTCCCTGTGAAGCAAAGGTAGACGGATTTGCCTGCCCACCCTGTTGCTAACAGTGCTGGATTGGGAAGCAGAACGGGGAGCCCCAAAAGCCCTTGCTGTTAGGTTTGTCTTTGCTGTTAGGCAGGGTGAATCCCTCACTGTTAGGTTTGGCAAACCAGTGCTGTTAGCAAGAGAGATTCGCCCTGCCCCTCCTGTTGAAACAACAGTGTGGGCAGGGTGAATCCCTCACTGTTAGGTTTGCCTTTGCTGTTAGGCAGGGCAAATCCCTTCACTGTTAGGCAGGGCTAATCCCTCGCTGTTAGGTTTACCTTTGCCTCACTGTTAGGTTTGCCTTTGCTGTTAGGCAGGGCCAATCCCTTCGCTGTTAGGCAGGGCTAATCCCTCGCTGTTAGGTTTACCTTTGCCTCACTGTTAGGTTTGCCTTTACTGTTAGGCAGGGCAAATTCCTCACTGTTAGGTTTGACAAACCAGCACTGTTAGTGAGAGAGATTTGCCCTGTCCCTCCTGCTGAAACAACAGGGTGGGTGTTGCTTGAACAGGGTGAGCATGCGAATCCATTTTACTAACAACGCTGGTTTGCCTCTGGCCAGAGAAGCACTTTTCCAAGGGGAAAGGGCTTCTCTGGGCAAAGGCAAACCTAACAGTGAGGAATTCACCATGTGCACCCTGTTGTTTCAGCACATGGGCAGGGCAAATCTCTCTCGCTAACAGTTCTGTTTTGCCTTGGGCCAGAGAAGTGCTTTTCCAAGGGGAAAGAGCTTCTCTGGCCAAAGGCAAACTAACAGCGAGGGATTCTCCCTGCCTAACAGCAAAGGCAAACCTAACAGTGAGGGATTTGCCCTGCCTAACAGCAAAGACATGTTGCTTGAGCAGGGTGGGCAAACGAATCCGTCTTGCTAACAGCGCTGGTTTGGGAAGCAGAATGCGGAGCCCTGTCCCATTCCCAAACACGCCACCACTGACGATTCGCCAACGCAGGTGAGAGAACTGTTCTTGTTAAGCGAGTTTTTGCTTGTTCAATGAGGCAGATCTTTTGGGGAAAATCCTGCTCATTAAGCAAGTTACTCACTAAGCAAGATGCTTGTTATGCGAAGTATCACTGTACATATACAAAAAGTCTATGCATTTCACATATTTGTTCCAGTTTGCTCACAATTCTATTGTTTGTATTTATTTATTTATTTATTTATTTATTTATTTATTTAGGACATTTATGTTCTTCCCTGTATTTATTTTATCCACTGTTAGAAATACATTAATGAAAAAGGAACATGATTAAAAAGAACAGGAATGTTGAAAGGAGCAAGTAAAACAAGGTTTATTTCAATTACTATCAACAGTTATTCTTAAGAACACAGATCAAGTGAGAGGTGCCCAGCACTGTGAAGGATTTCAAAATACTACTTCGCTTCTTAAAATATCTTTTCTGCCAAGCTCATGTTTTCCTATATTATTATTGCTGCAAGCCTTAGGTAGAGTAAGTAGATACACAGGGATCACACAGCTGAGAACTCTTTCAGTAAAATGTTATTTTATTTCTGTTTTTCCAGTTTCTCCCTAGGTTTAGCTGTGTGTTAACAATGGAATTTCTGACTTAAGTTCAAATCTGTACAGTGCACAGTACCCAGTACATGTTCTAGAATGGTAGAGAAAAAGGAAGATCTGCATGAGAAATTGTGTAATATTCTTTGTTGTTGTTCAGTTGCGCAGTCGATTCCGACCATTTGTGACCTCATGGACCCCCTAGGATAGGCACCCCTATCCTCCACTATCCTCCTCAACCCACCCAGCTTTGTGCCCATTGCATCAACAATGCCAACTAGCCATCTCATTCTCTGCTACCCTCTTCTTCTTTTACCCTTGAACTTTCCCAGCATCAAGGCCTTCTCAAGTGAATGCTCTCTTCTCATTTGATGTCCAAAGTACTTTAACTTCATCTTCAATATTTAACTGTCCAAGGAGCAGTTGGGGTTAATTTCTTTTAAGATTGACTTATTTGTTCTCTTTGCTGTCTAGGGTACTCTCAAAATTCTCCTCCACATCTAAGTCAACATTCATGAGTAGTCTCCTAAGCAACAGTGAGAGGTAGGGATATTCTGTAACAATTTTAGAATTGTAGTAAATGGATGCATGCTTTTATTTAACAGATGGCAGGCTTCTTGTAGATAGCTGTTTATGGCTAAACATGCATGAATATACAGCTGTATGAACTGGGACTTTTTTACCCAACTTTTAACGAATGCATGTAGTTTGGTAAAACTTGCTGAAATATCACATCCATGCATACTTATCCATTAGCAGTACATTCAGTGTCCAAACAGGCATAAATTTGGATCAAGGCAGTTTGGTAATGCACACTTTCATCAGTTCAACTATGAAGAATCTTGTTTTTTATTTATTTATTTATTTATACTTACTACCCCGCCCCAATCGGGAGTACCCGACTCTGGGCGGCTTACAACGTGGATTAAAATCACAAATAGATCCTTAAAAGTTCTTAAAAAATTAAAACAATATAACGGGTAAAACCAAATATCCCAAACGTCACAGGGGGTGGCTGTCCCCTTAAATCAGCCAGCCTACGTGGGATCCCGTGTTCCTGGGACCCCACACTTGCTCCGCCAGCCAGGTCTTCAAACCTTTGCGAAAAGGTAGGAGCTCTGTTTGCAGACGTAGCTCGATTGGGAGAAGGTTCCATAGGGCCGGGGCGAACACAGAGAAGGCCCTCCTCCTAGTGCTAGAGAGGCGAGCCTCCCTAGCCAATGGAATAACAAGAGAGCCCCTCCGATCCGCCCTGGTGGGACGGACAGACATTCTTAGGGTGACGCGGTCTCTTAGATATCCTGGCCCACTACCATATAGGGCTTTAAAGGTAATAACCAGCACCTTGAATTGCACCCGGAGACATACTGGCAACCAGTGCAGCTCCCGGAGCAGAGGCGCGGCGCAAACATAGCGTCCGCACCCCATCACTACTCGGGACGCTGCATTTTGGACCAGCTGCAGTCTCCGGATGGTCACCAAGGGCAGCCCCATGTAGAGCGCATTACAGTAATCAAGTCTGGAGGTGAACAGAGCATGTGTGACCATGAGCAAGGCGTCCCGGTCTAGGAGGGGGCGTAACTGGCGTATTACACGAAGTTGTGCAAAAGCCCTCCTGGCCACGGCTGCCACCTGTTCTTCGAACAGTAGTCGTGAGTCCAGGAGGACCCCCAGATTATGCACCAGGTCTGTTTGGGGCAAAACTGCCCCATCCAGAACCAAAGTTGGTAACTCCCGAGATAACACAGGGCCCCTTACCCATAGCCACTCAGTCTTGCCGGGATTCAGCTGTAGCCCGTTTTCCCCCATCCAGACCCTAACAGCCTCCAGGCACCTGGAAAGGACTTCCACTGCACCGCTTGGGTCCCCACGGGCCGAGATGTACAGTTGGGTATCATCTGCATACTGATGATACCTCACCCCGTGGGAACGGATGATCTCACCCAGCGGCTTCATGTAGATGTTAAACAGGAGAGGAGAGAGCACCGAGCCCTGAGGCACCCATTATTGGAGGGGCCTAGGGCTGGACTCCTCCTTCTCCAGCCACACCGACTGGGTCCTGCCCCTCAGAAATGAGGAAAACCAGGACAACACAGTGCCCTGGATCCCCAATCCTTGGAGCCTCCCCAGAAGGATACCATGATCGATGGTATCGAAAGCCGCTGAGAGATCGAGAAGAGCCAGGACAGACGGATGACCACCATCCCGCTCTCTCCAGAGATCATCCACCAATGTGACTAGTGCAGTTTCTGTCCCATATCCGGGCCTGAATCCTGACTGAAAAGGGTCCAGATAATCCGTTTCATCCAGGACACTCTGGAGTTGCTGCGCCACTGCCTTTTCCAAAACAAGTTCATCATAGAACTTGTTTTTTGTGTATTACAAAATACATCAAAGGAATTTAGTTATTACATGGTTCTACATTTCACCTTGTAAGTTATGATGCAAAATATTTCCCTACTAAGATAGCTGAAGAACCTGACCCAAAATTTTCTTAAAGCTCTTGGTGTTTCCCAATGGCTGGTAAAAATTATTTTCAGTAAAGGCATGTTGAGAGAACTGCTTCATGAGCTTTGTGAGAGTGCCACCCATTTTACTTGGCAAGGAAGAAATTTTTTTTTTAAGTTTACAGATCTGAACCACAGACCAAATGAAACCTCTTAATATGTACATGTTTAACTAATTCAGTAGGTCAATTCATGACTAAAAATTAGATTTAAACCTATTTTTTTTTTATTATCAGTACCTTATTGGACAATCTGGTGTTAAATGAAATAAACCTATTATGTGTACTCACAGATGAAAGGGCACATTACATAAGAACAGAAAAGGCAGCTTAAGGACAAGAAACAATTAAACATTGTATAAGTGTTTTCATTTTGCTTCCTCCCACAACTGGGTTAAGAACATCACAGCATTTTGCACTTAATTTTCTATTTCATTATATAAATTTTCTTTCTTTCTTTTTTCTTCCTTCCATTCTTTATCTATCTCTATCTCAACCATTTTTAATTTTAAAATATAATTTAAAATATTGTATGATTTATTAATACACTATCACAGGCATGAAAGTTCTACTGGTACCATTAGCTACTCGGAAAGAGCTGCATCCGTCATGATCATTCACATAGTGCAGGGAATAGCTGCAGTAGTTCTTACATTGAACAAATAGTAATATGTTATTCACTGAGAGTGTACTTTTTAACAGATCATGATATTACTATGTTTTTATCTGGGGAAATATAACTTCACTCAGATCTGTTTCTTTTCAAAATATAGAGTGAAGGGAGTTACCAGGATTTTAATGAAGAACATTTTTCATATCATATCCTTTTATAGTTTTAAGTGATCTAAATTATTTAAAAAGGAAAAATAACACCAGGGGAAGACGGTGTCTTCAGAAAGTATAATAGCAGTATATTGTGAGGTACTGTAATTTATGTTACAAGTATTTGTTTAATAGCTACATTTAGGGATCCCATTCATAAGGAATTAGAAAAATATCCAATAAAAGCACATTGATTTTTTTCTATAGAAAAAGAATGGTACTGCAAGCTAACTGAACTTCTTTAGTTCTCCCTTTTATAAGAAAACAGATGTAATATACCATAGCAAATGTATCTGACACATAAATATTATAGTTTCTTCTCTCCATCCAGTTATTTCATCCTTGTTCTTTTTCTCTCTCCATGTTCCAAACTGAAAAATAAATGCTCTAGGGCACTGACAACAGATTTGTTCATTTCAACTACTCAGCCGTGATAGACTTTCTTTTTTCATTTTCCTCATTTCTCTCTCTTTTTATTTCCAAGTGATTTTCTTTCCTATTATCTATCTATGTGTGTTTTGACTATAATAGTCAAAGTTCTTCGGATATTTTAAAGAAATTATTTCTAAATGAATATAAAAGATGCATCATACTCTACATAAAGAATGAAATAAGTGGTTGTATTTATTCACATGGAGTAGAATAATACACTGGTATGTGGCTGAGAATGAAAATGATAAATTTTCAATTTGTTAAGTGGAAAGAATTTTCTTAAAGAGAATTTGTGGATGTAATTGAGCTAAAGTTTAGAGTGATTTCTTTTCATTCAGTAAATGTTTATTTATGGGGTACTTTCCAACCTAATGAATATACTTTATGCATGCTGACAAAAAACTTGGAAAGAAAATGAAATACAGCATGTAAACTGTTGCCTTTTTAGCCTTTTCCTTTTGATATCAAGGTTGATGACTAGTTTTGAAATCGCTAATGAAATACTTTTAACTTTTGACTACATATATAACTTCTCAATTCATATATTTAGTATTAACCAATTTTAGAATGTGTTACTTTGCATTGTGATTATATGTATGAGTGGAAAATGCTGGCATAGAAACCGGGAAACCACGTCACAAATTTTGCCAAGAGAACTCCATGGACAGAGACAAAAGGCTAAACAAAAAGTCAAAATAGATGGAATGGGAGGTTGAACCCTCCAGGTTGGAAGATGGGGGAGGGGATAGAATAGTGGGAAGAGAAATACGATATTGCAGGGAACAATACCACATAGGAACATGGAATGTTAGATCTATGAATCAAGGCAAGCTGGAAATGGGAAAAAATAAAATGGAAAGAATAAACATTGACATCATGGGAATCTGTGAGTTACAATGAACAGGGATGGATGAATTCAGCTCTGGAAACCATTATATCTACTACTGCAGACACGGAAATCTTAGAAGAAATGGAGTGGTAATAATAGTTAATAAAACAGTGAGAAAAGCGGTAATGGGATACAATCTAAAAAAATGACAGAATGATCTCAGTTCGAATCCAAGGAAAACCATTCAATATCACAGTAATTCAAGTCTACGCACCAAACACTGTTGCAGATAAAGCCACAGTTGACCAGTTCTATGAGGATCTACAACACCTCATAGAACAGACACCAAGAAATGAAGTCCGCATTATCATAGGAGACTGGAATGCCAAAGTAGGAAATAAAAAAGTAAGTGGAATAACAGGCAAGTTTCATCTTGGAACACAGAATGAAACAGGGCAAAGGCTAATAGAGTTCTGCCAAGAGAATGCACTGGTCATAGCAAACACCCTCTTCCAGCAACACAAGAGGAGAGTTTACTCATGAACATCACCAGATGGCCAACATTGAAACCAGATTGATTACATACTCTGCAGCCAAAGATGGAGAACCTCCATACAATCAGCAAAAACGAGACCTGGAGCAGACTGTGGCTCAGATCATAATCTACTGATTGCAAAATTCTGGCTTAGACTAAGGAAAATAGGGAAAACAATTATGCCAATCAGGTATGACCTAGACAACATCCCTAAGGAATACCTGGTGGAGGTGTGGAACAGATTTAATGGCTTGGACTCGATAGACAGAGTGCCAGAAGAATTATGGACAGAGGTGCTGGACATCATACAGGAGGCAGCAAGGAAAACCATACCAAAAGAAAAGGGTGTGGTATAAATGTCAATGAATAAATAAATAAATAAACTGGAAAATCATCACTTGAGTGCAGATCTTAATGTAGCCAAAATGCTATCTTCCAGACTCAATAGGGAAAAGGATGGTGCATGAGTGGCTAGGGGCGGGTGCTTATTTATTATTTATTTATTAGTCAGATTTATATTCCGCCCTACTCACACAATTAATATGTTTGTTGTTTTAATACACACAAGTAAACACACACAGTTATTGTGCAGTCTGCAGTGTGCAATAATTATGCTAATATACTATGAACCATGAAGCTATACCTTTATGGTTTGAAGGGGAAATCGTACAGATACTTTTGCATCAAGGTTTGTAAAAGCATAATCTTTAGGAACAGAAATAAGGAGTTCCTTGCTCCACAGCTTAAGGATAATTTAAGCATATCAGAGAGTAAACAAAACAAAAAGACAAAACAACAACAACAACCCTGAGGAACTTTAAAGGCTAACTGCTGTATTTTAATTTTAGCTTTCGTGGATCAAGTCCACTTCATCAGACATTTGATTGAGGCTTCATGACATCAATTTATATACATGAGGTACAGAATGTTTAGCATAACAGATAAGTATACAAGTCAATATAGGTCAGATTAGTTGTGAAGCTTCCCTTTTGAATCAAATGATTAATAAATGAATGTAAGACAAGTGACATACACATTTGCTAATGAGTTTACCTTTATTTATAAACGTTCTGTTCCAGAATGTCAACTTTCAGGTCCTGTGCACAGTGTCCAGGTAAAGTGCAGAAGGACATTTTTGGCAAAAGATGGCATAAATCACATTGGTAAAACTGCCCTTAATGTTGTGTGTGGCATTGTTTGGTCCAGTAATATTGCTGCCCAAGTAAATGTGGGGAGATACTTGACATTTTTGACAGTTTTGCAGCAGAATTTAGTTCCCATCTCTGTTTCACTGTTGCTTAGTCTGTTGTGTGTCAATAGTTGCTTAAAATGCTGCTCACTGTTAAAAGATAATTGATTGTTTGGGATAGAGGATGAAAAGAAGGGATTGCAGTACATTAGTCTGTACATTCAACACAGCAACATTTCATTACATATTCCATTTGTGATACAGTATTGTGATGTTACTGTTGTCTAATTTCTTTTTAATTATATTTATTTATTTATTTTTGCCAAATGAGAAAGATATGCTGGAAATTCAGCTCTGAATAATTAAATGAACATTCTATGTTTGATTGCTCAGCATATTGTTAATATTTGCAAATGTATCCTGAATTTTCAGTCAAGACTCAAAGGGCAAGAGGAAAATACAGTACTTCTTTTTCCACAGGAGTAGCAGTCCTTCAATTTATAACTTCATATTTGATTGCCATGGCCTGCGGGCACCAGGTTTTCCATAAAATGTGAATCAGTTTTACAGCTGCAAAAATAATTACTTGACTGCTATCTACAGAGCAATCTTTAATAGATAACATTCAGTTAGCTTTTCATTAAGTAATGTTAGAACTAAAATAATTAATAGTAAATTGAAAAATGTTTTTGCTCTCTCAATGTCCATTCTTTGATCTTCTTCTAAGGTATATTGTGATCTGCTAGTTAATTGATGAAAAGTGCATTTGAAAGATAGACTTTTCCTGACAAGTATTGAAATTATTCATGGATTTGCTTTTATTAGAGTAGCACAAATATCTTTGTCGTTTCAAAGATGTTTTGCAAAAGTCCAAGGAACTGTTGGAGAAGTGTTCAACCTAGGTTTATGAACTTCTCCAGATGAGACAAACACTTAGCATTTACAAAAAACGTTTAATTAGATTTAAAAAAACACACAACGATGGTAAGAATGTATGCCTTTAGACTTGTAATAAAGAAAGAAAGATTTGTATTCCAACCTGAGTGGAAAATTCTTTTGCCCTCTACAAATACTGTAAGAAGCTTTCTCATCACTAATGTAAGTTTTTCTTTTATTTCTCCTACCCTTCCCATTTCAGTACTGCGTGATGACTTCAGACAAAATCCTTCTGATGTTATGGTAGCTGTTGGTGAACCAGCTGTAATGGAATGCCAACCTCCAAGAGGTCATCCTGAGCCTACAATCTCATGGAAAAAAGATGGTTCCCCTCTGGATGACAAAGATGAAAGAATTACAGTAAGTTTGTCTCTAAAAAATAAAAGCCACTAAAACATTTGTACACATCATAAAGCTACTATACCCAGGAAAAGGATCCTTGAAAATTGTGGTATTTTTAACCACAATTGGGGATCCCCCAGGCAACGGCCATCTACAAGTGTAGTGGGTGAAGTTTTGGAGACTATACTTCTGCTAATGCAGCCTAAAATAGCATTGGCCTTTTTTGTAGTCACATCACACTGTTGGTTCATATTCAGCTTGTGATCTACATTAGTTCCAAGATTCTTCTTGCTCTAAGCGTTATTGAGCCATCTTGTAATGGTGTTTGGTTATTTTTCCCTAGGCGTAAAACTTTGCATATCCCTGTTAAATTTCATTCTGGGTTTCCCACCCCCAACCCAGTGCTCAAGCATATAAATTTTTTTTGAATTCTTTTCTTATCTACCCAGGGATTAGCTATTCCACCCACTTTTGTGTAATCTACAAATTTGATAAACATTCCCTGTACTTTCATTTATTAATGAAAATGAGGAGGGCAATTCAAGAATGAGTGAGACCACATTAATGGCTTCCTCTACATGAATAGGAGTGCACTTTTTGAATAAGAATTATATGTCACAGGGGGTGGGGGGTATCAGGATTTTAGAGATGCTTAGGTGGAGCATGACCAAAAAAAAGATTGGGAACCATTGAACTACAGCATTCCTACCATCTACCAAGTAAATTACATGAGATAAAATCACTCTGGCAGGATTTCATCTTGACTCATTCATGTTGGCTTCTAGTTATTACTGCATTGTTTTCAAGGTGCTTGCAGAGTGAACGCTTTTTAATCTTCTCCAGAATTTTGATAAGAATTGATATCAGAATGACAGGTCTGTAGTTTCCAGGTTCCTCCTTTTTGCTCCTTTTGAATATAGGGACATATCCTTTTTTTAAAAAAGTTACCAGAATTATACTATTTCTTGCTGTAGACAATAGATTACATTTTTAATGGTTTCCCTGTTGATCATGAACTGCCAAAAGGTGTTTGTGAGGTGGAGGGACAATTCTTTCATAATGCCGGCAGTTTCAGGTGGTTTATTTAGGCAAAGGGATGTATGTTCTTTCTAGTCAACTGTAAGGTTGTGTTGTCTTTTTCCTGATTAAGAAGCTGCCATTTATTTGGTAGCTCATTGTGCTGCAAGCTGATGTTATTAACCATACAGTAAAAACAGACATGATTATTGAAGCGTGATAATCTGCCAGATGTGCCTAGGGACAGACTTTATCCCAATTTCTTCTTTCCTCTGTCTCCGGTTTTCTTATCTTAAACCAGGGTTGGCAACATTTGGTACCTATCATGTAATGGTCGATTTCCATGTGATTCTCATGCATCTCCAGTTTATATGACTTCAATTAGGAATTTGAAAAATAATTAAAGGAACTACCTTGAGAATATTTGGGATAGTTTGCATGATGTGTGTGATCATGGGATTAGAGGTGGCTTAATCAGAAGATCTCTTCTGCATATATTTATTTCATATTCCAAAACTGATTACAGGTGACTCTCTTACAATTTTTATCTAGAGACAGTCTAAATAACAATTACTTAATTCTTAAAGGAAATCTACGTTGCTTTTCTTCTCCAATGAATCCTAAAGAAGCAGCTCACTGTTGTTTTTAACTGTTTTTATTTACACCTGTTGTAGTAGCAGACTTGCTGGGTATGACTTTGCTAAATTAACAGAGTTCTTGTGAAGGAATCTGAAGGTATAGACCAAGGGTCAGCAGCCTTTTAAAGTCAGAGGCCTGGTCATGCTCCCTGAGACTGTTGAGGGGGCAGACTTGTGGTCCCCCACTGTAAACACTGCCATAAAACGTTTCAGCGACTGTAATAAATGCATTTATGACAGCTGTTGATGTGTTTATAGCTGTCATAAACAAGTTTACAACAGTTTCAGCTGCTTATGGTGGTGGCCTGAGTGAGGACAGTAGACCAGATTATTTGTACCTGTGGGCCAGATCCAGCCCACAGGCTATAGGTTGCCAATACCAGCTATAGATTTTTCTCATTGTTTTGATTTACTTATTAGTGTTTGTACAGTTGTACCTCACTTAAAGAGTATAATGTGTTCCACAGGATTGCTCTTTAAGTTAGTTTACTCTTTAAGTGAAACACCATTGTAAGTGACCAATTTATTTGCTAAGCTAGTTTTTGGTTGGTTTTATTTGTTAAGCAAAGCGAACATTCAGAGAAAATTCTGCTCTTTAAGCGAGTTACTCTTTAAGCGAGACACTCTTTATGTGAGGTTTGACTGTATATTCATGCTTAAGTGTTGGCTTACTAGAAAAGAGATCTTTTAATTCACTGCCATTAAAAACCCTATTTTCTTAAGCACAATGTACCTTTTCAGGGATGCAATTTTTATACTTCCTAACACTGTACATATAAAATTTCAAACCTTAACAGCCTGGGAACTAGCAATAAGCATCTCATGAAGAGAATCTAAAGTAATTCTGTGAAGATAGCAATTTTCTTCCTGCACCAACATGCTTCAGGCAACTGAAGGGATGATAATAATAATTTTGTGTCAGAAATTATTCTAGGTTGAAATGATTTTTGCTGGAGAAACTCCATTCAGGGGATGTCTGATTGAGGCTACTTTCATGTTCCCAAGATATTTTCCCACCAAATTAGTCCCTATTTATCTACTTACAATGTCTTGCTTTCAATCTGCTAGGTTGCAGGAACTGGGACAGAGACGAGCTCTCAATCTGTCATGCAGTACCCAGGTTTGAACTGCCAATTTACCAGCCCTCCAGCTAACAAGGCAAGCTTCTTAACCACCGATCCACTGCAGCCCCATCAAAGGGATGATAATTCTAATATATATCATTGGTCAATGTAGAAATAAAACTGTCTGTATAATTTGAAGCATATATTGGAGAAACAGTATTCTTTCTACCCAAACAAGACCAGGAACAAAGTTTGGTACAGATCATGAACTGTTAATATATGTAATAAAATAAATTGAAGAAGAACACTAAAACAATCATAATGCCACAACTGAATTTATATTGCATTCCTGAATAAATTAAGGAAGATAGAAAGCACAGATTTGTAATAAAATTCAGTAGACCATGAACTGGGAAAAATATGAAAAAAAAACCCCCTACATATATTATCTTGATATAGCACAAGACTATTGCTATAGCCAACACAAAAGGAAAAGAAAACATGATGGATGATTGAGGAAACTTATAATTGTTAATAATTTTCAGGAAGCAGAAAGGCAACCAAAATGTATTCAGAATTCTGAATGTGGCTCCTGTGCAATTGTTATAAAACCCACCACATTTTCATTAAAAAAATACCCCACCACATTTTCATATAAAAGTGCCATAATACTACCTGCAAAGAACAGAAGAGGACAACCCAAACAAAACTAATGAAAGATTCCTTCAAAGAAGAATCCATTGATGAAGAAATGTGGCTTTTTCTTTTACAAACAGATACTGGTTGAAACAGAGTAGCAGAATTTACACTGTGTAAAGCTGAGAATGATGTTATGACTGATGACAATTTTTGGAATTTGGAAGACTTCCCACCTGTTATGCCCTCTCCATTGACTTCTCTATGACAGAAGAGATCTTAATGCAGTTTTAGTAATGTTGAGGAGAGTGGGATTCAGGTATTGAAAATGTCTGAAAAACCATCATGGTTGAGGAAAATGTCCAATTTAGCAGCTGACATTCTGCTGCTGGTTTTCAGCCACTGCGTATGTCCTTCAGCAGGCAATTCAAGCATGAAACAGTTCATGATACATCAATTGCTTAAGTCGTTCACCTCTACAGGATCCTGGTCAGCCTTATCCTATTCTGTATCATATTTCATAGCTGCATTATCAAAACATACTTCATCAGTTATTATTCACTAACAAAAAGGCAGTGAATTTTATGCAAAAATATCTAATTCTTTTCCTATGTGTTAAAAAGGGCTGAACAATTATTTAATTTACATTTGGTCTCAAAATGCAGAATGTTTGCTTAGGAAGTTGGCTGAAATACTCTGCTCCACCCCAAAAATCTGTGCATACTCTCTCTCACACACAATTTTAATAATACTTGTGCATCATTCATTCTGTATCATTGTATTTCATATTTTAATAGGAAACTTCTGTGAAACAATTCATCTTTTTTGTTTTTGGTTTCTGGCTTTTAGGAACTAATTTTAAAAATGAATAATGTATGGACATTTTCATCTCGGTTGTGTGCTTAGCTCAAATTTTGAATGATTTGTGGTTCAGATAAGTTGTAGCATCATTTCTGTTCTGCCAAATCCCCTAAGTAGTACATGAAAAATCTAAAATGTTTTGTCTGTCTTGCAAAATTAGGTTTATGGGCACAATGTGTTGGAAAAATGATACTGGATGGATTGGAAAATTATGGTACTCTTGCCTTCTTAAAAAAATTGGCTAAATCAAACTTAAATTCTGTCAAAACTATTTGTTTGTTGTAAGGATATCAAATTACTTCAAACAAAATACTATTTAATCTTCTAAATAGCTAAATGATGGGGAGAAAAAATTGAAAGTTATCTATGTAAGCAAAAAGATATCTATGTGTAAGAGAAGAAAGATACTAGGAGAAAATTAATCTCCATCCAAAGGAGACACATTGCTCTGATACAAAAGGTCAAAAAGGAGACAAGCTATTATTTCATGTCTCAAGAGGAGGCTGTAGTTTTAACTCCTAAATGCTTATTCTTCATACATTTTACAAAATATGGTAATATGTCATCTGCTTGTTTCTATACATTAATTACTGTGGTCTTTTCTTTGACTGTTTTTATATAATTAGTTGTGATGGGTTACTAATCATATACAGTTGTACCTCGCATAAAGAGCATAATGCGTTCCACAGGATTGGTCTTTAAGCGAGTTTGCTCTTTAAGTGAAACACCATTGTAAGTGACCAATTTGCGGGGGGGGGGGTGTGCGAATCCCAATGTTGAGCAAATTTTTGATTGGTTTTATTTGTTAAGTGAAGCAAACATTCAGAGAAAATTCTGCTTTTTAAGCGAGTCACTCTTTAAGCGAGATGCTCTTTATGCGAGGTTTGACTGTATGCCTGTTTCTAGAACTTTTATTAGAAAGTTATATGGAAGGGAAGAAATATTAACTGTTTAGGAAAGTTAGCAATTATTATTTTACTTCAGATCACTGATATTTTGCAGATTTCTTTTTAATCATTTCATTTAAGTGAGTGAATTAGTTAGGGATTAGTTGGCCTTAAACTATAATGTAACAAACTGCTTGTACATTTTTCTGTTAGATATGAATGGCAAAGATCTTTGATACCTAACTACACAAACTTCCCAGGAGTCACATCATACCTTGAGAAACTATGAAAAGTGGAAGTGAGCGTCTAGATGATTTTGGAACAGAAACAAACAGAAAGGAAATATATACAGTAAAACACCAGATAACGATTGGATCGGATAACGCGAAAATCGCATAACGTTAAGTAATCTGGGGAGGAGAATTGGATCAAATAACATTAAGGTCCTATGGGATGGATCGGATAACAACCGCTAAAGCCTGTGTGGTTACAATATATCTCTATGGAGCTTTAATGTTATCCGATCTATCCCATAGGATTTTAACATGGATCGGATAACACTAACAATCATATAACACCAAGACTTGTGGAACCAAGTGTTAGTGTTATCTGGTGTTTTACTGTATATGTCTTCTACAGAATGAACTGCTCTTTGGATGTCATATATCTTGGTAGTTGTCTTGTTATGTTCCTCTTTATGTACTACAGTGTCCTTGCCCCTTTGTTATCTGTTTATACAGCCTTTCTTGATTCCGTTACATTAAGGGTGGTTGACTTGTATAATTCAATATAATATTTGATTTTAACTCCCATCATTTCTAGTTAGCATAGTACTTGGGTTCATCAATATCTGAAAGGACATAGTTAGCTTTTCTCTGCATTGGATTATGTGCTCAAGTTCTTAGAAGGACTTTGTAAAAACATTATCCTGCTGTCTTTGTTTGCAGTTAACATAGCTATTTACTAACAAAGAAGGGCAAGATGATTTTGACTGGCAACTACACTGCAAGTAGTTCTCTAAAAACTACAGAATTTGTATTGCAAGATACATAAACTACTAAACATTCTAACTGATATTTCTGATGAGTGTTTTAAAATCCATTATTTCCATGTTGCTTTTCCTTAATCAAAAATAATACTTTCTTAGTCTGAAATATTTCTTAACTACCCTGCAGCAAGGAGATTCTAGGGTGCTGCACAAAACTGTGATTGCATGTTTGAGATGTTTAACCACAAAACAGTTGTTTATCTAGCATTTGTAAAGAGTAGGATTTCTATGTTAAAATCCTAGCACTTTAACATACTTTTTCTATGTAAAAGGCCTAGAGACCCAGATCCTCCCTTAAAGTGTATATATGTGTGCATGTGTTTCACTGATTTGGTATTGAGTAGCATTCCTAGCTTTTTCCTGTTTCCAGGCTCCCCCCCCCCTTTCCAGGGAAAATTGTTCCTTTTTTATGTCTTCTAGGCTACATGTTATGTCTGGCTGTTCTGTCTCTTGTTCTGTGAAATAGACTTACCGTAGTTATGAAATCTCAGGCACTAGAAGACATAGGTTGTTTTCTTTTTAATTTAATGGGCCCATAGTAACAAATAAGTGCTGCTATAGTTGGACAAGTTGTGTACTATTATGAATAATCAAAGCACAAACAAAAATATTCATTACATCTTTAATACGGCAGTCTATGGGAATTGAAGATCATATTGTATGTGTGAGTTGGTCAATTGAAACTGGTATCAGGTAGGAACATAGGTGTTTGCATGAATATTTAGATCAATTATATGAATTGTTCAGACTTTATAAATATGAATGTTTGAAAAACCCAGCTGCCGAAGATGGTACTAGTGTGCTTAAACACATATACAATGTCCAGATTTATGTCATCATATGATCTGTCATTGAAACATATTCAGAAACATGGGAAAGGTTATGAAATCATCATCTGCTGCTGCTGCCATATCTGAATGCAAATATTGGCAATCATCATGGTGATCAGCCATGAAGACTGACCTAAGAATATAATGCAGTTGCCTTTCATCTTCCTTCCGCATTGCAGCGTGACACCTGTACTACTGGCCCAGTTTCACGAGTCACTTTCTGGTTCTGAACCCTTTTGGCAAGCAAAGTCCTCATCAGCTCCAGGCCAGTATTGATCAAGCTGCTGACTTCTATCAAGATTGATTCAAGTGGGATTTAATCCACTTGGGGACCATCACTCTTCCCTGTGGATTTTGACACCCAAGGCCACCTAAATCAGTGTTGAGTAAAATAACTGTAAAATACTAAAATTCTTAAAAGGAAATACATATAAATTTTAAAAAATATTTCCTGTACTTTTAGCATGTTCAACACTCTTCCATATAAAAATACTACAGTTTCTATATGATCACCCATCGCCCATCTGCTAATTAAAATCTGGGGAGGAGAGTAAGCCTTGATTTCTGCTGCCACTGAATTACCGTATTTGCCGGCGTATAAGACGATTGGGCGTATAAGACGATCCCTCAACATTTCCACTCAAAATATAGTTTGTTATATACTCGCCGTATAAGACTACCCCCTCTTCCGCACACCTTCCACACACCAAATAAAACAAAAGAACATCAGATTTGATTTCAACATAACCCTGTGGCCGGCGCAAGTGCGCATGTGCGAGCTCTGCGTAGACAAGAGGCGGGACAGAGTGCCGCTGCTTCCCGCCGAGCAGAACAGGCCGGTCTTTCCGAAAAGGCTGGCACCCCTGTCTCGCTGCTGATGCTCGCTGCAGCCACGCTGGATACCGCGCGATACTGGATGGTATGTAGAATGAGGTGGGTGGGCGGGCATCGGGAGGCCACTATTGGCACCAGGTGGGCATCGGGAGGCCACTATGGGCACCGGGCGGGCATCGGGAAGCCACTATGGGCACCGGGCGAGCATCGGGAGGCCACTATGGGCAGCTATGTCTATCCCAACTGAAGTGCATCTGGCGTATAAGATGACCCCCCCCCCGGAGGCATGTTTTTCAGGGGGGGAAAGTAGTCTTATATGCCAGCAAATACTGTACATATTGCCAACAAAACATATGGTGTGTTGTTGTGATGTTCGTTTGCTGGAATTCTGGAATCAAAAATCAGTGCCCTGAGTCTTGCAGGGTGGGGGTTGCTGTTATTTATATTTTTATCTGTTCTTCACCAGCCACAAATAATACTTTTTTCAGAAGCAGGAAAACTAGGGGCTTGAAACTGCAAAGATTTTTTTCCCAGTAGAAATTTCTAATGAATTAGCATTTTTGGTACTCCAAGAGTCTAGCTCTGTAACAAATATCTGACATCTAGCCGTTACAACAATAATGTCATTTGTTTTTGCTACCAATCTGCGATGCTTAGATTCTAGGAGTCCATAATAACATTCCCTCAGTCCCTTGTTATATCACAGTGTTGTTCAAACAACATAATGTAGAATATTTATTTATTATTTTATACTGCCTTCTTCCATGTCTAGGGCAGACGTGAAACTGCCAAAATTGAAGTCACCTTTTGGTGAAATCATTCAGTTCATAGTTTTGGAATTCACACAATGCAGCCGTGATCACATTCTCTGTGTTATCTGACTGAGATGGTAGTTGGAGATCTATTTTATGTTGTAATATCAAAAGTAAGCTTTGAACTGTTAGGATATAGTAAAGATGTTTTTGAATTCCTTCTTCATATTATGCTGACTTTGGAATAATTGCATTTTCTCTATCAAAGGAAAGAGTTTTATTTTCTAAATCAGGAAAAGGGGGTCTGTTACTTGGTTCTTCGAGTCAGATGTAAAAGATTAGTGTGTCTTTGTTTATATTGCTTTGATACATTTTTTCAGTCTAGTCATTTCACATTTTGCTTATTTCACAATCTGTTTTGTATAGTTTTGCATTTCTAAAGTTCTTATATCGCTTCTGTTATATGAAAAGTGTAATTCAAGGCACAGAATTGCAAAAATAATATTTGTTTCAGGTCTTTGGTTTCTTCAACTGCACAGAGTTGTAATTACCTTTTTCTGGATTTTTGCCAAAAACAGATAGCAAACAGATCTGACATACATGATGTTGGACTTTATCCAAGAGTCCCTTGAAGTCTTTCCAAGAAAGTAGAAGCATTCTGTTACAATTTATATGGTTTCGAGGTTTGGGTAACTGAGCTGAAGTGATTTTATTCGCAACTGGAAGCTATTTTTGATAGTTAATGAAAGACAGAAAGATATAACAGAATGTCAACTGATTATATGGTAAAAGATGCATTGGAGAGTTAATACTAATGGTAGCTAAATATTGCCTGAAGTCCAGAATATAAACTACAGTTGTACCTTGCTTAAAGAGCATAATGTGTTCCAAGGCATTGCTCTTTAAGTGAGTTTGCTCTTTAAGCAAAACACCATTGTAAGTAACCAATTGGGGGAGGGGGGTTGCAAACCCTGATATATTTGCTAAGTGAGTTTTTGGTTGGTTTTATTTGTTAAGCGAAGCGAACATTCAGAGAAAATTCTGTTCTTTAAGCGAGTTACTCTTTAAGCAAGGTGCTCTTTATGCGAGGTTTGACTGTAATGAGTTGAGTTTGTTCTGTAACAATACTAACTTTGTCAGGTCTTCAGATTTTTAAATATACCAGTATTTTCATAGCATGAGTTTATTCATTCCTAATAAATTTATAGCATTGATTTATTTTTAGGCAATAGAAAGACATTTTTGCAACATTTACCACTTGGATAAATTAGCATGAAAGATATAGGCTATTTATTTATTCTGATTTCCAGGAATATAAAGTTTCCAGTAGGGTAAGCTTCTTTTCATTAAAATCCCTGTCATTTACAAATCTGAGTCTTAATCAGATGAACTATTCCATATAGATTGTGGTTTTTTAAAAGTACACTAGTACCTCGGACAACGTTATGACATGGTTCCACAAGTCATAACATTGTCCGGTTTTTCACGTTGTCCGATCAATGATAAAAAAAACCTGAGAAGATGCGCTCGCATGCGTGCAAAAAGGCGCGCCAGCAGGAGCCTCTTCTACCAAACGGGTATAGCAACAGGGATCGCATGTCAAAGCAAGGCATCAAAGTGGGGGGTGCCACCCCCCACTTTGATCCCTTACCTTAACGTGCGATCCCCGTTTCACGCACCTGGGCAAGGGTCAGCTTTTTCGAATTCCTCCCTCCCCGGGAGAGGGGGCAATTCGGAAAAGCCGACCCTTGCCCAGGCGCACGAAACGGGGATCGCACGTCAAGGCAATGGATCAAAGCGGGGGGTGGCTTCCCCCGCTTTGATGCCTTGCCTTGAAGTGCGATCCCCGTTTAGATTCTTTGCGATGGGAGTTTGGGCGCCCAAGCTCCCATCGCAAAAGCGCCTAAACAAAGGTCGGCATTTCCGAATTTCCCCCTCCCCTGGGGGAGGGGGGAATTCGGAAAAGCCGACCCTTGTTTAGGCAAGCGCAACGGGGATCGCACGTCAAGGCAATTGCCTTGACGTACGATCCTCGTTGCTATAGCACGCCTGGGAAAGAGGCGGCTTGGTCGAAATCCTCACCCCCGTGCAGGGGGAGGGAATTTCGGCCAAGCCGGCTCTTTCCCAAGCTGGGGAGACCCCGCTGAGAGGTGCCTCTCCTCTCCCGATGTTCCGAAAGGGTAAAGATCCTTACCCTTTCGGAACATTGGGTGGCTTTCAGGCGTGCGCGCATTGGTAGGGTTTAGCACTGGGTACAGAGGTCCCCCCCCGTATCCTGCGCTAATCCCCACTGACGCGCGATGTGCACCCGATGTTCCGAAAGGGTAAAGATCCTTATTCTTTGGGAACATCGGGTGGCTTGCAGGTGCGCGTGCATCGGTGGGGGTTAGCGCAGGGTATGGAGGTCCCCCCCATATCCTGCACTAACCCCCACCAATGCGCGCCGCTCCCCCGAAGTTTCAAAAGGGTAAAGATCCTTATCCTTTGGGAACATCGGTTGGCTTGCAGGCGCGCGCGCGTTGGTGGGGGTTAGCGCAGGGTACGGAGGTCCCCCCCCGTATCCTGCACTAACCCCCACCGATGCGCGCCGCTCCCCTGAAGTTTCAAAAGGGTAAAGATCCTTATTCTTTGGGAACATTGGGTGGCTTGCAGGTGCGCACGTGTCGGTGGGGGTTAGCGCAGGGTACGGAGATCCCCCCATATCCTGCACTAACCCCCACTGGCACGTGCCGCTCGCCCGAAGTTTCAAAAGGGTAAGGATCCCCGTACCCTTTCCAAACATCGTGGGGGCGGGTGCTGGGGGGGAGTTGGATTGGGTAGATGTTCTACCCAATCCAACTCCCCCCCGCATACGCTTGTTCCGAATAACATTAAAATCGTGTTATTCTATGCAAGATTTTTCCGAAAATCTTGTCTCGTTATGCGGTTTTTGCGCTATACGGTACTTGCGTTACCCGGGGTATTACTGTATATGTCACAAGATTTTGATAAATGCTATGTCTGAGAAAGTGAACGTGATCCATGAAAGCTCATATTAAAATATAACAGTTAATTTTAATTTTTCCATAATATTTCCCCCTTTTTTCCTTTCTTTTCTCCCTTGTCTGATTTGCTTGTAGAGGCTAACATGGCTACTGCTTTGAAAACTACAAAATTGTAAAGGATAATATTTGCATGCACATACAGATAATACAATCTTATCATAAAATGTGTAAAAACACTTTTCTGGAAAGGAAGCATTGCTTTATATTTGAAGCACATTATCATACTATCACTACGTATAGTATCACATACATATCACTACGGCGAGTGGGCGGCAATATAAATCTAAATAAATAAATAAATAAATAGTGCATTAAGATACCTTACAGTACAATTCTAGAAGATTTGCTAAAATATGTGCCAGCTGTAGCCATATAGGAAAGGCAGGTACAGTAATACCTCATATAACATTAGTATCAAATAACACTAAAATCGCATAACATTAAGGAATCTGGGGGGAAGAATTGCATCAGATAACATTAAGATCCTATGGGATGCTTCAGATAACAACCGCTAAAGCCTGTGTGGTTACAATGTATCTCTATGGATCCCATAGAGGATCAGATAACACTAAAAATCATATAACACCAAGACTTGTGGAACCAGGTTTTAGTGTTATATGAGATTTTACTGTACTTGTTTTTCTCATAGAAATCTCTCTATACAGTACTGGCAAAAATGTTCCTGTGCTTGTAAAATCTGCTTCTCAGAGATCCAATAGAAGCATCTGCCAAAAAAAAAAAAAACTACTCTAGCAGGTAAAATCTGCCAGCAGAAATACCAAAAGGAGACAGATAAAAGGTGGCAGGGGAGAGAAGCAAAGTTATGTCAGCTCCAGATTGTTTTTAACTTTGCCTATAGTTTTCTTAAAATTTATACCCAGAACTGCCCAGCACAGAGAAGGCCTAATTAGCCAAAACATTGATTCTAGTAAGCATGTATGGTCACAACTGAAAGATACAATTTGGACAGCACCTGGCCATACAGTGCCCCTGTTTGAGAAGACATCAGCAAGCTCTGGGCTTGGATATTGAAAGAAGATCACTGTGTCTGAATTCAATTGCAATTGCACAGACATATGCATACCAAATGGATTATACATCCCTAGTTATTTTCTTACCACAAGGACTTCCAATGAATTCCTATCTCAGTGCTCTAGCATTATTATGGAAAATATAGGAGATCTTTGATGAACAGTACTAGTCCCATGTCTTGACATTTCCAGTTTTAATGTGGTTCCCATTGCTTTCTGTAAACAGTGGCTGTGGCAAAAGATAAAGCAGATGGGCCCTCCATTAATTTCTGGCATACATGACATTTGGAAACAGAATACAGTGCTCGTGACATTATTTGCAAAAGGAAGTGAAATAAAGGTCAGTCACTGAAACAGAGAGCTGTTGTGGCCAAGATCCCAAATTCTTGGTTTAGCTCATTATATCCATGCTACTATTTGTCTTCAATACATTTTACAAGTTATCTCTAACAACACTATTGTCTGATGATTTTAACTGCACTACAAAATTACAGGAAAAGACCAAGACAGCTACAGAAGAAGCAATTATCTCAGCAGGTTTCTTCAGCTTATTCAAAGGAATGGTAAACCACCAACAGAGAGCAAACAAGACTTGAGCCAGAACACATAAGAGAGCAAGAGAAATGACACACTCAAGTGGTTTAACTATAGTTCTCTGTACGAATATTCATTAAGTAATGACTGATGGTTATGCATCATGCTGATGATAGATGAAATCTTCCATTTTGAAACATTGCTGTGGAAAGTACTTTGTTCTACTGTACTTTCAGTTCTTGCAAAGACGTGCAAAGAATAGATTTCAATCTTTGTTTAGGAGAGTAGGAGCTAAGTAACAGTGCATCCTGTCAAGTCATGAGAAATTCATGGTTAAAGGGTAATCAGATTATTAAACTGGTTTAACTCTCTTTCATTTCCTGTTGGAACTGAACCAGAATAGCACGGTGATATCTAACAAGATCATTTCCTACCATAGTACCCTCACCACACTACCATTCATTTGCTTCTGTCTCTTATGTGGGGGGAAATGGAATGTTGACAATTTAAACTGCTGATACATTTTTTTCACCCTAAAGCCAGTATATTGACTGATCAGTTCTTTGGGGAATTGACTTAAGCTTCTGGGAATTGAAGTTCAAACACCAGCATTTGGGAAACACTGCTCTAGAGCAGGGTTTCTTGACCTTGGGCCTCCAGGTGTTCTTGGACTTCATTTCCCAGAAGCCCAAGTCTGCACACCTGCTAATAAGGGATTCTGGGAATTGAAGTCCAAGAACATCTGGGACCCCAAGGTTGAGAAACCCTGTTCTAGAGGCCAGAAGTAACAGGGGATTTTGAGGCTGAGGAGATCTACTATAGCATATCTGTTCCTTTCTCTTTGTAACTGTGGACAAGGTGAAGATTAGGGAAAATTCATTTGAAGAAAAACATGTTGAGAACTTATGCAGTGGAGGAAGAGTTTCATATATATTAGAAGTGGAACTAATTGACCAGAGTGTTGTTGTTTAGTTATACTGGTATAAGTACAATAGTGTAAACAAAAATGGCTAATTGTTACTAATTGACTGATTATCACTTATATTACTCATTGCATATAAGTTCATGTTACTGGCACATCAAGAGGAATAAAATTTGTGATTTATTAACTTGCTGCAGTTTTCCACTGTAATTTGCATCACTGAATTTATGCTAGGGCAACTAAGCATAACATTTTGACCAGTAGAGTTAATCTGAATTACTGAGAAATGTGTCATTTTTCTGCCTGAATAATAATCCCTTTTTCTTCTTAATAAACATCTTAATTTAGTTTAGTTTATAAGATCCCATGGATATACTGTAAGATATTGTGTATTCATTGTCTAGGCAATAATTAAAGGTTTCGCAGTCAATGCTGCATTACCAAAGAAGCCCATAGGATGGTTTTATTAGACATTGTAACCTACATCCCATTCAAGTTGCAAGTAGCAACAATTATTGAATACTAAATGATACTGGACAGGGAGTTCCCTATAGCTAAACCCCATGGATTGAGCAAAGAATATACAGGTACTGTATTTCGATTAATCTAGTGGCTGCAAACGAGTTCTCTATTTCATTATTATCCAAGGTATCACTGTACAGTAGTACATTGGATAATGTTATGACTTGGTTCCAAGTTATAACATCCGATTTTTAGCATTGTCTGATGCATTAATTGAACAATGTTTAAAAAAACCCTGTTCCCATCCGCGGGCGTGCAGATGGCTCCCTGAAGTTCCCTCAAACCCCAACTATCGATCGAGGGGGCTGAGGGAGACTTCAGGGATCAAACACACGCCCACACAGATGACTCCATGAACAACCCCCCCCCATGCCAGTGATTGCAGGGGCTGAGGGAGACTTCAGGAAGGCATCTGCGTCCGGCTCCCTTGGGGTTCCTGGAGGTGCTGACTCCAAGGGTGCCGGATCCTCAAACCTCAGGCGTCTGATTCCCTTGGGGCCAGCACCTGGTGGCGCCAACTCCAAGGGTGCCGGATGCTCAAATCCCAGGCATCCAGATCCCTTGCAGTAAGTGTCTGCAGGCGCTGACTCCAAGGGTGCCGGATGCTCAAATCTCAGGCATCCAGATCCCCTGCAGTAAGTGTCTGCAGGCGCTGACTCCAAGGGTGCCGGACGCTCGAATCTTGGACGTCCCAAACCCTTGGAGTCAGCACCCACAAGTGCTGACTCCAAGGCTGCCGGACGCTCGAGACTCAGGCATCTGGATCCCTTGGAGTAAGTGCCTGCAGGCAAAGGCTCTAAGGGTGCTGGACGGTCGATTCTCAGGCATCCCTATCCCTTGGAGCCAGCGCCTGCAGGCACTGACTCCAAGGGTACCGGACACTCAAGACTTGGGCGTCCAAATCCCTTGGAGTCAGCGCCTGCGGGCACTGACTCCAAGGATGCTGGACACTCAAATCTTAGGCGTCCCGATCCCTTGGAGTCAGTGCCTGTGGGCACTGACTCCAAGGGTGCCGGATGCTCAAGACAAGGGTGTACTGATCCCTTGGAGTAAGCGCCCACAGGCACTGACTATAAGAGTGCCGGACGCTTGAATCTCGGGTGTCTGGATCCCTTGGAGTAAACTTCTGCTGGGATCAATCAGCGCTTGCAAAGTGTAGAGGAATGGGTGCCCTCACCCATTCCACTCTACCTCGCAAATGCTGATCGATCCCAGCAGAAGATCGGCAAATGAGGGGGGAATGGGTGTCCTCCCCCCATTTGCTGATCTTCTGCTGGAATCAATCAGCACTTGCAAGGTGGAGAGAAATTGGTGCCCTCACCCATTCCACTCCACCTCGCAAACGCTGATCAATCCCAGCAGAAGATCAGCAAATAAGGGGCTAAATGGGTATGCACACCTGCCCCTCCCAAAAAAATGCAGATCTTGTGCTGGGATCCATCCCACAACCCAAATGCTAATTGATCCCAGCACAAGATCTGGGGAGGTCAGGAACAGCGTGGATCAGGTCCCCCACACCTCCGGAGCTGGCAGGGGTGTCGGAGAGCCTGAAATGGGTTATTTTTTCTTTTTTTCACCTAATTTGGGCTCCCCGCCACCCTTGCCATGTCTGGGAAGGTCAGGGGACCCAATCCATACTGTTCCCAAGGTTCCCCATCCTCCCCAGCCACTGCAGTAATTCAAAACACTGGCATTTGAATCCTGGCATTTTGACTTACTGCAGCGGCCAGGGAGGTCGGAGAACTGCGGTAACAGGGCAGATTGGGTCCTCCAACTTCCCTGGAGCCAGCAGAGGTGACGGAGAGTCCGAAATGGGTGAAAAAACTTTTGTGGTTTTTTCACCCATTTCGGACTCTCCGCCACCTCTGTCGGCTCCAGGGAGGGCTATCCCCCACCCCTGCTGGATCGGGAAGGTCGGGGACCCGATCTGCAGCTGCTGGGTGGTTGGGGAAGCTGGCAGGGGACCCTCCCCCAATCAGCTTCCCCAGCCACCCCACCCCTGCCTCTGTAGCTGTCGGGTGGCTGGGGAACCCTAATGGGGAGCCCCCATTCAGCTTTCCAGCTACCCTGCTGCTACGAACCATTGCATCAGATAACACTAAGAGATCACTATTCGATGCAATTTTTTTAAAAATTTTTTTGCATAGTTATTCAATTTTAGCGTTATCCGATGCAATCATTATCCGAGGTATAACTGTATTTGGATTAATCTAGTGGCTGCAAATGAATTCTCTATTTCATTATTGGGTTGAACAGAATATTCCCGGAGAGTAAGGATAAAAACCCAAGGTCTATGCTTAATATCTGCCAGAGGATGCAATTATTTGTTATACCTCTTGTGATATAGGCTAACACAGATTCTATATTCCTGTCTCACATAAGAAATGTTGAGGGGTTGTTGTTGTTGTTGTTGTTTTTTCATTTCTATGTCTGATGAAGTGGGACTTGCTCCATGAAAGCTCACATTAAAAATATAGCAGTTAGTCTTTAAAGTGTTGCAGTGTTGTTGTTGTTGTTTTGCTTCCTGATATAATAAATGTTGGTTTCTCAATGTTTGACAGGGATATAAAGCTCCATTGTCTCCTCTTTATCAGTGGAGGCTTTGTAGTATCTTCAGTTTTCAGTATGATTTCTGAAATTCTGTGCAATCAAGTAACAACCATGCAGTAACAATCATACATAGAGTAAGGAAGCTTCAGTATAGAACTCCCTTTGTAGGAGCAAGGTTTTGAATTAAAGATACTGTATATGGAAATGTGGCGGGGGAGGGTCCTTATGTCTGTCTGTGGGATGCTGCAACTGCAGTTGAATGGATGAAAAGGCAGGAAGTCACAAACACATTCCAAAAAGGCTTGACACCATGCCAAAATGTGCAGCCTAATAGAAAGTAGTAGGACTTAGCTCTGCATAGAAGCTAATAAGAAGCTTGTCAAAATTTTCTTTCATTTGACAGAAAGAGACTAGGTTGTCTTAACAGGAAACCAGGTTCACAGGAAGAGTGACTAATTGGCTTATTCTTTCAAGTTACAGTGACAGGATCCAGCAGTTAGGTCACTTATCAAAGAAGCCAGGTAGGCTCAGATAGGAACAAAAGCAGTAACAGGTTACCTTTAACCCAGTGCTAAGTACTGCAGAATATTGCTAACAAATGCCTATGTACGCTGAACTTTTAAAAATTTAAGATAGGTGTAGTTGTAATTATAGCATTCAAGTGTGGTATAACCTTCCCCCAGAAAATTAACTACATTTTATTACTTACTTACTTTTTTACAACAACAACAACAACAACAACAACAACAACAACAACAACAACAACAACAACAACAACAACAACAATAATAATAATAATAATAATAATAATAATAATAATAATAATAATAATAATAATAATAATAATAATAATAATAATAATAATAATAATAATAGAATCTTTAAGCTGCAGAGTTGGAAGGGACCCTATGTCTCACTGAGTCAAAGCAGGGAATAGGATTCTCATCCTCCGGCTCCCAAACCACTGAACTATTTATAGACAAAAATTATCTTCATGCTAAGGCTCCTAATTAATCTCAGTAATTGGAAAATGATAATTACTAAAAATATTAGAAATATTTGACCTTTGAATAACTTGATAGCAGCTACATTTTTGGAACAAATTTTGTGAAACACAAAATTATGTGGAAGCAGAAAAATTAAGGTACAATGGAAACTGTTTCATTTGTCCTTTTTTATTTCTGATGTCAACTAGTGTTTCTATGAAAAAAGAATATGTAGGACTATATTAAGAATTAATTTGCAGATTAGATTTTCATTCTTAAAATAATAATAGTAATAGCAGTAATATTCAAGCATCAAGGAAAGATTGCTTGACGTTTCTTCCATTTTGGGAAACTTTTATAGACCTTCCTGATTGATTCTCTAAGTAACTACTTCATAACAGAAAGAACAAAATTACACTGTTTCAAACAAAATTCCTGTGAATCAGAGTTTATTGATAAGAATAATGTGGGTATCTACCACTTCTCTGAAGCTTCCCTTTCTCTTTAGAGCATAGCTGTAGTCTTCACAGTAGCTGTGACACACATAAAAACATAGATTTTTCCCAGTAGCAGTACTTTTGTGCAACTTACCTCTAAACTTAGCTTTAATATATCTTTTGCATAGCTTGGCCTTAAAAAGGGGCATAAATCCTCAGTGGTGTGGAAACCCTCAGTGTGGGTTTCACACACTGGGGGCGGAAACCAAATTTACCACCCCCAAGGTGCCAGCTATGTGAAATTTTGCTGCCCTTGGCGGCCTCCCCCCCCCCCACGCTACAATACTGCTCCAAGTGGGATATTGAGTTCATCAGCTGTGTTCTCCTTTAATGTTGTTCCTTGTCCAGTGAGCAACTTCCTCCATCTACTAATTTAGTTTTGCTCTTCCATACTCTCAAGAATATTTGTTCTTGCCATAAAGCTCTTCCTGGAGCTGAGCCAGTGGACTGGAGGCACAGGACATATCGATTCAGAGGATGTTGAGGGTCATTCTCTCGCTTAGTTCTCTCGGTGCTTATTGAGCCCTGGTGGTGCAGGGGTCAGTAAAATGAGCATGTTGGAGGCAAAATACTAATTACCTGTAAATCACCGAAAGACTGCACTAAGTGGTATGGGGGTGTATAGAAGTGTAATTGCTATTGCAGGATCCAAGAAGGTGGGATCCATGTCTATACCTTTGAGAAAGTATCTTACTTAGGAAGAACTGTGGTGTTGTAGTGGTTAAACTGCTGTGCTGCAGTCAAAAAGTTGTGGGATCAAGGCTGACTCATCCTTCCATCCTTCTCAAGAGGGTAAAATGATTACCCAACATTTTGGGGGCAAAATGCTACTTAACTTGTGAACCACCCAGAGAGTGCATGATGCTCTTTGGGGTGGTATATAGGTGTAATTGCTGTTGCTAAGAGCCCTGGTGGCACAGTGGTCCAACAGCTGTACTGCAGCCAAAAGGTTGTGCGTTTGATCCTAACGGGGATCTAGATGGGCTCTGCCTTCCATCCTTCTGAGGTAAGTAAAATGAGGATCCAGCATGTTGGGGGCAAAATGCTAATTACCTGCAAACTGCCCAGAGGGTGCACTAAACACTATATTGCTGCATATAAAAGTTAAATGCTATTGCTAGGTTACCAGTAGGTGATCCATGCAGCCCAACCCATTCAGAAGGGAAGCCAGCCAATTATAATGAAACCCCTTCCTGCTTTTGGCCTGGCTTTTCCTTCCCACCCATTTTGGGGGAGGGGGTCTTGGAGAAAGGAATCTGAGGTGTAGCTCCCCACCCAATCTGTTTCGCGGAGGCACTTTGGTCAAGTCCCATGGAAGGAGGAGCTTTCCATCCCCATCTATCAGGACCAAGAGGTGGGGTTCAATTCAGTCCTTTCTTGTCTCATTCTCATAGAAAAGAACAAAGAACTGCATTTTTCTCTCTTCCTGAGGGAGAACAATGCATTTTTATTCTACTCACCAGCAGAAAAGAACAGAATGATTTTGTTTTTGTTTTTTTGCATAGCAAGCAAAAATAGCACAACATAAATGAAATAACACAACTTGTGCAAAGTGACAGTAATCCCAGATTTGTTACATTGATTGCTAAGGATTACACACATTGGAGAGGTTGTTTTATCTTTTTTCTAACAATCAACCAGTTGTATTCTTGTGTATGTGCTTTGCTCTTCAGAAGGAAAGGACTAGTTTTGCCCAGACATTTTATGTAAATTCTTGAAATCAGAATGCAAAAGAAAAGAAAAAAACATTCCTTGTCTCATTTTCTCCTGGAGGCAAGGAGTCACATGAAAATTACTTCTTGAAGTGTCTTGTCAAATGCAGGGAGCTGAAATCTATGACAGTAAAGAATACAGTGCATATTTCTCATATTCTAGCCTTGAAGAATTCAGTACTTATTCCTTACATTTTCAGCCTTAAATTAAAAATGAACAGCTCCTAGTGGAGTTGAAAACTGCTAGAACTGATTTGTTAGGGTAGATCAACATCACAGCTTGCATTTTTTATTCTTCATGGAATATGGCTACAAAAATTATGCTGAGTCTGCACTTTAAAATGTATCACTATCCTACTGATTAAGAATAACTTTAAAAAAACTTAACATTGGGAATTACCTCATGATTTAGGCTCCTGGATTACCCTTCCAAATCCTTCTACTCCTACTTAATGCCATCAAATATCCATTTATGAACAGTACTTTTCAAATTTGGAAATATGGTTATATGAAATTAATTCTTTTGATTCTCTTGTTATATCACCCACTCCTTACAGAACTCAGTAAGTTTGCTCATTTTATAGACTGAGGGAGAAGGGACTTGTGCAGTTTGGCAGATTTACTTACAAGGCCTTTATCCCAAAAATGAAACCCAAAATTGTGTTTTGCTTAATAGAACTACCACCTTGTACTTTCAGATTAAACTGTTTTGCCCCTCATCTATGCGAGGTTCTGGTCTCTTGGCTTCTACTTCCAGTTCTGATGGACTTGTCCAGTGATTGTGTCTTACTTTAGAATACATTTTCAGTGGAATGTAAAAAATTACTGAGCAAACATTTTATTTTTCACTTTCTCTAGGTTGATTTTGCTTTTTCTCAACAAAAATAGTGAGTTACATCACAAACAGTAGTAGATATAGAGATTGCAGTGAATTGAAGGTGGTAAACATCTTTCAGTATCTCCATGGAAGTCCAGACTATGGAACATTGTTCGCATTGAGAAATTCAAACAAAAAATGTGGTACACTAGTACCTCGGATAACGTTAAGACTTGGTTCCACAAGTCTTAGCGTTATCCGGTTTTTAACGTTGTGTGATGCATTGATCCCACAATGTTAAAAAAAAAGCCAGTTCAACCCCTAACCCAAAGGTAAAAGGCAAAAGTGAAAGAGATTCACCCTGCCTCCCCTGATGAAACAACAGGGTAGGCAAGGTGCTCTTTATGCGAGGATTTACTATAGTTTAGTAAACCAAGTCAAACTTTAGTGCATCTTGAAGTAATAAAATTTCCCCAAATAAATAAATTTGTTAGTCTGTGTTTTCGCATTACCATGTTCCATTATATCTCCTCTCTGAATATCTCTGCCACTATAACCACAGAAAGTTCACACAGCTATTTTTAATCTTTGATTGATAGACCCATTA
Organism: Furcifer pardalis; assembly: GCA_030440675.1. NCBI lineage: Eukaryota > Metazoa > Chordata > Lepidosauria > Squamata > Chamaeleonidae > Furcifer > Furcifer pardalis. The sequence continues at coordinate 69,216,828 of CP126895.1, read as the reverse complement.
GGCTGCTGAGTATTATACAATATCAATTTTGGAAAATAACTTAAAGGTAGTGATGAGTCATGACAGGGCAAGAGAAGATATATTGTATTCAAAGATGCCCTAGGATGTGTTGAAAAGACATGTTAATAATGATAAGGCTTCAGGTAGTTAACTGGCCTATAGTCCAAGTAAGCAGTCAAACAAATCTTATCAATAGCATTAGTTCCATGAAGGCCATGTCTAACAGTACAAGGTTAGTGGTTAGCAGGAAGATAGGAGGAACACAAAGTTGTACAAAGATAGTCCACATTATTTACAGCAAAGTTTGGCTAGCAAGGTGCCAAAGTTTGGCTAGCAAGGCAAGCAAGAGAGAAGGCTGACTCTCAAGATGTCTCTTTATGAAAAGACCATACCCATTTTGTTGGGTTGTCGCCATTGCCATTCAGGCTTTCCCGACAGAAGGGGAAGAGCAGGAGAATGGGCTCTGTACTTAAAGCTGCTAAATGTCTCTCCTCAGACTTCAAGTCAATGGTAGACTCCCATGATTCCTTACAATTCCACCCTGGAACCTTGTACGTTCTGTCTGAGTTGCTCCCCCTATCTTCCTCCTGGCCTTCTGGACGGCACTTCAAGGACGAGCCATAGGAGAATTTGCAACAGCATGGTAAACAGGTGTAAGCAAGTGCAGGCAGTGTTAAGATCCCACACCCAACTTTGGACTCAACACGTCCAAATTTATTTATTTATTTATTTATTTATATTTTTTAGATTTATATCCCGCCCTCCTCGGCAGAAACCGACTCAGGGCGGATTACAACAACAAAGCAATCAGTATGGTACAATATAACACAGTAAAATATAACAAAAGAAACAACAACACAATGGTACGAGGAATACAAAGTATCAGTACAGTCGAGCAATACAAAGTAGCAAAACAACCGAGCAATACAATGCAGCAATAAATCAAATAATACAATGTAGCAATACAATTAATCAAGTATCAAGCATCCCTACAGTGTCCCTCCCCCACCTGCATCTTCTGGTAATTTATCCTCATCCTGGCGAAGGTGATGGGGCCTGGAGGTTGGGTGGGAGCTCCATCTCACTGCCTCAGGTCCTGGTAATTTCTCCCCTCTGGGTGTTGATGGTGGAGCCCGGAGGGTCTCTTTTCAGAAGAGACCTTGTGCAGACTCCCTGTTTTATTGGAATAAAGAATAAAATACAGTCCATAAAACAAATTGTTTCTTCAGGCAACACATAACAATAGCCAAAAGCAAAAGTTGACTTAAGAGTAAAATAAAAGTTCCCATAGTAGGGTAAAATCTATTCTAAAAGCACACTAGTTCCTAACAAACTAATTTCCTAGATGCAGTGTCCTACCTAACACCTTATCTAATAAAACAAATAAAGCTAAGCCAGCTCCAGATACAGTGGAACCTCATACAACAATTGCATAACAATTAGGGTTGTTGTTTTTTTTTTTGGGGGGGGTGGAGGAATGGCATCCCACATAACAATTTTCCTATGGAAAAAAGTTGTACAACAATTTTTCAGTGGGAAAAACCACTTGGCAAAAAAAAAGTTGTACGATGCACTACATAGGTAAAATCGCTATACGATGCATGCATCATATAGAATTTTTTTCGTATAACAATGAGCCCTATGGAATGGATTAAAATCATTGTATGATGTACCACTGTATCTTCAAAGTCTGAAGATGTTGCAAATCTTTCTAAGTATGAAAGTCAGAATATTTCAAAGTATTCTACCTCCCAGAATTCAGGTTAAGTCTGGAGACTCCCTTTCCTGATAAATTTCAAAGAGTTGGCCACTCCCTGCCTCATCTTCTTCAGAAGTCCATTGGAGTTTCAAAGATCAAAGTTTCCCACTGAATCCGATGATGTCTCCCTTTGACCTCTCTAACTGGGCTAAAACTGGTCCTTTTATTCCCAAAAGTGACTCGCTCCCCACCTTAGGAATGTCAGGTATCTTTGAGCCAGATCAAGAGATAAAATTTCTGTTATCTCCAACATCTATCAAGGTCTTGTTACCAGGATCCAACCTTCAATCCTGACAAGGCACCAAGGCTTTCGCCCGCCCCCCTATCTCTGGTGGTTAACCTCTGAAGTTCAAAGGATGTGAACTTGCACTGAGGTGTGTGGGTAATCTCCCTTGATGACTAATGAGGCCTCTAGAAGAGCTGTTCTTGATGATGTAATGTCTCACAGGGAACTCTCAATGCAAAGCAGCATGGAAAATTTTCATTCTCCAGAAAACAAGCTGCTGTGACTAACTGAATCAAGGTGACACATTCTGGTGAGCTTATCTTCATGATTGAAGTTTCCAAATCCATGTCATGGGTTACTGTTGCCTTTTTCTGTGTTACTGTTGCAGGGTGTAAAAGGTCTTTTTCCAAAGTTGCAGCTATATTTCCTCACTCTGGAAGTGCTGTCTCTAAGACTCATGAGAGTCATGGTTCCACAGGGACAACCAATATTTGACCGACAGGAGTTTGATAAGAGGACACTGGATGAGAATAATAATAATTTTAAAAAATGGATTCAGTTTTAAATAGTTGGCTTGAGTTCCACTTTGAAGCAGCTGGATTGAAATACAGTGTCAGACGCTTCATATAACTAAGATTGACCTATCTCAACATATGATTTTTCCCCCATTCCACGAGGTTATTTGTATGTTGAAAACATATTGCATTACCAGAAGCGGCCACTAGATGTCACCATATTTTCTGTATGTCAAATTTTTCCTATTATAAATCTGTATGTCAAAAATTTTTTAGCTAGGATTTCCACCCTGAGTTTTCCCGGTAAGGAGGGTAGTATACAAATTTGAGTAAATAAATAAATAAATTTCTATTTGTGTCATTTTTTTTGTAAGTCAAACTGTTTGTATGTTGGGGTTCCACTGTACAGGCATGGCTAAAATGTTGATTGACTTCAAATGGACATAAATATGGCAAAGTATATCTGGATCCAAGATAGATAGATAGATAGATAGATAGATATAATTTAATTTAGCAGCTGAAAACAGCTTCAGTGCATTATATGTGAGTATGTATGTTTATATATGTCTGTGCAGGCCTCTATATATTTTTCATCAAATGCTTTCAACTCCAATGTTCATCATCAACTTTTCCCTGCTTCTTCTTCATTGGAACATCACTATTATGGCTATATATCACTGCAAGGAGCAAGAAGGAATTTCGGAGAGAGGGGAACAATTGTGTGCTTGAAGAATTTTACTTGTTTTCTAAAAAAAATGTAAGAGAGGTTTAAATATTCAATATCATGTAAAATATTTCCCTAAATCTTTGAGTAGCTTTTGTAAAAACAAACAAATACATGGTGTGTTGGTTTTTTTTTTGGGGGGGGGGGAGGATTGGACCTTTGTTTATAACTCAGTACTGTATTAGAACTATACTACAGTAACTCCATTAAGTTGTGGCATTTTACTTTTAACATTCTATTTTCAATACATAAAACCATCCTCAACCTTTATGCACTACTGGTTTTCTAGATGATAAAGGACATGCTTTTTTTTCCTGCTTGAACAATCAGTGCTAAAGGCAAAAAAAAAATGACATTTGTATGCAATACATTCTACATTATATGTGCATGCTGATCTATCTCAATAACTGACTGTCATCTTTGTGTGCATATGTCTTGCAGTGATAATAAGAATCCTATCTTTCTGAAGATGTCAATTTTTGGGGGATAGATTTCTAGCTGTAGGAAGCGGTAGTAAAACACTTCACGCTGTGAACATGCTTCTTCCTGCCAGTGATCGCATTAGATTGCCAAAATGCAGCTTTATATGAATTTTGCTTTTTCTACCATGAATGCCAGTCTTTACCCTTCATTATTTTACATTTGTGATTAGAAGTCTTCTCTATATGAGCTGTATGAATAGGTTTTGCTCTTTTCAGTGAAAAATAAGAACTATTCTGTAAAACAGTACTCCTTGGAACATAACAATTCTGAGTTCCTCAACTAAAACATTAGAGTATGCCTAAAAAAGAATTCAAAAGGAATTGTAATGCCAAAATATAATTTAAACAATATTCCTAATCAATTCAAAGTTCACATAAGAAACACATTAACATTACTAAACCCAGTTGATCAGGAACCAAGAGACATCTTTAGGTAGCTAATTCCCATAAAATCTAGCATAATTTGAAGAGATAAATAGCACTTTGGGTTGTTCCCAGAACCAGATCTGTATACTTCATCACCAGCACTTCTTTTTTATTTATTTTTATTTGCTCGTATTTGCTATCCTGCCCCAATCGATTAAACCCGACTCTGGGCGGCTTACAAATTAAAATCATAGGTTAAGCCTATGATAATCCTAATTCATCTTAAAAACTGAATACTTAAAACTTTTAAACTTTAAAAATCATAAGAAAGTTAAGAACAATACAGGAAGATAGCATCAGAAGGAAGCTAGGATGCACATAGCAAAGTGCAAGCAAGAAGTACACCCTTTTCTGGATACTGTAATATTATTTCAAACTATAGATGTAATGTTTGCCACTAACTGTCCACTGAAGTGGTAGAAATCAAAACTAGATTTTACACTAAACTGCTGTTTGTCAAAAGGAGGGCATATCTGGATATTTTCCAAACTTGATTATTTATACAGTGATGATTACTATAAATATATTTCCTTAGTTAAAATCAGATGGGATTAAGAATTTGATTGCAGATCTAAGTGGAAATAATATTCACTGGCTCACCAGGGTAGACTAAATCTGAACTGATGGTTGGAGTTGAAAATCACCTTTTGTGGCGGGGAAGAATTACAAGTATAAGAGCCTTTTAATGTGTGCAAAAGCCTTTCATGTTTCATCATACAAACTGAATTGTGAGATCAGTAGAGTGACATTCTTGGTGTTGATGGAATTTATTTCCTTTGATCGCTTATACTAAAGACATAAATATCTGTTATATCAAGAGAAGTGTGTCTTCTGCTTTTTGAAAAAGAAATTCCCATCACCTTTCCACAGATGTAGTGAAAGGCTTAAATCTTGTGTGAAGCTGTAATACAGTTAAGGACATATTGTTCATTAAGTAAACCTTTTTATCCATCTGTGTATACTTGGATAGTGGGATAGGTCTATTCACAACCCTCTATGTACAATCTTATGAGTTTATTACGTGTAGAGAGCAAGAAGTTTGAAATGAGGATCTTTAGGGGCTCTCACAGAAATCAGGACTTCAGAAAATTAAAGAGATTTTCACATGGAAAATTACTATAGCAGGAGAGCAACAAAAGGGTGGGTAAGACTACAACCTTCTCTATTCACAATAATAATAATAATATCATGTCAGAGATTACTCTTGGTTGAAATGATTTTTGCTGGAGAAATTTCACTCAGGGATGAAAATGAGGCTCCTTTCATGTCCCCAAGTACAGCTCTTAGGTATCGAAACCTGACCTTCCAGTCTCCAGCTAGTATCTTAACCACTAAGCCAACCGAGGGAACTGCTCTACCCACAATGATTATATATGACCTACAAAATATAGAGTCCATCATCAAATCTTCCAGTATATGAATAAATGGTGTATCCAGTCTTGATCCTAATTGGAATAGACTGTTCTTCTTGAACAGAATTGGGAATACTTGTGGATGGCCAACCTTTCTTAACTCAAGGATTGAGCCTGGACAGTGTGACACAACTATTCTTAAATGACAGATTTACTGTTTTATTGAGCTGATGGAAAGTGCAGAATGAGGTTCTAAAATGTTTTATCATTTATATATTTTTAATATTGTGTAATGCAGGGGTTGGCAACCTATGGCCTGTGGGCCAAATCCTGCCCACGGTGCCAAATAATCTGGCCCACAACTTCACTCCAACCACTGCTGTTGCTGGAAGTGGCCATGGGCACATTTACAGCAGCATTTACCAATCCAAACTCCTCAACTGTCTGAAGGAGCATGACCCAGCCCTGACTTTAAAAGGTTGCCAACCTCTAGGTTGAACTTTTGTGGATGAGTTTTTGTTATTTATGTATTTCTTGTTCTAGATCAGAGGAGGAAAGCTGATGATCACCTATACCAGGAAGAATGATGCTGGCAAATACGTCTGTGTTGGAACAAATATGGTGGGAGAAAGAGAAAGTGAAGTAGCAGAGCTCACAGTTTTAGGTACAGGATTATTCATCTTTCAGAGGTTTCATCATTAAGATAGTTATAAATACACATTTGATAGCTAAATATTGCACTAAGACTTGGTTAATTAATAATTTAGTCAGGACAGAGAAATAAAATGTGTAGTTATGTATGTAACTGTGTTTCAGAACAGAGAACCCATTCTTGAGTCATAAAAGCTGGTGGAATAAATTTTCCTCATCCTCAGTAAGCAGTGGCTATCAATATTCACAAATTAGTTTTTAAGCCTAACATTTCATGTTACATGTAATATCCTGGCAAACCACTGAAATAGCCACACTGTGTGTGTCATTTCCTCACTGAGCTAGTCTTTGTGCCCCCAGGCAAGCTGTACAGTCCCAGCAAGAAGGGAAGGTTAAACCACTTCTAAAAAAATCCTGAAAAATGTTACCAGAACTGACTTGATGATGCACATTTATTATTAATATAATACAAAAGAAGTTTTGTTTCCAGTTATTTTTCTTCCATGTGTTTATTTAAATTTGCCCAAGTATAAATTTATTTAATTTGATTCATAAAATAATTGGACATTGGAGGTTATATGTATATTTTCCCATAGTTTCTTTTGCTCTGATCTGTATTTCCTGTGTGTTGTTTTTAGAAAGACCATCATTTATGAAGAGACCAAGTAACTTGGCAGTAACTGTAGATGACAGTGCAGAGTTTAATTGTGAAGCACGTGGTGACCCACTTCCAACAGTAAGATGGCGAAAAGATGATGGAGAACTACCTAAAGGAAGGTAAAACAGAATTTAGTCATCTTTTTTAAAGAAGTTGAAGTATGGTTTGGTCTTTGATTTACTGTGTTTCTGAATATTCAGATGTGTAGCCATGTTTTTCTCTAGTAGTAAAAAACAATAAACCATCTCATAGTGCCTTAAAGACAAGCAAATTTGTTATTGCATAAGTTTTTATTGACATTTTTAAAAGTACACACTCAGAAAGACATACATACTAAGGAAGTGACAAAGTGAAAATTACACAAGTGGGAAATTAAGTTGATATATGTAGTGCAAGAAGAAACCTTTTACTTACTGAGCAAGGAAAGGTTCTGGAGAATAAACACCCCTTCCCATGTAAAAATATTTATTTCTACTACTTTTCATTCTCTCTGCATCACAACACATCAGGTCATGCAAATGTTCTGTAAAGAGTAAAGAGGCATAGAGGCACAATTAAAGGCACAATTAAAGGCACAACTTCAGACAATTCTAAAAAGAAAATAAAGAAGGAAGACCGCAAAAGAGAGCAATGTGGTTTCACAAAAAACTCAGAGAGGAGCCAAAAACAAAATAGGACATCTATTGATTATCTACATTGGGGGATCCCAATGCTGGATGTCTTATATACTTCTGTAGTTAGATCTGAAAATTCACTTCAGAATGGGCTGAAGTCATTGTAGTATCTATCTACAACAAAGATGTTTGGAAATATCCAAGGAATTATTGCCCCATAAGACTCTTAGATGTTGCCAGTAAATTGTATGCACGATACCTTTGGGATAAACTAGAAATTTTGGTGTCCTTAGAGAATCTCTTAGCAGAGGAACAAGCAGGATTCCACTGTGGCAGGTCTACACATGTACAGGTCTTTTTATTGGAATATTTAATGGGAAAATATATAGCATCTCTTTTTGTGGCTTCTGTAGGCTGTAAACCTGCCTTTCATAGCTTGATCTTTTATTTGGAGTAAATTAGAATCCTGGAAAATTGACTGTAGGCCGCTCAGGAGAATCCAACTGTACCCTAAGAATAAGAGTTACCTCTGATAGCATTCTTTTAGACCCAATCCCTGTAAATAAGTATGTGTGTCAAGGATGACTACTTGCTCTCCTTCTATTTAATTTGCATTTAAACAAAATAGACTCCTTATCCAGTCCCAAGTTTTTCTCGTCTCATCCAAATGACAGGGATATCTCAGCACTTTTGTATACAGATGATGCTTTCCTCCTGTCTTATACTCAAATAAGGATTGTTAAATCTGAAAAGAGAGAAAAAATTGAAAAGAGATAATTTACATATGTATAGATACACACACACACACACACACACAGAGAGAGAGAATAGTCCTGCAGATAATGTTATGACTTGGTTCCACAAGTCATAACATTATCCGGTTTTTAACGTCGTGCGATGCATTGATCACACAATGTTAAAAAAAAATCCCTATTCCCTTTCGAAGGGATAAGGGATCCAAGAGGAAAGGGAACAGGGGGCCGATCTGGTTTGCTTAGCAAGTGGGGGGGGGGTGTCTGAAAAGAAGGGACCCAAGTCTCTCTTGGGTCCCTTCTTTTTAGAAACCTCCGTCTGGCTTGCTAAAGAGCTTCGCTATTGGGGGGGGGGGGGGCTTCCTAACAGAGGCTTGGATCACTTATCCCAGCCTCTATTAAGAAGACAGATCGTTCTTTAGAAATTTTGCATTGTTATCTGATTTTTAGCGTTATCTGATGCAGTCGTTATCCAAGGTATTAATGTGTGTGTGTATATATGTTTATATTAATACTTCCTTTTGTGACAAAACATTCAGAAAGAATATACAGTAATACCTCATATAACATTAGTATCGAATAACACTAAAATCGCATAACATTAAGGAATCTGGGGGGAAGAATTGCATCAGATAACATTAAGATCCTATGGGATGCTTCAGATAACAACCGCTAAAGCCTGTGTGGTTACAATGTATCTCTATGGATCCCATAGAGGATCAGATAACACTAAAAATCATATAACACCAAGACTTGTGGAACCAGGTTTTAGTGTTATATGAGGTTTTACTGTATGTGTGTATGCATGTGTGCATTTTTTTCAATTCACTGACCTTGATACATTGGTTTGTGTACAGATTATCTTGGTAGTTTACAGTTATTTTATTTCAACCTCAAGAGACATTACTAAACAAATCAATCTGATACATATTTATCACTTTTTAAAGATATGAAATCCATGATGATCACACCTTGAAAATTCGAAAAGTTATGGCAGGAGACATGGGTTCTTATACTTGTGTTGCAGAAAATATGGTTGGGAAAGCAGAAGCATCAGCAACTTTAACAGTTCAAGGTAAGAACTACTTTAAGAAAACTATTTGTATTCTGAGATGAAAGAGAAACACTTAAATCCTACTTTTATTGTACCCATAAATAATAGCTCCATGAACATGGATTAGCAAAAACTATGAAGATTACTCTAATTTGATTTTTTTTATTTTTACTCAACTATTGAAGCATTTCAGATTTTTTTTCAGACTTATGCTCCATTATGGATGTAAAAAGGATGTGAAATTCACCCTCTCACAAGAGTACTGTTCTATTGTACTAAAAAGGTTCGGGACACAGTGAATTAGTATGTGTGAAAAATCAGTCATTGGCTTTGTATGTGATTTCCAGATGTTCTCTCTTCAAATAATCCTTTCCTTCCATTCCTCACTAGAAAACTGACAATGATGTCATATTTGTCCCCTTGGCTTAATTGCTGTAATCTTTTCTCTTGTTTTGTCTTCCTTATGAGTTAGTTTCCAGACTCTCATCCATCTGGATAGCACTGTGTTTGTGGGAACTTAATTTGACACCTCTTGATACTGTGTCTACTTGTGATTATCAGTAAAGTCAACTTGATTAGTAATGAGAATATTTTCACTAAAGTATGTGTGGAAATGCAGACTTCCTGTATTTATTTTTGTTTGTTTGCCAAGCCTTGATGATCCACTGAAGAGCTTAATGCAAGAACTATTAAATTTAGAAACACGACTAGGAAATTTTCATGAGCCATGCCATTTCAGCAATCTGATTTGTAGTGAAACAATATGGCTATCTGTGTTCCTGCTATAAAATGGCAAGCCTTGTATCCAAATCTTGGACAGAATGTTTGTTTGAATACGTCCCAGAATTTCCTAGCTATCACACCACATACTGCTAGTTAGGATATTCTGGGACTTGTATTGCACAAAAAGTAACTCTTCCCAGCTCTGCTCTATGGAGCTGTCTCCTGTGGTGGTTAATACAATCCTCCAGCAGAACACACAGTAACATTGCATTACCTATAAAACATTTACCCTGTCCCACCAAAATAGGTTAAAGCAGATCCAAATAACAACCAGAGATTATCTACCACTGCCAGCTCCGGGGAGCTGTATTGATTTGCATGATGATGTCATTCTCATTAAATCACTATGTCTCTGTATTTGGTGTATATAAACTCATGCTATTTCATTCCTGATCCATGAAAGCTCACATTAAAAATATAGCAGTTAGTCTTTAAAGTGCTGCAGTGTTTTTGGTTTTTGGTTTTGCTTCCTGATAAAACTGCAGCCAAAAATGAGATGGCTAAATGGTATTGTAGAAACAATGGGCACAAAGCTGAGCGAGTTGAGGAGGATGGTGGAGGACAGAAGTGCCTGGCGGACAGTGGTCCATGGGGTCACAGAGGGTCAGAATCGACTCTGCGACTGAACAACAACAAAAAAACTGCTGGCTGGGTAGCACAATGAGGTGTAGGTATCAGGATGCAGAGCCAGGGGTTGGTAGTTCAGTGTCAAACTACTGCCTTGGAGTAAAGCCAGCTTGTGTAGCCTTGCACAAGCTGCACAGTCACAGGACAGCCCCAGAAGGTGGTAATGGTAAACCACTCTGAGTACTCTCTATCTAAAAACCTCTGCAAAGAGTTGCTATAAATCAGAATTGATTTAATGACATGCATTTATTTTTATCTGGTTCCTTGTGGCTTAGGCAAAGATTTCACACCATCAATAGAGAAAATTTATTAATAGATCTATTTACATAAGAGAATCAACTGTTGCTTTTTCATTGAAAATGTGAGACTGCTTAAAGCAAGCGAATCACACATTTCCTCAAGGCATCGGTGAAAAGAATGCCATGATATTTGGTAACAATCAGGATGGGATAAGTAATTTAAAGGGTACATTCTTGCACACCTAAATTTCTCATACCAGTCTGACATTAAAATTCATTTGCAAAGAGCAAAAATCAGTGCGAAATAGGCGTGTGAAATATAGTATTTGCCGCCTATTTTTGGTGGCAAACATCAACAATAAGAAGATCACTGGAGCACATCTTTGAATATGTGCTGTACATAGGAATTATGTATTGTTGACATTATATACAGTAATACCTCGGATAACGTTAAGACTTGGTTCCACAAGTCTTAACGTTATCCGATTTTTAGCCTTATCCGATGCATGCACCAGATAACGTTAAAATCCTATTCAGGTGGATCAGATAACGTTAACTCCATAGAGATAAGCAACAGAGACTTCAAGGGAAAGTCAAGGAAACAAGCTGGAAACTTAAAGAACTTTAAGAAATAATTTTCTAAAGGGTAAATACATTACAAAAACATGCCAGACCACCCTGACTTTAGGGGAACAAAGCCATACAGAATTTAAAATTTTTTGAAAAATTTATAAAGTGCTGTTTTAAAAGATCTGAACAGAAGCTAGGAACATTTTTTCGTTTACCTACCATTGCTGTAATAAAGGAAGTTCCCTCAGGGCTTTGCAGGGTGTGAAAAGCTTAATTGCTTTGTAGGTGAAAGGTTTCAGTCTGCTTGTTTTCCATTGACAATGCATGAGGCTTGCAGAGCTAGAATCTTGAGTTCAGGCTGTTTAGAATTTAAAGGGGAAACTTCATAAAGATAATTGGGTCAAATTGTCTCTTTGCAATTATTTTTCTGCAAAGTGTTCTGGGTTACACTGGGGAAAGGGTCCTAAGCCTTTGCTTTGCTAAACTAGTCAGACTGGTTTTTGCAAGCCTTTGTTATTCAAATGTGGCAAGCTTAAGAGCAGGCAGCCCCTCCCTTTCTCCCAAGAGAAACTGGTGAGTCACAGCCACACCTCAGGGAATTTGAGGCAAAGGTTATCTGATGGATCGGATAACGTTAACATAATGTTATCCGATCCAAATGTTTGCCTCAAATTCCCCAAAGTTATGTGATTTTTGGCGTTATCTGATCCAGTGTTTTACTGTACTTTACTTGGTCAGCACTTTGAATTATCTCTAGCTACTCTGCATAGGCAGAAACTAGTTATGTAAGGTTTCTCCTAGGAGTTATCTGCAATTAGCCATAAAACTATTTGAAAAGCAAGTCCTATTACAACACACTTCCTCACATTAAAGCAGAACATGTACAGTGGTACCACGCTTTATGAGCAAAATGCATTCCATGGGGGTTGCTCGTTAAGTGAGTTGCTCGTTAAGTGAAACACCGCTGTTAGTGAGACAGATTCACTTGCCTACCCTGCTCAAGCAAAAGGGTGGACAGGCAAATCTGTCTTGCTAACAGCACTGACTTGCCTGTGAAGCATGCTGTTGTAGCATGTTTGGGACCATTCTGCTTCCCAGCCACACCGTCGCTGAGAAGCACGCAGCACCGGCATATTGGGAAGCAGAATGGGGGCTCCCCGTTCTGCTTCCCAAACACGCCACTGGTGCACGCTTCACAGTCAAGCCAGCACTGTTATCAAGACAGATTTGCCTTCCCACCCTGTTGCTTGGGCAGGGTGGGCAGGCAAATCCATCTTGCTAAGATCGCTGGTTTGGGGAGCAGAACGGGGAGCCCCCGGTCTCCTTCCCAACCATGCCACCACTGTGAAGCGCCCCATTCCTCTCCCCATTCTTCTCCCCAAACACACCACTGCTGCTCATGAGAGAATGGTTCGAGAAAGAAAAGGGGGTAAAAAGTGAACAGTTCTTTCGCCTGCGCTGTTGGATAAAGGCAGGAAAGAGTTTGCAGTTTCTCTTCAGACTGGAACGCAAGCTCTTTCTTGCCTTTATCCACTAGCGCAGGCAAAAGAACTGTTAACTTTTTACCCCCTTCTCTTTCTTGAACAGTTCTCTCACCTGTGCTGGCCAATTCGCCAGCGCAAGCGAGAAAACTGTTCTCGTTAAGCCAGTTATTGCTCATTCAACAAGGCAGATCTTTTGGGGGAAATCATGCTCGTTAAGCGAGTTACTCGCTAAGTGTGATGCTCATTATGCGAGGTAGTACTGTACCTCTATTCACTAGCCAGCTGTGCAAGCAGGCTTCCTGACCACTAACAGTGTTGGGGTCGGGGGAGCAGCAAAGAGTTCTTGCCCATTGAACAGCTGATGGAAATGTATCTGCTGAGGCTGCTCCCACCTTGCCCAGGCAAGATTTTTGTTGCTGATTGGCTAGAGCTGAGGTAGCCTAGAAGCAACCACAGCCTAAAGGGATACTTTAGTGCATTTTATTTGGGAGAGGACTCTACTGCCCCAACTCCCATGCTTTCAGTATACTGGAAGCCTTCCAACATTGACTAGCCAGTGATGGAAGCCCTAATACCCTTTTAAAAGTGTGTATTGGCACCATTTTTCTACTGCAGTAAAGTCATGTGCAATGGCCTGCAGTTACTGTCACTATGATCTAAAACAATATTGTGTTGTTATTCATGAACTGCTTGGTTTTATATAAACATATTCTCCTACATTAAATGCCAGTTCTAAACTAAGTGGTTGATAATTTCATTTCTGAGTCTTCAAATTATATCTGACTTGTATGTTCCAGCCTCCCTAAAAGTCTTCTTTTCTGCCTGGCTATCAGTGCCTTCCGGGCTAAATGTATGACTGTCAGCTTTGTTCACTCTTTTTTCATAGTACACAGAACTAATCAATTTACTGATCAACATAGAATAGAAATTGGTAGATCAAAGTTATAATAGTTGGCAGTCTTCACTGACCATGATATATTACTCATGATGATGCTTCCTATTAAATAAAAGAATTCTTTAATAGTCTGACAGTTTGTAAAAGAATAAATAGCCATGAGAGTAACTGAGAGCACAGATCAGCAGAAAGTATGGGGAACTCTGTCTCCAGAGCAGCTGAACTTCAGAACAGAAGCATGTGAGATGAGAAACAGAGGCTTCAGTACAAAAACACGTGAGACAGGAAGCAAAGTTGCAGTGGCTAGAGACAGGAACCATATGCCAAGTTGAAAAGAAAACTCTTTCCTTCTCTGTAATCCAGTTTTGGATAGTCTATTAATTATAGTTGGCTCAGCACCAACTTCTTGCACCTCTGCTATGCAGTCATATGAAGAGAAGTATCTCCAGAGACATGTTCTGTTTTTGTCAAGTTAAACTATTATGCTTTCTCAAGTTAAAACTACTGTACTTTGCTTCGTCTAAAGAACAGAGTTTGTGAAAACAGAATATGTGACTTTAGCTCTCACTGTCTAGCTTCATTCAACATTGGATTGAAACAAGAGCTGATCTCCTGTTCCATGAGGCTGATGATTTTTCAGAAACAACATTTCCATCTTCTGTCTCGAAGCTTCCATGTAATTTGTTTCATCATTGGAAAGCCTTCAGAGGCAAGGAATTGAGGGGTGGGGGAGCAAGAATTTAATCACCCAAAATCATAGCCTCTGGGGTGACTTGACCAATCTGAAGAAGGTGTTTGTGTTTGCATGTACAAATTGACACAAAAAACTACAGAGCAAGACAAAGACATGACAATAGCATTACAAAGAATTTAATTTCTCTCAGTATTGCTAATAGGATTTCTATTGTATAGAAAGATATTCATGAAGGCATTCAATGGGAATGGGGAATGAATGAAATTGCAGTCAAATTTATCATCTGAGTTTGATTCCCTCTCACCTGACCTAAGTGATAAAAAGGTCAAAGGAAACTTGAGGTTAATCTGGGCCTAGAAGATCAATTTCTTCCCTTTCCTTTTTCACCATTACTGCCAAAAGAATCTGAGGGAGTGAGAACTGAACTTGAGGAATGAACGTAGCAAACCATGTTTTCCTCTTGAGTTACAATGATAAAATATCCAACATCTTAAATACTTGGTTTTGTCTATTATCATTCTGGAAGCTCTTCATAAAGTGTTAATATGCAGTTGTCATCCAAATTAATCTTGCCCCTACTGTCTCCATACTTGGTGTGAATGTGTGGCTGTATGCATCGAGGTGAGCCATAGGTGGAGGAGAGATGGCTGCTTGACGAGGAACAGCTGGAGAAGTCTGAGCCAGTGATGGTTTAAAGGGCAGGAAAGGACAAGGAGTAAGGGTCACTGTTTACATCAGAGGAAACAGGTGTGTGGGAAGAGTCAGAGGAGAGCTGGTACCCATTCTCTACATAACTGCAGAGGTGAATAAGGAGTTTATGAAGAGATGCATCCCTCGCCTCCCCATCCAGATCAGATTCAGACCTGCTGCCCCAACAGTATCTATTGCAGCAATAGTTATCCCAATCCAACTTTGACTCTTGATAGGTGTTCAGCTGCAGATGTGCAAGGAAGGCACCAAAGACAACAGAAAATATTAGTAAATATTCTCTCCCTTCTAATATTTTTATCTTTATTTTTCATCTTTATTGTAATCTTTTAGAATTATTATTATAATGTTGAAAATTTTTATATTGCATTACTTATAATTGCTGTGATTGTCTAACTGTGATGTGAGCCACTCTGAGTCGGGTTTCCCGAGTGGACGGCATACAAATGCAAAAATTAAATTAAATTAAATTAAACAGGGCCCAGTTTACATTTCCCATCTCTTATTGGAACATATCCTCCCCCCCCCCCGGGTTGGAACTCTTCTGCTCCTCCTTTCTCCTATTTTCTGGATTCCATAAGATTCCAGTGAAGGCAAGTGGAGCACCAAATGGACAGTCTGTACTCAAGGGAACTCAGCCCTCAGGAGATAAGGGGGGAAAGGCAGTCAGAAGTGACACTGTAGCTTTAATAAATGCTGATCAGAGCAACAACACAAAGTTAGAGTTCATGGAATTATTGTTGTGGTCTACAATGCCACCTGCCCCCACAGTGTGACCCAGCTACATCACCACTGGCTCCTACACTTGGTCATATTCTGACCTGATCATCATGTACAGTATATAAACCTGTGGCAGAGTTTTGTCTTCTGTGTTTCTAAAGATATAACTTGTATCCACAAAAGCTAACACTGAAAATAATGTGTTACTTTCAAAGGTTCCACAATACTTTTTTATTTTTTATTTGTTTTTCTTATTGCTGAAATAGACAACTACAGTTACCTCTCTGAAAATGTTTCTGTAACATTTCAAGGCAACTCCATTGACTAGCTTCTATACTTCATTGTTCTGTAGCAATCATTTACATTCTTATTTGTCACAAGCAGGCTTAGATTTCTTAATATGAATTCAAAGAAGTATTATCATGATGGTACCATTTCTGTCATCACAGAATTTCTATCAGAGGGGAAAAATAATTGTGATTTTAATTGTAAAAAAAATTGAAAATGGATGTTGATCCTTCTGGGTGCTAGCCTAGTAATCATCATTTAGCTCAGGGGCCACGATACCATTTCATATGGCTGCCTCCGCCACATCAGAAAGTGCCATATATGGCAGGCAATGCAAAATGGCCATCTGGCCTCCAAAGCTATCTGAGGGAGTGTGACCTGGCCCTCAGCTTGAAAAGGTTGAGAACTCCTACACTAAACCATTAGGAAAATATAAACCCATTCTTGTTTTTATTCTGCTAAGAATTGAATGGTAAATGAATTCATTGTCTTCTCTCAGAATTAGTTTTTGCATTACAGTCTTTTTCCCCCCAGTCTGGTTAGCAATTATTTATTCCCAGAATAGATTCTCACTGAATTATTCAAATGATTTTTCCTTTGCTTAAGAATGGTAAGGAAAAGATGTCCTAGTTTATCACCTGTTTTTTACATCCTTCACAGATATGATGTGCTTCTTTTGTTTCATTGCAGATTATAAATTAAGATTAGTCTGTTTTAAGTGGCAGAGACCACTGAAAATGATGTGCCACAGTAGCTTTCCCATAAAATATTTCTAAAGTATGCTGCTGGTTAGTGCACACATTTTCTAAACTGCTATAATTTCTGCTTCTTCAGTAGGGGATTATGAACTGGACTGAAGGCATATTTCTCTTTCTTGTTTTTTCATTGAGTTTTCTTGTATTGTTTTAATGTTGCACACTGTCCAGAGTGGGGAACTCACATTTCCAGGGGGTGGTGGTGGTATATAATTGTATCAGACAAACAAATAAAGGAGCAGCATTGCTAGGCAGTTTATCAAGAATCTTAATCTTCTGGAATGCTTTTACAGCCTTCCAAAATTCCAATCTAATAAAATATATATCTTTATAATAGATGTCAGCTTTATGTAAAAATCAACATTTATACCAAACTTTGCAATCTTGTAAATGTGGTACTGAATGATAAGATTGTTCTTGTTTTTCTATTAAAATAATTAAGCTCTTAAGAAACCTTAAAACCACTCCATGAGTGGCATTATAACGCATTCCTTTTTTGTTTGTTTGTTTGCTTTTGGACTCTAAATTCTTTTTTAAAAAATCCATTCTGGGGCTTCCTAGAAGCTCCAGGAGCAACTACCTTTTCTAACAGGAAAATAAGCCCAAACTTCACCTGCATTGGCTCTTTAGACCACCCAACTCAGCCTTCCTTCAGGAGAACAAAATGTAGTTGTCTGTCTCAGGAGAATTCTGAGATTTAAAGTGTGTGTGTGTGTGGGGGGGGCACATATGCCTACTTATTATGCAGTTCAAATACATTTTAGTCTATCTAATAAAGTATTTCTTATTGATTCAATTCTTCTTTAACTTCTTTAACTTCCATGATAACATTCTGTTCTCCTTCCAAGAGAAAATTACCATTTCTTTTCACTTACCAAAGACAAAACTCACCATGACTGGCTCCAGAATTCCCTTCAACACAATGTTTACACTTCCTCTCCAGAAATAATATTTATGTAAGAGAAGTCCAGCAATGTTAAGACTGGAATCTGGCAAAGCTACAGCTGTATTAATCAGTAAAAACTAGTGTGACATGTTTTAATACTCTACATTGAAACTCTGCCACATTTCCCAGGGCACTGCATGGAAACTGATCACCAAGCAGTTTTTGTTCAGTGTATGTTGTGGAACAGTTAACATTACTCGTGATGGATTGTGATGTTTCATTTCTTCACAGGATCTGCAGTATCATTTGCACTAGAGAATATTAATAATTTGCATGATAATAATATTCTATTAGAGATTGGAAATAACAAGTTGCACCAAAACCCCCACATTTTTTTAAATTTATTTTAAGGGAGATGGAAATTCATTACACTTTCCTCCCTGCTGAGAATTGACCAGTTTATTACCTACCTACATGTTGTGTCTTGAACCCCAGACTGTTTTCTTCCTTCTGCTTTAAACTGATACTCAAATCATACAGTTCTCCTAATAATGTGAAAACTCTTGAGAGAGCTCCCAGAAAGCACTAGTGACACCAGACCCACAAGAAGTTCAGATACATATAATATGAGCGAGCAGCAGAGGGAATTCTGTTCTAGAGAACTGCATATTATAGTTGTAAGATGCTTCTGCATCCTCAAATGGCATAGATCTAAGAGTCTCGTGAGGACATCTGGAAGTCAGAAATCTTCTCCAACTGTTTTTATCCTGTTGAGGGACTTACTGACCCTCAGGCTGCATTTAAACAAAAAAGTTTCAAGAAAGAAAAACTGTAAGGAAGGAGGAAGGGAAACAGTGGATATTTCTCATAGGCAAATGGTTGCAGCCTTCTTCAGATTCCAGATGTGGAGAGACTTTTCAGTATTGAATAACACCTGCAGAGGTGACAAAATGATTACTATAACTAGCTATTAATGAGTACTGGTAGGAATTACTTTTGCAGATAGGGTAACTATAAACTATCTGTTGATAATCCAAGGTAGTGATTAACAGAATGAGCTCTTTAAAAGAAGAAATATTTCATTTTCTTAAACATTGTGCATTTCCCCCCCAGAAATGATAATTTCATAGCTCTGTGGATATAGACATTTGCTAAAATTATCATCAGTTCATGGTTCATCTTCACTTTTAAAAAAGACAAAGTAGCTTGCCATATATTGCCATATGTTTGTGAAGGTATTCAAAGTTTGAGAGTTCAGGTTTCCTTTGAAATGCTATCTATGTCACCCAGCAGATCTTGTTGCTGAATATCACCAAGGTTATAAAGATCAAAAATTACTTCATTCTTTTGATTTATTGAACCTTTCTTTTGTAGCCATTTATAAACGGATCTGTTATTTATTCTGTCCATTGGTGTAATTTATTATCTACATTCTTACTTGAAATTTTATATTTCATGCTATACTTCAAAACATTTTGCTGTGGAACAGTGGGGTTTTTTCATCACAGTAAGCACAAGCAAGAAAAGAAAATATGTGCTCAACATTTATTTGAAGATATTTGAACTGTTAAGCTCTTCTTGCCAATATCAGTCTGATTTTAGCACAGAGAAAGGTCCTTAAAATATATTTAGTGGCTGCAGTACAGTAAATGGTGATTCTTGGAAGCTTCAGCTTTCATTGCTTTTTTCTTTTTCTTTTTTTAGTAATTGCTACTCTGAAACTAGGCAAAGAACCATCAGAAGGTACAGACCAATCTCCCTATACTACTTATACGGAGTCTCTGAATGAATGGTATTAACTTGCCTAGCTCCTAAAATTGAACCTAATTCCAGAACAGGCAGCCCCCACCAAGAGCTGTATAGCTCAAATCTTAAATGCAATCCAGCATATAGAGCAGGTTTTCAACCTAAGGCCCATTGGCCGTATCTGGCCCATAGCACCATTTCATGTGGCTCCCCACCCCTCCAAGGGCATTCAAGAAACAAATCGGCCACTCCTTTGAAGCTGTTGGGACAAAATAGGCACCCCCATCATGCAGGCAGGGCAAAATCCAACATATAATACTGTCCACCAATGCTCAAAATGCTCTAAACAGAAATGGTTTCTGGAGAGTCATTATTTAATTTCAAGGGAGACAGAATCACTAGAGAAATCAAAGGAACAATTTTTAAAAAATATCTACGCAAATAAATCAACCAGCATTCTCATTCTGCAGAAATTTCATCTATTGTGATAATCTTGCCTTGATAGTTCAGAGGGAAACCTCTGGTTCATGGAGCACCAGCTAACTAATGCATTTGGAAATCTTTTCTTATACAGTAGAATCTCATACAACAATTGCCCCGTATAGCAATGTAATTACATAACAACTAGTTTTGGGGGGAGATGGTGTCCCACAATACAATTTTCCCTATGGAAAAAATCCGTACAACAATTTTTCAATGGGAAAAACCACGTAGTAAAAAAATTGTTGTACAATGCATCCCATAAGGAAAATTGCTATATGATGCATGCATCGTATAACAATTGTTTCTTACAACAACGAGCCCTATGGAACAGATTAAAATTGTTGTATGAGGTACCACTGTATTATAAAACAACCAGTTGAAACCAACTCTTTAAAACCACAGGTTTGTGCCTTTCAGCTGAGATGGCAGGATTTTGGAACTTTGCCATATCCCAAAGTATGTGGCATCACTCCGAAAACATGGTCTAAACATTATACAGAAAATTTCCACCAGAAATAACATACAGTACTTAGGAAACTGTCTGGGACAGAGCTAGATGTACATGCACAATGAATAACACATATCCCTGTTCTGATCAGATGGAATGTTCATGTTTTATTCAAGTCTTATTCCTAGCATTTTGGATAAACTGGCCTATTGATGTCACAAACTTTATATAGTTTTTTTTTCTCATACATTGTTATACATCATATGTATGGTCTACTTTGCTATTCATTAAGGAATTAAAGTTACACAATTTTCCTGATTCAGAGTTCTGCATTTGAACAGATGTGAACACATGCAGAAGTTTATATCAGAGTAGCTATATCACATTTTAAATTACAGTGATTAATGGTCACATCTTTATATATTATATAAAGCTTGACCAGTAATATAGGAATTTGGGCAAAACAAATACAGGTTCCAACAGATCCCATGTTAGGTATTCTAGCTTCTCCTTTTTATACCCTTTGACATCATCACATCTTTCTATTTTTAGTACATTATTTCATGTCACCTTTCCCCTTCCTTGGTTAGTTGTTTTTCAGTTAGACCAGGGGTACCCCAACCTACAATCCATGGTCCCAACCCGGCCTGTGGCATCATTTCATCTGCCAGATGCCTCTGCTGCCACTGCACCCGGAAGTGGAAATGGATGTGCTTACGTCAGCTGTGAAACACACCCACACAAGCATAAATGGCCCATGACTGTAAATGTGCCCACTTCCGCTTCTGGGGTGTGTGTGGTCTGGCCTGCTCAGAAGAATAGATGCCTTTGAAATATGTTGGAGGAGAGTTTTGAGAGTCCCCTGGACAGCGAGGAGAACTAATAGGTCAATCTTAGAAGAAATCAAACCTGACTGCTCCTTAGAAGGTCAAATAGTGAAGATGAAGCTAAAGTACTTTGGACATCAAATGAGAAGAGAGGATTCGCTTGAGAAAGCCTTGATGCTGGGAAGGGTGGAGGGCAAAAGAAGAAGGGGGCGGCCCAAAATGAGATGGCTAGATGGTATTGTAGACACAATGGGCACAGAGCTGAGCAAGTTGAGGAGGATGGTGGAGGACAGAAGTACCTGGCTGACAGTGGTCCATGGAGTCGCAAAGGGTCGGAATCGACGGTGCGACTGAACAACAACAAGCAACAAGATTTCAGCAAAAAAATAGGAAAGCTATAGTTCCCCATGCATTAAATTAAGCATAGGAATTTTGGGTGTCTGAGGGCTACAGAATCCATAATTCTCCAATAGCCTGACTGAGGCTTCTGGGAATTGAGGCCCCTCTGTGGGGTTGGGAACTACTATATTAGATTCATAATTGGGATGTTAGGAGAGGAAGGTTCCCTGGAAATGGAATGTTTTGATATTTACCATTTGTGATTCCATATTATATAAATCATATAAGATTTTTTTTTCATTGAAGTAGATGTCTTAAAATAAGTCCACTTTTTTATTATTTTATTCTATTTCTGTAAATTGTCCTATACCCTCCAGATGTGGGTGTCCTATTGTTCCCCTTAGAAAGTCTCGGAAACATATCCCCTGTAAATAAGGAGGTGGATCTGTACTTTAAACTTTCCATACTATTACTCTACCTCTTCCGGTGAGCTGCCAACACACTCTGGTTTATATAATAATACAATTTGAAAAATTGTGACAATATGCTAAACCACATACAAACTGTTAACAGAACATCCATAAGGGGGGGGGGGTTTGGGGGAAGATGAAGGAGATCCATAACCTTACTGCCAAGAGCCACCTATGGAAGAAGGAAGGGACAGTCTTTTCTCTCAATCTTCTCTCAAAAGGATGAGATCTTAAATTGATTTCCCTCCTACTGGTCATAAGAGAAGGGAATTTTCCCGTACTAGCTACAGGTATAGTTCTTATAGAAATATTATCCGATCATTTATTCTATGATTAGCAAGTGTTTTGAGTAGTGGCAGAGGAAGAATAATATTGCCTGTGTCGGAAATGGTGGAAAAGGCTGGTTATCTCACACAGAAAGAGGCAATTCTGCTTAGGCAAGTGAGCAAGACAACAAGTAGCCATTCAATTCATCTTGTTTGCTGGGAGTATAATCACCTTGAACACTAATGGTGATTATGAACATTACTCCTAGATTAAGCAACACATGGAATACTATAATTTGTTTTTTGCTTTTTTCAGTGTGTAATCAGATTCAGACACTCACTTCATATGTTTTAGCAGGTTGGGGTAGCATTGTGCTGAATAATATTAGCATGTTCTGCTCAGAAGGATGATCCATTTCACACTAAAGCATATCTCTTGTATCTCCTCCATTTTTCGTGCTTCACTTCTCCAGATTTAGAACTGAGCTTTCTCTACTGCTGGAAGGAGCAATCTTTATAATGCCATCTGTTCCATGCTGTTTACTGTATATCATGGATGTGTTTTTTTGTTGTTTTGCTTTCAGAATAATGAATAATAGTGAATTAATTAATAGTGAATTAATGAATAATAGTTTGCTGATTTAAAAAACATTTTTGTAACTTATACAATTTTTATATTATTTATATAATGTTTCTAAAAGGACACCATGCACTTTGGAATATATAATTAAAAGCACATTCATTTTACCTTATTTCATTTTATGTTTGAAATTATTTATTCCATGTTTTCTGTTCTTTTTGTTTTGTTTATAGTTGTGTCTGGTAAGTTGAAATTTTATTGGCCATCTTCTAATCATCGTTATTCCTGTGAATGGAACATCTCTCCCCTTTTCCATCCATACCCTTCCATATCCGCCAACAAATCAGCTTTGAACTTTCACTCATAATTGACTGGACAGACTGCAAAGGGCACATTCTGCATGAAGTATGGGTAATTTTTTTGGCAAGCATCAAAGGTAATGGCTTGCTTATTTTTATGTGTTCTAATTATTGTAATATCAAAGTTTGATTCTTAAGCTTTCATTTAGCTCTGACTTAATAGTAATTTGATTCATTCTTGCTTTTAGAAATCCTCAAATGCATGTCTGAAAAGTATACACATTCTTAAAAATAAAGAAAGAGTTGTTTCTGGCTGATTAAAATACTGTAATCACATTTTGTTTTTAAATTATATACTTCATTCATCCAGGTTTCTGTACGTTATGAAAATAAAAATGTAATATTTGCATTCCTTCCAGCAGGGCCAGTATTAAACTATAGCATGCCTAAGTTTACAAACTGTAATTTGATTTTTTATTTATTTAATGAAGTATACAAAAATATCCCCCCTCTGGTCAAGTAACAGTCCTAAACAAATGCTTGGTTTCCAGAAGCCCCTTTCCAGGCTTAATGTATTTATTTGTTATCAACGTGATTATATGTGAATCTGATGCTACAAACACCAGGCCCCAAATCCTGGTTTTATTGCTTTGTAATTGCATTGTTTTTAAAACTTTGTACAATTTTATAAGCCAGCTAGAATAGGAGCCCACATACCTAGATAGGCAGGGTATAAATACATCAAATAAATTTAATATAGATAGATTAGTTAAATAAGGTTTAGTTATTGTCTACCAAGTGTTGTGAGACACAAAGTGGACTGTAGATATTGTAGAGAGTAATCAGATCTGTCATCCTTCCATCAGATTTGGTAGAGAAGGATTGGCTTGGATTTTAAAATAAATTAATTTAAGGATATTTACCAGCATAATTTTTCCCATCTCCTTCTCTTTCCTCCTTTGTCACTTTCCCCATGCTGTCATATCCTTAACAGATAAAGTATTTTTATGATTATGTATTATAATTAAATGTTTAACCAACCAAGTGAATTAAGTAAAATGTTTTCGTTGTTTTACAGATTATGCAGTAACAGTGAAGTGAACCTGGGCCAGCTCTGCCCACCATTTTTAACCACCCTGCCACTTTACCGATTTATAGAAATGCTGTTTAGATATTATTATAGTGAAAACAGAGTTAGTGAAATAAATTCAAAACTGCATTTTTATATTCTTAGTCCAGAGTTGTAGGAGTTTTTAATCAAGAAATCAAAGTCCTAGCAGGTGTTTTCAAGTTCTAAAACTAAGAATTCAGACTTTGACAGCCATTTTCCTTCTGTAAAGTGGAAGGGAAATATGTGGGTAGAGCTAATTTCCATCCTACAAAGGATTATAGGTCAGGTAATCTTTTTTGAGAGGCATTCTTTGCATACATAATGGGCAGAGACTCCCTTTCAACTCCCTCATAGCTTAGTCCTGACCACCATTTCTCCTTTGTTCACAAGATAAAAATGGCTATTGGATCCTCAGTGGCTGCTGAATTCATTAGCTTGTGAACCTGAAAACATGTGTCAGGACTTTGATTTCTTGATTAAAGAGTCCAAAATATTATTATTATTATTATTATTTTGGGGGGGGGGGGGATAGAATTACATTCTTGTTGACATCAAAAGTTTTCTGTTGTTGAGATTTCCCACCAAGACATTCCTACCATCAGCAAGATTTCCTGCAATAATGAAACACCAGTCTTTTTTCTGTGTTACATTTCCCCCCTGCTTGTTCTGCATAGGAAATTGTTGAATTCTGTCTATATCAGAGTCTTTTCTGGGGAACCCTGTGAAGGATTCTGGTAAACTCTGCGCAGAAAAGATGCCAGTCTGCATAACTGTCAAATTCTGCACAATTCACTCCTCTTTCTAGAAAATCTTGTGCAGGGTTCTCTGAAATATATACAGGACAAATGCAACAGAAATTGTCACATTCTATGCAGCCCAGTGCTTTTCCTAAGGAATCCAAAATAAAATTCTGGACGCCATTCTGTTCAGGAATCAAAATCATTTTCTGTAGATTGGTGTTTCCACTTTTTAAAAAATGAAAACTAGAATTTAGTCATGGCTGTTACTAGAACTGAATGAAAGAGTACAGTCTACTCAAGGAAAGATTTACATCTATGTGAACGCTTATGCCTAATACCATTTACTAGTCCCTACTAACATAATCCCTCTGAATCAACTAGAACTTGAAAAGTAACATAAAAGTGTTGACTTACTATATACCAGCTGACACACTTGGTTTACTCCACTTGTGAAAAGTTGTGCTTAGGCCAGTATATACACATTTTTCACTGAAAAGACAGGAACTTTTCATTCAACCATAGTAATACTCTAGACCAGATATTCTCAACCTTTTTTGGTCATGCCCCACCTATGCATCTCTAAAATCCTGTTCCACCCCACCCCGTGACATAATTCTTATTCAAAAAGTGAACTCCTATTCACATTGAGGAAGCCTAAAAGACCATTAACTTGGTCTAAACAAGCTTCCAAATTGCCCCCATAAAAATCAACACACACACACCCCGGCGTGGCTTGTGCCCTATGTTATGTACCTCAGCTTTAGGCTATGTTCCAGGCCAGGCATTCCACCTTTATTTTCCTTGATCATAAACTTTAATTCAGTCCTAATACAGTAATACTAAAATTCCATTGATTCCATTGGTATGTTCTGACTGGGACTGATAATTGGTTTCAGGCCGAGGCTCCTGAGTGGTTGCTGTCTTCGCAGATCAGAAATTCCACTGTTAATCATTGTTTTAGTTGCAAATAGGTTCAGGTTTTATGAAGTTGCTACTTTTCAGACCCTCACACCAACAGCAAACAGTAGGACTGCTAGTCTTACTTTGCATAAGTTCCTGTGTATCCGCATTTCCTTCTGTAATAATTTTCTGCACAAGCTAGAAGCCTAAAATACTACACCAGAAACATACATAAAATATTTTTTTGCACTCATGTGCTAGTCATGGAATGGGGGTGAGAAAAGTGTCATTCTCCAGATTTTTTGGAGTACAACTTGCACTAGCTGTAGTCAACATATCCATTAACTCTAGACCATATGGTAAAATGTGATGGGATTTATAGTCCCATAACATCTGAGGGCAACATGATGTCCATCCTGACATGTAACCAGATTGTTTAAAATGAAATCTTTGTGAGGTAATTTTATTTTTAGCAAGATGTGCTCCTGATATTTACATTGCCTATTATAATTTAAAAAGCATTCTCCTAAAGTTGACCTTCACAGGTCCATATCTCTTCCTTGGTGCCATTACAATAGACTGTCATGGCATTATGAAAAATTGCATCTGTCTTGAATGAACTTAGTAGCTTGACCCAGAAAGGCTGTTTTTTGTCATTTGGGCAGTCGGAAATAAAATACTGCCTAAAACATTTTGGAGAATTGATTATTAAACTCCAAAATCCAATAGAGGTTGAACAGAGATTATTTGTCCTTACTGTAATTTCCAGTAAGAATGAGCTTTTAAAAATAGTTATTCAAGTAGTGAATAATTAAAAATTATAAAGTACAGATCAGCTAAAATATGTCATTTAAGCCCTCTTTGCAATGGTGCAATGTAAGAGGATAAACCCAAGCAGAGGATTTTGAAAGAATATTTTCTTCTTCTGCAGTTCAGTCACTATGCCTAATACAGTCAACTGCCATAGTTTAATGCAACTGACATAATTTTGATGTTCTATTTACTGCCAGATGAAGTGGGCATTTATGTCTGTATAAATCAAACAGTTTGGACAATGCTGGCAGTATTTGTAATGTCAGGATGAGCAGATGTTTCAAATTTGCCTTCATTTACATGTAGATTTTGTTTGAACATGCCCTTGCCTATGTAAATGAGGGAAGTATTCTGCTTCACTGTAGCTTTTGATTCATTCCTCTTCAGTAATTGCACTGAAGAGTTTTAAATGGTTATAATTTACACAGCAGCAATCCTGGTGCTTTTGAGTTAAATTGGGGGTGGGGTGGGGAGAGAATCCCATCATACACCAAACCCAAGCTTCTTACGGAAGCTATTAAATGACTCCTAAGCCACCGTAAATCAATGAGGATGACTTTTATCTATCTAAACCCTGAATTTACAATCATTTTGGGGGTTTCACTGTAATTGTTACTAGAACATCATGTCAAGGAATTTTTATTTTATTTCCTTCTGACATTTAGAATGTTCTTCTTAACTCTTTCATGTATTTTTGCAAAGTGAAGGCAACAATGTTTTGTGTAACTTTGGAGAAAGGCTGTACAGTAAGGGTTAAAATGTATTTCTACCTGTCTGGCCAGACATTCTGCTATGATAATGGAGTAGACCATACACCCAGTGACTCAATGCCAAGTGTCAGGTGGAGGTTAACTAATCTGACTCTCTAAAGGGCCAATGGCTACCAGTGGATGAGCCCCTTTAGGTGGGGTGATGGTCACCCTCAGTGGAGGAAATGTCACTGGAAACCATCATACTGGGCCCAAAGGCAAAATGAGTGGAGGAGGAACTCTGATTCCTAACAGTCATGGAGGCAGAAGAGGCCATGCCAGATGGATTGGCTGTGAAAGCACACCTTGTTCATATCTTCAAGGCTGCAGCAGTCCATTGCAGTCCTGGTGTTAAATCCTGCATGTCTTGCTTCATGTGTGCCCTGGGTGATGGCTCCGAGATCATAGTGTGTGGGTCAGTTCATGGCAAGATGGGATGCACCTTAAATTAATGCCAGTGACATTTTTCCTGCTTTTTTGGGGGGGGGGGGCGGGGAAGCATTCTCGGATACGTGTTACAGTCGACGATGACAAACATGTATTTCTAAGCACAAGTCCTATTTAAAATTGATGTCAAAGTTAAGTGAAGCAGGAAGCTCTCCTGGGTGGGGTGGGATATAAATTTGAAAATTAAATTAAATTAAATTGTTTTCTTCATTGTAATGAGGGTCTTTTTCTATTCAAGTTCCTCAATAGGAATACCTCGGATAACGTTTACCTTAGATAACGCTAAAATTGCATAACGTTAAGTAATCTGGGGAGAAGAATTGGATCGAATAACGTTAAGGTCCTATGGGATGTATCGGATGACAACTGCTAAAGCCTGTGCGGTTACAATGTATCTCTATGGAGCTTTAACGTTATCCGATACATCCCATAGGATTTTAACATGCATCAGATAACACTAAAAATCGGATAACATCAAGACTTGTGGAACCAAGTCTTAGCGTTATCCGAGGTATTACTGTATCATATTCTATCTCTCCATCATTACTTTCTGCATTTGGACTTTCACATTCTGTAGATAAGACATTTCTGTTTTCAAGCAGGCTCCTCTCAGAAACAAGAATCCCACTTTTCCAGAGTGTTGTTTGCCTAAATAAGATATGTGCACACAGGAATTTCTCTTTTAGAAACACATTGCTTTCCTGTGCAAAAAGTGACAACAGAGGGGGAAGGTCTTAGGGCTGGAGAAAACCTTGGGTACCTTGGAGTCATTATTCAGTTAGGAGTCCTTGTATGAGTAGACATCTCATGATGACATTCCGCACAACTTCTGTCCATAACAATCTGTCCCTAGTAGTTCTTCTCCAGGCTGGTCTAATATTTTTCTTGAGAAAATCTTCCCATCTGTGAGTTCATCTTCCCCTAGGTCTTTTGCGCTCTCTTGGATATCCATTCATTATTCTGGTGCTCCAGAATAATGAATTGGTATCCAAGAGATTGCAAACCAGGTAAATATCAACTAACTAGAGCTTTCATCTGTTAAGAATCCAGGGTTCAAATACAGATATACTTTGCATTAGTGTGGCAGACTTTTTTTTTGTCTGTGTTTGATTTGTCCTTTTTTGTTCAGCTTGAGGAGTCTTTGGGTTATTCTGGCTTGCTCATTGGCTAGGCAGAAACTATACCCACTATCATGGCTTGGGGTGGGTGGGGGAGGAATGGAAATTGAGTTTACACAATTCTCAAAATGCATAATTACCATGGAGTGTGAGTAGCTGCTGCTTTTTGAATCAGGCATTCTGGCATGCTGTGTATAGAAACAAGTATCTACCTTCCTTGCCTTGCTTAGGGCTAGAAAAGCAACCAGACCCATCCCAGAGTTAATTTATAAGGCATATAAATTCAACTACATATAATTGAGTATATGCATGATGTGTATAAATGTGTGTCTTTTAAATATCTTTTTTGATGGACAAATTGGTTTCCCCCCTCAGGATTGTGTAAATGACCAGAAGTCTTTCAATTAGGTTTTTTTTAAAAAAAGATCCATCTAATTGTACTATTCTTTTTTTCCTTCAGAGCCTCCACATTTTGTGCTGAAGCCTCGTGACCAGGTGGCTGCATTGGGCAGAACTGTCACTTTCCAATGTGAAGCAACTGGAAATCCTCAACCAGCAATATTTTGGCGAAGAGAAGGAAGTCAGGTAAAATGAATGTTAAATGTTGTGAAACTATTTTGAGTAGCACTAACAACATGATTGTCTCCTAATCCCCCAGATTGCCCTACCTCTCACCCTTTAAACCCAGAGTTTCCAACCTTTTCAAGCCAGGGGCCAAGTCATGCTCTCTCAGTCTGCTTTGAGTGCTGGATGGCCATTTTGCCCTGCCTGCATGATGGAGGTGGCCATTTTGTCCCAACAACTTCAAAGGAGATGGCCATTTTGTTTCTCAAATGCCCTTTGAGGGGTGGGGGCCACATGAAATGGTGCTGTGGGCTGTATCTGGTCCACAGGCCTCAGTTTGGGAACCCCTGCTTTAAACACTCAATGGAAGTCTAGCTGTTTTCCCTTGATCTTTTCTAGAATGTATCTGCAAACCTGCTATATTCATTCATTCAATATCCTATCCTAGCTGATGCAAGCTCCACTCATTGACAGTCCTGGGTAATTATTCTGTAAATGCTAGACTACATACTGCAATTTTGGAAAACCTTAAGGCCTGGATGAGGGTTCCACCGAACCTCTGTAAATTGGTGCACTCCTATCATATATGCTCAAGTAAAGACATAAGCACATGTACATATCAGCATGCTCAAAGACACATAAAAACACATGCATAAAGAAGTATCCTCATGCAGCCTGTTTCCTAACTGCATTGGGCTGCCACCAAACAACTATCTAGCAAGCTGGGGTGGGGGGTAGGTCCTGATTCTGTTGGGAAACCGAGTATACAAGAATGTCTGTCACTACACATCCTATGTGTGTGGGCAGTCATTAGCTCCACAGTCTCCTTCAGAGACCCCAGAGAAGAACCTAATTGGCCGATTTTTTTGTTAATGTAAAGTTATATTTTTAAAATAGTGTATTAAATTTAGCAAAGCCAACATGGATCTGAAGTTTAAACAGACCCATGTATTCTCCACCCAGCAGTGTTTTTTTCTGTTCACAGGATCCCAAGTATCTTGAGGGTTCCAGAGCATGCTTTGAGGTTACATCTCACCTGAGACTAAATTTTAGATGTTGCTGCTTTCAGCTTTGTTGAACTCATGCCAAATTTGTAAAAAGAAAATTGAGAAGATCAGAGATAAGGATCTGCTAGTGCTGAAGGGTGTAACAAAAATGATACATTCTGTTTGTTTTGGCAATTTCAGGAGTAGACATTGTTATCAGAAGAAAAGCCAATGTTTATGAAATATTAAGAGGCTGAAATTGTTTTAAAGTTATGAACAGAAAGTATTTGCTACATATGCTTCTGTGTGCCATATCCAAAAGCTTTTATAAATGTGCAGAATTCATTGGACTTTTACTGTTTGACTCTTACTTTGTCTTAATTTGGCTTTGTTTTTTTGTTAATGCCCCCAAAAGAAGGGAATGGTAAACCACTTCTGTGTATTCAACCTAGAAAAAATGTGCCTTGGAAAGGGTCACAAGAAGTCAGAATTGACTCTACAACACACAATACATAATATCTTGTCCTTGCTCCTGTGTCATCGGGGTATTATAAAGTACACGTCATTGCAGTTGGTACCATAAAATACATAGTCAAATCTTCTTTGCATGTTAGAAACCAGCTTCTGTCAATACAAAGAGAAGATAAATATTGCATAATGTTGTTTTTCAAATTCCTAAAGAATTGTATAAAACATATGCATGCTTTTGATGTTTTAAGCAAAGTATGTGTACAAAATGGACTATGGTTTCATGAATTAAACCTGATTCATGTCTTTGCATTCTCATTAATTTATTTAGTTGCAATGCATGTAACTGGTATCTCTACATATTATCATTGCATAGTTTTGCATTTTTCATTCATGTTTGTACATATTTAGGGTTACAGTTGAGTACAAGGATGTAAGAAATGGCTTGTTGGCTTACTCAGGTTAGAGAACCATTCTTTTTGCTGCAACTAATGAAAAGGTGGTCTTACAGCACCAGATAAATACTGTTTTTTTTCTAAATGTAAATATTCCTTGTAACTGTATATTGGCTAAATGATGAGTTCAGTTGAACAAGTTGCACAAGATATTGGAGAGGAAGCTGAACAGATCTTTGCACAATCTCTTGCACTGTTGTTTCATATATAACATTCTGCCTATAACTTTGTGTAGTTGCAAATTAATTAAGTCATAAGATAGTAGTGTCTTGACAGAAATAGACAATATTAATATTGATATAAACAAAAGAGATTTGTTATCTATAATGTTAACTGTGGCAAGACAGTGTATTGCAAGAAATTGGAAATGTGATTCTGTGTTGGAATTGGAAGAATGGTATAATATTTGTATCTAGAAAATGGGACCAACAGTATTTCAACTCTGTTAATAAGAGAGAAGACCAAGGTCTTCTATAGGAAATTCTAAGCATCAAAATATTCATATGTATTGATGATACTCTGCCTGACATGCTTCTTTTCCTACTTTTTATTTTCTAGAATCTGCTGTTTTCATACCAACCTCCTCAGTCTTCCAATCGGTTTTCTGTGTCTCAAACGGGTGACCTCACTATTACAAACGTCCAGCGATCTGACGTTGGATATTATATTTGCCAGACTTTAAATGTTGCAGGAAGCATCACAACAAAAGCATACTTGGAGGTTACTGATGGTAATGTTTTTAGAAGTGTATTCTGAAATACACACGGAGCTGAGATTTTAATAAATAGAATATCATTAATGTGAAGTAAGAATTAAGCCAAATGGCTTATTCACAATCTATTATTTACTTCTTGAATTAGGCTGTTGACATCGGAATTGTGACTAAATATCGGTATGATATTTGAACCAGCTCAGTAGTTTCACAAGCAAAGATTGTAGGGCACAAACTGAAAAATAAAACAAGAGCTCCTTTCAGTGATTCTTCTTCTGTAGGCCAGATGTGAAGCTACAAAAAGAAGCCACCTTTTGGTTAATTCATTCTGTAGTTCTGACCTAGTGTGAGAAAGAATAGCTGGC
Source organism: Furcifer pardalis (assembly GCA_030440675.1). Taxonomy (NCBI): domain Eukaryota; kingdom Metazoa; phylum Chordata; class Lepidosauria; order Squamata; family Chamaeleonidae; genus Furcifer; species Furcifer pardalis. The sequence goes on along the minus strand of CP126895.1, from coordinate 69,184,080 downwards.
ACAAGGTTGCTGGTAGCAGGGTACACCCAATTGTGCTTCAAAAATACCACAATCTTTGAGTAGGCTCTTTCTGTGTATTCCACTGGATAGCTTAGAGCTTGGGAATTCAATTCCCCACTGTTTCTTTAGGAGAAACCTGTGTGACCTTGGGTAAACTACATAGTCCTAGAACACTGCCAGGAAGGGAAAAAAACCACTTCTAAGTATTTCATATCTAGGAAACCCTCACCATAAATCACCACTGACTTATACTTAGCATTCAGCCTAATTGACTGTTAGGTTATATTAGAGAGGTGTTTGTAAAAAGTAACTTAATTTATTAACCTACTTCCTGTAGATTAGTAAGAATAGTAAATAATATACAAATATATTCTGTAATGGAATTAGCTTGTAATATAATTGCCAAATGCAACTTATTTATGGAAAGTGCTTCCAAACTACCCTTACCTTGGGAATTTGCTTGGAAAATTAGGACTTATATATAAGGGAAAATTAATATGTTGTTGGAGTTTAAACATGAAAAAAGAATCAGCACTATTTATTCATAATTAGTTAGTTCTAAAATAAGCCATGGGGGTTACAGAGAATGTCAAATAGGTTGTCACCCCTAGTAACACTTCTGTATGCTGGCTCTTTCAAACATGCCTTTTTTGTCATTTTGGAATTGCTTTCCTCAATCTAGAGATTTTCCAGATGGACTACTTGATTTTTTTGGAATAGTAGCCATGTTAGTCTGTGGTTCAGTCATCTCAGAAAACAAAACAAAACAAAATAAATAAAATAAAATAAAAAACACAGTAGCACTTTAAAGACTCACTGCTATATTTTTATTGTTAGCTTTTGTGGATCAAGTCCACTTCATCAGACAAAGAATGTCACTTACAGGCATGTTCTTTATATAGCATCTTCTTGACCACACCCCTTCTCCCGTCAAGCCCCTGAATTTGGTATATAAAGAACATGTCTGTAAGTTTCATTCTTTCTCTGATGAAGTGGACTTGATCCATGAAAGCTAACAATAAAAATAGAGCAGTTATTCTTTAAAGTGCTACTGTGTTTTTTGTTTTGTTTTGTTTTGTTTTCTGAGATGACAGATAGACTACAAATTACATAATATTTATTTCATTTCTATATAAAATTGTTAGCTAGGAATATTGAAGCCAATATAAAAACTAGTAGATTGAGGATGCATGTGTTTCATCAGAGACAAAGACATGTCCACATACATATAGAAAGACTATCTCTTTAAAGAGCAAGTAATTTTTTTGATCATTCTGAGTAACATCACAGAAGCTTTGCCCAAGTGAATTGTCTTAGCAAAGCCTAAACAGCTCCCCACCTGTAGCCTCACTCCTCTACAATTATACAAGCCAAAGTGACACATTTCTTTTCCTAGCCATGGAATTCTGACATTGTAGGGGCATAGTCATGGGAAACTCCCACTGGCTGTGCTGGTTTGTAATTTGGAAGGGCGTGTGTGCACAGAAATGTTTGAATTGCCATTTCTATTGCATAAGTTCTTATACAAAATATATGGGTGCATTTTTTTTTCTGAGACGTACAGACACAAAGACGTAATATATATAACTTTGGTAAAAGTTGCTCTTGCTCAAAAGCCAGTCATATCTGATTCTAGGGTTTTGTGCTCATCTCTGTTTATAGCCAAAGAGCCAGTGCTGTCTGCATTTGCAGATGTTTCTGTGACTATTTGGCAGGCATGCCTAGACACTGGAGTACACAGAACACTGTTTACTTTCCCATCAAAGTGGTACCTATTTATCTACTGTATTTGCTGGCGTATAAGACTACTTTTCCCCCCTGAAAAACATGCCTCCAAGTGGGGGGGTCGTCTTATATGCCGGGTGCACTTCAATTGGGATAGACATAGCTGCCCATAGTGGCTTCCCGATGTCTGCCCGGTGCCCATAGTGGCTTCCTGATGTCTGCCCGGTGCCCATAGTGGCCTCCCGATGCCCACCCACCTCATTCTACATACCATCCAGTATCGCACGGTATCCAGCGTGGCTGCGCCAAGCATCAGCAGCGAGACAGGGGTGCCAGCCTTTTTGGTGTGACCGGCCCGTTCTGCTCAACAGGAAGCAGTGGTGCTCTGCTCTGCCCCTTGTCTACGCAGAGCTCGCACACGCACACTAGTGTGGACCACAGGGAGATGTTGAAATCAAATCTGATGTTCTTTTATGTTTTATTTGGTGTGTGGAAGGTGTGCGGAAAAGGGGGTAGTCTTATATGGCGAGTATATAACAAATTCTATATTTTGAGTGGAAATGTTCGTGGGTCGTCTTATACGCCCAGTCGTCTTATACGCCGGCAAATATGGTACTTGCAATTTCTTGCTTTCAAACTGCTAGTTTGGCAGGAGCTTGGACAGAGACCGGACTCATTCCATCATGCAGTACTCAGGTCTCAAACTGCTGACCTTCCAGTCTTCAAGTTCAGTGTCTTAACCACTTGAGCCACCAAATTCCCCATATATATAACGTAATGAATGACAAATGTACTAATTTTATACTTAAGGTATAATTTTTAAAACATTGTATAAAATAATGCTTTTTCTTCTATTTTAAGGAAAATTAAGATAATTTTGATGACTTAGTTTTAGCATGCAATTTCTAAAATCTAGATTTTTGTCCATGTGGTTGCTATGCATTTCTTTATGTAAACCAATCTCAAGCTTTAATGACCTCATTGCTGATGATTGCTTGCCTTAATTAGGGAGTGTTATCTACATTTTTTCCAAACAGCAAATCAATTAATTGACTACTCATATAGCCCACAGATCTGCTATACAATGCAATAAAATGAATGTCTTAAAATGATTTATTATTGGACTAATAAAGTGAAGCTTTACAGAAAAAGAAAAATGAATCAGAGAATGCTTGTGAAAATATTTTGTTCAGCTCTAATGCTATTAGTACTAATTGCTTTTGCAATTAGGAAATTTTGGAAGCCAAAATGGTATAGCACGCCTGCATAACCTCTGTCTGAATCTTTTTGTCCAGTTGTTCCCATTCTGCTAATGTTAGTAACAAGAATTCCCACTTTCCAATAAATGCAACCTCCTACTTGATGTGATAGAAATAAATAAAAAGGGACACATTTCAAATAAGGTGCAACAATTATTCAGAGTCTTTATCACTTTAAAGGTTAAGAGAGCTAAGTGAATGCCAGAGAATGGATAATAATGCTCAATATTCTGTTGCTGAACAACACATTACTATGCTCTGAATAATGTATGTCTTACACCTTAATTACTTATTTAATTATCTTTGGATTCTTTTAAAGCCTGAAGCTACCACTGTTGCTTAGATGATGAAATGAAATTGCCTCCAGTTTTTGAAATCTCCTTTTTTTCATCCTGTCATTTCTGTTACCAGTGATTGCAGACCGGCCTCCTCCTGTCATTCGACAGGGCCCTGTGAATCAGACAGTAGCTGTCGATGGTACTTTGGTACTCAGCTGTGTGGCTGCAGGCCCTCCAGTGCCTACAATTCTCTGGAGAAAAGATGGCACCCTCATTTCTACACAGGATTCTCGAATCAAGCAGCTGGAAACTGGTGCATTACAGATTCGATATGCAAAGGTAATTAGAAAATGAAATTGCACTGTGCTTTTACATCTAGCTTTTCTTCACAGTTGGTATTGATCTTGAGGGCCAGTTTGTAACAATGCAATATTATTGTTATTTGATTCTTCTGTTCTTGAGATAAAATTTTGTGAATACGTTTGTGAGTACCTTAGATTATGAGAGAGCAGATGTTGTTCTATTTCAGAATTTGTATGTAAAATTCTTTTAAGAATTAATTTAGAAGACTGCTCTTTTATGGAAAGGGTGGTGGTATAACAGTGCTTATATATGAGCAAAGACTGTGGCTATAGACATGATAATGGTGGTGGTGGTGGTAGCATTAGTTACTGCTGATCCTGTTGTTGTAGTAGTTCCTGCCATTAATTAAGGCAGTTTACAATCTAGGGTTCAGTGCTCATCTCTGTTTATAGCCAAAGAGTCTGTGTTTGCAGACATTTCCATGGACATATGGCAGGTGTGCCTCACCACCTGTCATAAAATATAATAAAAATAATGAAAATAGTTCTAACCATAAAACCATTGCAATCAAATAAAAAGACCATACAAACATTAAAATCACTAAATCTATAAGTAGTTAGTTAAAATCATCCCAATTAACAGCCCAATTTAAGAAGATATATACCTATATATATATAGTTGCCTATACCAACTGCCAGGGGAGGAAGAAGCCAGGGCAGGATGAGGACCTTGCTGCCCCTCCCCCTGTGCCTATACCAACTGCCAGGGGAGGAAGAAGCCAGGGCAGGATGAGGACCTTGCCGCCCCTCCTCCTGTGCCTCCCCCAACTGCTGGGGAAAGAGGAAGCCACGGCAGGATGAGGACCTTGCTGCCCCTCCCCCTGTGCCTATACCAACTGCCAGGGGAGGAAGAAGCCAGGGCACGTTGAGGACCTTGCCGCCCCTCCCCCTGTGCCCACCCCAACATATTGTAATGTAATGTAATGTATTGTCTGTAAGCCGCCCTGAGTCGCCATGGCGAGTGGGTGGCAATTTAAATTTGAACTAATAAATACATAAATAAATAAGATATGTCTTCATACTCTTGTTAAAAGCAGAATAGAAACTGTTCACTACTTGTGGGTAGTGCATTTCACTGTCTGAAGCCATTAAATAAAAAGCCTTTTCCTGTGTGTCTGTCAAATGGACTTCTCCACCTGTCAGCATCTCAATAGGGCATCTCTTGAAGATTTTATGATTTGGCTGGTTAATAACAAAAAAGTAGTTCCTTGGATAGCCAGACCCAGGCTGCATAAGGCTTTTCAAACTAGCACATTAAATTAGGGTCAGTAAACAATTAGCTTGATTTAATCATCAGTCTAAATTGAGACTGCAGCCAGAGATCTTAAAAAGAATGAGACTTGGCAGCAATGAAAGAATTAGAAAATATTATCATGTTAGGGATGTGTCATTGGAACTTAGATCAAGATCATCCACACTCTTGCATTCCTGATCATTATGTATGGGTGTGAAAGCTGGACAGTCAAGAAAGATGATAAGAAAAAATTAAGAGGAAAGCTTTATGAATATCCTGAACTGTGAGAAAGACAAAACAAGTGGGTACTAGAGCTGTCAAGCCTAAACTGTCTTTGGAGAAAAAAAATGATGAAGGTGAGGCTGTCCTACCCTGGGCACATATGATAAAGGAAGATTCTCTGAAAACAACAGTAATACTGGAAAGATTGAAAGCAAACGAGGAAGACCAATTGTGTGATAGTTAGGTTTCCTAAAGAAAGACACACGTATGAGTTTGCAGGAGTGGAATAGGGTTGCTAAGGGCAGAATATTTTGAAGATCTCTTATTCATGAGTCTGCCATAGATCAGATATGATTTGATGGCAAGATCCTGGTCCCTCTTCAAGAGTAACTCAAAGTAGGCTGCATTGCAGTAGTCAAGATGTGATGTAACTAAGGCATGGGCAATTGTTTTCAACTCAGGTACCTGGCATACTAAGTAGAGTTGTCAAGAAGCTCTCATTGTTAACCTCTGCCACCTGGGAATATAGGGACAACACAGAATCAAGGAATACAGAGCCTGGTATGTCAGCAGTATCACAGTGATTTCTAGAATGGGTTGAAGCCACTTCCTATGTCTGACTTTCTATTAAGCAGTACTAACTCCATCTGCAAGATTTAATTTCATCTTGCTCACTCTTATTCAGTCTATTCTGAAGCTCAGGCAGCATCCAAGAATCTTCACTGTTCCATCTGTGGCAAGTGAGATGAAGCAATCATGCTAGGTGTCATCAGACTATTGGTGGTATGTCACTCTCAGGCTTTTAATGCTTTCTCCCAGCAGTAGCACATAGATCTTCAATAATCTCCTAATCTCTGAAAGACTCCAGGCCATGCATTTTTGTTAATCACAAGGAAGCCTGTGACTCTCCTGCTTTCGCATGATGCTTTTCTAACTGTTTCAAGAAGCAACACAAAAACATGTTAAGACAGCTGCTCTGTCTTCTGCAGTTTTGTGGGCTTCCAGCCTCATTATTCATCATGAGGGTTCCTGGTGAATTACGAGGAGTTGGTTAACTCCAAAAATCCCATCCCTACCAGGCTCCCTTCCCCTTCCTCAAGAGATACAAATGAAAAAGAATCCCAGCTATCAGAACAAGCAATTGCCAAAGTTATGACAACTTTACCTGCTCCCATATTGGCACACACATCATGATGAATCTGAAACACTTGGTCTGCAAAACACATAGCAAACTGCACCCATTGTTTCCAGTGCCCTAGTGAAGACCTTCCACAGTACAGAAATATATATATAACATGATGAGTATCCTTTGTAGGATCTGACCGACTGATTTGCCTCTACATATGGAGGAGAGGGCTTAAGGAGCTGCAGTGTCAACATGTTAAATTGCTTACAAATTTGCTAAATGCTTGCCCCAGGGATTCTCAACCTGTGGCCCGTGGGCCAGATCAGCCCATGACACCATTTCATCTGGCCCCCACTGCCTCCACCACACCAGGAAGTGCCATGTGGTGTAGGAAGGACAAAATGGCTATCCAGCCCCCAAAGCTGTCTGAGGAAGCATGACCCGGGCCCTGGTTTTAAAAGTTTGAGAACTCCTGGCTTACCCTGTAGCTAACGATGATGTGAACAGCAACCAAGACAGAGTTTCCAAACTTTTTACATAGCATGACTGACTGACTGACTGACTGACGAATGAATGAATGAACTTTTGGAAAAAAAATTAGTGTGTTTCAGTGTACAATTCAGTTGCTGTAAGTTACTTTATCTATTGGTAGCTATCCCTCTTCTTATTTTCATCCTTTCTACTTTCCTTATGACCTGCACACATGCAGGATTAGTATTTTGAAATACAGAGCTGGTTTCCAGAAGAATTTAGGATATGTGGGTGGCCACTGTGTTGATCCTTTAAGATACATTTCTATGATTTTGCAAGGCACATAAACATCTGTTCTTACTTGCTGGGAACTTTTTGCCTTAGGATAAGTTGGTTCATAACATTAGGCCAAAATGTAAAAGTATCTTCTCATACAATACTTTATCTGAGACTGTATAGCTATTTGCCTATGCAGCTCTTCATGGTATAGAGAATTTGGGTTGTCAGCATGCTCCTTTGAATTAAAGTTCAAACTTTTTTGGTTTTTGTTTCTTATTCTCTGTAGTTGTAATTTCAGGTAAGCTTAGCCCAGTGTATGTGTCATGCTGATTGTGCAATTTGCAGCTCTTTTATCTAAAACTACTGCGAACCAATGTTATTATTTTTTAGCACTGGACATGAACATCTTTTGAGAATGCAGATGTATAAGACATTACCAACTACATCTTTTGCAACTCTTTTTTACTCTATTACTTTTCTAATATTTTATTAGTTATGTGCTTTTCTTCTGAAGACACTTCTAAGTATCAGCAGTTTGGCAAGCTCAAAAACAAACCACTAATTTCACTATAGACATTTCAATGATTAAGTGTCTCCATGTTAAATAAAGTATGATATTGAGTTTAAATTGTCAAGTCTGTTTTAATACTTTACAGCAGTGGTTCCCAATTAGTGGTACGCGTGCCCCCAGGGGTACGCAAGATTGCATCAAGGGGTACGCGCAGCAATCTCTTAACTAAAATATTAAATCCTTAAAAAACAATAATGCAATAACAATTGCAAAAAAATTATTCAATTTAATTAAACGATCAGTAGGTAAGTCAATCGTATGCATCAAGCACTTTCTCCCACGGTGGCGGTTTTTCCCGCGCCTCCCGCGTCTCGCATCACCCGATTGCGACTGCCCCCGTTCCCACCTATTTGCTCGTCATTGTCAATCAGTCAGTTCGGTTTATGTTGTGTGAGCGTGTCACTGTGCTCGTTGTGTTGTTTTAATTGTGAATTAATAAATATCCGTTGCACTGTGTCGCTTCAAACAGCCTTATATACCTACCTCGGTAAACGGTAAGACAATGTTTTAAAACTGTGTTTAAATTTGCACTTTCACTATAAACTGCAATACAATGTAATGATGTTTAGAAAATAAAAATAATATTCAAGCTGCTTCAGTTGTAAGCATGTTCGCGGATTCTGTTTTCTAGATTTTAAGTTACATTAATACTATTTTCATTGTAAATTTCAGTACAAAGCAATAATGTTTAATTTGTTTTCTACTGTGTACATAATTCGAATACAGAAGGACAAATTCAATTTTTTGCCTGTTCACAGTTTCTGGGTTTGTTTGTTTTTTCGGTTTTCTAAGCTTTTTAATTATTTACATTACAAAAATACAAAAGCTGAGTTAATAAGTCCCCTTGTTTTATAGATGGAACAGTGGCTGCTAAGGTGCCAAAAGGTTGAGGAGGAGGTATCAGAAAATACTGAACAGTCGCCTGCTAATGATGTGTCGCCCTCTACTAGTACTCCGACACACACAAAAAGAAACCTTGATAACAAGGAATCGTCTCTTAAAAAAAGGAAATATGATGATAGTTTTATTCAGTTTGGTTTTACAAGCTCTGGAGATCCTAATTCCCCATTGCTGCAATGTGTCGTTTGTACAGAAACGCTGTCAAATCATTTGTTAAAACCATCCTTACTACGTCACCATTTAGAAACCAAACATGCTAATTTGAAAGATGAATTTGTATCCTTCTTTCAACATAAATTAAAAGATCTCAAACAAAGACAAAAATCTATTGAAGCACTTTCTTTAAACATGAATATGAACGCCCTGCAAGCCTCTTTTCGAGTTAGTTATTTAATTGGCAACCAAGCAAAACCACATACAATTGGGGAAAACCTTATACTGCCTGCAGCAAAAGAGATAGTGAAATGTATGTTCGGAGAAAAAATGGCCCGAGAACTTGATGTTATTCCTATGTCAAATAACACTGCCTCTCGTCGTATTGCAGACATGTCAGATAATCTGAAAAACCACCAAATTCAACGCATTTTACAAAGTGATTACTTTGCCATACAACTTGATGAATCCACAGACATATCAAACTTGGCTCAACTTTTAACATATGTTCGTTATGTTCATTCCAAAAAGGTTCATGAAGAGTTCCTATTTTGTCGTGCCCTTCCAATTCATAGTACCGGGGAGGACATATTTCACATGGTCGACGGTTTTATAAAAGAAAACAAATTGGATTGGTCGAAATGCATAGGAATATGCACTGATGTTGCCAGAGCAATAACTGGTCGTTTTTCAGGACTTGTGAAGCGAATACAAGATGTAGCCCCAGAAGCAAAATGGACCCATTGTGGTATTCATCGAGAGGCACTTGCTTGTAAAAAAATTCCAGCCTGCTTAGATAGTACTCTTAAAAATGCTGTGAAAATTGTCAATTTAATCAAGGCCCGTGCCACAAACTCAATAATTTTTACAGACATTTGTAAAGAGCTTGGCAGCAAGCATGAGACCCTGTTGTTACATACTGAAGTGTGTTGGCTGTCCAGAGGAAGAGTTGTTTTGAGAATATTTGAGTTGAGACATGAAATTGAGTTATTTTTGACCGAGTAGGGACATGCCGAGTACAAACAGATGCTGATTGATCCTTTGTGGCTACAAAAATTGGCTTACTTGTCAGATATTTTTACAAAACTGAATGAGTTGAATTTGGGGCTTCAAGGCCAGGATACAACCATATTCACTATGCAGGAGAAGGTTGAGTCAACAATCAAAAAAATGTCTCTCTGGACATCTTTGATCAACAGATGTAAATATGATCGATTTCCGAATTTACAACTTGTTTTGGAAACTACTTCTTTATCAGTGAATGAAGATGTAAAATCAGCCATAAAATGCCACTTGCAAAATTTGTCGACCGCATTACGTACTTATTTCCCAGAAATATCGTTGCAATGGAACTGGGTAAATAACCCCTTTGGAAACTGTCCCACCGATCACATATCCATCTCTGATCAAGAGGAATTAATAGACATCTCATGCAACAGTAGACTCAAAAGTTGTTTTGCGGAGCAATCACTGGTTAATTTTTGGGCTGGTCTTAAAGACGTTTATCGTGTCAGCGAAGTAGCAATAAAACATTTACTGCCATTTTGCACGACGTACCTTTGCGAGAGTGGATTTTCCGCAATGACAAACTTAAAAACTAAACTTTGTCACAGACTTCAACTCGAAGACAACTTGAGATTGAAGCTGATCAAAATGCAACCAGATTTTTCAGAGTTGTGCAATGAAAAACGTGCACATTTGTCACATTAATGAAACATGTATTCTCTGTCATTAGAATGTCTTTTGATGATAATAAATATAAAATACATCTGATTTCATTTTTTATTTAACATTCCTGAAATAAGGGGTACACAAGTTTGAGGTCTTTCTTGAAGTGGTAAGTAGAAAAAACTAATTGGGAACCACTGCTTTACAGCCTCCCACTTCCAGAAGCTGTGTCATTATATCTTGTCTATGGGAGTCAAAATGATGTTACAATTGGTAAAATAACGTATCCTTTAATCTCATATGTAAATGCACTGTTGTGTTCTACTTGCAGCTGTCCTTAGTGGATTTTTGTTATACTTTTCATAGTACTGTAGTAGTTACTAGACAGAATTCTGTTATTCATCCCTGCTGGTGTAAATTCAACAACATAAATCTCAGCAGCAAATAGTCACAAGTAAAGAAACTCACACTTGTATTTCTCATTGCACAATAGATGCTTAACCCAGTAAAAAAATTAAGAAACACAACCCATGACTTCTTAATGTGTGGCAATTTGCTGCTGAATGTAAATATTCAGTTGGAGTCTGGACAGTATTCCATCATTGCTTTTCTAAAATGTATATCTGTACATTTTCAAGATCATTTCAGTACTGAAAATCTCTAAAGGATTTACTTTTTCCTAAGTGGAAGCTATAGAAAATAATAATCCTTATCCTGTTCTCCAACTAGTAAAGCACATAGACTCTCTTCTGGGAAATGGTGTTTCCAACCTGTTTATTAATGTTTATAATAGCTTAATGGAGTTTATAGAAATAGAAACCATCTCATGGGATCTCAGAAAGCAGAAGTGATGTCATAAAGCTGTGTAGTTTTTTTTTCTTCACCACATATTGGAATAAGGATTTTTTAAAAGGTCTAATTAATTTATTGAATAGTTGATATGGCTTCTGTCCACTGCTATTTTAGGACCTGACCTACATGTAAGAAAAGTGATTGGTTAGGGGGACTAACTCATTAACAGTGGGGATTTGAGGGACTTGTTTGTCTAGTGCATATTGTAAAGTCAACCTTAGCTTAGCCAAATGTAAAAGGTGGGTTTTTGGATCAGGGCATGTTTAATCTTGCCCAAAATCTGGTTTCCAACAGTGGCTGGTTAGATCTACACAGGAAGCCCCAAAGCAAGACATGAGCCATCTGTTTTTTAGAATTATGCTGTTTTTGGATTTGAAACTGAAGAATAGTCTCCCAACAATGTAATGCTGTATTATTTTAAAGGTCATGTTCAGCGTTAGTTCCACACTGCTTTCTGCTACATACATATTCATTGTCCTTTTTACCCAGTTATCCTGAAGACCAGTTATATTTCCCTTTCCACACTCTCTTGATGTCCCTGTTTCCATTTACACACGACTACTCCCCATTCATATTCATGAATTGTGTTCATTATATGCAAGCAGATCATGTACACATAGCAGGACTTTTGCATCAGTTAGACATGCTCAGGGCTCTTACTGTAGTTTCTCAGAATAACATGAAAATACAGACATATGGTAGTAGCACTACAAGGGATGGAGCACCACCAGTTGTTTATTTAGGGACAGATTACCCACCCCTGTGCAAATTCATACATTGGAAATGTAAGATAGAGGTATCTGTCACACACATGCATTGGACAAATAAGCTTTGGTAACTGGTTATTTCTAATATATATTTATTTATTTTATCACCATCAGTTGGGTGACACTGGTCGATATACCTGCACTGCCTCAACTCCAAGTGGTGAAGCATCATGGAGTGCCTATATAGAAGTCCAAGGTAAATTAATCAGGAATGTAACTGTATAAAAGAAAATTCATAACTATAGGCAAATACAGCCTAATCTGTCTCCAATTATGTAATAAAATAAACATATTGATGTGATCCTACATTGGCTTTTTTCTCCTCTCTCTCCTGTTATCATTTACTAGAGTTTGGAATTCCAGTCCAGTCACCAAGACCCACTGATCCTAACTTGATTCCCAGTGCACCATCAAAACCTGAAGTTGCTGATGTCAACAAAAATACAGTAACATTATCTTGGAAGCCTAATTTGAATTCAGGTGCAACTCCAACCTCTTATATAATAGAGGCCTTCAGGTATTATGCCTTCCATGTGATCTGACAGAGCTTATGGTGTTAAACCTCAGGCAAGCACTGACTTGTTATATTTATATGTTTGTGCTTTATCCTTAGCCATACAGCTGGCAGCAGTTGGCAAACTGTAGCAGAAAATGTGAAAACAGAAACATTTGCGGTTAAAGGACTGAAACCAAATGCAATTTACCTCTTTCTTGTGAGGGCAGCCAATGCATATGGAATTAGTGATCCCAGCCAGATATCTGATCCAGTAAAAACACAAGGTAAAATGCCTATAAGACTAAGCTAAAGGGAAATATTGGCTTTGATTTTTCATTTGATATTTGTGTTCACTAAAATAAAACTTTGCACTAGCTACTGATAATAACACAATTTTAAGAAACTTTTGTTAGCAAATGAAAGAATGTAAGTTTTAAATATATATATATATATATATACAGTAATACCTCGGATAAAGTTTGCATCAGATAATGCTAAAACTGCATAACGTTGGGGGATTGCATCGCATAACGTTAAATCCTATGGGATGCATTGAATAACATTCGCTAAAGCCTGTGCTGCTTACAATGTATCTCTATGGAGTTTTATCCGATGCATCCCATAGGATTTTAACGTTATCCAATGCATGCATCTCATAACATTAAAAATCTGAAAACACTAAGACTTGTAGAACTAAGTTTTAGTATTATCTGAGGTTTTACTGTATTGCATTGGTAGAACCTTTGTACTACTGAGAAAGAGAAAAGCCAGATCTGTGACTGAACAATTTGGATCTATTGAGCCATTCTAATCCAGATAGGCTACATGCATAAGAAGTGGATATGTGATAGCTTTCTATGTGTCATCATTATTTCCAGCCACCCTCTACAAGAAAAGTTTCTGAATGGGGGAGGTGGACGCTTGTTATACCATTGGCAATATTAGTTTTCTCACATATCCAGTTGATGGGAGAATGTACATAGATTGTGCGGGGTCTCATGTTTAGAAAGATGTTCTCCTCATGCAGATTGGGGACTATATATTTGCATGATGATAATCTTCTTCTATGTCTAGGCCAAACATGAAACTGACAAAATGAAGTCACTGTTTGGTGAGTTCATTCTGTAGTTCCTTTTGCCTGACTTAGTGTGAGAAAGATTAGTGGACACAAGTGGCTTTTGCCCAGAGTACACCCGAGTTTGGTTCACTCTCCACAGTCTTTGAGGAGGCTCTGTCTGTGTATCCCTGCATGGTGATAATGTTAATAAATAATAATAATAAAACATCTGTTACACATGGATAACCTAAAATTATATGTAAAATACCACAATAGTTTGTTAAGCACAGTGTGAAAATTTAGCAAAGATATTCAGTTAAAATTTGGACTTGACAGGTATGCAGCTTTCTTTATACAACCTGTCAAGATCCAAAACTAGATAGAACAGAATTAAAAATTACCATATTAGACAATAATTTCAAAATGGTGCCGGCTGTAAACATCTTGGAATACTAGAAATGGATAATATCCTGCATACAAAAGTTAAAAGATTTGACCCAAAGAAAATATGGTACTGTGCAAAAGTCTTAGACCACCAACAACCCGTTTTGGTTGGTGGTAGCCTAAGACTTTTGGTATAACATAATAAATGATTGGGAGACAGCATAATTCAACCCCGAGCTGAAAAACACCAAAATTGGATGGAGTCTTCTGCTGACTCTACTTTCAACCCTTTCCAAGTTTGGTGAAGTTTAGATGTAGTGTCCAAATAATGTGCCTTCAAACACCTACTGGTGGTGGCCTAAGACAGTCAATACTTTTTAATAATTTTGTTTATTTTGACTGTGACTTATTGTTTTTGCAATCAACTCAATTCTGACTTATATGGAGATTTTTCAGGGTTTTCTAGGTGGAGAAGACGAAGAAGTGATTTACCATTGCCTTCTTCTGAGGGCATTTCTGGGACGGTAAAGCTTGTCCATGACTATACAGGTTGGCTCTATTTTTAGAATGGGGAATCAGATTGCCTACTTTTGGCTTTATAGCCAGATGCTTAACTCATTAAGATGTCTAAATAAATATCCGTCCTAACTGAAGGGTTCAGTTATGAATACAGTAATACCCCGGATAACAGAATCTATGAAGCATTTTACAAAAAAAAAAAAAAAGACTAAAAGGAGGTTCACATAACCCCACCCCACCATAAAATGGGGGGGGGGGGGCTAACAAATTTAAAAAGTTAATATAACAACTTCCCGAGGTGGATACAGTTCACATACAATATATGGAAAAAATGACACCAAAGCATGAATCCACAAAAAAGATATTGAGGAAAATCGTGACTTTTTGAAATGTCATTTCTGTGTGTGTGGGGGGGTGTTTGGCGGTGATCCAACAAAAAAACTGATCAACTGATTGAAGTGATCTAAAGTGCACTTGAAAGAGGACAGAAACAACCTTTCTTTTGATACTTACACAATTTGCATCGGACTTCAGAAATATTTTTTATGAAGGTTTAAAACAAACAAACACACTTTCTTTCTTACCTTCTTTCCTTCAAAAAAAGAATATCTCCACTCCAGAATAGATACATTGGTGTGAGAATAGATACACTGTAGGAAGTTTCTCCTTTGAAGTCATAACCAATTTCCTTTTTGGCTTTTCCTCTTTTTGAAGAACTGCTTTCAAGAAATTGTGAATGAAAAACTCTTTTTCTTTGCAGTTTGACTATTGAAATATTTATTTAAAATAGAATCTTTGGAGTTATTCACATGTGGCGAATTGTTGTTTGTATAGTGGGCTGCTTATGGACATGTGTGCATAGTGGGTAGAGTCAGGGAGATAGGGCGGGATGGGTGGGGGGCTTAAGCAACCCGATCGTGTAATAATGAGACTTTTACTCTTTGAGGGATTTCAGTCTTATTTGTGCTTAAGGCTCCCTCCCATTGCCTTCCCAGGGGTTCCCTGCCCCCCTCTAGTCACAAACGCCGCAACAGAGATGGCCCCGGGGGGAGGGGGCTGTCAGGAAGGAGCTGATTCCCGGAGGGAGGATGGATCCCCTGGAAGGGGAAAACAGGCCGAGGGGAGGCAGGAAAACCCGTGCAAGCAGGCTTCCTTCCTTGCGGCTCTCAAAGCCCCCACCCTCTCGGCCCACAGTCCAATTCAAACAATGGATCAGCTCCTGGCGCTGCTTCCCCCGGCCAGCCTTCGCCTCAGTGCCCGTTTCCTCCAAGGGAGGAGACCGGAGAGAGAGGGGCTTCCATGCCTCTTTTATTTCCTTGTCCCTTTTGTGCCCTACTGCAAGCCCAGCTGGGATACGTGTGTGTGTGTGGGGTGTCCCAAGGAGGCAGCCCAAGTCCCACAAATCCCCCTTTCTCTCTCCCCCCCTCGGTCCTCCCTCCCTCCCACTCGCCAGGACGATGGCGAGCCTCTCCTCCAGTTCTCCCAGATTGGGCATGGGCAGCTTGAGCAGCGTGTTGTGTGCCCTGAAGTCGGTCTGCTGGGAGTCCATGCTGCCCGCGTTGCCCATGGCGGGGGCCCTTCCGCCGAGAAGAAGGGGTTGGAGGGCAGAAAGGGGAGATCCGTCCACAACCTTGGCTCGTGTCAGGTGGCGAGACCAAGCTGTAAGGGGCCAGTGCGGTGCGGTGCGGGAAACAGGCACCCGCTGGCACGCTACAGAGCGCATGGAGCGGCTGCTGTGTCTTCCACCCGACATGAGCCCTAGCCCTTGCTAAGGCTCGTGTCGGGTGGCAAGAAGAGGTTTGCCCCCGAAGTCAAGCTGACCCTAGGCTAGCAGTCGCTATCCTAGGGTCAGTTTGACTTCAGGTACAAACCGCGCAGTTTGTCCCTGACATCAGGGCTTTTTTTTTTTTTTTAGCGTTCGATCAATGTATCGGACAACGCTAAACATTGGATAACGTCATGACTCATGGAACCAAGTCATAATGTTATCCGGGGTACCAGTGTATGTACAAAAAAAGGGTATACAGTAGCTGTGCTCCCCTGCTTGAACCTCCAAACAAGCTCAAAAATATGTTTTGTTTCCAGACAGAATCAAATAAAAATTGCCAGCCCTGATACTTGGCAACAATCACAGTCTAAAATTATGATGTCATATCTCTTACCTTTCTCCTGAAATCTCCCCAGTAGTATACATCATCTTACTGGATTCTAAATTCTTCCAGAGGTTGATCATAGAAGAAGCTATGTTTGTACCTCTTTATTACAATGTTTGTTTGCTTATTAGAAATCTTGTTTATTAAAATTGTTACAGATGTTCCACCTACAAATCAGGGAATAGATCACAAGCAAGTACAACGAGAACTAGGTGATGTGGTTCTACACCTACATAATCCTACAATCCTTTCTTCTTCCTCAATTGAAGTTCATTGGACAGTAAGTAAATCTAAAAATGCTAGCCTACACAATGAAGTCTCGTTAGAGCGTACCGAAATGTGAGATACTCATGATAAATTCTGGCCAGATGGTGCTGAAATTGGTTATCAGGGTTAATAGCATTTATGGTAATTCATTAGTAAGCATTAATTATTGGTAATTGCTAATTCTCAAAGTGGGCTGTGACAGCAGACTGTATTTATAGTCTAAAAATCCACTCGCCCATTGCTCATCTCTTTGATGTGCTTAAATTTTATTTTATTTTTATTTATTAATTACATTTATATCCCATCCATCTAGGATAGTTTCCTAATCTGTTAAACTTGTGTAAAATATTTTTAAGAACCTTCCTGTCAAGTGATGACTGGCTATTGAAATATAAGGTACCTAAAAGCTGAGACACCTCAGATAGAAGTGTTCGTCTTAGATTTTAATTAACCATCTGGTTTTTAAGTCATTTAAGTATAACAAAAAGAAGAAATCATGCAACCCACAAATATTAAAATAATGATACATCATAGTAACCTTATACATTTCAGTGGTTGAAATCCAGTAGTCAGTTGTAGCTAGAGCAGGCCACATTGAATCCGGTGGAATTTATAGAGGAGTTGATTCACCAGATTCACACGCATTCAGTAGGTCTACTCTACTTGTAACTTACTGTTGGATTTCAGCCATTTTATGCAAACCTTTCAGATGGATCACATTAATTATTGATGCAATTCATTCTATATAAAATTTGATGTTGCAAAGTGCGGCATTAAAGGAACCCAGTCTAAATACAGATTTTTCTACATAAATGTTCTATACATGCCCATACTATATAAGTGCTCTTACAAAATTAGTCTGTCTGCTTAGGTTGCCCATTGATATGTTATTGATATGTGATACTTTGATATGTTACAGATATGTGATATTTTTATGTTATTGATATGTAATACTTTGATGTTTTAATATGTGATATTTTGTGATCTGTGTTGTTAGCTGCTCTGAGTTGCTTCAGCGAACAGAGCAGCATACAAATACAAAACACAAATACAAAAAAGTTTATCTGGACCAGCAGATGCTGGCAGAACACAATATGTAAATGGATCAGTTCTCTAAATATCCTTATGTGATGAGAAGCACATGGAATTCTTATGGTAATCCAAGGTTTGGACAGTATTTATTTATTTATTTATTTAAATTTGTTTATCGCCCTCCTCCCCAAAGGGACCCAGGGCGATTCCCAACACAATCAGCAAGACAACAATTTAAAACAATTTAGAATTAAAAGTTTTAAAAGAAGCTTAAAAACTTAGCATCAGAAACCAGGCATTGTAGCTAGGCATTATAGCTAGGAGGCACTGGGTGTCAAACCATCCAGCCAGCTAGGGAAATTGATCGATCCATTCCCCAGACCTGACCTGCCAGCCAGGTTTTCAATCCTTTCCTGGCTACTTGATTCGTAGTCTGGTTTACAGTTTATATTTCAAATGGCGTAAATGGTTTTAAAATTCTGATGAGTGGTGCTGTAAATTGAACAGTGTTATTCAGTGTTAATTTGCATATATACCCAAGCTTTTTTCCAACAAACATTTTTATTTTTATTCATGCTTCAGGTAATAATGTAAGTCAGAATAAGCTGTTCTGTGCAGAACTCCCAGCTGAGAACCTGAGTGTAGGATGAAGTGATTTACTTACTCTGGATATATTTAATTGAGCCAAGCAGTTTCTGGAATGTAGATTGTGCTATCTGGCTGCTCTTTTTTTTTTTAATCCACTGGGTTCCAGGGAAAACTACAACCAGTTGGTTGAATAATAATAATCATGCAGTATCAAGTCAATTCTTACTTTTAAGGGTTTTTTAAAATAGAAAACAATCAAAAGTGGTTTAGCATATTATTATTATTATTATTATTATTATTATTATTATTATTATTATTATTATTATTATTATTATTATTATTATTATTATTATTATTATTATTATTATTATTATTATTATTACCTGTACCTGTGTTGTTGTTATTCAGTCGCACAGTCGATTCCGACCCTCTGCGACCCCATGGACCACTGTCCGCCAGGCACTCCTGTCCTCCACCATCCCCCTCAACTCGCTCAGCTCTGTGCCCATTGTCTCTACAATCCCATCTAGCCATCTCATCTTGGGCCGTCCCCTTCTTCTTTTGCCCTCGACCCTTCCAAGCATCAAAGCTTTCTCAAGTGAATCCTCTCTTCTCATTTGATGTCCAAAGTACTTTAGCCTCATCTTTATTATTTGACCTTCTAAGGAACAGTCAAGGATAATTTCTTCTAAGATTGACCTATTTGTTCTCCTCGCTGTCCATGGGACTCTCAAAAATCTCCTCCAACACCACATCTCAACGGCGTCTATTCTTCTGCGTTCAGCTTTCCTAATGGTCCAACTCTCACAACCATACATTGCCACAGGGAATACCATTGCTTTGACTATGCGAATTTTTGTTTAACTACACAGGTTGGTTCTTCTCCCAGGAGGTAAGGTGGCGAATTAAATTCCCAATCTACGTCTTCTAACTAACTGAGCAGGGCTGTGGTGGCTCAGTGGTTAAGAAGCTCTCGCCTTGTTAGCTAGAAGGCCAGCAACTCAGCAGTTCAAGACCCGGGTACTACATGACGGATTGAGGGCCCATCTCTGTCCCAGCTCTTGGAGACATGAAAGGAGTCTCATTCAGGCATCCACTGAACAAAGATTCTCCAGCAAAAATCCTTTCAACCCAGAATAATTTCTGATACAAAATTTTATTAACTGAGCTATCCATACAGCTCAGTTGGATGAATACTACCCAATTAATTATTGCATCAGGTTTATCACTATCATCCATTTCATTAGACATATTAATTTTCTCATGTAAAATGAAGGGATGCATGAATCAATCTTTACATTTGAAAGGCTGTTTTTTCTTGGCTAGGAAATAATAAGATTGCTCTGAAGGAAATATTGGACAGGGAAAGACTAAATATACTCCTTATTTTCTGAACTTTTAAATTGTATGTATGAGTAGTGCTAGTTTGTTTTTCTTTCTCCAAGCATTGTCATATGCAGTTTTATTCAGAATTTTTTTTTGACAGTATTATAAGTTATAAACTTCAATTCATCTGTGTTAATTGGGTGTATTTCTAAGGTGTCTGGTTTATGTTTGGTTTTGACATTGTAGTAAAAGCAGTTTACTGTTTTGTATATATCCATATATGCCCTAAATCTCCACACTTTTAATTTGACTTTAATTTGTTCACAGATCCTCACTTGTGAAACAATCACACAAAATATGGTTTTGCTTTTTTAACTTTAGTAATCTGGTTTTATTAAAGTGAATTATATTATGGGTATATAATTGCATTGTATTTTGTCAATTTAATTCATTGTTTAGGTTTTTTTTATTCAGTCGCACAGTCGATTCCGACCCTTTGCAACCCCATGGACCATAGACCTCCAGGCACCTCTTTCCTTCACCATCCACTTCAATCTACCCAGCTCTGTGCTCATTGCATCTACAATACCATCTGGCCATCTCATTTCAGCCGCACATAATTTATTTATTTATTTATTATTTTAATTTATATCACTGTCCCACTCCAAGGTCCCTGGGTGGCTCGCAATTATCTAAAAACAAAAGGCTTACAAAATTTTAAAATAATTTTACATAATGTGCATAATGTGCATTGCAGGGATAGACAAATCACAAGTTGAGATCAAAATTGCTGGGAGAAACATCAACAATTTGAGATACGCAGATGATACCACCCTAATGGCAGAAGGTGAGGAAGACCTAAAGAAGCTGCTGCTTGGGTTGAAAGAAGAGAGTGCAAAAACTGGCTTGAGACTCAACATCAAGAAAAACAAGATAATGGCAACAGGTCCTATCAGTCCCTAGAAAATAGATGGGGAGATTTTACTTTCTTAGGGTCCATGATCACTGCAGATGGTGATTGCAGCCATGAAATAAAAAGGTGTCTGATTCTTGGGAGATAAGCTATGAGAAACCTGGGGAACATAGTTAAAAGTAGAGACATCATCTTGCAAACAAAAATTCGCATAGTCAAAGCAATGGTATTCCCGGTGGTAATGTATGGTTGTGAGAGCTGGACCATTAGGAAAGTTGAGCACAGAAGAATAGACACCTTTGAGATGTGGTGTTGGAGAAGGGTTTTGAGAGTCCCCTGGACAGTGAGGGGAACAAATATGTCAATCTTAGAAGAAATCAACCCTGACTGCTCCTTAGATGAAGCTAAAGTACTTTGGACATCAAATGAAAAGAGAGGATTCACTTGAGAAAACCTTGATGCTGGGAAAGGTGGAGGGCAGAAGAAGAAGGGGGTGGCCAAAAATGAGATGGCTAGATGGTATTGTGGATGCAGTGAGCACAGAGCTGGGCAGGCTAAGGAGCATGGTGGAGGACAGAGGTGCCTGGAGGACAATGGTCCATAGGGTCGCAAAGGGTCGGAATCGACTGTGCAACTGAACAACAACAACAAAACATATGTTGGCAATGTGGTCTCTAGTTCCCCTGCCTCTTCGGAACCCAACCTGCACTTCTGGTAGTTCTCTCTCCACGTGCTGCTACAGTCTGTCCTGTATTATCTTGAGCGTCACCTTGCTAGCATGTGGGATGAACGGAATTGTTCAATAATTTGAATATTCTTTGGCATTACCCATTTTTGGGATTGGAACGTATACTGATCTTTTCCAGTCCTGTGGCCATTGTTTTATTTTCCAAATCTGCTGGTATATAGAATGCAATACAGTCAAGCCTCACTTAACAAGCGTTTCACTTTGCGAAAAACTTGCATAACAAGCGGATTTTTCAAAAAGCGATCTGACTTGCATAACGAAAATTTTTGCTATGTGGGTTGGGCTTCCCCTATGGAAATGCTCGCATAACAAGCATTTCTATGGGGGAAAACTCGCATAATGAAAAATTTTTGCTATGCAAGTTTTCCCCCTAAAAAAGTTCATTACGCGAGTTTTTCCATAGGAATTAGCGAAAAACTCACATAGTGAGCAGCCTCGCAGAACGAATTAAATTTGTTATGCAAGGTATTACTGTAGTTTGATTTCATCATCTTTTAGGGCTTTGAAAAATTCAACTGGGATTCCATCATCTCCACTTGCTTTGTTGTTTGCAGTGCTTTTTAGGGCCTTTTTGACTTCACTCTCTAAGATGTATGGCTCAAGTTCAATGTTCTATCACTGTGATTATCAGGGGTGCTGAGGTCCTTTTTGTATATTTCCTCTGTTTACTCTTGCCATCTTTTCTTTATCTCTTCTGCATCAGCTAACTCCTTGCCTTTTTTGTCCCTAATCATGGTCAATTTTTCTTTTAACTTTCTCTTGATTTCCCCATTTTTTAAAAAAGATCTCTAGTCCTACCCCTTATGTTATTTTCCTCTATTTCTTTGCACTGTTCATTTAGGTAGGTTTCCTTACCTCTCCTTGCTTTTCTTTGAAATTCTGTATTCAGTTGACTGAATTTTTCCTTTCTCTTTTGCGTTCCTTCTTTCCTCTGCTATTTTAAGAGCCTCATCAGACAACAACTTTACTTTCTTATACTTATTTCCTTTTGGTATGGTTTTCCTTTGCTGCCTCCTGTATGATATACCGCACCTCTGTCCGTAATTCTTCTGGCACTCTGTCTATTAAATCTAAGCCGTTAAATCTGTTCCACACCTCCACCATGTATTCCTTAGGGATATTGTCTAGGTCATACCTGTCTGGCCTAATTGTTTCCCCTATTTTCTTTAGTCTAAGCCTGAATTTTGCAATCAGTAGATTATGATCTGAGCCACAGTCTATGTTTAATATTGTTTATTATATTGACTTCCACATGATATTGATATTGTTTAATATAGTGATTTATTCATTACTTTCTCATTTATAAAGTTCTGTCAAATAAAAAGGACTGATTCATGATTGACTGGTAAAAAAAAATCCCTTGGACTTGTATGTCTAATCATGTCCCAAGAGATGTTAGGTTGTATTACTCAAGTATCAGTGTCACACACAGCAAAGCAGTGTGTTTAAAGTTTCATAAGGTGTTTGCGATATTACAAAGAAAAATGTTTTTTTAATCAGTTACTGATCCCTGAGTTGTTGTTTGTTTATATCCAGCTCTGTTGACAAATAGGTCACTTAGAATGGTGGACAAAGATTTTGAGTTCCAGTCAACCAAAACCTTGCTACCTTAAGAAGTTATTTTAATATATTGTCTTGCGAGGGAAACAAAACTGCTGTGTTTTATATATAATATAAATATTTTATCACATACTAATGAACTGATAATGGTTGTTTTCTTGCCACTGTTAGGTAGATCAACAATCCCAGTATATTCAAGGATATAAAATTTTGTACAGGCCAACAACTGCTTCACAGGGGGAATCTGAATGGTTGATTTTTGAAGTGAGGGCACCAACAAAAAATAGTGCTGTCATTCCTGAACTAAAAAAAGGAGCAAACTATGAAATTAAAGCTCGGCCTTTTTTTAACGAGTTTCAAGGAGCTGACAGTGAAGTGAAATTTGCCAAAACTCTGGAAGAAGGCAAGTAATAAATAGCATATCTGTCTTTATCTTTTCTTTTTGAAGCATTCTGGTTTATGTCTCCATGATAAGTTCATTTCTTGGTTTGCTTTGATGTGCATTTTTTTCAACTCAGTCCTCTATCCTTAAAAAGTGTGTCAGTGCAGAGACTGATTGTTATGTACAGTAAGTATATATTCAAAAGACTATGAATGATAACTCAGTCCCAGAACATATCAGGAAATCTATTTTTCTCCCTTTTACATTTTTTAATTGCCTGTCTGCTGAGTTCATAGGACAGTCCCAAATGATTATGCTTCATAATCACTTAGATATAAAATAAACATTACACTGTCAAACAACTGTAATTCAGGAAGTATAAGATAAATTATCCATTCTTGTCCTCACTCAGCTTATGTGCCTCACAGCTGACCAAATTTTAAGTAACAATAAGAGTGATATTTTGTAAAATAATTTAATGTACCATTATCTTTTGGTATGCTTGTCCTTCCTAAGTGATTGCTGAGAATGGTGTTTATTTTTATTTATTTTTAGTATATTTTGTTAAGATAACTGAAAAGCAACACATTAGTAAAATTTTAGTACTAACAGTGGGATTTGAAAATAAATTGTAATTTACAAATTGCTTTTCACAATGTGCTTTGTTCTAATCTCTGGAATAATATTACTTTAAAAAGTAATATTTTTAAAAAAATAAAAAAAGTATCTCTGAATATGTTTTGAATTCTGAATGAAGTTCTCTTTAAAGTGGATACTTGGAAAACTGTTTTCATTAAAATTCTGTTTCTTTCTACAAATAAGCTCCAAGTGCTCCTCCGCAAAGTGTTTCAGTAACCAAGAATGATGGAAATGGAACTGCAGTTGTAATAACATGGCAGCCTCCCCCAGAGGACACACAGAATGGAATGGTTCAGGAATATAAGGTAACTTTGTTGTTACATTCCATCAAGTCACCTCCAACTTACCTTATGGCAACTTACCTTATGAATGAGAGATAACATACCCTGGCACAATATTGGCAAGGAAATGTTTTTATGGTTACTTGGCTCCATCTGGTGGTGAAAATAAGTGTACAATGAAAACATTGACACCCACATTGGTCCTAATAGAATTTTTTTTAAAAAATGTGGCATTCTGATAAATTTACATTTAAAAGATCAAAATATAAATGCAGAGATGAAGAATAAAATACGTAGCCAACATTTAGTACCACCCTCTATATTCTTGTTAAAGTTGTAGGCATGAGCTTAAAAGAAATCATACTCTATAAAAGCATATTATGACATAAAATGAATTATAACAAATATATATCAGGTGAAGCATTTGAATAATCGATGTTTAAGATATTATATCAGGAACATTGACAATATACACTTTATTGTTAGTGTAAAGAAAAGCCCCGCTTGCCGTCAGTTAGTTTTTAGATTTTGATTTTAAAGTTTTAAATTGAGGGGTTTTTTTTAGGAATGCTTTTAAGAGTACAAAGTAAAACCTCATATAACACTAAAACCTAGTTCCACAAGTCTTGGTGTTATATGATTTTTAGTGTTATCTGATGCATGTTAAAATCCTATGGGATCCATAAAGATACATTGTAACCATACAGGCTTTAGCGGTTGTTATCTGAAGCATCCCATAGGATCTTAATGTTATCTGATGCAATTCTTCCCCCCAGATTCCTTAATGTTATGCAATTTTAGTGTTATTCGATACTAATGTTATATGAGGTATTACTGTATTTTATTGTGGTTTTTTTATGAATTGTGAGCTGCCCTGGGTCACTTCAGTTAGGAGGGTGGTTGATAAGTATGAATAATAAATAAATAAATAAAATAAAAAACAATAGTTGAATGGCTACCTTGTTATAATTTAGCTCAAAGTTTGCACATAGTGATGGGAAAATGTATTGGCAGGAATAATTTCAAACATGATATATGGTTCTCTAAGCCAAAACTGTTATCTTGAAGAAAGGTAGTTGAAAACAATTGGTTCACAGAGCATCATTTCCTACAAAAAACCTTGAGGCTTTTCACTATTTGCAACCATAAATAAGTCTCTACATTCATGAAAGCCTTGGGTTGCTTTACTTCCATTTTTTTTCTCCAGGCTAGAAAGAGGAAAGGCTTCCAAGGAAAGGACAGTTGTAGCTTGAGTGTTAGATATGAATGTTGGGAACGTGCCACAGTTTGTTTCTGGAGTGGAAAGTAGGAGTCTCCTTTTTCCCCAGCCTAAACTTCAATAGGTGCATTTTAAAATGAGATGAAATAATTTAAAGTGGCAGTTAATATCCTTTCTCTTTGTTTAAAAATTTAGCACATCTCAATGCTAAAAAATAATCCATCCAAACCGTGAATGTAACAGTGGTAACCTAGAAGGTAACACATCATGGGACACCTGTCTTGTGGCGTGGCTTTGCCCTTCTCCCCCGGGAGAGGCAGGCTGTAGGCACGTCCATGGGCATGCCTGGCTGGGGGAGGGGAGAAGATAGGCCTCCATTTAAGGCTCATCCTCCTCAACCCTGGGCCCTTTCTGACAGCAGTAGGCAAACAAAAGACCGCCTGATCGCCCTCGAAGTACCAGTGTGGGATTAGCTGGTCGCTTCGGGGCCGAGTGGGAATTTTTGCACACATCCCTGATTGGCCATGGGACAGTGGTGTTCTTGCCCACTTCACACTGTTGCAGACTGGGGTAATTGGCTTGGAAGTCTAATTGGTCACTTGGTGGGTAGCATGTAGCAAAATGGTAGGTGAAGGCCTAGAATTATTCGAGGATGGTGATTGACCAGAAGCCAGAAGACCTTTACTTCCGCTTCCGGGGGGGGAGGGGCATGCTCAGTGATCATTGACCATGCGGTTGGCCTACAGCCTTGAGAACAGCATTGGCCATTACACCTGAATGGTGAGCCAGGATGGGGACTGTTAAGAACAGGATGATCCTTGTAAGCTGGTATTCACCTAGATGTCAGTGGAGAAGGCAAAGTTAATCACCTTGGCTCCATCACTTAGATCCATGCTACTCAGCGCCTGCCGCTGGCAAAACAGTTCAGTTATGAATTTGCTGTTAATAAAGTGACCCAGAGTTTAATTTCAACACTGTGTTTGCCTCATTATTCTGGGGGTTGGGAACCAAAGCAACTTTCTTCTTCTTCTGATAAAAAAAGCTTATCTGTGGCCTTTCCAAACATTTTTTCAGGTGTTTTTGGACTCCAATTACCAGAACCCCAAGTTAGCACTCCTGCTGGTCAAGGCTTCTGGGAATTGAAGTTCAAGAACAGCTAGAGTGCCAAGGTTCACCATCATGGGCCTATATAGTTGGGACTATAGTATCGCTATCTCTTCCAATGTCTGGCCACCCAAATAAGGAGGTTAACCTTTATCCCCGACCATAAAAAATACAGTGTTTTAGGAAAGAGAGGGCTGTATCTTTTATGGAAAATGGATTATAGAACCTTCTCACAAGAGACATCTGTTTAATCATATCACTGCATTATTTCTAGCATCTAAGTTAAAATCTGCATTTTTAAGTTGCTTTTATTATGGTTATTAGTGGATTAATTGCAGAGCCTGATAATGGCTATTAATGCACTGTTGTTTTCTATTGAAATTGTTCACAGCTGCCTTTTGTAATTTTTTGATGTGTTGCTGTTAATAGTGATTTTATTTTGTGCACCACACCAGCTGCCCCCCCCCCAAGTGACTACCCCCTCTAGTCTCTGGGACTGAGTCAACTTCACTAGCCCCTCATGCACCTTTTATCCTGTTAGCATCAATGGGTTTCCACACAAGTCCAGGTCCTAGGAGGCAGAGGTGAAAAAAGAGCTACCAATGGGACATTCCCCTAAAACAAATATTTATAGAACCACAGACAAGAGGGTGAAGCCTACAGCTTCCCCTGGCCCTGGTTTTCCCCACCTCATTCTTTATCCACTTTCCTTTCAACAAGAAGATTTATGTTCTCAGTTCCTGTGCAGTCATGCCTCCTGAAAGCTGAATAAGAATTTGTGGCAGCTCTTCTCCTTCAGTGCAGATTGCTTCCCACTCAGCTATTACTTCTTGCTACATATATGCTGCTTCTCCAATTGGTACAAAAACCACTTTCCCTCTTTGTCTGTTCTTTTGTAGCTATCCACCTGGCCTTATCCAGGTTTTTTTTAGTGGCTCCACCTGGGTCAGCCTGCTCTGGCAAGCTACTTCCTTAGGGGCCTTATCCTCCCTACTACTTTCCACACCCTATGAACACGGTCCAAAGGTGGCACAGTTTGTGTTCATCCCGTTTCTCAATTTGTAATTTTTATATTATATGTGTATCTATAATTAAGCATACTTTAAATCATATCTATATGAAAATAACACATATATTTTCTGAAATGTATCATTACAAACCATGCTCTCGATCACTGTTTGAGAATACAGTAAAACACCGGATAACGATTGGACCGAATAACGCTAAAATCGCATAACATTAAGTAAACTGGGGAGGAGAATTGGATTGAATAATGTTAAGGTCCTATGGGATGGATCGGATAACAACCGCTAAAGCCTGTGCAGTTACAATGTATCTCTGTGGAGCTTTAACGTTATCTGATCCATCCCATAGGATTTTAACATGGATCGGATAACACTAAAAATCGGATAACACCAAGACTTGTGGAACCATGTTTTAGCGTTATCCGGTGTTTTACTGTATTATACATTCTAACTGCATTTTCTATTTATTAGGTAGATGACAAGCTGTCCTCAAAAATTCTAGATTTGTAAACATAGAGAATGGGCATATGCACTAAGGTTCTGTCCCTCCAACTGCAGTCTTTCTTATGAGAATTTCTTGTCACATAGATATTCATAATGACATACACCTGAATGGAGCTAAATGCCAGCTTATGTTATGGGTCAGAGCATACATCCTCAGTTTTCTCAACAGTTCTGAGTCTGGAAAGGTGCCTGAGGTGCATGTGGCCTCTAGAAACCAACGACAAGGTTATCTCCTGCAATTGTGGACTACTGGATTGTGCTGAATTAATATTTATCATATGGGCTGTTCTTAATTTTCAGAATACCAATAAATGTGCTGTATTATATGGTCTGCAGCCTAATCCACAAATTATTCAAAAGGTTTGGGGTTTTTCTGGTGTTTATATCATTTTGTTAACAGTTTTTAGAACAGCTCTAATAAGTGAGCTCAGATTGGCTCATTGTGGAAAGAGGAAAATGCCATATGACACATTTCATATTATTATTTGATCTCTTATTTTAAAGCCTGTGCACATGAGATTTGCTTTATTCTTCATATTCTTATTGTAGGTCTGGTGCCTTGGCAATGAAAGTCGGTATCACATAAATAAGACAGTAGATGGTTCCACATTCTCTGTAGTAATTCCATCTCTAGTTCCTGGTATTCGATATAGTGTGGAAGTAGCAGCAAGTACTGCAGCCGGACCTGGAGTGAAAAGTGAGCCACAGTTTATTCAGTTAGGTAAGAATTTTCTAATTCTGTCTGCTTTTTTTACCTTAGGAGTTGATGAAGGGCACATGAGATGTTCTGATGATATGTAATGAAAATAACTGATTAGGTTTACTTGTGCAAAACAAACATTTTATCTTTCTAGGAAAGCTGCAGATGTTCTTCTTACCATCTTATCTGGTTGTTTACTATATGATTTCTGATTGTGCATTAAAAGTTATTATCATTTTATTAAGTTAAACATACTGGTACTTTAATTCTTCAGAATAGTACTTTTATTCGTTCTTCACATGCCCAGCCTTTAAACTGGTGCCATGACATTCCTCATCATACGTTTCCATAAGCTTTGAAAAAACAGCTCTGAGAATCTATCTTCATGACAGATCCTGAGAAAGAGAAACTTTTCAATGATTCCAGATCGACAGCTGCCCAACAGCTGTATTTTAGTATAAAGAAAAGTTGACAGAAAGTTGATCACAAACTCAGTCTGCTAATTTTTGTGTCAGAAGTAATTCTGGGTTGAAAGGATTTTTGCTGGAGAAACTCCGCTCAGGGGACGCCTGGATGAGGTTCCTTTCATGTCTCCAAGATCTTTTCCCACCAAGGTGGCCCCTGTTTATTTGCAATTTCTTGCTTTTGAACTGCTAGGTTGGCAGAAGCTGGGACAGAGACAAAGACTCAAACTGTCATGCATTACCTGGGTCTTGAACTGCTGATTTTGATACTTTGCTTCTGCTTGTGCTGTTTCTACAATTCTGTCCCATTCTGTGACAAACATACCCCAGAGATATATTGTGACTAAATAGAAATTTCAACACAGGTCTTCTGAGTCCCAACAGATAAGTGGCTGTTATTTACTTAACTTTGGGCTCTTCCATCGGTTTTCAGGCAATTATTTTTTCCAGCACAAAAGTTAACATTTCTGTATGAATATTTGTCTTACACTTATGAGAAGCTTCACTCAAATAGGTACGCCTTAAGTGTATTATTCATGCTTTAAATGTCCCCAGTGTAACTCATACAAGCAGCTCTCCTTGAAC
Organism: Furcifer pardalis; assembly: GCA_030440675.1. Taxonomy (NCBI): domain Eukaryota; kingdom Metazoa; phylum Chordata; class Lepidosauria; order Squamata; family Chamaeleonidae; genus Furcifer; species Furcifer pardalis. The sequence continues at coordinate 69,154,267 of CP126895.1, read as the reverse complement.
GTTTATTGTTGTAACAGCTCCCATTATGAAGTGTGATTTGTGAACTAATTAGCATGTCTTTTGCGATGATCTGCTGGATGTTCCAGGTATCCATACTCCCCAATGTTTGTTTGATTTAAAGCTGCAATGAACTGTACAAGAGACACTAATGCTGTTGGAGAGAGTGGACTCATTTTCTTCTCTGATCCTCTGAGTGGCTACAACAATTCAGTTTGATTCTCATACAGTTTTCATATTAATTTATTAACACTCTCAAAATTATTGAAAGCTGAGTATATTATAATGGTTCAATAATTCAAATAAATGTACAGTAATACCTCGGATAACGCTAAGACTTGGTTCCACAAGTCTTGGTGTTATCCGATTTTTAGTGTTATCCGATGCATGTTAAAATCCTATGGGATGTATCGGATAACGTTAAAGCTCCATAGAGATACATTGTAACCGCACAGGCTTTAGCGGTTGTTATCTGATGCATCCCATAGGACCTTAACGTTATTCGATCGAATTCTCCTCCCCAGATTACTTAATGTTATGCGATTTTAGCGTTATCCGAGGTAAAGGTTATCCGAGGTATTATTGTATAAGAAACCTCCATACACGCACATATCATATCCTTATTTCTTTCACTTCAGTGCAATCAAATATGCATTTGTTATTTTCTGTCATTATAATTTAATAAGCAAGCTAAAATTTGCTTGTGGTTCCAGGTGCTGATGTGTTGCCTAATTTCTAAGAGCACAGAATAGTCTCACCCAACTGGTTGGTTGCTTAAACGGAAACATTATGTGCTGTTGTGAACATAAAATGTGGATATAGACAAGCTTGACAATAAACCATGGTCTTCATAGTGCAAGTCTTTATCTTGAAGGTTATATCCTTGTAAATATCCAGGCCTATTATGAAGCCTGAATTTCTAAAACCAACCAAGCTTTACTTCTTAGTACTTGAGTCCATAGGAGGGTGTGCATTTATGGTCTACTACTATATCCAGGGTATAAGAACTTATGTAAATACTTGATATACGGGATATAAATCGAATATAGAATAGAATAGAATAGAATGTGATATCATTACCATCCAGCTAATTAGGTTTACACATACAATCCTTTAATAGGTGTCTTTAAAGCCGTTAAGATGCAGGGAGACTATTATTATGTTCTACTTGAGCCTCTATATGTATTGCATTCTTAAGAACAAGTGAGAATGTGGCACAATATTTGTCTTGTAATTCTCTCACTTCCTTGAATTTTTTTACACTCTGCTAGTTATATTACTTGAAAAGTTGATATGAGGATTTTTATGGGATGATAAAGAACTCCATTGTTACAATAAAGTATACTTGAAAATATAAAGTGAGGTACTGTTTTAAAAAGATGAATTGTGTTGATGATAGAAGCAAGTTATTCATGAACAAGATATATTTTTCCTGTATTGTACGGCAGAAGTGATAAATGTAACTGAAACAGAATGGTGTAGTTTCCCCATATTTCAGTTCAACTGGTATGAGATAGCAAATAAGATAGCAATAGCAGTTTAAATTAGTTAGTTGCAGCACATTTTTTACACATTTAAATCTCATCAGTCAATTACATGGTCTTAGTAGTTGTATTTCATAAACTCTGAACCAACCTAACTTGACTTTATATTAGTAACTATGGATGTTATTACTCTGGAATTCAGAAAAAACAGTTAGGAAACAGAATAAGCACTTTTATTAAAAATATTCATGTTACCAAGAAATTTCAGAAATGTAATTTAATGTGCATTGTTAAAAATCTCCAGTCACTAGTGGAAAGCACTTGCAACTCTCTAATTTTATATCCAGCCTTGATATCATATAAAACAAAATAATGAACATCTGGAGAAGGAGGAGTTAGGAAAATAAAAGAGATACAGGTAGTGATTTAATCATTTATTTAAGAATATGTATTCTTAACTAATGCAGGGCAGCTAATGACAGGACATGTTGGAGAGCCTTAATTTATGAAGTCACTGTAAATTAGAAACAACTTGGGTGACCCAGAAAAAAAGTTCTTAATAACAACACTGTTGTTGTTAACTGGCAGAGCTGCACAATGACAGTTTCCCCTGTATTTACTGTTTCAGATGTTGCTGGACTTCTAGCAAAGAAAGGGAGCCATGTAGTGTGGGATAACAGTTGAATATTAAATATAATCAAAATTCCAGATTTTATTCAAATATATCACATTTTTTCTTCCTTAGATTCTCAAGGAAACCCTGTCTCGCCAGAAGACCAAGTCAGTTTAGCCCAACAGATTTCAGATGTTGTAAAGCAGCCTGCATTCATTGCTGGGATTGGTGCTGCGTGCTGGATTATATTAATGGTTTTCAGCATTTGGTTATACCGTCACCGAAAGAAGCGAAGTGGACTTGCTAGTACTTACGCCGGCATCAGAAAAGGTATATTGATGTGCCTGTTTAAAATCTGTCTCTAAGACATGGAGCCAGTAAACCAAATAAAGAATAATCAGTTCTTTCTTACTGCTAGTGATTAATTTATCTGATATTTGACTGTGCTAAAGAACCAACCATTCTTTAACTGTGGAAACAGCAAAAAAACAAACAAACATCTAAGCCTCATTTGTTTATAGCCTACATAACTTGGAAATGAAGGCTACCATTACTTTTTAATGCTTTAATGGTAATGACAAAGACACTATACATTTTTGTGTATCGGGTATTTCCTCATTTTTGTGCTAAGTTGCTGGTAGCATTTTATATGATTTTTTTGGTTAAAAATAAAAATAGCATGTGTTTTTAATTATAAATGGGTACAAACCTAACAATCCTGTTATTTTTATAATGTTTTTTTCTAAACTCTGATCTCTTAAATAGTTGGATTTCTGACACAGTCAGTAAATGATAAATAAATAATAAAGCCTGATCTCTAGAACATAGTAATATTTTTATCAACTATTTTCTAAGAAAATTAGTGAGAACTGAAAATGGTGTATGTTCCAGGATGTGTGCTTTAGGGAGCAGAATCTGTAATGTAAAGTTTTTCAAATAGAAATGTTCAAGCCAACATAGAAATTTCAAAACAAGAGGAAACACTGTGGTTCAGTAACACCAGGCAAGCCTAATGAAGTCGGATTATTGTTCCTCTGGAAAAGTTCAGTGATATCCTTCATGCTGTTTTAACCAATTCTGTTTTCATTTTACTAATTGCATGGTGCCATGCAATCTTTTGTATAATGGGAGACTAATACTGTTACTTTCATGTACATGGAGATAAATCCACAGCATGCAGTTTTTGAAGTTCTGGTAACTTTTACAATCTATTTGCAATCTTACAGATTTTTGTAGATGACTCAACAACTTTTTATTAACCTTTCAAAAATTTAAAAAGATATATTAATAAATGTCAGTTGAAACATATTTATTAAATACAAATGAGCAAAATTATTGTCAAGGAAATACACATTGTAAGACGTCTGTTAGGATTCAGAACATCAAGTCAGACATGTCAACATAAAAACTGAGGACCCATAAACTTCATTAATTCCTTCCCTTTCTTTTTGAGGAATCAGGGTGACAACTGTTAAAAGATTTCTATAGCCACACATACATATATATTACATTAACACCAGGGGAAATTAAGATTTTTCCTAATGAAAGTTTTGATAATTAAGTTGGCATATAAGATAAAAAAGATTTTACAGAGACTGGTCTCTTTGGAAACAAAACAAAGCAAAGTAAACCCCCCCAGAAAAGGAATAAAAAGAGGCCACCCCACCCTGTATTGATGATTTAGTTTGCAGGACTGTAATGGCAAAAATCTTTTGTCTATTCTTAAATCCTTGTTATTTCAGTTTAATATGGGTAAGCTTTAGTCTTTTGTATATAACACTTTTTAAAAAGCACTATTCTGTGTGTTGACGTGAAAGCTTCTTCACTGGATCTATATTTTCTTTCTTAATGACACTAAATGCCTTCGACTATGTGAAAAGAACTGGCAGAAAGAGAATCACAATAGGTTTCCTGAGATGAGAACAGCACTGCTACAAACGAAGGACAGTGCTTGAATTGTTCAGAGGTTTTCATTTTTTCCCTTCAGTGCCAATATTCCTAGAAATAAAGTGGCTTGATAAGAACAGAGGCACATATGCAATATGTTCTAAATCAGGCTTTTCTGGCCCCTTAGAGGCTTAAGGGTCCAATTTTTAATACAAAAATCAGATCTATGTGCAGCAAAATATGAGCTATTGACATATCTTTATCTAGGCCATTCCATCATTCCTTTGTGGCCTGCCTGCTAACCTAAATTTCAAGGCCAAAACCTATTTTGAAACTATTGTGCTGCTTTTCATGCTTTTATTAGTGTTTTTTTAGAATTAAGAAGCTTTTCATGGCTTTCTTCTTCCCATTAGCTATACAGAAAATTTATTCTATTGTTCATCAGAAGAGGAAGTGTGTGGCAGGAAAAATGCAGTAGATGTTGCACTGCTTTTTGATTAGGCATTTTATTGATTCAATTAAGATCCACAGGGACAATGAAAGCAAAAGTTTTTTTTAAAAAAAGAATTATTATAGTCTCAGAATTTTCTGTTTTAAATTGCTTTAGTTATTAATTGAAAATATCAAAAGAGTCTCAAAAAGGGAAGAATGAAAACTAGATTTATATATTCTTTATAAGAAGATAGTTTTTAAAGCTAGCAATAACATTGATTTGTTGTTATAGTAAAGGGTGACACAGTTAGAGGGCCACATAAAATGAAACAGCTATTTTTATTGCTCCTAGTAGTTCTACATCCTTTATTAAATGAGTAAGTGCTATTTTGAGGCAGTGGAACTAAAAGTAAAGGAAAATGTAGAGTATACTTGTAAAAGTAAGCATCAGTCTTTGTTTTAATTTTATATACAGTAAAAGTGTTATTTGTACATGGGATTGCAGGAAAACAAAATGCCCTAAAGTAAGGTCATCCAGAGGCTAAACCACACTCTATTTTTCTCAAGAGCATACTGCAGTAGAATGTCATTCTTCTTCAGAAAGGATATCTGTGAGACAAGCTTCCTTTTAAAATCACAAATTTTGTTTTATTCACACATCACTGTGTCTGGATGTATTTACCCTTGCTTCTGTTGCTGCCTTAATTTATACTAATGTTGTATGGTCTCTCTTTCTTCTTCAGCTTAATAACCAGATTTTTTATTATGTTTTGATTTTTCAGTCCCGTCTTTTACCTTCACACCAACAGGTATATATTTGCACTTTTCCTTTGTCAGTTTCGCATGTGCCTGTGATACTTTGTCACTTCCTCTTCTTTTCCCCCTACAACAAGCCACAAAGTTAAATAACAAAAGTATCACTAATGTTACTTAAGGTGGTGTATCATTCATGAACCTCTTTTATCAGTTTATCACTGCCATCTGAAGTATGAGTTTTTATATTCTTTGGAAAGCTGTTTTCAATTTCCAAAATATATCATGGTTGAATTCTATTTGTCCTTGTTATTGTGAAGTTATCCATTTGTATCCTTTCTTTCATAAGGAACTGTTCATCTTTGAAGTTGACCTGTTCCTCATCCTAGAGTACAGGACACATAATAATGGTCTGAAACTATAGGAAATCAGATATAGGCTGAATATTAGGGAAACATCTTAAGGGTTAGAGCAGTATGACAGTGGAACCAACTGCCTCAAGAGGTGGCGAGCACTCCATTACTGAAAGCATTCAAGAGAGAATTGTACAACCATCTGTCATATCTGCTTCAATGTGGACTCCTGCGTTGAGCAGGAGGTTGGACTTGATGGACTAAAAGGCCCCTTCCAACTCAGATATTCTATGATTCTATGAGTGTGTATAAAGTAGGAGTTCTCAACCTTTTAAAGCCAGGGGCCAGATGGCCATTTTGCCCTTTCTCCACACATGGCACTTCCAGGTGTGGTAGAGGCGGTGGGGTGCCATATCAGATGGTGCCAAGGGCCACAGGTTGAGAATCCTTGGTATAAAGGAAGGCACCATTCCCATCTGTTGGACTTGGGGACCTTTGCTTAATGCTTAAGTAGATTGAAATCTAAAGGAAGTTGGAAGATGTGTGTAAGTGGGATGGCATGTCACACTGCTTAGCAAGACTTTGTTCTCACTCAGCACTGTAAAGCTTCATAATATAAGAACAGATAAAGATATAAAATATGAAAAGCAAAGTAGTCCTGTTAATTTCTCTGAACTTCAGCAGTGGGTTATTATAGATTGTCTGCAAACTCTTATTAAAAAGGTTGAACTAAGCTGGTAATGACGTCAGCTGTCCTTATAAAAATTTAACAAAACACCCTACAATCAAGAGAAGTTATACGTCCCATTCATTTCAGTGAAACTTCTCTAATTTGAGCTATAGATTCCTGTCTATAAAGGAGCATTGCCTAAAAAAATCATTAATGTTAAAAATGCAATCATAGCAGCAAGGATAGAGCTCTTATCTGTGAAGATTTATCACTTACCAATGTAATGGACCATATAGTCGTTATTATTGCATCATTATGAATCACGTTTAGATATTAATGCTGTTGATGATGGGGCTCATGGATTCCTATAGGAATATGAAAAAATATATTGAAGAATGATTATTTCAACTTTTAGAATTGTTTCCCAACTTGTACCTAATATACTTACTAGATGAAGGGTCCTCAACCTTTCTAAGCCAGAGGATGGATAACGCCCCATCAAACTGTTGGTGGGCTAGATAGGTACCACTGCCAGTGGCAGCAGGGCCACCCTGAGCCACCCACCACTCCACCCACACCATTGCTGCTTCCACCCACCATCCCAAGCCACCCACCACTTCACCCATGCTGCTTCTCTGCTGCATGGCACTAAGTCATCCAGCCCATGACCTCACTCCAGCCACCACTTCTTCCACCACAGTCTCAATCCTTGTCTCCTCTGCTTGGCTTGGTGTGTCCCTAATGACACGCTGTAGCAAAGGGGGGGGGAGCGGTGGCTGGAGTGAAGATGTGGGCCAGATGATTTGGTGCCATTAGCCATATCTGGCTCACAAGCCATAGGTTGAAAACCCCTGTACTAGATTGTTCTTAGCTTCAGTGTGGGTTCTGCATAGAAAATAACAAATATGCATAAATTTAAGCACACAGTATTGCTGTATTTATTCACAAGCTTAAATTTAAGTATGTTTACACTCAGTGTCAGATTATTCACAGGAGATGACTTTTTAGAACTGTAAAGATGAAAATATTGGAATTAGAGCTGGTGTAATAAGTGACAGCTACACAACAGCCACCAGGAAGATTTGACAAGGAATGGTTTGAAATGCTGGCTGTATTTAAAATGGAAAACTTTTCTTTCTATAATTCAGAATCCAACTAGTTTAGTTCCACTGAATTTAAATGGTAGCAGGCACTCTTCTTTAGCAGCACTCTCAGTAAAAGGCCCACATACCACTGGCAGCTATGATTTAATCCTGTTATTATAATCATTGCGAGCAGTTATCTCTGCCTTGCAGACCCCTACTTTGGAGTTCTTCTAAGGAACAGAATTTGGCTGCCTTTTACAATACATTCCTGGTTTTGGAACTGCATAACCGAGGAATCCGCCATCATCTGCACTGAAGCTAATTTTCTTAACCCATTGCTTAACCTGGAAGTGGAAGCTAAAGTGCAGCAAGTTTATTTGGAACTGTGTCTCCTTAAAAACACATTTTCAGGCAATTACTATGTCTGAACTATTCCCTGTCTTTATTTAGAAACATTTTGAAATACTAATCTATATATTTCACAATCTATTTTATAAAACATAAGACACACATCAAATAGTTGTTGTGTGTTGGCTCAAAAAATCCTTTGGTTTTTGGTTTTGCTTTGTGGGAGGGGAAAAACACCCTAGAACTGTGATGAAATGTAAGAGGCACTATAGTAATCATATGCTTAAATCCTACATCTATAATATTTGCATTTTTTTTAGAACTTCTATAAATTTTGCAACAATGGTACAAAATTAGTTATGTAGCTCTTTTTTTCTATTTCAGTGACAGCACATTAAGTGTATTAACTTGCACACTGTATTATTTTTATTTCATATTTTAGTAGCGTATCAAAGAGGAGGTGAACCCGTAAACAGTGGAAGCAGGTAATACTGTGTTTCTTGCTATTTTCTAACATACAATGCAGAGAATGAACTACAGTTTAGTTACTTTGGGCTTTTGGTCAAAATGCATCTCAGAATAACAAACAGTAGAGGGAGCACTTTAACTTCTAAATGCAAGTACTGTACAGTACATGTGCTCTAAAAGCTTGTTACAGAGTTAAATTATCTAAATTTTCATTTCAAGAGAATTTTAAAAGCAGTAAGTAAAGTAACGAAAGAAAATTTTTAATTGGAAAACATTCCACCAAAGCAGTGGTTTATTAGGCACTTAATAGGGCTTGTTCACTGATTGCTGAAAATGTTTAAAGAAGAGGTATATACAAATAAAGGGACTACAGTGGCTTAGTGGTTAAGATGTTGAACTGGAAGGTCGGCAGGTAATCTGTTTGAAACCTGAGTGCTGCTTGACGGAGTGACCTTCTGTCTCTGTCCTGCTTCTGACAACCTAGAAGTTTGAAAGCAAGATATTGCAAGTAGATAAATCTGTACCACTTCAGTGGGAAGGTAAACAGCATTCTATGTACTCCATGTCTAGGCATGCCTGCCACATGTCCACAGAAAAGTCTGCAGACACAGACAGTGTTGGCTCTTTGGCTATAAACAGAGATGAGCACCGAACCCTAGAGTCAGATACAACTGGCTTTCAAGCAAGGGCAACATTTATTTTACTTACATACAAATAAGGTTACTGCATTTCAAGAAATGAAGATGCTGCCAAGCCTTAAATTAACCAGTGTGGGGACTCTTTTTACACAAATGTCATTTGTAACTCATTGAAAACTTCTGTATGGGCAAGCTCAGTTTCAGAGGCAGCATGGATATAACAAATTGCTTCATTACCATGCCACACCAGTGGCATGTACCACAACTGCTAATGTCTGTTTGTCATAATTTTCTTCTCTACTTCTACTAGCTTTGCTATTTAAAGTTCAAGTTTCTCTTTACCTTCCATCCTATCCTCTACCTCAAGAGTCCCTTTTGTATCCCACAAATCAAATTCTGCTTCCCTGTTTCCTTCCCCCTTTAGAGGGCTCACTTCTTTCCCACCACCTGCTTTGGTATCATTGGGCCACCCCTGCCTCCCTCAGGTTTCTCTGTCCTGGTCTGGTTATGTACATCCTGAGCCGTGCACTCTTCTGGCCCAAACTACCTGGGATCACCAGTGTTTCCTGGACCCCTGGGGTTAGAGAGCCCACAGTGTTTCCCAAATGCTGTTTTTTGGACTTCAATTCCCAGAAACCTAAGTCATTTCCCCAAAGCACTGATCAGCGAATGTACTGACTGAGGCTTGTGGGAATTGAAGTCCCCCTGTGGGCTGTGTACCCTTGTTGGGAACCACTAGGGGCACCCTCCAGTGAAGATTACATCTAATGCATAGTCAAGAATCAGGTGCTCCAGGTGTAATAACATTTGATTTGTATACCATCAAGATTTTCAACTTGTTAAAATGGTATTAAGTAAGCTTCTAGAAGAGCAATGGAGAAGGAGTTGGCAGAGGATGATAAATTCAGGTACAAGGGTGATGTCTGTGTTGTTCTGATACTAGCAAAGGTGGGAAGAAGCACTCCATTCCTTTCGCAACAGTCTTATTACTCAACTACATCAGCTTTATGTATCTACCTGCATGTAATTCTTGGTATCTTGCACTGGCAACTGTGTGAGATTAAATTTTCACTTATTTAATTCTTGCAGCATAGAATAGATAATTTCATTTTTTTTCACCTAGTTCTCAATAATCATTTGTTTTGTGAAAAATGTTGAGACGCCTATCAATAAGGGGTTATTCATTGCATACTTAGCTACTGTACTAAGCAGATATACCTTAAAACTGGTTAGCAAACCAGAACTGACAAGAGAAAAGTAAAGATAATAAATAGGGAGTGCTTGAGCTCAAAGGACTTAATGTCTGGCTTGTTCACATATTGCCACATCACAGTTTGATGCTACCTCTGAATCAATCCTGTTTAGATTAATAATGCCACTCCAGATGAACCTCCACTGAGCTAAAAAGGAAGACATTTGCAAAGAGAGCATTCTATATCACCTCCACATGCAGAGGCAGTTAGAACTGGAGATGTCATAACCGTAATGCAGAATTTTCTTGGCAGTTATAGTTTTTTTTACTAGGTTTGGTTTTGTTCCAAGTGCTTTATTTGCAAAACATTTTTAAATATTGATTGATACTATTTCATTTGAACATAATTTTCTTTGCATAATGGGAAGAATCTGTTCGGTGTTTATAGCAAATCCTTTTCTTACTACTGTGCTTTGTTTTCTTTGTACCTGATTTTTGAGCTCTCCTTCTATTTATTTATTTATTTATTTATTTAGATTTATTATCCCGCCCCAATCAGGCGAACCTGACTCTAGGCGGCTTACAGAAAATTCATAAATTAAAACCTTGAGGTTCGAAATTACTTTAAAAAATCAATTAAAAAAAGAATTAAACCATGAATTTACAAAGATCTAAAAAAAATGCTTTACCTAATATGTTTGCCACTGCCTAACACTGATTTAGTGTCAGCTACATCAACCAGAAGTCAGCATGAGAAACACTATATTTTATGGTCAGTTATGTAAGGTGATTCAGAAATATCCAGCGTCAAATAATAGCTCGTCAAGGTGCTGCATACAACTTTATGCCATCTGCTATTTAGTGTTTGTGCTTTCTAATCTCCATGATTTTTTTTCTTTTCCTTGATCTGATGAATTCAGAAAGTTGCCTGTTTTGTCCTTTGATCTTATCCTGTAGTTTGTATTTCTTTGCAAGCAAATTCCAGTTGGGGACAGGGAGATCAAACATGGAATAGCTCTTATAGGTAACCACAAGAGATTCCCTGCACTGTCAAATGCCATATTACAGAATCTCTATTCTCACACAGAAATAAGGTATAAATAGTTCTTGTTCTCTGCAGTGTATTCTTGCTAATAATGCCAAGAAGTAAAGGATTTACAGTAAAACATTTGCCAGCAGGAAGTTCTGTAAAAATAATTTACAAGAAAGGATATAAAAGTATACAGAATGGAGTAGTATGAATGGATCAAAATATATGTTAGTTCAAGTTATTTATAGTAGAATTGCAAGTTGTGTTAGAAGACAGGAGAGTTCTCTTTTATAAACACAAAGGAGTATTCATTTATTTAGTTGTTCTTGCTGCATTTCATGGTCCATTACCCATTTCTGTTCACAATAGCATTCACTTCATGTAAATAAATTTCAAATGAATAGTCCTTTCTGTTTCTTTTCTTATTTTGTTATCAAATCAAGGAACAGACTCACTTTTTATGAGGTTGATTCTGTATGCCCGTCATGATTCAGGTGAATCAGCTGGGAATGCAGGACAGATCATGTGACATACAAGCAGCACAAAGTTTTCATAACTGTGACTCGATTTGGAAAATGTCCTGAATTAGCTAGTCTGTGCAGTAGCTGTCAAGGTCCAGAACTGCTCAGGGACTTGGGTTTCATCAGTCTGGGCAGGGGAGGGGAGCACTAGCTTCCCCTGCCCTGGTACCAGGTGAATAGTAGTGCCTTCTCCTATCACAGGTCTGGGATTTAAATTTCAATAAAATTGTGGCCCAGTTTTTAAAACCAAACAATTGTGTCCTGCCTCTTCATTTCAGGGAGTATGGAAGGAATGGAAACATTTTTTAAAAATACAGTTTTGAGTTGTGTGTGTATGTTTTATGCTGTCTTTTTTGAAAGTAGGATAAGATACCTCACAAGTTGAAATAAGAGGTCAGACATTATTATGAATCATGAATATTTGTGAGAGTTAGTGACTAAGGTCTAAATCAATTTCCTGTAATTGGAGGTAAATATTATTTATTTATTTATTTATTTATTTATTTATCACATTTCTACCACCACCCCCTCACCGAAGTGACTCCGGGCAGCTTACACGTGTAAAACATGACAACTAAAACTGTACAAAAACATTTAAGGAAACATTAAAAGTTAGATTGTTTGAATTATTTTTTTTATTTTTTTTTTAAAAAATGCCCTCCCAAAGCTGCATCACAAGATTTACTAAAACTGACAGCCCAGGCAATACTTAAACAAGCCAGTCCAGGGTGGCTATCTCCCCAGCCGCCCCTCACACCCATTGCACTAGCCAGGTTTTAAGATTCTTGCAAAAGGATCTTAAGGTTGCACACAGGTGATTAAGACAGTCTTTCCATTTTTGTAAAATCAGAATTCAGAGGAAGCCTGTGGTTAAAATTTGAAGACCAATACAGATCACCTACTTCCTGAGGGAGGGGGGGGATATACATTCCAAGATATCCCATGGGTGCCTGAAACTGTGGAAAACAGTGAACCCCTATATTTTAGTACACATGCTGGAGTCATTCAAGCAGGGATGGTGGAAATACCTCCTCTGATCTTCACATACACTAATTAAATGGCTCCCCTGGAAATACAGTTGTTTAGAACAGCGTTCCTACTCAACATTAAATTGTACTGTTCTAGTAATGCACTTTTGAAATATGTATATATTTCATATTTCAATTATGCTTCACAAAATATTTTCAGACTCTGGATCAGTTCAATTGCAGGTACAAAAACCCAAGGATGCAGGGAGTGACTTGAAACAAAATAATTTAATCTGCATAATCCAAGAGGTAAGGGCAGTTTGTGCTGTGACACTCAAGACATGTACATTAGTTGAGAATCTCTTTCTTTTAGTCACAGGATATCTTTAATGTATGTTTCTGACTTCAGTTTTTAAAAATTGTAAGTCAATTTTTACATACCTGTGCATATCATTTAACACCTTTAAATTGTCACCTCTAAGTGGTTGTATTGTTCACAATACCTACATGGCTTTCTCTGATTCTTTTCTATTTGTAAACAGTTGTGTATCAACATTAAACAACCAATAGTATGTTGTAAGAGGTCAATGATCCAAGTACCCTAGATTTATCACAACTTTTATATTTGGTTATCTTCTACGTAATCTACATTTAATTGCACAGTAGCTGAGAATTTTGTGTGTCTTATGTCTTATTTGTGATCAGGTTAAATACTGGAAATAAATTTAGCAGTGGACTAGCATATGCTGAATAAGGAAAATTATCCCAAGGGTTATCTTGTCCACCATTCTGTTAATATAGTACTCAATCAGCCACTTGTGGGAAGCCTAAGAATAGAACATGCAGTCAATTGATTCCCCACTTCACCAAAATGCTTCTCATCAACAGATAGACAAAGGCAATAATGGAGGGAATAAATTTTCAACCCCAGGAACAGAGAGTGAATTCACATCTTCCATGATATTTTCCATTCCTGCTTTAAAACTGTACAAATTTGTAGCAGTGTGTGGATAGAAACAAAAAGGCCTGAGGTGCTCCATACATAAAAAAGGTTTTACAAATCAGGCTTCCATAGCATGAATAAGGAGGTTATTATTGTTTATTATTTAATTGAATTTCTATTGCCTCCCAACTCGGCAATGACTCTGGGCAGCTAACAACAATTAAAAACAATAACAAAACTAAATAAAAATCCTTTAAACCCCATTAAAAAGTCAAAATAATGTATCCCACACACCCCATCCATTAAAAGAGAGAGAGAGAAATCATAATTATATAAGCCAGCAGGTGGGGGTCACTCCTCAATCGGTGCCCTACACCTGCCCTGCAAACCAGGTTTTCAGTTCTTTCCTAAAGGACAGCAACTCCATCTAGAGACACAGCTCAATTGGCAGAAGGTTCCATAGGTTCATGTAGTAAGCTCTTGGGTACTACTTTAAGAATTCTCTGTTATAACTATTTCTTAGCAGGAAACCATTTGCATTCACAAGAACACTGTAAAGGTTTTGCAGCAACCAGTGTTAAGTTTTAAGTATGGAGTTATTCTTTTTCAAAATGTGTAGTTTTTGAACATTATTGTCTCTGTCTTCTGAAGGCCAGGTCTTTTAAACATCAATGAACCTGCTGCTCAGCCATGGCTTGCAGATACATGGCCAAACACTGGGAATAATCACAATGATTGCTCCATCAACTGCTGCACATCAGGAAATGGAAACAGTGATAGTAACCTCACTACATACAGCCGGCCAGGTAAATGTAATTAAAGGGCTTCACTCTGAATTTATCTATTGATTCTTGCTTATTTATGCCCTGTGTTATTCAGAAAGACCAAGTCAAAATTATCATATTTTTGTTTGTAATACTTTGTTGATACATGCTAGATACACTCATTCTAAAACTTGCATTCTAGTGAGGCATTTATTGGGGGTGGGGTGGGGTGTTCATAATATAGAGCTCTATGCCTTAAACAGTACCCATCATCTCAGTCCTTGTGCGATGTTTAAGGTGTCAGCAAATGCTCTGTATACTTTTCCATCTTTTGTGTAGATGATAAAATAGGCACATTGAATCCATGGAGTTGATCCCCATTGATTCAATGGGCTTTTGTTGTTATTCAGTTGCACAGTTGAGTCTAACCCTTTCAGACCCCATGGACCACAGCATGCCAGACTCCTCAGTGGGTTTATTCTAATGCAATTTATAGTACTAAGCAATAGTATTTGAGCCACTGAGTTTCATCTGCAGGGTAAAATACGGAGCCAAGCAGAAACAAGCCAGTACTACTACTAGAAATGAAATTTATAGTGGTGTGCTAAAAGTGATTCTTAGAATATGAGTGTAGATAGCTTACAATCATAGAAATTGAATGAGTAGATGAGTTTAGGTTTAAAGAAGAAAGTGAAAAAGCTGGCTTGAGACTCAATATCAAGAAAACCAAGATAATGGCAACAGGCCCTATCAGTCCCTGGAAAATAGATGGGGAAGAAATAGAAGCAGTGACAGATTTTACTTTCTTAGGATCAAAGCTCACTGCAGATGGAGATTGCAGCCATGAAATAAAAAGGCGACTGATTCTTGGGAGGCAAGCAATGAGAAACCTGGGGAGCATAGTGAAAAGTAGAGACATCACATTGCAAACAAAAATTCACATAGTCAAAGCAGTGGTATTCCCTGTGGCAATGTATAGGTGTGAGAGTTGGACCATTAGGAAAGCTGAGCGCAGAAGAATAGATGCCTTTGAGATGTGGTGTTGGAGAAGGGTTTTGAGAGTCCCCTGGACAGCGAGGAGAAC
This sequence comes from Furcifer pardalis, assembly GCA_030440675.1. Taxonomy (NCBI): domain Eukaryota; kingdom Metazoa; phylum Chordata; class Lepidosauria; order Squamata; family Chamaeleonidae; genus Furcifer; species Furcifer pardalis. The sequence goes on along the minus strand of CP126895.1, from coordinate 69,139,037 downwards.
AAATAGGTCAATCTTAGAAGAAATCAACCCTGACTGATCATTAGAAGGTCAAATAATAAAGATGAAGCTAAAGTACTTTGGACATCAGATGAGAAGAGAGGATTCACTTGAGAAAGCCTTGATGTTTGGAAAGGTCGAAGGCAAAAGAGGAAGGGACTGGCCCAAGATGAGATGGCTAGATGGTATTGTGGAGACAATGGGCACAGAGCTGAGCGAGTTGAGGGGGATGGTGGAGGACAGGAGTGCCTGGCGGACAGTGGTCCATGGGGTCGCACAGGGTCGGAAAAGACTGTGCGACTGAACAACAACAACAGATGTCATTTCCAAGGACCTTGAGGAAAGAAGTGTTTTATTTGTCATCGTTCTGGAAAGAGCAGTTGATCAAGACAATAATGCTATTATATGGGAATATACCTTAACAGTTTAAATAGCAAGGAACTAAACTAAATGTCTGCAAATCCACAGCTCAGTTTTTATTTATTTTTATTCATGCCAAACATATCATATGATTATACATTAGTACGGGTACACATACAAGTCAAGCATCTCAAGCATAAAAATCTGTTATAACTGAGCATAACTCCCCTCCTTTTTTTCCTTCCTGCTATGAAATAGCTGATTGTATAGCAAATTACAACAACCAGCTGGAAAACAAACAAACCAATCTGATGTTACCTGACCCTACAGTTTATGGTGATGTGGACTTAAGCAACAAAATCAATGAGATGAAAACTTTCAATAGCCCAAATCTAAAAGATGGGAGATTTGTCAACCAACCAGGGCAGCCTACCCCTTACGCCACAACCCAACTCATCCAGTCAAATATCGGCAATAATGTCAACAGCAGTAGTGGTGATTCAAATGAAAAACATTGGAAGCCATCTACACAACAGAAACAAGAGGTTGCACCAGTTCAGTACAACATTATGGAACAAAACAAATTAAATAAAGGTAAATGACTTTTAATAGTTTGCATTCTTTATTTATGCACTAGAGATTCCTTAAGTCTCCACTTTCAAGTCTTCTCAGTTTGTATAAACAAAGGAACTACATATAGTTCAGTATGTCCAGAGTGATTTAAACTATATCTGGATTGATAATTATTTACTGGAATGTAAAACTTGTTAGGAGGAATCAAGCACTGTGGTACATCTAAGTCCTTTGTAGATTTAGAAATTCCTAATTAACAGTGTCAAAGAGTTAATTAGCAATGCAATAATCTTTGAAGATTGAATTTATTCTAACAAAATAAGTGGCTCTATCTTAAAAGAGAATTAAATAAAATTTATTTCCACATGGCTTTGAGCTTAAATGAAAATTAATAATAACAAATGAGTGATTGGGTGGTATTGAGACCACATCTTTAATTCATAAACCAGATGCAAAGTATAGGCATTGAACTCACATTTTAAAATAGGTCACTCCATTCTTCTAATGGTGATTGAAGGCTAATTAAACCTGCATATCCCTATAAATAGCTGGAATGTTGTATATGAAAGTATATAGGCCTGCACTATGGTTGGTTCTAAAAAATGGAAATTGACTAATTTTAACCCTGTTCTTAGCATTCATCATCATGCTTTCAGTACTACATGGAATTTTTTGCTCTAGACCCATAAGCTTATAATGAATTGATTTCAGTTATACAGTAAAACCTCATATAACGCTAAAACCTGGTTCCACAAGTCTTCGTGTTATATGATTTTTCGTGTTATCTGATCCTCTATGGGATCCATAGAGATACATTGTAACCACACAGGCTTTCGCGGTTGTTATCTGAAGCATCCCATAGGATCTTAATGTTATCTGATGCAATTCTTCCCCCCAGATTCCTTGATGTTATGCGATTTTCGTGTTATTCGATACTAATGTTATATGAGGTATTACTGTAACTTGAAACATCAGAATGTGACCTTTATGTCTTTATGGTCATATATCTCTAATGTAATGTGTGAGATATGGGGGAAAAGAAGTGATGAGATTTCTTCCGAGTCTTTTAGGCTACCATACAGCTTGCTTTAATAGCCTGATTAGCAAAACACTCCTAGGAGCTGGCCTGTTCTGCCTTTGAAGTTTCAGGACATATTGTTGCAGCTTTCATGGTCACCTTGTGATATAGAAAAAAGCAAAGGACATGTCCTATTACAAACGAATTTCATCAATCAAGAATAAGTCAGTCTGTTTACTACCTGACCTGTTTGTCCACAGTATGATTCAGAGAACATACAGAGAACAGATTCATGAATGCATAGCTGTTTTTGGAGGGGAGAAGATAGCATTTTAATTTTATGGAATAGTAGCCATGTTAGTCTGTGGTTCAGGCATATCAGAAAACAAAATAAACAAAATAAAATAAAATAACACTGTAGCACTTCAAAGATTAACTGCTGTATGTTTATTGTTAGCTTTCGTGGATCAGGTCCATTTCTTCACTACTTGCCCTGCACTTTTAGTCTCAATGCACATCTATGTATGTGTGGGTGCTATTTCATATTTATCCAAATACAAATGGATGTGACGTGGAACAAAATGTAATGCAAAAGGACTGAACCAGCTTCAGACAAAATAAACTAACATGAAAATCATTATTTTGACTTTTTTTCCTCTTTACTGATATCTCTTCATAGTACCAATTAAGTACATACAATTACAGGAAATAGGAAATAATGCATGTACAGTAAAACCTCATGAAAAGAGCTCCTCGTTTAGAGACTAACTCTCTTAAAGAGCAGAATTTTCTCTGACTGGCCACCTCACTTAACAACTAAAACCAACCAAAAACTCACTTAATTACTAAATTGGGGTTCATAATACCCCCACCACCACCAAAAATCACAATTGGTCACTTACAATGATATTTCACTTAAAGAGCAATCGTACTTAAAGAACAATCCCGTGGAATGCATTATGCTCTTTAAGTGAGGTACCACTGTATAGATATGTACTGTATATAGATTCACACACATATACACTAGTACCTCAGATAACGTTATGACTTGGTTTCACAAGTTATACCATTATCCGGTTTTTAACATTGTGCGATGCATTGATCGCACAACATTAAAAAAAAACCCTGTTCCTTTTCCAAGGAAGAAAGGGAATTGGGAGGGGGGGGGGCAATCTGGTTTGCTTAGCAAGCCGGAGGGTGGTGGTGTTTCTGAAAAGAAGCTAGGAACACTTTTTCTTAACTTCTTTTCAGAAACCTCACCTGGATCACTAAGCCAACACCCCGGCAGTCCCAGCGATCGTCTAGGACAGCCTGGGTGTTGGGGGGAGAGATTTTGTGTGTGCACGGTCTCTCCCCCAACACCCCGGCAGTCCCAGCCATCGCGTAGAACAGCCAGGGTGTTGGGGGGAGAGATTTTGTGTGTGCACGGTCTCTCCCCCAACACCCTGGCAGTCCCAGCCATCACCTAGGATATCCGGGGTGTTGGGCGAGAGATTGTGCATGTGCCCAGTCACTCTCCCAACACCCCAGCAATCTCAGCCATCGCCTAGGACAGCTGGGGTGTTGGGGGAGAGATCATGTGTGTGCACGGCCTTTCCCCCAACACCCCGGTAGTCCTAGGGATTAGGACAGCTGGGGTGTTGGGGGGAGAGATTGTGTGTGTTCACAGTCTCTCCTCCAACACCCCGGCAGTCCCAGCATGCAATCAGATCACCAGTTTGGTTGGGAGGGAGAACATGCACGCGTGATCTGAGCGGAGATCTCTGCTCCAAAGCCTGCACAGGTGATTTTCAGCCCTGTGGGATTCGGGGCAGAGATCAACATCAGGGAATTTGAAGCAAAAATTTGCATCACACAACGTTATGTTAATGTTGTGCGATGAAAATGTTTGTCTCAAATTCCCTGACGTTATCCAATTTTAGTGTTATGCGATGCAAACGCTAATCGAGGTATCACTGTATATCCATAACAGCATGTTTTATACTCCTCAGTGTGACTCTGTCATTCTCTCTCACTCACTCTCTCTCTCACACACACAGACGAGCAAGAGAGAGCATTCTTATGTTAGACTTTCTATAAATCTCTATCTCTAAACTGTGTAACAAGAAATAGCCAGTTAAAGAACTCATTGTATTATATGATGCATATTTTATTCCTGTGGAAGTAAAATACATTCTTCAAATTTTAATTTTTGTTAATATTAATGCTAGCATTCCCTCTCATTTTCATTACCACTAATGAGACAACATATCTCATACAACGAAATTCACTATAAGTAGAAATGTACTCATTATCCTGTGATACTTGATAAGGAATATTGACAAAACACCTTCTGTAGACACACAGAGGAGAGAAGGAGGCATCTACAAGTAGTTAGATGGAACATTCATCATTCCAACCTCTGGGTAGTTTCTCTTCTTCATTCCTCAGCACACACTTTTACCTCTCTATTTTAATATCAGCTAAAATGTGCCTGGGACTGCAGTGGCTCAAGTGGCTAAGACACTGACTGGAAGGTGGCAGGCTGGCAGTTTGATACCCAAATACTGCATAACATAGATTTGTTTATATTAATAGATTATGTCAAATAATGGCAGGTGATACTCCTGCCCTTCAAGCCCTATAATGGTCTGCATATTCTGAGAATAAGTCTTAATGAGAACATATATGTTACACAGATGATTTTTCTGAAATTTCCTGGTAAGAAGAATAAACAGGCCAGTAAACAATCACCTCACTCTTTAAAAGGGAAATATTCATCTGTATTGTGATACGCATGCACTTGCAGGTTAATCATCTATTTGTGGGAAATATAAACATCCTGTATTAAACCTACTTCCTAAACTTCTTGTGTTAAACCTACAGATTACCGTGTAAATGATAATGCTCAAACAATTCCATACAACCAAAACTATGATCAGAATACAGGAGGGTCATACAACAGTTCAGATCGAGGAAGCAGTACATCTGGTGAGTACAAACTAAAATCTCCATTTGTTTAGATAAATTAGAATATATTAATTAATACTCAGAAAATGCTTGCAGTCCAGGGGACTCTGAAAAATCTTCTCCAGCACCACAGTTCAAAGGCATCTATTCTTCTACACTCAACCTTCCTTATGGTTCAGCTTTCATAGCCATACATTACTACTGGGAGGACTATTGCTTTAACTATGTGGACTTTTGTTGGAAGGGTAATGCCTCTACTTTTGATTATGCTGCCTAGGTTTACCATAGCATGCCTCCCAAGAATTAGTCTTCTTTTTATTTAATGGCTGCAGTCACCGTCTGTAATGAGCATAGATCCCAAGAAGGCAAAGTCTGTCATTGTTTCCATTTCTTGCCCTTGTATTTGTCAGGGAGTGATGGGGACAGATGATCTTGTGGTTTTTTAAATGTTGCATTTCAAGCCAGCTACTCTCTTTCACCCTTATCATGAGACTCTTGAGATCTTCTATATTTTCCTCCATCAGGGTATTGTCATCTGCATATCTCAGGTTGTTGATATTTCTCCCAGCAATCTTGTGCTTCATCCAGTCTTGCATTACGCATGATGCACTTGGCATATAAGTTAAATAAGCAGGGTGACAAGCCTTGTTGTACTCCTTTTCCTATTCAAAATCAATCAGTTGTTCTGTATCCGGTCCTGTCACTTCTTGACCCACATACAGTTTACTCAGAAGACAGGTGTGGTGGTCTGGTACTCCCATTACTTTAAGGACTTGCCACAGTTTATTGTGATCCATACAATCAAAGGTTTTGGTGTAGTCAATGAAATAGAAGTAGACATTTTTATAGTATACCCTTGCTTTCTCCGTGATCCAGTGAATGTTGGCAATTTGGTCTCTGGTTCCCCTGCCTCTTCGGAACCCAGCTTGTACTTTGGGAAGTTTTTGCTCTGCGTACTGTGTAGGATCTTGAGCATGATCTTGCTAGCATGTGAGATTAGCACAATTGTATGATAATTTGAACATTCTGTGGGATTGCCCTTCTTTGGAATTGGAACGTAAACTGACCTTTTCCAATCCTGTGGCCACAGCTATGTTTTCCAAATCTGTTGGCATATTGAGTGCAAAAATTTAACAACATCATCTTTTAGGGCTTTAAATAACTCAACTAGAATACCATCATCACCCCTAGCTTGTTAATAGTAATACTTTCTAGGGCCCACTTGACTTCACTCTCCAGGATGTATGGCTCGAGGTCACCAATCACACCTTTGTGGTTTTCAAGGACATTAAGGCCCTTTTTGTAGAGTAGTTCTGTGTATTCTTGCCATTTTTTCCTTTGCACTGTTCTTTTAAGAAGGCCTCCTTATTTCTCATTGCTGTTCTCTAAATTAAATCTACATTTAGGTGGGTGAAGCTTTCTCTTTCACTTTTCACCTTCCTTATTTGTTCAGCTAGTTGTGGAGCCTCATCAGACAACCATTTCCCTTTATTGCATTTCTTTTTCTTTGGGATGTTTCTAATTGCTGCTTTTTCTATGATGTTATGACCTTAGTCCATAATTCTTTAGGCACTATGTCATGTCTAATCCCTTAAATCTATTCTACGCTTCTACTGTGTATTCACGAGGGATGCCATCTAAATGGTTTTTCCTACTTCACTCTAAATCTCAATTTAGGCAATCAGCAGCTTATGGTTTATTTAATTTATTTATTGCATTTTTATACCTCCCATCTGGGATATTTCCCACTCTGGGCAGTCCACATACAAATAACAAAGTAACATTAAAAAAACAGCAAAATAAATTGAAACAATAATAAGTACTGTACATACTCAAGTATAAGCTGAGTTTTTAAGCCTCCAAAACTGAACTCCAAAAAAGGACCTTGGGTTATACTCAGGTCAATGACCATGAGGGTTCCAAGACCGCATTGGATTGAGATATGCTAACAGTTGATTTAATTTTACCATATTTTCATGTATTTTGATTATTGAAACTCACTAACAGCTGCTGCATTTCCCATCCTCGGCTTATACTCAGGTCAATCTATTATCCTGGGTTTTCAGGTAAAAATTAGGTACCTCAGCTTATATTCGGGTTGGCTTATACTTGAGTATATACGGTACTTTAAAAAACATAACATTAAATTTTTGGCCGCCCCCTTCTTCTTTTGCCCTCGACCTTTCCAAGCATCAAGGCTTTCTCAAGTGAATCGTCTCTTCTCATTTGATGCCCAAAGTACTTCAGCTTCAGCTTCAATATTTGACCTTCCAAGGAGCAGTCAGGATTAATTTCAAATGTGTCTATTCTTCTGCGCTCAGCTTTCCTTATGGTCCAGCTCTCATAAACATACATTACTACCAGGAATGCAATTGCTTTGACTATGTGGACTTTTATTTGCAAGGTGATGTCTCTACTTTTAATTATGTTCCCCTGGTTTCTCATAGCTTGTCTCCCAAAAATTATTCACCTTTTTATTTCATGGCTGCAATCACCATCTACAGTGATATTGGATCCTAAGAATGTAAGAATGTGATCTTGGATTCTAAGAATGTGATCCTAAGTATGTGATTTTGGATCCTAAGAATATAAGAATATAGCCTTTGCCCTGCTTCATTTTGTATTTTTTAATCCAAAGCCAAATTTACCTGTTATTCCAGCTACCTTTTGGTTTCTTACTTAGGCATTCCAATCTCTTATAATGATAAGGACATCTTTTTCTGGTGTTAGTTCAAGAAGCTGTTGTAGGTCTTCATTGAACTGGCTGACTTCGGCCTCTTCTGAATCAGTGGTTGTGGCCAAGTAATTCTCAGATTTCTGTAGTTTTGAATACCATTATAATCTGGATTTCACAAACATTTTCCACCAACCAGAGTGATGAGGCAATGATCTAAGTAGAACATACAAAAGAGCCCATTGTTTAAGCAAAAGGGGAACAGCCACAAACTTTTCACTGTCTACAAATGGCTGGCTAAACCCTAGCACAGCAGAATGGTGCCTCATCTAGTTAGCTAGGATCAGTGTGCAGCACCAGCCTTCTACAGACATATACTTAATGTTCTTAGCCCTGATGTACAATGAAATGTACATCTTCATGCATACACTGCCTTTGAAACTATGGTGTGTTCCGTAGGATATTCATTCAGATATACTGTATACTGAAATGTTGGCCAATATCCAGTGGTGTCATTTCACTAGCACAAAATTGTATTGCACTCATGGATGTCTAATTTGCAGCCTGTGCATAAGGGGGGAACCTATTACACAGTAGACAGAGTTTGATTGGAACAGAATTCCTGCAAAACCATACAGAACATGGCATTTTTATAGCCCACCAGTGCAGCATAACAACTCATTAACTGCCAGAGGCTCACAAAACTCTTATTCCACCCTGAAAACAGTATAAAGTGCATATGAGCTTCATTTGCTTGACATGACATGACATGACAACATGATGGCCAGTTGGTTCCTTTAAAAAATAAAAACCATTGCTTGTATGTGGAATAAACAAAAAAGGGACAAAGAAGTAACAAACAACAACAACCAGGAGCTGGGATGTCGGACCTCTTCCTAACTATGTTTTCCCCTTCAGTTTCACACTGTGACATTTAGATCTGCAAATTCATGACCTACATTTTCAGTTCAATTTTAGTAAAATGTGAATTTATTTATTGGGCTCAACCTCTTGTTTTTATGTATGCATGTATTGACTTAAGCATGTCTATTCCTACTCTCCATTTCCACAATTTTGAAAGATACACCATGCAACACAATGGACAACATTAACATTTTTTAACTCACTGTTTATGATTGGTACGGTAATTCTTTCCTTTGTGTCTCGGCCTAGTTTATGAGGTTGTTGGGGTTTTTTTAACCGTATATTGGCATTGATTTAATACTAGCTGTATTATAGATAAAAATGTGTCTGGTAAGCCACATGACTAGGAAAAAAAGAGTACAGTGGAACCTCATACAACAATCACCCAGTATAGCAACAAAATAGCATAACAATTAGGTTTTGGGGGGAAATGGTATCCCACATAACAATTTTTCCTATAGAAAAGATTGTACAACAATTTTTCAATGGGAAAAAACACTTAGCGAAAAAAATCGTTGTACGATTCATCTCATAGGGAAAATTGCTATACAATGCATGCATTGTATAGCAATTGTTTCATACAACAACAAGCCTTGTGGAACAGATTAAAATCATTGTATGAGGTATGACTGTACTTAAAAACTTTTTTCTGCTTCCAAGAGACATTCTAGCCCAGGAGTTCTCAACCTTTTTAAGCTGGGGGCCAGGTCACGCTACCTCAGACAGCTTCGGGGGCCGGATGGCCCTTTTGCCTTTCCTACACCACATGGCACTTCCTGGTGTAGTGGAGACATTGGGGGGCCCACATAAAATGGTGTCGTGGGCCACATCCAGCCACAGGCCACAGATTGAGAATCTCTGCTCTAGCCTCACAGTAACTCACTGATGTTGGTGAGGCTTAGAGAAAGGGAATGGGAGGTCATAAAGGTCAGTCAGTGAGTTTCATAGCTTGGAGGCTTGTGATTTGATCTCATGAACTTGACACCGGCATTTTGGCCACTACACAATGCTAGCTCTCTGTTGGGTTGTTCTTTCTTTTACAAATATAAAATGTTTAATCTACACAACAAATCTCAACTATGATGATGATGATTATTATGATTATGATGAGAGCACTTAGTGCACTCTTAGGATGTTTCACAAGGTAATTAGTATTTTGCAACAAAACAGGCTGGGTCCTCATTTTACTGACCTCAGAAGGATTGAAGGTTAACCTCAGTTTTGGCTGCAGGACAGCAGTTTAACCACTGTGCCCCCATGAGCCAATGGTTAAGCCAAGGGTCACCAACCTTTTAAAGTTGGGGGCCTGTTCATGCTTCTTCAGACAGTTGAGGGGGCTGGACGGGTGGTCCCCTTTCCTTTTATGGCTGCCATAAATGCATCCACAGCTGTTGTAAACACATTTACGGCTGTCATAAATGAGTCCACAGCCAATTTTGGCATCAGCAGCAGTGACGAGTGAGGGCATGGGCCAGATGACTTGGTGCCACATGCCAGATCCAGCCCACGGGCCATAGGTTGCTGGCCCCTGGGTTAAACTGAGGGGAAAGGAGAGAAATTATCCAACTGCTTGCTCCACAGCTTGTACAATTGCTTTCACAACCTCTTAGAAAATCTGTCATGCAACAAAACTAGTATTTAATACAAAGAATTGTAGACAGGAAAAACTTTTGGGGTTTGTTCATTTTGGGTCTCTTTTTTGGGGGGGGGGTTACTTCATTCATTTTCAGATTTTTCATTTCCTTATACTTTTATTAAACATTAAAGTGACCAACTCTTTTAAGTTATTTAATTATGTATGTCCCTATTCCTGTTCTTCCTGGCATTCACCTAAAAACCCTAAAAAAACAACTTTAAGATATTACAAAACAGCAAGAGCAGGCAGACAACAGAACATTTGTCAAAGCTTTCAAGAAACCTTAAAAACTACTTCCAAAAGCAATAGCAGTGTGGATAATCCATGGTATACTAACCAAACAAGGGACTGAAGTAGCTCAGTGGTTAAGGAGCTCACCTTGTTAGCTGGAAGGTTGGCAAGTTGGCAGTTCAAGACCCGAGTACTGTATGATGGAATGAGCTCCTGTCTTTGTCCCAGCTCCTACCAACCTAACAGTTTAAAAGAAAGAAATTCCAAGTAGATTAATAGGGACCACTTCAGCGGGAAAAGATATTGGGGACATGAAAGGAGCCTCATTTGGGAGTCCCCTGAGTGGAGTTCCTCCAGCAAAAATCCTTTCAACCCAGAAAGCACCTTTATGTGCTTCTGACAAAAATTTTATTTTAAAAAACTAATCCAATAGCACAATTATTAAATACCAACCTAACCCAAAAAAAAAAGCAAATTAACAATGAAAATACCCATACAAGGGATGGGGGAGGGGCTCCCTGCATGCTTATAGTTACTAATTATGAGTTTTGTAAGACGTAGAGAACTAATAAACATGTAATAAATTGTTTTAAATATTCAGATCAAAATCACTATTATTGGAACTTAAAATGCCTAGAAATATACATTTATCATACATAGACCCCTACAGATTAGTGGGATATATCTCAAATGCCAATTCTGATTACATCTCATGTTAAATTTCCACTCGAAATTCAACAGCACCTGAATAATTGGTCTTTCCACCAAACCTATTCAAATTACTAAAGCTTGCATCATTCTACTGTAGCCATAATTTTCCATGAAGAGCAGCTGAAAACATTTATGCCATACTTACTTTTGCTGTTTTTATTGTGGGCTATTTTAGTTTTCCAGCAATTATTTCTAGCTGCACCTGCCTTCTGGAATAAATTTGATAATTCATTGTAGCCAAAATATTATATTATTACAGGTACAAATTACGTATGTTTATTGGCTTAATGTAAACCTGGACCTTCAGGGGATGACCTTTTTATCATATTGTGGGTTAGGCATCAATAATTAAATAACAGAAACATTCTTTGGAGAATATATCTACAGCTAATTTGTTTCACGTGATAATCTATAATGTAATTAATAGCTATGGGAAGAGTTCTGTATTATTATTATTTTGTAAAGTTCATTTATAGATTTAATGTGCTTTAGTCATTTATTAATGCACATTTTGAGTCCTATGTATGTTTGTTACACTTCAAAAGCTGACTTTGTTGTTGTTCAGTCACACAGTTTCTGACCCTTTGCAACCCCATGGACCAGCACATGCCATGCACCCCGATCCTCCACCATCCTCTGCAACACTCCCTAAATTGTGCATATTGCATCAGAAGCGTAGCTTACCTTGGCGGGGCCCCGTATAAAAATTGTTTGGGGGCCCTTTATATGCGGGGCGGAGCTAACGTCATGACATCATGACGTCGTGGGGGAAGCCAACGTCATGACGTCATGGGCGGGGCCAAAATAAAAATAAAATAAATAAAAATAAAATAAATAAAATAGAATTAAAATGTTAAAAAAAAAACCACACACACCTCAACCCACCCACCCACCCACCCGAAACACAAAAACCTCACTTACCTTAATCCTGGGGCCTCTTCTTCCTCCGCCTCTGCTGTCACCGCCGCCGCCTCTGCTGTCACCGCCGCTGCTGCCGCCATCGCGAACGATCGCTCCCTCGCCGCGCACAGCGAAGGCAAGGGGCGGGTGTGGAAGGCGAGCAGGCGCAGCAAGGCAGCCCCGAGCGACTGAGCGAGGCCCTCCCCCCGGTCGCCGCGGGGGCTCCCTGCCTGGCTGCGCCAGCCCGGGCGGCGCTCTCCACCTCGACGCTGGCGCAGCCACCTGGAGCGCGCCTGGAGCTGACCTGTCACCTGCGGGGGACAGGGTGCGCGAGCTGGTCCTGCAGCGCTGGACTCCCACCACAGCATCGAGGTGGAGAGCGCCGCCCGGGCTGGCGCAGCCAGGCAGGGAGCCCCCGCGGCGACCGGGGGGAGGGCCTCGGGCTCGGAGTCGGGGCTGCCTCGCTGCGCCCGCTCGCCTCGCCTTCCACAGCCGAGCCGCCCCTTGCCTTCGCCAGCTCAGCTACGGCTCCTCGGCCCTCTGACGGCCGCCATCGGAGCCGCGCTTAAAAGCTGCGGCTCCGACTCTGACTCTCCGACTCCAGCTTTTTTTAAAAAATTGGAGCCAAAAATGGCTCCAATAAAGTGCGCATGCGCAGAAACTCAATCTGACTCATGCGCAATGCATCAGATTGAGTTTCTGCGCATGCGCAGTAAATTTTTGCTCTTTTTAATTTTAAATTTTATTTTTTGCCGTTGGGGGCCCCCGTAGCCCGGGGCCCCCGTATAATTGATACGGCTGATACGGCGGTAGCTACGCCTCTGCATTGCATCTACAATACCATCTAGCCACCGCCGCTCTCGCCAGAAACACCTGCGGCGGGGGCGGAACAGCCGACTCGGGGTCCAGCCCGGGGACCCACTCCACCTGGCCTCGAAGCCCTGCCCTGCAGAGACCATAAAAGGAGATGCCGAGCCGGGACTCTTCGCACCACCGCCGCTCTCGCCAGAAACACCTGCGGCGGGGGCGGAACAGCCGACTCGGGGTCCAGCCCGGGGACCTACTCCACCTGGCCTCGAAGCCCTGCCCTGCAGAGACCATAAAAGGAGACGCCGAGCCGGGACTCTTCGCACCACCGCCGCTCTCGCCAGAAACACCTGCGGCGGGGGCGGAACAGCCGACTTGGGGTCCAGCCCGGGGACCCACTCCACCTGGCCTCGAAGCCCTGCCCTGCGGAGACCATAAAAAGGGACGCCGAGCCGGGACTCTTCGCACCACCGCCGCTCTCGCCAGAAACACCTGCGGCGGGGGCGGAACAGCCGACTCGGGGTCTAGCCCGGGGACCCACTCCACCTGGCCTCGAAGCCCTGCCCTGCGGAGACCATAAAAAGGGACGCCGAGCTGGGACTACTCGCACCACCGCCGCTCTCGCCAGAACATCTGTGACGGTGGAGAGGCTTCTCAACTGAGGTGGGACTTAGTAATTGTTTTGCTTTTGTTTAGTTGTTTTGTAATAATTTGAGTGATTTGATCGAGATGTGAAACTTCTGGACTGTTAATTGATATTTTTTATTGAATGTCTTGTTATTGTAGTGATATTTTGATGTTATGTACTTATGATTTACTGACATGAACTTGTAATTTTACATATACTGTGAACCGCCCTGAGTCGGTCCTACCGAGTAGGGCGGTATAGAAATTGAAATATAATAATATAATAATAATCTCATTTTTCGCTGCCCCCTTCTTCTTTTGCCCTCCACCTTTCCCAGCATCAAGGCTTTTTCAAGTGAATCCTCTCTTCTCATTTGGTGTCCAAAATACTTTAGCTTCAAGGTGATATCTCTACTTTTAACTATGTTCCCCAAGTTTCTCATAATTTGTCCCCCAAGCATCTGTTGCCTTTTTATTTCATGGCTGCCACATGGATTAATCCTACCACATAGATTAATCTCTTAGAATACTGCATTTCACTGGTCTGATCAACTGTTTGTTCTTCAGATTATAATATAATGATATATGTACATTTTCATAGGGAGTCAAGGGCAGAAGAAGGGTGCTAGAACACCCAAGGCATCCAAACAGGCTGGTATGAATTGGGCAGACCTACTTCCACCTCCCCCTGTACATCCTCCGCCCCATAGTAATAGTGAAGATTACAGCCTATCTGTGAATGAAAGGTAAGATAAAATAATGTTTTGTAAATATTTTGAAACAGTTAATTGAATAAAGAGGGGTTGTTATAAAGTGTAAGGATTCAGTCTTGAAACCAAAGAAAGGAGAAAAGGAAAAAATAGCATTGATATATCTGAATGAATTATACGGGCTTAAATTTATTCTTAGCTATGACCAGGAAATACCATGTCCGTTGCCACCAGCAAGAATGTACTTACAGCAAGATGAACTGGAAGAAGAGGAAGATGAACGGGGTCCTACACCACCAGTTCGAGGAGCAGCTTCATCTCCAGCAGCAGTGTCCTACAGCCATCAATCTACTGCCACACTAACACCTTCTCCTCAAGAAGAACTCCAGCCTATGTTACAGGATTGCCAGGAAGAAGTAGGCCACTTACAACATCCACAAGACCGAAGGTATGTTAGCAAAACATGTTCAGAAGGAACTATTTCATCTTCTTCTACATTGGCCAGTATAAGATGTTTCAGATATAGTCATAGGTTGTTAGGGCAATTTTAGCTTGAAGAACTTGCAGTATGATGCTTCAGCTTCTAATGGTACACATTAGGCATTCCCAGATGGTCTAGATGGGATGCAAGGCTTTCATGGGAATTTTCATCTATTCCTGGTGTTATTATTTTGAAAATGCCACTGTATCTTTATGTTCTTAATGCTTTCCATTAATGATAAATGTAGTAACAGAATGTCTGAATGTATAAATGCACTTACTCAAAAACAAAATAGGCTCTTTGTATCTTGGTGGTTACCCACATATTCTTCAATACAGTGATTAGTGGGATGTGTAATAACAAAAGATTGAAAGTGATGCCTTAAAACCACAGATCAGTAATACCTGGTTATTGGCTGTCTTGGCTGGGTTTAATATGAATTAAAATAGAAATCAACTAGAGACCACCACGTGGGAACAGGCTAACATATGTAGTATATAATATGCTCAAAATGTAAGTGTATCATGACCCTGAAGCTTCACAGGTAGTTTTCCTCCAAAACAAAGAGCATGCATGCACGTACGCACACACGCACATGCACACACACACACACACACACTCCGCTGAAATATTGTCTGAATATCCATACCCTCCTCTTTAACAATTTACCTCTCTATTCATTTGTACATTCATTTATTTTTCATATTTTTTATATACAGTATATCATTTTATTTGCTTGCTTGCTGATACTTATGATATATATCTCAGTTTACTGGACATATTTGAAACAATAACAAAAACAAGGAAAAATGAAAACATAAATATCAAAAACATTTAAATTTTACATAAACATTCACACAAAGAAAAAATGGTTCTGCCTGGTGTCATATAAATATGGATGAGGCATAACCACACATGTATTAGTGAGCATATCTCATTCCTGTAATGTCACACTGAAAAAGTTTCCTACCCAAACAAGAGCATCATAGAAGTACTTTTACTTACAGACAGATTCTGATTGTGAGATATATTTTTGGAACACCACTGACAATCATAAATATATGTATAATCAAGCCAAAACACCTCAGCTCATATGACCTCCCATGTTGCTGAAATATCAGAACCAACATCACAAAGTGGGTTCAAAAATGAACAGTTAACAGCAGTAGCAAAATATGTGCCATTGTGGCTGTTAGAAACCAAACATCTAACAATAGATCCAGATCTATTTTATACTCTCATATGATTTTACACAGGAGGGTTTGCAGCTCCCACCCCATTATACCCACTTCCACTTAATCAAGTCTTTTTCACTTTAATCATAAAAGAACCTGAACTGTTTCTCCATTTTTTAAAGTTGTCAAAAACCTTTGCTCATAAGTATATTCAAACCCTGATGAATAATAAAAAAGTGTATATGTATGAATAAATAAATATGTCTGTACTAATACAATCCCTATCTATTTATTTATATACAGGCGTCAAGCTGTGAGTCCTCCTCCACCTCCAAGACCTATTTCTCCCCCACATACCTATGGTTATATTTCAGGGCCACTTGTTTCAGACATGGATACTGATGCACCAGAGGAAGAAGATGAAGCAGACATAGAAATGGCCAAGATGCAAAACAGAAGACTTCTTTTGCGTGGCCTTGAGCAAACACCTGCCTCCAGTGTGGGAGATCTAGAGAGTTCTGTGACAGGTTCCATGATCAATGGATGGGGTTCAGCTTCTGAAGATGACAACATTTCATCTGGACGGTCTAGTGTTAGCTCATCTGATGGATCCTTTTTTACAGATGCAGATTTTGCACAAGCTGTTGCAGCAGCAGCTGAATATGCTGGTCTTAAAGTAGCAAAGCGTCAAATGCAGGATGCTTTAGGAGGTGAGAATTGTTTGCAGTGTTAATATATATGTTTTAAACTGAAGCTGAATCCTGAACAACATGGAGTCCTGTTGTTGAGTGGGCCATTTTTCCAAATAGGTGACCTGGTTCCCTTCTGGCAGGAATGGTCCTGCCTTGGAGGGACGAGGTCTACAGTCTCCACCCTCAGTCTCAAATACCAGATTGAGACCATACCAAAATCTGCATTTTCCCAACTTCATTGGTTTATCCAGCTGTGGCCATTTTTAGATAATCCCTGATGACACTAGTCCATGCATTGGTATTCTCAAAGCTTGACTACTGAAATGATTCTTATATGAAACTGCTCTTGTACTAAATAAGGAAATTGTAATAGGTCCAGGATGTAGATTAAACATCGCCTTGCCAAGGAAATAGATTTTGGTGAGCCTCAATGTATTTTCTGGGTGTACAAGGGAAAATAAACAACTAGATCTGTAATATTAGTGAAGCTTTGATCATTCACTCACAAAAGTATTAACTAGGCTTTAACAAAGGTTAAAATTGGCACCACGGTAATGCACATATACATACTAAATATGGAAGTAAAAACAAAATAATAAATCAGTGGAGAAGAAATGGAAAAACATAGCCCGTGTCTATATGCTTGGCCCCCTCTGCTACAAAAATAATGTATTCAGAATGGCAAATAATGATAACCTTATGCTCACTCCCATTTACAAAGAGACACCAAATTAAAGGGGGAGGGGAATCCTAGAACCTGGCTCCTTTTTCTATCAGTTAATCATTTGCTTCTGCCTCATGGCACAGCCCTCCCAGCATCCATACTGAGAAAGAAGACATGGCCAGTGTACTTTTATACTCAAGAATGGAACATTAAACATCCAGATATTGAGAGAATGCTAAAGGAAAGTTATAGACACTTGTTACAAAATCACTCTTAGGGGGTCTGCAGTGGGGGTATTTCTTTGAAAATTTTTTATTAGGAATGTGTTATGTCAAGTTCAAGATCCATACCTTTCTGCATTTGCTCAGTTTTCTGCTTTACAACAAGATGTTGTGTTTAACACACTGACAGCATCCAAATTCAAAAACAAGAGCAGCAGTAAAGATCAAGCTCAGATGATACCATGCTTCAGCAAAGAAACATATTTCTAATGTAGATAAGAAAGTGGAAAGGTCACCTCTGAATCTGCAAAACCCAAGATCTGAAATGTCTAGCCTCCTCTTTCCATAAGCATCTGCAATCAATTCAAAAGTCATTAATCAGTATATAATCCAGTGTCTCCCCCCATCTTCTGAAAGCCAAGGCTTAATCACAGCACTTGATAATTGCCATGTTTTCCAAACAGTAGAAACCTAGAGAAGTTGTTGAAAAACAGCCCTGACAATTGCTTTGTGTTTGGGTGAGAAGTGATTAACCGATGAAAAAGGGAGTCAAGTTTTGGCATTTCTTCTTTCATTCTAACTCTTTTTGAAAGGTAGTGAACACAAGAGGGTATCTTGTAGACCAGGAGTTCTCAACCTTTTAAAGCCAGGGGCTGGATCACTCTCCCTTAGACAGCTTCAGGGGCTGGAAGTCCATTTTGCCCTTCCTCCACCACATGGCACTTCCAGGTGTGGTAGAGGCGGTGGGGGGCACATGAAATGGTGCCACGGGCTGCAGGTTGAGAATCCCTGTTGTAGACCATTTTGACTGTTGATACTGATATCATTAACATTCGTGCTGTCCTTTGTTTGATAGTCCTCCTCAATTTAGTTTTTTTTCCTTGCTGGCAATGCAGATATGATATTGTGCAGAAATATGCGGCCATTTCATGGAGTTTGAACTGTGGATACAGAAACACAAAATCCCACATTCATAACCAGAGGTTTTCTTGAAGAAATGCAATTCCTGCCTTCACAAAATGGAAGTTTAAGTTTTATACATTACAGACAAATTCCAACAGCAATTTAACTCTGGCCAGAAGAAGCTGGCTAGAAGCTGGCTGGAAATTATTAAAACTTGTTACTGGAAACCAAAGTAAAAATATCCATACTATGTAAAAGATAGAGAAAGAAGGTAAAGGTTTCCCTTGCTTGAAAGCCAGTCGTATCTGACTCTAGGGGTCAGTGCTCATCTCTGTTTCAAAGCCGAAGAGCCAGAGCTGAGAAAGAAGGAGGAAATAACTAATTTGAAGTGTGGTGTTGGAGAAAAGTCTTATGGATACCACAGACCACCAGAAAAGCAGATCAGTGGGTTCTGAATCAAGTAAAGCCTCTCACTACAACAAAAATGTCTAAACTGGGGCTACCCTACCATGTACATATAACGAGAATACAGAACTGATAGAAAAAGACAATATTACTGGGGAAAATTGGATGTGTGTGTGGAACAGAGCAGTAAAAACAGAGAATGGCCTAACATTAGGCTCAATAAGGAAATGTTGCCAAAGACTGAAATTGTCTCATCATAGGGATTTTAAGGGAAGAAACTCAGCAGTGGTTTACAATTCCCTTTTTCTGCACAGTACTATCCATCCATCATCACTGCAACTAACGTTCTGTTATGCTGATGTGACACTTATTCCTGAAGAGGGTAGGTGCAATCATTTACTTGTGAAGTACTATGCAGAAAGTGAGGACAATCAAATACTTATGAACTATTGTTATTTCTGACATGTTCAACAGTTATGAAATGGCTGGTTCTCCTGTTTGAAAGAGCCATTTTAAGTTATCAATTTTTCTACAAATATTGGATTTGATGGGGGGAATGGGGTTATCTGTGTGTGTTCATGTGCACACATAAGCACAAGTCTTTCTTGACTGGCAGGTAAAGCAGAGATGTAATAGAGCAGGGCTTCTTAACTTATGGCCCATGGGCCAGATCTGGCCCATGGCACCATTTCATGTGGTCCACCCCCTCACTCAGGGTGGTCCTGCACTCCTCCCTGCTGCTGACAGGACCAACCTGAGCCCCCACTACTCCTCTCCACAGTGTGCACACACTCATTTTATGAAAAGAGGCCGGGCCACCAAGCACAAACTCTGTAGGATGCTGTGAGCAGGAGGCCTCTTGGCCCTCATAGGCTCCCATAGTTGCACTGATCGTGCCGCTGGTCCATGTCATTCTATTAATTTGCATACAATCACAACTCCCAAAATCCATGAAAGAAAAGGTGCTAAACTGTGGCATCTGCTATAAACAAACAAAAATAGTAGTTGGCAGGACTTTTGAAGTAGCATCAACAGCATTATAAAGTTTTGGGTCCTGGGCAGCACAGTAGCAAAGGCAGCTTGGTTAGACAATAATTTCATTGGTTCACTAGTGGCTACTACTGCTTTATATGTAGGTGAAGATTAGGATGAAAATGCTGCACTGATGCAGAGATTATGAGGCATATTTTCTCCAGGCAATAGTTAACAGAAACAGGAAGAAGACTCAATATGTCTAACAGCAAGTTGATAAAAATGGTCTGCTGAATGAAAGATCTCATAGAACTAGGTTTGCCATATGTCCCGGTTTTCCAGGATTTTATCGGATTCAAGCTGTTCTGGCCAGTTCAAGAAAAAACATGTAAATTTCCCGGATTTTTAAATTTGAACAAAGGAAGCAAGATCACCCCTCATCGAGGGATTTTTGCAAAGAGTTAATTCACTGCCTCCATGCCTTTTAATTATATTGCTTGAAAGCGACAAAGGCAAAACAGCACCCTGAGAAGCCCACCAGGGAGGGGAGACACTTGCAAGCAAGATAATTGGGGGGGGGGGAGGCAGTGAAATAACTCTTTGCAAAAATCCCTTGGCTGATCTTGAAGGAGGCAGTGAAATAACTTTGCAAAAATCCCTTGGCTGACCTTGAAGTTTGGAGGACAAGGAGTCGTCCTCAGTTCTTTTCCTCGAAAGCCAGGCGGGAGAAAGAAATAGCCATATTTAAGAAGCCAAACCTCCACCATACACTGGGACAGAGGATTCCTTCTTCACATGACTGCAAAGGGTTAATTTCAAAGGATTGGTATTCCTAGAGAGGAAGGGAACAGGGTGGACAGAAAGTGAAGAGTCCTCCATTGCAAAGGTCCTCCTCCATAATAAGTCCCTTCCTGTCTCCTGCTTTTCTCCTGGAGGAAAACGGAGACACCATGGACTGCATTGCCATTCTGGGCCCCTCTTTAGAACTTTCTTCCAAGGGATCTTCACCTGGGGTTTCACCTGGGGTTGTTCAGTTGGATGTGTGTGAAGGGGATGGTGGGGTGACCTCAGGGGGAGGAAGGATGGTTTCAAGAGTGGCCCAAGAAATATTCAATAAAATAAAAATAGAACCATCAAGAATAGTCTTTTGGAAGAAGAATCGCACGGAAAAAAACCCTCTTGACTACAGTTTATTTTAAACTGACGAAGGCTATCCCCCCTGGATGCTGATTCCACGGTTTCTTAGAGCTGCAGTCTCCCTGACAGCCCCATCCAACGACGCATGCACAGTTTGAAGAATGCAATGATGTCATGTGGCTGTCCCGGTTTGGCAGGAGATAATTATGGCAACCCTAGGTAGAACCAGTCCAGAGGTAACAGTGAGGGTGAATGCACACACAAAGTTTGTCAAAAAGAGTAATTGTTATATTGTATTTAACAACCTCCTCTCTTGCACACACACAAATGTGTAAGCAGAGAGCAAAATAACTTTGAAATTATTCTCCATAGGTTGGAGTAAATGTGACTGCTGTCTATTGTTAGGTAGCCTGAGAAATTTTTCAATTCCCTCCAAATTCATACTGATACACTATGAGGAGATACTGCTACCAACTTACTACACTATTTTTTATTGGTTAAAAGAATAGTAGTTATATTGGACTGAGAAGGTAGTTCTTTCTACAAGGAAAGTAAGTTATACCCTTATTTCTTCTCAGGCCGTCGACATTATCATGCCTCACACTGCCCTAGACCTACCAGCCCTGTCTCTACTGACAGCAATATGAGTGCTGCTGTTATTCAGAAGGTTCGACCTGCTAAAAAGCAAAAGCACCAGCAAGGACAAATGCGCAGAGAAGTCTACACAGATGGTAAATATTGACATTGTACAGTCATCTGATGTGTACCCAAAGTTTCTGTATAACATATACTACTTGAGAAGACTAGTATTTCCTCATGCTATGTGTATATGACAAAGTATATTGTAGGCACTGCCTTTTTTTCTGTCCTGAATTTTCCTGGACACACATACATTCTTTGTAATACCATAATCAGCTTTTAACTATGACTGTGTTTGAGAACAGACATTGCAAATGAGCACAAGAGTGGGAAATAATGCATGCATGAGATTAAGATCTTCATTAAAATAAATCCTCTATAGTGTCATTTCCCCCATCAAAGAAACAATTTGGCATTCAAATAGTAGGCAGCAAATCACTGAATTTTAATCCTATCCATGGCATTATTCCATGTGGTTATTTTGTGCACCAAAAGGCAAAATCTAATCATTTCCTCTCATGCCTTCACACACAATATCGACTCCTGCTGAAAAGGTAATTCTTGTATTCTCTGGAGAGTATAGCAGGATAATGCAAACATTGTGATGTTGTCTAGAGAGAGCTTTTAATGAAAAATGCCTCAGGAGGGCCAGCTTTTATTAAACCACCACCTTTCAGTTTCATAAAACAACCAAAGAGGTTTTGTTGGAAATTCATGTTAGATGCATTCCCAAAGATTCACCCATCTTGTCAATTCACCAAAAAAAGGAAAAGGAAAAAAAGAAAGGGGAGCTAGCAGAAGCATCATTCTCCCTCCTCATTCTCAACAACAACAATCTGATTAGGACTTTCATTACCAGTCAGTTTTTTTTCCAAAGAGGGGGATCATTTGCCATTATCATATGAAAGCCTAATATTATAGATACTTATCCAGGGTTACAAGAAGGGTTTTTCAAGCCACTTCTCCCTGTGATTCCTGCCACTTGACAGAAAAATTTAATACAAAGCGCACAGCATGATGAGGAAAAGTAATTTTGCAATGAGTGGGTTGTCCATGCTATTATCTGTACTTTATTCTGAGTATTTTCTCTCTAACATCTATCTGATATTAGACTACATTAAATAGTGACATGACACAATGCACCTGGGCCTCTTGGCTTCTGCCCAGGCTTTCTTTGTCAGCAAAACTGAATTGTCAGAATATTATCTGATTTCAAGAGGTTATTACAACAGTTCCCCGCATGCTTATTTATTTGTTTTTTGTTTGCTTCGTTTTTCTATTTTGTTTTTGTGTGAAGGGAGAATGCATGGTATAAATCCCAAAACTCTACCAGGGAGTTTATATTTATGGAGCCCTTAGAGTTTTGCAAGAATGTACAATGTCTTTATAGGCTTTATTATTTTCATGTGAGAAGTTCTATGTGAAAAATCGACTAAGCTTTATATGAAAGCATCAATACTGGCTGGAATGCAACAAAAGGAGCTCTGCATAGTTGTTTTTCCCTGTCCCTCCTTCTTTTTTTTTTTTTTTTAAAAAAAAGCAAATAAAAGTAACCTGCCTTTGTTGTAATATTTTATCAATTTAAAAAAAAAACACAAGCTACATGCTGAGTACTGTAGATTAAAACTGCACCTGGTCTGATAAACCTAATCAACATATGTACTTTTTTCAAGCAGGTGAAAGCACATTTTGTAATTAGACATGAATGTCCTTGAACCACTTTGCTATAATTAATACTGTCTAGAATAAGCAATACAGATAGCAGGCTGTTGGCCAGAATCATAGTACCTACACACATTGACATAAACTACAGCAATGTAAGACCAAGCTACCATTCATTAAGGACTTAATGTTTGTACTCTTTGTCATTCACCAAGTTACACAAGTTATGCATGAAGAGCAATACAAATATGATATCTTAGCTATCGGGAATTCTCTGCTGCTATGTACGCCATTGTACTTATGCCAGTCTAAATAAGTGATAGAATTTTTGCCGATCTCTAATACATTTTACTAAACATAGTTGTGGTAAAGTGTTATTAACTTTGGACACAGAATCCTTTGAAAGATCCAACTTTTTTCTTAATGACAAATATATGCATATAAAAACCATACCTTTATAGAATAGAACATCAAAGCATAAAAATTAGAATGAAAATCATGTGATCTTTAGAGTATGCATAATCACAAAGATACTTCCAATAGCATTCCTAAGTCTAACCATCTCAGACATAAATCCCACTGGAGTTCAATGGATGTGAATTTCAGGTGTGTGTAGGATTTCAGCCAGAAAATAAAATCAGCCCCAACAATGTCAAAGTGAATGTGAAATGTGGCAGCTGTAGGGAACTTCAATGTATTTAAACTAAAGAGCTTCAAATATGGAGAGCAAGGGAGAAATATAAAGTTCAGGACAGGGGCAGTCAAGCAAATGTGAAGCAAAGCTGAGGAATTTTCTTCTTCAGGTTCTCCCTTTCTCACACACAGACTCTTCTCCAGAGTCTCTCAATCTCTACTTTTTTGCACCTTTCCCCCCAGAAGGCAAGGAAATGGATTTTTCTTCTTCTTCCACCACTGAACCATGTCATTCTCTTGATCTTCTTGAGACCACTTAAGAAAAAACCTCACATCTATTCCATCACACAAATAATGAGTGTTGTTCGTTAAGTCCAACTGGAGGAAAGAGAAAATAAACAAATAGAGTTTGTGACCTTTAATAGTGGCATTCACTTTAACTGGCATGTTTAGACATTGAGTGGAGGGATAATTAGCTAATTACTAAGGTGTATCCATGTTTTATTCTTCACTTGTCTAGGTAGGGCTAGGAAAGATTTACCTGAAATTTCTGCATCCCATTGCCAATCAGTGTAGACCATAATAACATGTCACGTCCAAAGGTCTTAATGCAGTATAAACGTTAAAACAGCAGTCTTTAATTTTAATTTTTATTTTTGGGAATAGCAGCCGTATTAGTCTGTGGCTTAAGTTTTTATTGTTTAGCTGTAAGTTTCACTCTTTGTCTGAAGAAGTGGACTTGATCCACGAAAGCTAACAATGAAAATATAGCAGTTAGTCTTTAAAATGCTAGTGTTTTTTATTTTATTTTTATTTTATTTTATTTGTTTTGTTTTGTTTTCTGATATGCCTTAATTTTTTATGAGAGCAGTAGGCTGTTCCCTACTGAAAACAATTACAACTTAGATGCTTTCTTGGTTCTTGGATGCACCCATCTTTATGGTCTCAAAAGGAGTATGATCAGCTGTGTGCCTTTCATATAAAATGAACTATATCCCACTAAAATATTCAACCCCTCTGTGAACTGGAAATAATTCGTGCATAATGATTTACAATGCTTAGCAAACAGACATCTTAGTTTTCATTGGAAAGGAATTTTTAATGAGACAATTTAAAATTGCTTTAACTGAAATGGTTCTTACATTTGAAGCACTTTGAGTAATTACAGTAAAACCACTATTTACATAAAAAGTCTGTTCCATAGGCTTTTATGTAAATTGGTTTTTTACATAACTCGAAGCAAACCCATAGGGAAATGATATTTATGTAAATCAAAACAACCCAGTAGGAAAATGAATTTTTTACTTAACTCAAAGCAAATCCATAGGAAATTGTGTTATGTAAATTGGGACATTTATGTAAATCAGAACATGGTTTTAGTGCAAAAATCATTATGTAAGTTGAGTTGTATGTAACTCGAGGCATATGTAAGTCGGGGTTTTACTGTACTGTTTTTGCATTTTCCTCTTCAAATTTTAAACTGATTGGTTGCATTGATTTTCCTTCTCCCACCACACCCCAATTATATTTCCCATGTTTCCTATATCTTCTCTGCTAGGTTTCTGCTGAAAATTACAACTATCTTATTAAACAAATATTAACAATATGGAAGATTCACCTTATGGATGTATTATAAAAATAGCATTCATTAATTGTTTTCCTTTAAGCAGGCAACAATGTAGCAGCAATATGCAGACACATATAAAGGAAGTAGTTGAACACAACTGACTTTTTCTAGTTACCTCTGAGTTCTACATATTGGTTTGATGTCACTCTGTGATTTATTTTTTATTTCTCACCATGGAGGCATCCATTTTCTTTTTTAATAACGAAGTGTGCCAGTTTACAGCAGAAAATGTAGATTGATTCTGGATTTTCTCTGTGATTTGATCTGTTAATTAAATAGCATGAGGGTGAAATAGTGTTGACCTCTGAAAAGTTTCCTTTTTGGTTTGAAGGATTCCTTTTCACAAGGAATGATGTTCTGTAATAGAAGTTTCTCTACTTTCTCTGCTGGTTGTGATAAAACCTTCTCTAAAGAGCATATTACTTTGTGGTTGTCATTACTGGGGTATACCAAATTGCATTTAACTAAATGTTATTATAATATTTATGTTATTTATTGCATTTCTGTACCACCCATTTGGATGGTATTCCACTCTGGGTGGTGTGCAAACAGATAACAAATAACAACAGAAAACACAGCAAACAAAACAAACAACTGACAAATATTTTGATACTTATTTTTGTTGTTCAGTCGCACAGTCGATTCCGACCCTCTGCGACCCCATGGACCACTGTCCGCCAGGCACTCCTGTCCTCCACCATCCCCCTCAACTCGCTCAGCTCTCTGCCCATTGTCTCTACAATACCATCTAGCCATCTCATCTTGGGCCGTCCCCTTCTTCTTTTGCCCTCGACCCTTCCAAGCATCAAGGCTTTCTCAAGTGAATCCTCTCTTCTCATTTGATGTCCAAAGTACTTTATCTTCATCAACTGGCAGGGGAAGAAGCAGCCTGGGCAGGTTGAGTGAGGATCTTGCCGCCCCTCCCCCTGTGCTTATACCAACCAGGGGAAGAGGAAGCCAGGGCAGGATGAGGACCTTGCTGCCCCTCCCCCTGTGCCTATACCAACTGCCAGGGGAAGAAGAAGCCAGGGCAGGATGAGGACCTTGCCGCCCCTCCCCCTGTGCCTATACCAACTGCCAGGGGAAGAAGAAGCCAGGGCAGGATGAGGACCTTGCCGCCCCTCCCCCTGTGCCTATACTAACTGCCAGGGGAAGAGGAAGCCAGGGCAGGATGAGGACCTTGCCGCCCCTCCCCCTGTGCCTATACCAACTGCCAGGGGAAGAAGAAGCCAGGGCAGGATGAGGACCTTGCCGCCCCTCCCCCTGTGCCTATACCAACTGCCAGGGGAAGAAGCAGCCAGGGCAGGATGAGGACCTTGCCACTTCTCCCCCTGTGCCTATATATACCAACTGTCGGGGGAAGGAGAAGCCAGGGCAGGTTGAGAACCTTGCCACCCTGTTCCCACCCCAATATATTGCATTGTATTGTAATGTAATGTATTGTCTGTAAGCCGCCCTGAGTCGCCACGGCGAGTGGGCGGCAATATAAATTTGAATAAATAAATAAATAATAAATAAATAAATATTATTTGACCTTCTAAGGAGCAGTCAGGGTTGATTTCTTCTAAGATTGACCTATTTGTTCTCCTCGCTGTCCAGGGGACTCTCAAAACTCTCCTCCAACACCACATCTCAAAGGCGTCTTTTCTATAAAGACTATCTGCATTCTTTTACTGTGCCTCTAAATGTACATCTACTCAAGAAGGGTTTCTGGATTGAAGGGATTAGTCGGTGATAGATCACTGTTGTTAATTTTAGCTTTGTCTGTTATTATATGCTGGTGGTGCATCTGACATCACTAAAGAAAGTGTACATCTGCATTCACTTGCAAATATGTTATACTCCCTCAATCTGAAATATGTACCTATTTCTCAGATTTCTTTACAGTTGGGATTCTCTTCTCTGGAACACAATATAAAATATATTTACAGGACAATGTACTGTTAGTCTTTTGCTATTAAAATGAATGTGAAAAATCACCATACAAAAAGAAATATTTGTTAGTTATTCAGTTTAATAAGTAGAATGTTCAGCATTCAGTCTTTGATGGATATTCAAGTTTCTGGGGAAGTTAAATCTTTGCTAGAAAAATAAATAGTGTTTTTTTTTAAAGATAATTTTGAGTAAAACAATAACTGCATTAAGCAGTACCAACAAGCAGAAAGTTTATGTATGTAACCAGTGGTGGGCGGCAAAATTTATTGCTACCACACTGTGGGCGGAGCCTATGTTATAGGCAGAGCCTATGTTGTGGGCGGAGCCTACATCATGGGTGGAGCCTATGTTATGGGCGATTTAGTCATGCCTGCCATATGACCATGTATACATCTGGAAACACAGACAGCACTGGCTCTTTGGCTGTAAATGAAGATCAGCACTGCACCCTAGAGTCAGATATGACTGGTTTTGGAGCAGAGACAAAACCTGATGGGGCAGGGCAGGGAGGTGGGTGTGGCCACCCAATTTTGCCACACACAACCTTCCCAGAGGCAACCCAAGTTTGCTACCCCCCTTTTAGGGGGGGTGCGAACCTGTTGCTGCCCACCACTGGATATAACAGTTATTCTCCGTTACTCTTAAGTCTTATGTAGTCCAGCATTCTGTTCATACATCACCCAGACTGTTGCTTCTGGGTATCCCAACCACAGGACTTAAGGACAATTGCAGCCTTCATTTTATATTCTCCACTAACTCTATTAAGAACAACTGCCTCTGATAAGGGAGATGATATGGCTACATCTCCATCAGTTTATCTACTCCTGCTTTGAAGCCACTCACATTGGTAGCATTCACTGTATTTTGTAGTACTGAATCCTGCAATTTATCAGTGTGCTGTGCAAGAAATACTTCTTCTTACCTCTTCTAAATCTCTCAGTATTCATCTTCTGTACATGAAACCAAGTTCTAAAATTGATATCTAGTATTACAAGTTCGCTCTTCAAGACAGCCTTCACAGTGTCTACTTTCATTGAAATCTATAGAACTAAGAGTGACAGTAATAGGTAACTGTTAAAGCTTCAAGACACCCATGTAACTTCAATATGGAAATTCATTCTAACATGAACACATCATATGAACTGTTTTCTAGATAGACCAATTGCCATGTGAATGGAATTGGAAATTCAAAGTAGCTTCTACACTGAAGCCATGACCTATTCGATGGCACTTATTATACACTTCGTATCTGCTTTCATCATAAACAGTAGCTACAACATATGTTTCACAAGTTGTTAGAACATTGTAATGGGGGGGGGGGGGAGATAAAAATAAAGTACACAAACTATCTGAAAGTTGCACCCAAATAGTGTCACAACAATGGCAAAACAACACAAAACATTGGCTTAAGCAGTTATACACGTACAGCTCTGTGTGCATGTTTTGCAGGGAAAGGACAAAGGGAACAAGAAATGAACCCATGCTAGGAGGCACACTAGGACTGCACTATGTGTCTCTCAGCATAAAGCCAAACTAACTTTCTTTCATCAGCTATGCAATAGACATTTGGTGTATATGCACAGTAACATGAAGAGCTGTTCTTCCTCAGCACCAAAGACATATAGTGACTGTCGTTGAAGAAAATTTGCTGTAGCTGAATTTTATTGGTTCATCTTATATGTCTTGATACATATCTGGCCAGTGTTATCTGTGCTCTTTTAATTTAATTACTACAGCTCTGCCTACTGTTTTCCCTTTGCTGACTGAGAAGAAATACCTAGTAGACCCATTAACTTGAAAGCACAGCAGCTCTGAGATTTGGAATGTGTTGTCATTTCCTTTTTGGGACGTATTTATTACAAATTGCAGGAGCAGGGATTTTAACATTTAACTCTTCTTCTTTGAACAATATATGCACTCAGGATAAAATGCATTAGAAGCATATCACTATTATTTACACCTCTCAAACCAATTTTTCTCAGCCTACTGACTTGAAGTATACCTGTCATCGGCTTCCGCTGCTCTTGATACAAAGCAGCCCTAGATCTTTCTTTCCTCTAGTGAGCTTTTGAAAGTTTTTTTTTAAATTTTTAACTTTTTTACAATACTGGTGGATGTGTGTATGCCTGAACTACTGCTTTCTCTTGCATTTACAAATGATAATTGTTAATGGAGGAACAGAAATAGCATAAGTACATGTGAGTGTGTGTGTTTAAAATATCCTTTATATCCTGAAGTTATGTAAAAAGAAGCATTAGTAGGCCCATTAAATATTCAATATTCCATCATTAATTTTTGAACTTTCTTTAGTGTAATCTTAATCTGCTTTAAATATATTTTTAGAATATGCAACCCTTTGCCTCTTTAGAGGATAACTATTTTAATCAAGATTTTCATGGAAGAAATCTTCTTATTTATACCATATTTCTTATTATGAAATCATTGCATTTATTATTGCAAGACAATAGTGGTCCAGGCTTTGAAGCAGGTTTGAATAATGACAGGGAATTTTGTAAATTGAAAAAAGATACAATGTTACTATTCTGTTAGGCTGGCCAATTATTGTGTACCTGAGTGTGTATAAATTGATGCCATGAGGCCTCACTCTTATGTCTGATGAAGTGGACTTGGTCCACAAAAGCTCACAGTTAAATACAGGACTTAGTCTTTAAGGTGCCACAATATTTTTGTCTTTTTTTTTTGGCTGGCCTTTTTTATTTACTTTCAGATATTTGTTACTAATGTGATTTATAGAAAAATATGAGACATATATAGACAGTGTATCTCCAATATACGTTTGGGTTCCATTAAGTTTACAATAGGGAACTTCTTTTATGCTCTTTTGGAAGACATGGGAGACAGTTTACAATAATAGAGGTTATTTTTCTTGTTCTTTTTCTTTTCTTTTTTCAGAAAAATAATCAGGAATACATATTTCTCCCCACTAAATAGTTCATATTTAAATATCTCCTAATTCTGTTCTGAGGCATCCACAGTTTCTATGTGACCCCATCCGTCATTATGAACCCATTGAGGCTGAGGGACTGGAGATGTGTATGGTATTGTTTGGCTATACAGTAAAACCCTGACTTACATATACCTTGAGTTTCATAAAATTCAACTTACATAATGATTTCTGCACTAAAACCATGTCCAGATTTACATAAATGTCCCGATTTACCTAACACAATTTCCATAATAAAGTAAATAGTAGTAGTAATTTCCTATGGGTTTGCTTTGAGTTACGTAAAAAAAATTGTTTTTCCTATGGGGTTGTTTCAATTTACATAAATATCATTTTCCTATAAGTTTGCTTTGAGTTCAATAAAAAATTCATTTTTCCTATGGGTTTGCTTCGATTTAAGTAAAAAACTGACTTACATAAAAACCTACGGAACAGACTTTTTACACAGTAGGGGTTTTACTGTACTCACATTTTAATGGTGAACATAGAGCACTGCCCATGAAGATAAAAGGCTCTTTCCCCCTCCAAATGACAAAATTTAAACCAATGTATTTCCGCTTAAAGCCTTTGTCATGAGTTTTTATTTCAAAGAACGGAAATATGTCTGAAAACCCTTAGCTTTCAAAATGTATGGACATACTAGAAAACAAGGATTTAAAGGTCCTACTGTATGTCTTTCCACTATGAGGGGGAAGTTGGTAAGGACAAGGGATAGGTCCTTTTAATTGGTTTTCTTCTGCGTCTAGGCCAAATGTGAAACTGCCAAAATGAAGGGACCCTTTGGTGAGTTCCTTCTGCAGTTCCCTTCACCTGACCTAGTGCAAGAAAGAATAGTTGTCAACACAAGGTTGCTGTTACCAGGGTATTCCTGATTGTTGTTCAAGAATTCCACAATCTTCAAGGAGGCTCTTTTTGTGTACCCCTTTTGATTGGTAGCAGCATATGAACATTAAAATACTCTCTCAAGAAGTTAAATGGGAGGTTTCTTCAGTTTTAAACAGCTTTAGAACTTTCTTTGTTCCACGTGGGGTTTTTTTTAGAATTTTAAATACATTCTGTTTATTCCATTTCCCCTTGACCTTTGATGTTTATTATGTTTTAAGGTTTTTAAATAATTTTGAAGCTTTTTATTTTTCATTAAGTTTTCATCATGTTGTACTGCAGAACCCATGCAAGTCTTTAAAAACCCATAAATTTATATTTTAAAAAATCCAAATGAAAATAATGATCATGAAGTTGCTGAGTTAAATATTTTCCTATTCTATCGCTTTATAGATTTACCACCACCTCCAGTGCCACCTCCTGCTATAAAGTCTCCCACTGCCCAGTCCAAATCACAGCTGGAGGTGCGGCCTGTCATGTTGCCAAAGTTATCTTCTATAGAACCAAGGTCAGAAAGAGCAGTGGAGAGAAAAGGAACAGGCTATAAGGGGAAAGAGGGAGCTGAAGGCCGCCTATCTGATATGCGGACAGGTTCAGGAGAGCGCCGAGAAACACAGGAACAGCAAATTGACAGCAAACTGCGAGGAAACAAAGTAGCAAAGCGAGATGGCTCACAAGCAAAAACACATCTACTCCAAGGTGACTTGATGTATTTAGTGTGTATTAATTGAACCTTTTCCAGTATAAAATGGTTTGCAAGGTGTCCAAGGCGGTCACAAGTAGTAGCATTGGGACAATAGTCAACACTTCCTTGCAGAAGTGGGTGTTTCCTGCACTATTAAAAAATGCTTTGGTGCCCCCCTCCTGAAGAAGTCAGCACTTGACCCAATGATATTGGCCAACCATCAGCCTGTCTCCAACTCTCTCTCTCTCTTTCTTAAACTGATGGGAGGGTAGGAAATATTTTTGTGGTAGTTTTTAATGGGGTTTTAATTGTGATTTTTAAAAATTGTGATGGTTTTAATAATTGTACACCACCCAGAGTCTTTGGAGTTGGGCAGCAATACAAATCAGCAAATAAATAAATAAAATCTCTGACACAAAAACACACACTAAACTCTTAATCATGTCCTACTCTTTAAGAATCATTCTAAGGGTACACTGGTAGATAAATTGAAGTCAAAAGTACAGATTGCTGGATTGGTCGTTAGGAATAATTGAAAGTAGGTCTTTTGTAAAGTTAAGGGTCCTTGACTGGCCATTCAAGCTATCATTTTCTAGATAAATAGCTTGTGATCATATACAATTTCTGGGGGGAAATCCATTTATCTTCCAGCTAGCTCAAAAAGAATAGGGAAGCATAGGGTAGGGGTAAAGAATGGTAGATGATGTCATAGTTCTTGCTGCTCACAAGTTCCCAGGGCTCTGATTATGAGAGCCCTGGCTTCTCACTGTTGGAATTTAAAATATACTACACTAAAGCACAGCTCTCTACACAAGACATAGGGCTGGGAAAGATGCCATCTGAAACCCTGAAGAACAACTGCCATTTGGTATGGTAGACAAACAGAGCTACATGAACCAACAGTCTTGACCTGGTAATATAACCTTATCCATAATGTTCAGTACCAATTACTAATATACACTAGGGACATAGGATTGTATGGCTACTGGACACAATATACATTTTGCTCAAAAATGCTGTTTCCCCAATAATATTACAATCTGTTCCCTTCTTTGAGTATTTTAGATTTGAAACTGGACAGTGGAAAGTCATGTCCAGAGTTTTAAAGGATTAATACAGCACAGTCTATGCCACAGGCGCCAACCCGAGTGTTATAGAAGGGTTATAGTATGTTACTGAAAATGAATTGTTCTTCTCAACATTTATTTATGTTTATGTTTGCTATTGTTATGCATCCATGCCATGAGCATTAGAAAATACCAATACAGTTAAACCTCGCTTAACGAGTGTTTCACTTTTTAAAAAACTCACATAACGAGTGGGTTTTTCAAACAGTGATCCGACTCGCATATCAAAAATTTTTGCTATGTGAGTCCGACTCGCATAGCGAAAATTATCGCTATGCGAGTCAGACATCCCCTATGGAACTGCTTGCATAGTGAGCATTTCTACGGGGGAAAACTCGCATAACAAAAAAAAAATCACTATGCGAGTTTTTCCCTTAAAAAGCTTGTTATGCGAGTTTTTCCATAGGAATTTTCGCTATGTGAGTCTGACTCGCATAGTGAAAAACTTGCATAGCAAGCAGTCTCACAGAACAAATTAAATTCATTCTGCGAGGTATTACTGTACAAGTCTAGAGGACAGGACACATTTATAGCAAGCATTTATTTACAGCAATATTAACACACAATTCTCTTCACAGAGGATATTCTTCCATATTGTAGACCTACATTTCCAACATCAAATAACACTAGAGATCCCAGCTCATCAAGCTCTATGTCATCCAGAGGGTCAGGAAATAGACAAAGGACCGAGCAAGCAAATCTTGGTCGAAGAAATATTGCAGAAATGCAGGTGTTTGGAACCTATGAACAAGGAGAGGATGATGAAGAAGAATTACAGGTAATGTGAGTTTCAGTCATTATGGAGTTTGAAAGATGGTGTGAAAATACAAATATTAATCTCCTAAAGCTAATTGTCTTTTATATTTCTAGCCTCAACATATAAGCATAATTCCAATTGTGCTACCCTTTTATATTTATTTCATCCATAAATAAGTAATGTATAAACTCTATACAATTCTGAAATTCTTTACATTTCTTTAGAATTATTTGCCATTACCTGTGTTTTGCAGAAAATATAAAAGGTAAGAAATAAGTCAGATTTAATGCTGACTATAGTAACTGGAAAAAAAGTAAAGTATTACACTACATGTGTCAAGGCTATAGGCCATTAACAACAACAAAGCAGATTTTGAAAACTGTGTGCATTTGCAGAAGACTTTTCTTACAACACTGGCTCTCAACATTTGGCCCTCCAGATATATTTAAGCAGTTACTAGAAGTCCTAGCTACCAGGGTCAATTTTAAGGAACTCTGGAAGGTAAAGTCCAAAAATCTGGGAGGTAAAAGTTAAAACTCGGATCTCTGCATCAATATTCAAACACATACAGTGGTACCTTGCTTAAAGAGTGTAATGTGTTCAACAGGATTGGTCTTAAAGCGAATTTGCTCTTTAAGTGAAACACCATTATAAGTGACCAATTGTGGCTTCTGGCGCTGGGGATTGTAAACCCTTATTTAGTTGTTAACTGAGTTTTTGATTGGCTTTAGTTGTCAAGCAAGGTGAAAATTCTGTTCTTTAAGTGAGTTACTCTCTAAGCTAGGCATTCTTTATGAGTGGTTTTATTGTAATTGTTTCCATATTATGTTTTTTATATTATTATTTGTAAAAGGCATTTAATCTGTTAAATTTAAATTCTTAACCATATTGTTGATGGAGGTTATAATTCTCTACCTCCATTATATTGACTTTTTTAAAAGATACAATATCATCTTCTATCAAAGTAAAATTTTAAGCATTATTGAACTGTTCCTTAAATAACCACTTGTATATATTTATTCTAAATACTATGAGTGAGAAAGATAATACCCATCCATTATTGTTTTACAGGAAACTGAAAGCTGAAGAAGTGATGTACTGTAATACATTTCTGAAATCTAATCAGAAAGATATCACTTAAGATGCCTCATGTCTGATGATATTTGATGCCAGGAATAATGTTCAGTGCAATCAAAGTGTACAATTCCTCTTTTTTTCTTCATGCGAGAAGAACTTATTCTTTATTTTAATGTTATTTTAAAGACTCCATTCATAGTTACATTCCCTGTTTACTTCCCGTGGCTAAACATAGCACATGACAGCAATCAACTCTTTTTTGGTGCTATGCTAGCTGCTGCTTCCAGCTTTGGACAGAAGGGGAAGCCCTTCATTGCTCTCAGGGGAGGCAGGATACTATAATCAAAACCGTTTATAATCCTATGTATAGATTATCACTGATTGGACAATGACAAGTTGCACAGAATGGTATCTATGCAGAAGATTTTTTTTAAAAAAAAAAAAATTCAGTGCTGTTACAGATCTCACATAGCGCAAATGGCATTGTGTTTTATTTTCAGTAGCCAGATTCCTTTGAAGCAAAAAACAGCTTCATACAATATGGGTTAGGGTGGCTCATGTCGCAAATTTACATTGATTTCTCAAATCTTCATAGGACTTAACTTTTCTAAATTTCAACCTACTGGAACACAAAAGTACATTCTTGACTACAAATGTTCTCTAGAATAGCAAGAAGGCGTGACAGTATGAACCTGGCAATTATATCATGAGTTTATCAAATACAGAAGCCATTTTGGCTTCAATATGTGCTACTAAAACACAATAAAGCAATGGACATTTTTATTCATCAATGGGAAATACTATCATCATCATCATGACTGGCCCAAATCTCAGACCTCTGCTTTATAGTGTCAATTCACCTTAAAGAAGTGCCACTTAAAGAAGTTATGTTTTGATCTTGGGGGAAGGGGTTGGGGGGGAGGGGATTGTTTTTTTTTTTTTTTTTTTTTTTTTGTAATGCACTGTTTATCTTTTTTTGGTTTTAAAAGCACAATCACTAAACTTTATTTGTAAAACATTGTAACTATTAACCGTTTTTGTCTTACTGTAAGATGTTAAGCTTTTGTTTGTTTGTTTTTTTCATATTTTATTAATGTTCTTTGTCTGTATTGGGGGATGTTTGAATGCTGACAGATGGTATTGGTAGGAAAACTTAGAGTGGACCATAAACAGAACATTTTTCCTGTTTCCTGAACTTTTATTTTTCAAGTTCAATGTGGCCAATCTCAACACTGGATTACCAGTGAATCTGAAATAGAGCCATTAGTTCCTTTTGAAAGTACAAAATGATGTCCTCTGTCTGTAGATTTTTATTATCTCTTTTGTGATTATATAATTTCTTTGTCATCAGTGCTAATGGAAAATTGTGTGTTTGTTTATGGACAATTATCAGACCTATCAGTGGGAGAGGAAAAGAGTGTTTTGGTATTTACTGAGGGACAAAAAGTTTCATTTAGCTAATTTTAAAGAAATGGTTATAATAGAGAAGGGTGTGCAGTACAGAGGGAACAACCCATGTGGTTAATGTTTTTCATTATGTACATGTAAGGAACCTCATATTTTAGCCATAATTTTGCATACCAAGGATTCAATAATCATAAAAGTAATTTTTGTCACATTATTTATTAAAAACGTTCTCAAAGACATCATCTTTTCTTGTCAAGTTTCTTGTTTTTACTCACATATTCTCTTCACAAATATTATCTTTGTAGTAATGTACAAACTCTAAACAAACAACTATTCAAGTTGTACTATAAAATAATGACAGCCACAAAATGATCCCAGAATATATAAGTTGGGTGGTTCGGAAGGTCATCAATACTAGAACTGATTTTTATAAGGAAAATACCAGTCCTGTTTAAGGGTTCATCTGGAGCACAGCAAAGTTGTGGGTACTGAGACCTAAGAGTCATTTTGTTCCCTTTGTGAGATAAACTGGTGTGTGACACTCAAAATTAGTGCTGAATGGCATGTTTTATCCTCATTTGAATAGTGATTTCAACTGCAGTATTGTACTCTTCTGCATAGGCAAAAAGTAGTCAACACAGTCATGCAAAAAAAAGAAAAGAATGTAAGTCACTGTGGGGATGGGAGCATGTTCCAAATGTTCTGTGCCATTGCCATGGAGGAGAAGTTGAAAGGGTACAGAAGATGATGCTTCAGATTTACCTTTACTGCCAAGAGTACTAGCATATAGTTAAATCATGCAATTGGGAGTACATCTTGCTCTCTGATGAACAACAAAATGAAAAATATATTGCTAAAGTCTTTCCTTATTGAATGCAAATACAATAAAATCCCATTTTATGGAAAAAGTCCATTCCGTAGCTTTTTCCGTTAACTTGATTTTTTCTGTAAAATGAGACATTACCGGTGTTGAAAAAGTGGTGGGGTGGAACTATTAGGAATTCAACAGAAAAGGAAGGACTAGCAAAAATGGTTCTGCTAGTTGCCTTATGTGACTGGAACAGCACGATGTTTGAATATCCAAATGCAGTTTTTAACATGTGCAAGAGTTGAAGATACAATGTTGTATTAGTTGATGGATTTAGCTCAATATGTACAAATACTTTCTCACAACTTGGCCATCTATCACATGCTCAGGTATACAACAGTGTGTGGTTGGGTATATCTGAACACATGACAACCAGCCAAAATAAATCTACCAATTACACAATTCTTGTTAATGTGTGACAAGCCCTATTAGGACTCTGGGCATTGCCTCTTAAGCAAGACTAGAACAGTGCAATACTCCATTTGCTTTTTGGTGATTAGTGTTCAGTAATTGACAGAGATCACTGAGTCTTCTCATACTCATTAAAAACATCAGAAGAAGTTTGCTGAATCATACCAAGGCTCTATTCAGTCCAGGAACCTATTTTGTATATCAGTAGAGTAAAACCTCTACATACGATTTTTTTCCATTCCATGAGGTTATTTGTATGTCAAAAACACATTGCATTACCAGAATAGACCACTAAATGTCACCATATATTTTGTATGCCAAATTTTTCCTATTAAAATTTTGTACACAATGTCAATTTTTTTTTTTAGTCAGGATGTTTGTATGTTCTATTTGTATGCTGAATTTTTTGTAAGTTGAACCGTTTGTATGTCAGGGTTCCACTGTACTCTCATGATATAAAAAGTACATTCCTCAAAGTCATTTGTCCCCAATATCTAGTGGTACACTGCTTCAGAACACAGAAACCTAATATTGCTACTATATTGCAGTTGAAAGAGCCATGTTTTTGTGCAATATTCCTATTACAGCTATTATCACATCTATACTGATAGTGCACTATGTGTGGAAATCAGGCGACTTGTTCATCAAGAAGAAAATATGTCCCATGTTGAAGGGCTCCTCTTGTGTCACTCCTTACCTCTCTTAAAGTAAGATGTTGATAACTGGTAAAATGAGAGGACTAATCAAGACAGCAAAGGGAGGGAGGAAACATTGTTGAATTGGTCCAATTTGAAGAGCACTGGATTCAATTAAAATATGACAAAAAAGAAATCGCCTTTAAAAAATGGTAGCATTTGCTGGTCGACTGCTTCTCTTACTTCGTTGGTGGCTGAGCAATGCAAGTTCACACATTGTAATTTATTATATAATCTGCTAATGTGGCAGCCAGCAACTTCTTCAGTTTCCTACACTTCAGTTAAAGCTTAAGAGAAGGAGTCATAAAATAATGTATTCCATAGGTTTTTTTAAACTCAGAAATATGAGCTGTAGGGTGTTGCAAAGGGAAAGTAAATACAGTAATACCTTGGATAACGCTAAGACTTGGTTCCACAAGTCTTGGTGTTATCCGATTTTTAGTGTCATCTGATACATGTTAAAATCCTATGGAATGGATCGGATAACATTAAAGCTCCATAGAGATACATTGTAACTGCATAGGCTTTAGCGGTTGTTATCTGATCCATCCCATAGACCTTAACGTTATTTGATCAAATTCTCCTCCCCAGATTACTTAACGTTATCCAATTTTAGCGTTATCCGAGGTAAACATTTTCCGAGGTATTACTGTACAGCACATTACAATACTATGGCAAATTCAAAAATGAAACCAGAAGAAATCTGAAAGCCATGAAAATGAAGTAGAAAAATGAAAACCTCTGTCCACAGTAAATAAGCTTCTCAGATATTAGAAGACAAATGACAGAACTACCATAGATCTCCCCATTTCCTGAGGCTCTTTACAACACTGTTCTTCCTCATAGTAACTACCATACAGGACAAGAACTAAATAAGGGCAAAATTGTGTGAGGCACACCTACAACGACAACCCCCCTCCCCCCAAAAAAGACCAAGGTAAGGTGCTAAACTCTGAAGGGTCCAGGGACATTCTTTTCAGAATCCTTAAAAAAACAGTTTTGTTAGAATCCTGTTATGAAACATGGAATATAAGCTGTCCAACAACCATAGCATCCTGTGCAGTCTCTGGGTACACTAGAACTACATGACCCAGTAGTTGCCCCACTGAAAGCAGCAGAGCTTCTGCATCCCCAAGGGAAGACTGAATAAAAACCAGGAAAAGATCAGCACTCTGTACGAGAAATTGTTTCATGAAAAATAGTATGTATTATCAAGTCCATTTGAATTCTTTTTTCTTAGAAGCAGAAGAGAAATAGAATGACACCAGGTGCAGATCATTGTGAAGAAAACAAGACAACAAGTCTACCTATGTAAGAGATGAGCATGGTGAAAATTTTCACCCTTTTTTAATTTTGGAATCTGTCAGAGGTGCCTCTTTGATTTTCTTTCATTTTTGTATGTTTGGATGTGTATGTGTGTTTGTCTTTTTGTTTTACATGAAAGGGAAAGTTCATTCCCTTTCATGTTTCCACATTCAAAAACCTAAATAACCCTTTAAACTACTCCAAAACAGGCACAGGGAAGGTAATTTTTGTTGTTGTTCAGTCGCACAGTCAAGTCCGCCCCTTTGCGACCCCATGGACCACTGTCCTCCAGTAACAGAGAAATGAATATAGTCCAAAAGCAGAGAATCATCATGAGAAAGAAAACTTGTCAGACTTATGTAAGATAAAAAACCTCACTCTTCTACCAGCCAATTTAAAAAAAGCAGTAAAGTAACTAAAATTAGAAAAGAGGAAGGAACTGTACCACAGACATCCTCTGGGCCTGGGTAGTTTAAGAGAAAAAAGGCAATAGACAGACAAGAACACAGAGAATATCAACTCACCAAAAAAACTGACAATAACACAACACCAGGAACAGCAATACAGTAATACCTCGGTTAACGCTAAGACTTGGTTCCACAAGTCTTGGTGTTATCCGATTTTTAGTGTTATCCGATGCATGTTAAAATCCTATGGGATGTATCAGATAACGTTAAAGCTCCATAGAGATACATTGTAACCGCACAGGCTTTAGCGGTTGTTATCCGATACATACCATAGGACCTTAACGTTATTCGATCCAATTCTCCTCCCCAGATTACTTAACGTAATGCAGTTTTAGCGTTATCCGAAGTAAACATCCGAGGCATTACTGTACTCATATAGCCCAGTGGTACACTGGCAAAATCACAAAGTCCACTCCCACCAGTCTACCCCCACCCACAGAAGCAAGAAAACAACCTCCAACCTCTGCCTAAAAGATAGCAATTTTAAAATAAAGAGAAGAGAACCAAATATAAACCAAAGAATAGGAGAATGGCAAAAAATAAAGAGTGTCAGGCAAGGCTTTAAGAGCTTCCTCACTGATCCAATGCATAAACAAACAAAAAAAGAATAGGTAATGAATATCAGCTTCATAAACTGCAAATGGATAAAATATATGCAAATAAAAATATGGAGTGATTGCTTTGTGATGGGAGACTTTGTCCTAACGTCTCCCCCCCCCCCTTCCCACCCTGGCAGGAACATGTATGCCCGCTCCACCCATTTCTCTGGTTTGCAGTTACTTCCCTTGACTCACACAAATCAACACAGCATATAGGTAGCTGTTTTTGAGTAATCCGATAACATAGCACAGTGATGACGAACCTGTGTTCGCTATCACTGTGCTATGGTATCATATGAATTCAATTCCCAGTACTGTACTATGGTATCGGATGACTTCAATTTCCAAAAGCCCTGATCAGCAGTAGTGCTGACTTGTGCTTCTGGTAATTGAAGTTCAAGAACAGCTGGAGCGCCAAGGTTTTCCATCACTGCCCTAGCAGGTCTTTGTAAACAGAGACTATAGTCCCTTGGCTACCATTTGCTTGGCTGACAATATAAGAGGGGTAGAAGCAAATAGGTGACTGCTAAGGAATGTGTTGCCATTATTACTTCAATGGTATGATGTCCTTAAAATCACAGTCCTACTCAGACAAGAAGTGGGGCTGTGATGCTAGCACCTAACTCAAATGTCAAACTATTATTCATCCTGATCCTTAAGGTAAACTTATGTTAGGTAAATATCTGTGTGGAATATCTCAATTTT
Source organism: Furcifer pardalis (assembly GCA_030440675.1). NCBI lineage: Eukaryota > Metazoa > Chordata > Lepidosauria > Squamata > Chamaeleonidae > Furcifer > Furcifer pardalis. The sequence goes on along the minus strand of CP126895.1, from coordinate 69,097,824 downwards.
TAAACTGTTTATTGAAACAACAAATCGTCACAGCCCAAAAGCTACAAGCCAACCATGTTAGCACTGAATAAACTGTGAGCCTTGTTAATTGGTTGAACAGATACATTTCTAGGCACATTCACAAGAGGAGTTGTTGTTTAGTCACACAGTCGAGTCCAACCTTTTGTGACCCCATGGATCACTGCAAGCCAGACTCCTCTGTCATCTGCCATCCTCCACAGCCTGCCCAGATCTATGCCCACTGTATCAATGATGCCATCTAGCCATCTCATCCTCTCCTGTCTCCTTCTCCTTTGATCTTTCCTAGCATCAAGGCCTTCTCTAGTGAGTTCTCTCTTCTCATTTGGTGGCCAAAGTACTTGAGCTTGGCTTCATTATTTGTCCTTCCAAGAAGTAATCAGGATTATTTCCTTTAGAATTGACTAATTTGATCTGTTTTCAGTAGAGGGGACTCTCAAGAGTCTTCTCCAGCACCACAGTTCAAAGGTGTCTTCTTTTGCACTCAGCCTTTCTTACAATTTAAACCAAGGATGCCCAAACTTTTCGGCCCGGGGGCCGGATAACATTTTATCAGAGGCTCCGAGGGCCGAACTATCTCTCCATGATACATACATCCACCCAGCCTTGCCGCCGCCTCCTCCGCCGCCACCACTAACGCCTTTGCCGCCGGCTCCTCTTTCACCGGCTCCTCCTTCGCCGCCTTCGCGGTGTCCTTTAAAAATGTCCTTTTAAAAAAATATGACAGATCCTAGAAACTCACATCCAGCTTGGTCATTGTGGCATCCAAGGAGCTGTTGTTGTGTTCCAAAGCTTCAGGTAGGTGGGATTTTAATTAGCAATGAAAAGTCATTAGCCTTAGAAAAGATCTGCTTCTGACATCATGTCAGGAAGCAGATCTTTCATAAGGCTAATGACTTTTCATTGCCAATTAAAACCCCACCTACCTGAAACTTTGGATTTTAGTTAGCAATGAAAAGTCATTAGCCTTAAAAAAGATCCGCTTCCTGACATGATGTCAGGAAGCGGATCTTTTTTTAAGGCTAATGACTTTTCATTGCCAATTAAAACCCCACCTACCTGAAACTTTGGATTTTAATTGGCAATGAAAAGTCATTAGCCTTAGAAAAGATCCGCTTCCTGAAGCAGATCTTTTCTAAGGCTAATGACTTTTCATTGCCAATTAAAACCCCACCTACCTGAAACTTTAGATTTTAATTAGCAATGAAAAGTCATTAGCCTTAGAAAAGATCTGCTTCCTGACATCATGTCCTGCCTGGCTTCCTGCAGCCTCAGAGGGTGGGGGAACTTCAAAATTAGCGCGCATTGGGTCTCCCAATCAATTTAAAATCAGGAATTACACAATGCACAGCCATAATACTGTAAATCAATTTTGACTTCCAACTTATACCAATACAGTAATACCCCGTATAACGTGAGTATCATATAGCGCTAAAACCGTATAACGTTACAAGATTTTCGGAAAAATCTTGTATCGAATAACACGATTTTAACGTTATCCGATACAGTCGTTCTTAGCAGCAGGGTGGGTGGAAAGCTGAACGGGGTTCTCCGTTCAGCTTCCCAGCCACCCTGCAGCTACGGAGGCAAGGGCGGGTGGCTAGGGAAGCCGACAGGGAGTCCCCGTCAGCTTTCCCAGCCACCCTGCAGCTGTAGATCGGGTCCTCTGATCTCTCTGGAGCAGGCAGGGGACACGATCCAAGCTGTTTCTGGGATTCCCCGATATCCTGAGCCAGTGCAGCAAGCCAGAATGTCAGGGTTCGAATCCCGACATTCTGGCTTGCTGCACTGGTTGAGGACGTCGGGGATGCCCACAAACAGCTTGTATCGGGTCCCCACACCTCCCTGGACCCAGCCCGGGGGGGGGGGGGTCAGAAACCCCAAAATTGGTAAAAAAACAGACTTTTTTTTTTTACCAATTTTGGGGTTTCTGACCCCCCCCCCCGGCGGGTCCAGGGAGGTGGGCAGACACGATCCAAGCTGTTTCTGGGCTTCCCCGACGTCCTGAGCCAGTGCAGCAAGCCAGAATGTCAGAGTTCGAATCCCAACATTCTGGCTTGCTGCTCTGGCTCAGGACGTCGGGGAAGCCCAGAAACAGCTTGGATCGGGTCCCCACACCTCCCTGGACCCGGCGGGGGGGTCAGAAACCCCAAAATTGGTAAAAAAAAAACGGACGTTTTTTTTACCAATTTTGGGGTCTCTGACCCCCCCGCCGGGTCCAGGGAGGTGTGGGGACCCGATCCAAGCTGTTTCCAAATTTTCCCACCTCCCTGGAGGCTGCAGCAAGGCCAAATGTCAGGATTCGAATCCCAACATTCTGGCTTGCTGCAGCATAAAAGAGGGTGGGGGAAGTTCAAAAGTAGCGCGCATCAGCTCTAGGGAGGTCGGGAGACACACACACACACACACACACACACACACACACACCTCTTTCTCTCCCCCACACACACCTCTTTCTCTCCCCCACACACACCTCTTTCTCCCTCTCCCAGAAGAAACTGCTTGTAATCCTGGACACACACACACACACACATCTCTTTCTCTCTCTCTCTCTCTCTCTCTCTCTCTCTCTCACACACACACACCTGTTTTTCCCTCTCCCAGAAGAAACCATTCTCCCCCCCCCCCTCAGCCCAGAATAAGCGGAAGGCTAAGACAAAATGGTGGACGCTTACTTTTAGCTCCCGGATGGCCTCAGGCTCAGTCTCTCTCTCCACTCTTAACAGCCAAATCAGCTAGGCGGAGGGATTCAGCAATTCTAAATTAGATTCGGCAGAAGTCCTAGTACTAAGCAGCAGAAGGAAGGAACTAGGCACTGATTTGTGATCCCTCCACAAAAAAAAAGTCCGCAAAAAAAAAATAAAAAAAAAAATAAAATAATAAGAGTTCCTATACCATGTCGGGGGCCGGATGAAATGGCCTGGCGGGCCGGACCCGGCCCGCGGGCCGTAGTTTGGGCATGCCTGATTTAAACAGATTCAGAAGCAAACAACATCTGAAATGTCCTTGATCTCATGAAGCTCTTTAGATTCCATAATTACAAAATGCATGGTACAGATGAGTATAAAGTATAAATGTATACAGTACTTTATAATTGTACAATTTTAAAAAAACTAAAGCATTAGAATATGAAAGCATAATGATGAAAAATGGACATTATGATGTGACAAAATAAGCACAGACATGAATCATAGTTACTCTCCTATTCTCAGCAGTCACTACAAATCACTGTGGGCCAGAATGCTAGCTGAAGCATAGCTAAAATGCTAGCTTTAGTATAGCTAAAATATACCTGAAAGATAGCATTTGCAAATCCTAGGGAAGGGGACTTGTATTTTCCAAGCCAGTCACCAATATCCTATTGAATACTAGACACTTTGCCTACTCAGCAGCAGCCATATAAATCTGCAGAGCCAATTCCTTTTAACATTTTGAAGCATGACAATAAAACTTTATTTATTGGATTTTTGTTCAGATCTAAGCATTTATTTAGCAACAAGAGTATTGTGAAATGTAACAGAATCTCTTTAGTATTGACATTTTTCTGCTTCTGGCTTCCATCACCATGAAAACATACACATATGTACAATAACAGTTCCCAAAGGATTTGAGGCAATGAAAACCTCAATGATCATATCTAATTATAGGAAGTAAATGGACTATTCCTGCTTGAACAAATTTCAACGATATGGTATCTTAGAGTTTGTGAATGCTGAAAAACTAATGACTGAAGTTATATATATGTTAGTCATTTGGTTCTAATATAATTTAGTCTTCATCCTAGTATCTTTCAAAAGCACTTTTTGTTTTTCAAGATTTAGGTTCTCAATAAATTAAATAATCTGTAAACACAGGGGAGCAATAATACAACTAGAAAGGGAGTAAAAGATATAGCGCCAGATTTTTAGTATACAGTACTCAGTATTTGCTTCCTTTTAGAGTAAAGCTCAGATTCCCAAACAGTGGGTCACAACACCCAAGAGTTTTTCAGCATGTTGCATACTACACCTATGGTGTAGTTGTTAAACTGCAGTACTACAGTCAAAACTCTGCTCACAATCTGAGCTTGATCCCAATGGGTTAAGGTTGGCTTAGTTTTCTATCAAAGTCAGTAAAACTTGAATCTTTCTAAAGCTGCCTCTTCCATTTTAGAGTTCTATATAGGGTAAAAGCATTTGTTGAAACACCTTGAGCATCACAAAAGTTTGAAGGCATCAGGAAAAAAGGAAGACCAAATGCAAGATGGATTGATTCTTGTGTTTGCAACAGCTGAGCAGAACGATTGAGGACAGGAAATTTTGAACGTCATAGTGTCATCATAACACCAAAGATTCTTAAAGGAGCATCTAAGAAAAACACTTTATAGATATGTCTTAATCAATACTGACATTTACCTTGTAAAGGTAAACCTTGCTCAAAAAAAAGTCATGTCCAACTCTAGGGTTCGGTGCTCATCTCCATTTACAGCCAATTAGCTAGTGCTGTCTGTGTCTGCAGACATTTCCGTGGTCATGTGGCAAGCAATACTGGACAATAGAGTGCACAGAATGATGATTCTTTTCACACAGAAGTGGTATCTATCTACTTATTTATTTATTTATTGCTTTTGAACTGTTAGGTTGGCAGGACCTGGGACAGTTGGTGGATGCTCATTCCATCATTGCTGACCTGCCAACCTTCCATTTGTCAAGTTCAGCATCTTAACCACTTAACCAGCTTGACAATTATCATGAGCATACATATAACAAGGCTACAAAACAACAGCACTAGAACTGGTCATATTAATTGAAGAAGTAGCAAGGATTGTTAAACAATCACCTAAACACAAAGCACCAGGAATAGATGGACTACCAACAGAAATAATCCAAGCAACAGGGGGAAATAGCATCAACTGACTACACAGAATCTTCAATGCAGCATGGACACAATTAACTGCACCCACTGATTGGCAAGAAGCAATAATAATACCAATGTGGGGGGGGGAAAGGGAACAAATGAAAATGCACACATTAGAGAAGCATCTCACTCTTAAGCCATGCACGGAAAATGTATGCCAAAATAATAGAAACAAGACTGAGACTGCAACTAGCAGAAGATGATTTGGGTTCAGAAAAAACAAGCTATAAAGATGCATTTTTTACGCTAAATAACTAATAGAGAAAAATGTCTATGTTGCATTTGTAGATCAAGAGAAGGGATTTGATAGAGTTGACAGGAAACTGCTAAACAAGCATTGATCCAATATAGAATAAGTGAACATCATATCAGATTATGTAAAAGCTTATGTAGTGACTACAGAAGTGTAGTTAGAACAAGTCAAGGAATATCAGAACCCTTTGCAGTAACATCTGGAGTGAGGCAGGGATACGTACTATCACCACTATTATTCATCACCTATATAGACAGCATAAGCAAAAAAAACCTAAGCCACTCAATGGAAACAATATCAACAAATTACTTTTTGCAGATGATCAGGCATTGATAGGCAAGTACAACTAAGGAACTATAACAACACCTTACATCCATGAACCAAGAATGTAAGATAAATATGAGAATCAATAAAGAGATGATTGCGGTAATGGCAATTTGATGGAAACAGCATACTCTAGATTTATTTTATTTTATTGTTCGATTTATATGCTGCCCCACTCACGTATAGCAACTCTGGGCGGCTTACAACTGAACAATATATTACAGTTACAATATCAAATAGTACAGTATATTTACATTTATTAAGTGTTAAGATTCATATAGTATATTCTCTGTAGGTTTGAGGATAGCTAACTCTCAAAGGGAGACATTGATGTCATCTGCATACAAAACACATTCCACACAATAAGTATTTAGGTTGCTAAGTAACAATGCCAATCACTTAGACACCTGTGAGGGAGCTCACACTTGCATAACAAGGGGGATTCCCAAGGTTACAATTGGTCAATCACCCACCACATTAGAGAAAGGAAAAAGGTGATTTTCACATAGAAGTGGATTATGGGACATCCACCATCTGGGGACAGGGTGACAACAACACCTGCACAGACAACTTTCTCCTTGGCATTTTACATTCCTTCTGTCCTCTGCTATTTTAAGAACCTCAATGGACAACCACTTAGCTTTCTTACGCTTCTTTTCTTTTGGTATGGTTTTCCTTGCTGCCTCCTGCATGATGTCCCACATCTCTGTCCATAATTCTTCTGGCACTCTGTCTATCTGGTCCAAGCCATTGAATCTGTTCCACACCTCCACTGTGTATTCCTTAGGAATGTTGTCTAAGTCATATCTGTCTGGCCTAATTGTTTCCCCTATTTTCTTTAGTCTGAGCCTGAATTTTGCAATCAGTAGGTTGTGATCTGAACCACAATCTGCTCCTGGTCTTGTTTTTGCTGACTGTATGGAGGTTCTCCTTCTTTGGCTGCAGAGTATGTAATCAATCTGGTTTTGATGTTGGCCATCTGGTGATGTCCATGTGTAAAGTCTCCTTTTGTGTTGCTGGAAGACAGTGTTTGCTATGACCAGTGTATTATCTTGGCAGAACTCTATCAGTCTTCTTGTACTATATTTGCATAATCAGATTTATTATTTTTGTTGTCAGACTTGTTGTTTAAAAGGATGGTTTTGTACACAAATCAGAGAACGCTCAATTCTATGAAGTCTGGTAACATTGTGTGTGTGCATATACATATATGCATACACACCACTGACTATCAAACTTTATGGCATATTGATATCAAAATATTTCAAAAAACTGGAATAATTACAAATGTCAAGCAATTTGAAAACACTTCTATCTTTATGAGCTACAGGTAACAACAGCAGTGCTATGTCAAAATGCTTTACAACGATTCAATTAGCTTCAAAAAGCTTTATTTAATATCAGACCAGTGAAGTAAATTAAATTTGTATTACAATAATAGAAATACCGACTGGTCCTAATAAATTTGTTACTAAGTTTATGATATGACACGATAGGTACATGTTCCACTGAACTGTTTTTATAATCTCGGAAGTTCTAGAGAAAGTTGATTTCACAATCTGCCATTTTTTATCTTGTAGTCTGACATGTAAAAGATAAGATTCAAAGCAGCAAAATTTATGTCAGTAGCACAAAAGTCATATTGGTAGCATATGAACAGCTAAATACTACTTCATCAGGAACATAAATTCTTGACAAGCAGATGCTGAGCTGAGTTAGAGAAAAGGTCACTTGCCTGAAATACTGCCATTAGCATGTACCTAATAGCTATGGCTCCAGGGTGAAAAATACATGAATGTTCACCATAGGCAATACAAGAGTCAACTTACATCTTCTTCACACTGAACATTAGGCAGTCATTAACTCTAATCTTATGTCTGATAATGGAAATCAAGAGATACAACTTTCCAACAGTGAGGAAGAATCTACTCTATCCTATCATCTATCATGAAGAACAGCTGGGGCTGCCATCACTCATCTTCCAGGTCCCACCTGGGCATGACACGATTTGTGCGGAGACAGTTGTTTTGTTGGTATGGACTCTTGTATTGAACATAAGGACTTTTTAAATTAATGTGGTTTTTTCCATAGTTTTTCTGATATTTTTCTTTCTTTATAATGTATTTATGATCTGTATGATTTTGTGATGATTTTGTGATGTTTTCCTGTTATGTGAGCTGCCCAGAGTCAAGCAACCAAGGGGGCAGCATATAAATGTGAATATTAAACAAACAAATAAATAAATAAATCTCCTTAGATAAATGTTAAATTGCTCCCGATATTAAAGAGCTTCCCTGAACATAGAACTAATGCACATTTATGTGAATTGTGCCTCAAAATTGGCCCATATGCCAGGTTTTCTTCTTTATTCATGTCAGACACACCACCAGCATCTAATAACATACAAAGCTAAAATTAACATATCTAAAACAAAATAGAATTAAAAGGGCTAGATGACATCCACCCAATATTGGGCCACATCAACAGCATTTCCTCTTGCCAACATAAGGTCCTCCTAAGTAAACTTTGAAGGGCATTATGTGCATTGTATCAAATGGGAGATAGTTTGTTCTTCTCTGCATTCACACAGACTATCTTCTACAGGGAAAATGGGCACAGAGCTGAGCGAGTTGAGGAGGATGGTGGAGGACAGTAGTGCCTGGCGGACAGTGGTCCATGGGGTCGTAAAGGGTAGGAATCGACTGTGCGACTGAACAAAAAAAAGTGTTTCTCTTGGGATGAGCAACTAATGAGGATATTCCTCCATATGACAGTAAAGATTTTTCAGTATGTTAAATATTACAGTGGAAAGCCATTATAACAAGCAAATAACATTAGTTGAGTTTTGAATACAATTGCATATTTTGCTGACAAAAAGTATTGCAAAAGAATACTGCCCCTTAGTATAAGATAGAAAACACAAACTCTTAGATTTATTAAGCCAAATCTCTACTATGTAATATAGTCAAGAAAACACTGTTCCTAAAACCTGACGGCTTAATAGGTAATTTAGGAAGTGTGTTAGCCATGTTCCTCTGTGCAAGCATATCAAATAGTTAATAAAATAAAACAAAAAAGACAAAAATGTTGTGGCACCTTAAAGACTATTGTATTTTAATGTGAGCTTTTGTGGATCAAGTTTGATGAAGCAGGGGTATCACGGTGATCTTCAAAGTCAATGATGCATGCAACATATTGCAATAAGTCAATACAAAAATTACCAGATCAGGAATCATTGAGGCCAGACTAATATTGTCAAGCAACGGCCATAGTTGTCTGAAATATCTGATTGGATTATCCTAGCCTGAAGAAAGAGTCTGTGGAGCTACCCTTGACGCTGGTACAGAAGCTTCAGGTGGTGCAAAATGCAGCTGCAAGGCTGATTGTGGGTATTAGCCAATTCAACCATATCTAATACATCCTACACTGCGACTGTTCATGGAAAATTAATTATTGCTGAAGGGGAGCTACACAAACTTTTTAAAAAGGGATGTTTTTCTTCTGAATTGGGGGGGGGGGATTTGCCCAGGGTTTGATGGCCTGGCCTTAAGCCATGACCTTTCTTTGTTAAGAAAAGCTAAGATGCTGTCACTGAGAAGATTTTACAGTAGTAGATTATTTCACTGTAAACCTGAAAACTACTGACCTATAATAATTTAGTTTCCTTTACACTAGTCTTATGCTCCCAGTCTTCTTGAGAACTTGTTTTGCTGACTGATGTACCCTGCAATATATAGATATATTCTGGAGAAAAAGAGTTACCACAGTCTTACTCAAGCTTAGCATAAATCCAAAATGTGCAAAAATATAATTTATAATAATGTGCCACATGTAATGAAAATATAAAAGTTGCTTCTTATGTTGTCCTTCAGGATATTATAAAGTAAAACATCAACTTGTATACATTTCTTGCTTTCAAACTGCTTGGTTGGGAAGAGCTGGAACAGAGATGGCAGTTCACTCCATCGTTATGTGGTCGGGACTCAAACTGCTGACCTGTCGACGTTCCAGTTGTCAAGTTCAGCATCTTAACCACTAAGCCACTACAGCCACTGTTTGGAGGGAGGAATATTAAATATATTAAGGTTTTTTTTTTTTCATTTTCTGTCCCCTCACACACACACACACAAGTTGCTGCCAGGTCACTCTCTCTCTCTCTCTCTCTCTCTCTCTCTCTCTCTCTCTCTCTCTCTCTCTCTCTCTCTCTCTCTCTCTCTCTCTCTCTCACTCACACACACACACACACACACACACACACACACACACACACAAGTTGCTGCCAGGTTTGTATTATCATCTACTCTGTGGTTTTAACTATGTAAACTGCTCAGAGTGGAACTCTCTCACAGATCAACTAACAGACCTTATGTTTATGAGAATGCACTGTGCTTCTTGTCTCCAGTTTAGGGAAAATATTTTAACCAGCTGTCAGATAGAACCCAAATACATGTCCAATACAAGGTCCAAAGGTACATCCTGTTTTACAGCCAAAGATTAATTGAATCATAGCCATAGCAAAATACACTACACAGGAAGGAAGGGAATATCATGAAAATTATTGTTAAAAATGTTTTTTTCCTATTGAAGAAATTTTATTTATTTATTTATTTAGATTTATATCACCGCCCACTCACCGTGGCGACTCAGGGCGGTTTACAATCAGGAAAAAAAACAAAACAAAAACAAAACAACAATAACACACACACAACACAAAGAACTAAAATCCATTCCTCCTTCTGGCCAAAGGACGTTAGTCTTTTCCTTCCCTGGGCAGATAAGGCCCAGAATTAGGAAGTGGGAGCTTCCATCTAAAAACCTTAAAACTTTTAAAAATTAAAAATTAAAATCTGGAAAAGATTAAAAACAGATTTAAAACATATCAGATTCTACAACTACTAATTAAAAGTAGAAAAAGAGAAGGGCTCAGATCAACCAATGTGCTGGGGTCATTATACCTTCCATACCCCATATCTGTCCTGCCAGCCATGTTTTTAGATTCTTCCTAAAGGGCAGCAACTCTGTCTGGAGACATAGCTCCAATAGGCAGGAGGTTCCATAGGGCTGGAGCAGACACAGAGAAGGGCCTCCTTCTGGTGCCAGAGAGATGTGCCTCCCTGGCCGATGGAACAACTAGGGAGCCTCTCCGGTCCTCTCTGGTGGGACGGGCAGATGTTCTTGGGGTGAGGTGGTCTCTTAAGTATCCTGGCCCACTACCATGTAGGGCTTTAAAGGTAATAACCAGCACCTTGAATTGCACCCGGAGGCAAACCGGCAACCAGTGGAGCTCCCAAAGCAGAGGCGAGGCATGTACATACCGCCCACACCCCATCACAACCCGGGCAGCCACATTCTGGACCAGTTGAAGCCTCCGAATGGTGGTCAAGGGCAGCCCCATGTAGAGCGCATTACAGTAATCAAGTAGGGAGGTGACCAGAGCATGTGTAATCATGAACAAGGAGTCCCGATCTAGGAGTGGGCATAACTGGCGGATCACACAAAGTTGTGCAAAAGCCCTCCTAGCCACGACTGCCACCTGCTCTTCGAGCAGTAGTTGCAAGTCCAGGAGGACCCCCAGATTGTGCACCGGGTCTGTTTAATCCAATAAAACCATTCAATTTTTAAAAGTAAATTCAGGAAGCAGCACTGTGGTGGCTTAGTGGTTAAGATGCTGAGCTTGAAGTCTGAAAGCATGGGGTTCAATGCTGTATGATAGATCTTGGGGACGAGAAAGGAGCCTCATTTGGGCATCCCCTGAACAGAGTTTCTCTAGCAAAAATCTTTTCGACCCATAGTAATTTTTGACATGAAATTTGTTTAGTAGAATCAAGAACAATATCGTGCATTTTAAACTTGGCAGACTGAAAGAAAATGTTTCATTGTGCTCCTGTTTCTAGCAAAAGACTGCCATTAATCCAAAAATTGCAGTCTTGAATTTTCCTCTTTGGATAAATTTGTTCACATGGATGATAAAGATACCAGATTCATCAACAACTGTTATTGGAATCAGACAACTCAAGTCAGAGTGGAAGAGCAGCTGACAGAGCAGGTTCAATTTCGCAGAGGTGTGCAATAAGGCTGTGTGTTGTCCCCAACACTGTTTAATATCCATTCAGAGAGTATTTTTTCAGAAGCACTATCAAATATAAACATGGACATTAAAATTAATGGGGAATATCTGAATAAACTCTGATATGCTGATGACACAGTGTTGCTGCTGGATCGAGTTAGAGCTTCAAGTGCAGAATATGGCTTGGATCTCAACACTAAGAAGACGAAATATATGGTTATAAGCCAAACACCAACTCACGGCAAGCTAATAGCAGGAACAGAAGAAATCAGAAGAGTGGATAAAATTGTCTATTTGGGGAGTATGTTAAATGAAATTAGGGATCCTGAAGTATAGATTAAAATATGAATAGAAAAAGCAAGATCCACATTCATAAAAATGTGACATTTGTTATGCAGTAGAGATCTAACTCTCGTTACAAAGATCTGAATAGTGAGATGTTACGTATTCCCAGTGTTGGTATATGGAGTTAAAGCTTGGACATTGACTAAAGCAGCTGAAAAAATAATTGAAGCTTTGAAATGTGAATCTACAGATTGCTGCTAAGGATATAATGGGTTGACCATGTGACTAACATAGAAGTATTGTGCCAAATGGATAAAGAACAAGAACTCTTTAAGACCATTAAGTAAAGAAAACTCCAATACCTTGACATATCATGAGAAATAACATAAAATACAGAATCCTCCAACTCGCTCTGCAAGGAAAGATCCGTGGGAAGAGAGGCCCTTGACATAGATGGACAATGGCTGAAGAACCTGACAGAGTGGTGTGGCTTGTCCTTGGAAGAACTGTTCCCAGGAGTTAAGAACAGGAAGACTATCACCATGATGATAGCCAATGGCTGGAATGGATATGGCACCTGAAGAAGAAGAAAAAGAAGGAGGAGGAGGAGGAAGCATTTCAGAAATGCAAAAACCAAGAATGAGATATACTGTACAGTATTTTGAAATATTAGCAAAAATACTAAACATTTCCAAATAACAGTGTAAAACTGTCTTCAGTTTTAGGCAAGACCTAACATCAGTATGTTTTAAAGAAAAATGCTCATGAATGTTCTGAAGGGACATAATTTTACCACTCCCGTGCCACTATGCGCCCCCTAAGTTTCACCTGACATGAAGTGTACACAAATCTTGTCTTTGTGGATGATGAATGAAACAAAAGAAATTGGGGGCAAGTATTGACAGCATAGGGCAATGGCAAAACAGCTATGGCTTAATTTTCGAGACACAAAGAACAAATAGCTCTCATTTATTTTAATGGCAAAATGGGTGCTCAGTTCTTCTGAAAATCAATTCTCTGTCATGTACTGTGATTGTCAGGAAATCTCCCAAACCTGCAGGCACTGAACAAAACTAAAACAATCTCTTTATAATGCTGTATAGTAAATCTTACAACTAATTAAGTAACTCAACCGTTACTAACATGCAGCAGTAACATTTCCTAACTTTTAGCTCTTTAGACTTCTCCAAGTAAAGAAATATTTCCTTCTCTCATTCCAGCAACTTACATTGCAAAATTGTATAGCCTTATCACTTTTGTGAATACTAATTCATTTCCTTGAACTATAAATCAGCTAGGACTGCCACAATAATACATATAATTTCTGGGACTCACAGCTCTCATAAATAACATTTTCATTTTCTGGAACTGACAATATGAGTTTCTAATGTTACAGTGAGCACTACTCATGCCACTTCCTTTTTATGACTACTGTACATATTATAGGCATATGGATGTAATAGATCTGTCATTGTCTTACTTGTCCAAGAACTTCAAAATGAAACAAAAGTTCAGCAAATGGTTGTTATGCAAACTTTTTGTTTGATTGATTACGTGTAATTCCGGAGGCTATGAGCCACATCAAACTCTTCAGCTCACTCATATATATATACACAGATGAACAACTAGGAGAAAAACAAGGCATCACAGTGTAGACTGCCACTTGTCTTGATTCAGGCAAGTCAATGATGATCATTCCCTTCCTTTCTTAAATTTAGAATCATAAAATAACTGAGTTGGAAGGGGACTTTTAGGCCATCATCTCCAAGCCTCTATTCAATGCAGGAATCCAAATTAAAGCAGACCTGACAGGTGGTTGTCCAATTCTCTCTTGAATTATTCCAGTGTTGGAGCACTCACCACCTATAAAGATAGTTGGTTCCACTGTTGTACTGCTCTGTTAAGAAGTTTTTCCTGATATTCAACCTATATTGAGCTTCCTTTGGTTTTATATTATTCTGCATCATGCACTCTGAGATGATCGACAACAGGTCCTGCCCTTCCTCCTTATTATCATCTTTCTAGTATTTGAGGAATGCTATCAGAACCCTTTTCAGTCTCTTTTTCTCAAGGCTAAACATGCTCAGTTCCTTTAGTCTTTCCTCCTGTGTCTTGGTTTCCAGCCCTCTGATCATTCATGTTGCCTGGCACAGCAGCGCTGTTCCTATCCAACGGGCAGGAAACATCAGTACATGGGCATCTGTAATTTGGTTTAGGGATGGAATTCCTTGCTTAGCTTGGTACTGACAAGCAAAGATAGGAAACTGTTGGAAGTGGAAGCAAATATGCAGCCAATGCAACTGCTGAAAATTCAGTATAACATGCACTGCATGCTTATCTCCTATATCATTCTAGCTGCTATATTCCCGACTACCTGTAATTTTCATACTATCTGTAATAGCAGCACCATCTAAAGTGTATTACAATGATCAAGCCTGAATACAAAATGGGGCATGTGTTACTAAGATACATGAACCAGAACATCAAGGTTTTCATTGCTTTAATTAAAAAAAACCCACCTAATTGTCAGCTGCTTTCAGACTAATGGAAAAAAAGCAGGATATGGAATCCTAAACAAATTAATACAAGGAATTAATATAAAACTAATCAACATACAGAAATTGTTCAGAATATGTGTGTTTCAAGAATTGTGAGTTGATTTGCCGCACTGACAACTCAGCACAACATAGCTGACAAATGACTTGAGCTGCTTGTTCAATAAAATATGCTGGTTCCAGATTGATCAGTCCACTTTGCTGCTCTGAGTCTGAGGAAAATCCTGATTGCAGCTACAGCTCAGAGCCTTGTAATTTTATTAACAATATAAATATTTTTAATACTACCATTTCCTAATTGTAATGCAGGGCAGAAGTGCACAAACTGTAGATTATTAATCTAAACCTGACAGCGTTGACAGTAGTTGGCCTCTGCCTTTGTGCCTAATGTACTAAGTAAGAATTAATACAAAACACTTCACACTCTGTCATGTCCCATTGGTTAATTAAGCAATCAGAAATATTGTGCAGATAGCCAAGAAGATTTCACTCCCCAGGCTGCATTAACATTACTCAATTCTTGTTGTTAAATCTTCGCTTCACAATTTAAAATCTGCTTCCCTGCATACACACTTGGGTCTGATACTATGTTTGCATGTACGCCTGCTCACTTGAGCCTTTTGGCTTTCAGAATAATTTTGTGCAGTACTGTTTTCAGTAAATAAAGTGAATTTATTCTGACCTAAGTAATTTTTGTCCTATTTTCCATTTTAAAATGCTTTCTTTCAAAGTCTTTACTACTTATATGTGAAAATCTGCTGTAGGATAAAATTTTACATTTTGGAAACACTTTCTTGCTTGTATTAATCTATCTGTATCTCCCTGTTTTTCCACAAGTAGTGTCATAATTTTTTTTCTTTGCATCAATATTATTGCTTACAAAAAAGAAATGAAGAATTTTTAAAATTCCCTTATTACCAAAAGTGTAAGCTCATCTTGGGCTCACCTGGAGCTGTGTTGGCTCAGTGGTTATGAAGCTCATTTTGCTAGCTGGAAGGCCAGCAAGTGGGCAGTTTGAGACCTGCATGACGGATTGAGTACCTGTCTCTGTCCTTTCAAACCAGAATAATTTTTGACACAAAATTATTATTATCTGGGGCCCTTTTTTGACTGAATGGCTGGTTCTAGATATAATAATAATAATAATAATAATAATAATAATAATAATAATAATAATAATAATAATAATAATAATAATAATAATAATAATAATAATAATAATAATAATAATGATGATGATGATGATGATGATGATGATGATGATGATGATGATGATGATGATGATGATGATGATGATGTATGTGTTTTCTAAAAACAATTCTGGTATAAATGCATAAAATGAAAACCAATGATGCATACGTTTTGTGTAATCATTGCAATTTCGATGAAAATTCAATAACTTTTATATATTAAAATTTCATAGAAGTCCTATTGTGTGATTTCTCATTAAGGGCACATAGTTAGACAGAGATGCTGGCTGTGCCAATGTCAGTGTTGCAACATTAATGGGAGATAGCAACATCTGCCTCACAAATTCTAAATCAATACTTTAACCACCATACCATATTGACACTTAATCCTAGTAACACCCATATCATAATGGAGTATTTTAGAACTGTAACCGTATAAGCTAGCCTATTCAGGCCAAACATGAGATGGCTAGATGGTATTGTAGACACAATGGGCACAGAGCTGAGCAAGTTGAGGAGGATCGTGGAGGACAGAAGTGCCTGGCGGACAGTGGTCCATAGGGTCGCAAAGGGTTGGAATTGACTGTGTGACTGAACAACAACAACAACAAATTCAGGTAGATGGAAATACATACACTTTCAGTAGGTTCCTGGAATCAGCCAGAAAGGAGAGCATTTTTACATTGACAGGTAACATTGAATGAATGCCATTTTTATTTCCATGTTTTCCCAGTCCAAATGGTTCCACACAAGCTGAGTGTTTCTTTGACATTTTCCATGGAATATGTAGTTAAAGCCTTGCAGGGTAAAAGCCAGCTTGGTAGGGAGGAGGTAGAGTGGGAAAACTGTACATTGAAAAAATTAAATATTCCCCTGCCGCCGAAACTGTTTTTTTATTTACCAAGACAAGCTATTCAAGCTTTGTTACACACATTTCTGTGCAGCATACCATTTGCCACTTTGTCACAATCTATTCTTGACTCCCCCTCACTTTTGAAAGTTACATGGCATGCATGGTTTAAATGTCATTTCATGAACAATATTAACATCACTAAGTGCCTTTTTAGATGGATTTTGCAGTTTTCATGCTGTGCTTGAATCAGTTCTGTTTTCAAGCAAGCCTTCCCTCCAGTGATTGACAGAAAGGAAGATTGGTAAGGGTTCTCACTCAGTGCTGTAGGGAACCTTTAAATTGATGTGATGATGATTTATTATTTTACCTAATAAGTTTCATGGATGCAGTAATGAGTGGTTCTTGTGGAGCTGTCATCATTTCTTAGTACCATAACACCTTGCCTAGAGCAGAAATATTTGTTTTCTGGACAGAAAAGGCAGATTAAATAACATAAAATATTTTGCATTCTCAGAAGAATCCACTAACAAGAATTTAGAGGATGAAAATCATTCTGAAAACAAGAAACAGCAATTGTTCTTATCTTTTTCAATTTTGAGATATAATTTAATTGAGAATAAATCTTGTAGTAAAGCAACATTTAACAAATTTATTCAAAAAAAATTCTTTCTCTGCTTTTTCAATTATGTCAAATGCAGCATCAGGAAAAGTTTTGTGCTGCAATTTTTTGTGTGCATTTAAGATGCTACTGGCTGGACAGTTCAAGAGTTAAATGGCTACTGACCAAGAGGTTGGGAATTCACTTTCCTGCTGTACCAGTTGGAAGAAGATTCAGCTAATGAAGCCTTGGACAAAAGACACAATCCTGGAGCTCCACCAAACAGGGATAGGTAAACAGTGTCTGAGTATTTTATACCTTGAAAACCCTTAGAAAGGTTGTTATAAGAATTGATTTCACAGCACATGATGGTGAGCCCTAATGGTGCAGTGCTTAAACTGCTGTACTATAGTCAAAACATTTCAGTCCTGATTGTGCTCAAGTTGACTCAGCCTTCCATCCTTCCGAGGTCATTAAAATGAGTAACCAGTATGTTGGGGGCAAAATTCTAATTGACTTGCGAACCACCCAGAGAGTGCACTAAGCTCTATGGGGCAGTATATAAGTGTAATTGCTAGTGCTATTGATGATGCCATAAGACTGCTGCAACACACCACTGTAGGGGTTTATTGTAAGTCAAATGAACAGAAGCTCTACATATACTTTAGTTACAATCTCTAAAAAAGTTACTGAAAATAAGACCCACTGAACTTGATGAGGTTTACTCCCAAATAGATAGGTAAAAGACTGCACAGTTAACTTTATTACTAAAACAGACATACATCTTAAATGAACACTAAGGCTCTTTGAAAGCTGACTTCTATTATCAGTTTTATGGGATTACTGTGAAGGGACTTTTCCATTTTGCTGTATGATGTATTATTCTTGTGAGGGGAAATCTCATCTAGTAAATTTGCATGTTAAAATTGTGGGTCTCTTATTTTCTGCTCAGGATCAAGATACAGTACCATATCTTTTCACCAAAATGGCTCTATAAAAGAATGCTTTAACCACATATTTACGCCTTTTTAATAAAAGAATATTCTATAAACCAGTCATGACACTTCTGAAGTTAAACCCTTACTGCTAAACCATGGAAATAATTACTTATACTAAACTGATGTAAAGTGAAGTGTCAGGGAGAAAAAACTAACGTGTGGGATTTGTTCCAGAACCATTTTAAGCAATATTAAAGATTGTATATTTACAGAGGTAGAAATATTTCTGATATGTGTCACATCTCTACCTGTTTCATTCCAAAAAATACATAGTTGACAGCTATTGTTGTGCTTCACTATTTGGGTCTCTTAATTTTTCCTTGTTCTCCATTTTCAGCCCTTTCTATTGCTTCCTCATGGTATTGAAGAAATGTCTGCTGTTTTTGCAAGGTTCTCATTGTCATTCTGTTTGTCCCACATTCAGAATGTTTTTGTGATATAATGTTTGGGCATTAATTCTTTAGTTGTGTCAGGACAAAACTATCATGTTTACAAGCAGCTTCCCTGAACTTAACCGTTTCTTCACTCTGAATAAATATGATTCCTCAGACTCAACATTATTGAGGTTTCAGATAGACAACTAAACGTAATATATGCATTGCAGTAGGAAATTGACTTTTTCACTTTTCCTCCATTGACAAGGGATGTAATCAAAACAACTACCATTTGTCATTATATACAAGACTTTATACTGCATTCTCAGGGAAGGATGTCATGTAGAAATGTTCAACAGCAACCAGGAGTAAAGAGAGGTGATCACAAAAAACAAAATCAAAACAAAATGATGCAACAGGAAACATTACAAAACAACAACAACAACAACCAGCCTGCCAAAAAATATAAGGCTTACAATATCTGTCCTGCTATGGAACACCAGCAGGGACATCCCAAGCCAAGTGGAGGGGACAAGGATTGAGGTGGCAGAGGTGGCCAGAAACCACTAGGTTCCTTTCGCACCCATGACTATAGAAGGCGAGAGGGGTTTGCCTCACCTCAACCCCTTTTTCCTTGCCCAGGCTCCAGTGTGGAAATTCCCCATTGGGTATCCCTTGTGTGGGAGGAGTTTGGTTAGTTATAAATATTGGAGCTGAGTTCGAGAACTCTCTGTGGGTAGTTGGGAGGCAAACAACCCTCCCGCCCACCCTTTTTTCAGTAAGAAATTTCTGGTCGCAATATTTTGGGCCAAGCAGGAATTTTGGGCCCCGGCAAATTGGCCTAGCACGGGGCTGTTTTCACCTGGTTCTTACCGAAAGGGGTTTTCTAGCTGGGTTTGCGGGAAGTTTGGAGGGAAGGGGTTACCCCTTTTGGAGCAGAAAAATCAGGTAGGAGGTTGGTGGGAGGCAGGTGACCCCGGCTGGGGTTACCATGGTTACCAACTTCTGGTTTGGGGTTTCCTCTTGCCCTCTGAACTCTGGGTCCCTTTGTTCCAAGGGACGTTTTGGTTTGGTTGTCAATAAAGCGGTCCTTACTTCTTCCAAGCTGGAGTCCTGTCGTTAATGTGGAGGGGGGCGAAGGGGTGGCAAGGAGCTTTCTCTATGCCGGCGACCTTGCAATTGCCGCACAGTGCATACCCTTCAAGGCTGTTGAGAAAAAACTGAGGCTTAGAACTTAATGGCTATATAATATAGGGATAACCAACTAAAGCCAAGCTGTCTAAAAACTCAACTCTGTTGCTTAGCATAAACCAAATCTTAACTTGTTATTGTCTTCTCTGCAACCTCAGGGGTACCTTTGCAGAGACTGAACACAGGTAAAATCTTAGTATGGCCTACTTATATAAATCCATTAATTCTAACCAGTCTTGATTTTACTATGATTTCCTATGCTTGCTTTGGTATCTTGTTTTACAACTTCAGTTGCTAATTCAATGTCAGGTTTACCCCAGATAGATATTACATCATGTCATTGTATTCAGGCATGGCAAATATTGCTATTGATCCAAGTCAAAAGATGCCATAAACATTCAAGCGGAGTTACTATGTGGCATAAGCAAGTAAGAGCAAGTAACAGCAACTGCTGATCTAAAACCTCTGAATATTGGATGACAGTGTTGGAATAGACCTGCCTCTATCTTTCCCAAAAGCATTAAAATATGCAGTTTAGTCAAGCAAAACTTTTCTATCTAGACATATTTACATTCTGGCTTAGAAAATTGCCTATATATCATATGTCTGCTACAGAACTGGGAAAATTATCTTTATCATTATACAGTAATACCTCATATAACATTAGTATCGAATAACACGAAAATCGCATAACATCAAGGAATCTGGGGGGAAGAATTGCATCAGATAACATTAAGATCCTATGGGATGCTTCAGATAACAACCGCGAAAGCCTGTGTGGTTACAATGTATCTCTATGGATCCCATAGAGGATCAGATAACACTAAAAATCATATAACACGAAGACTTGTGGAACCAGCTTTTAGTGTTATATGAGGTTTTACTGTAGTTACATTGGTTTAGTCATAAAATTATATCACTTTCCAGCCTGATATTTTACTGTTATTATCTGCTGAATTTTTCTGTAAATTCTCTACTTCACTACTATACAATAGAAAACAAACCCTGATGTTAACATTAAAAAAAAGTTAGTAAATTGCAGTTTCAATTTTGAAGGCTATTAGATGATTTTCAAGCATTATGAGAACTCACATACGTATACTGAGGGTGTAACACATGCTTCAGTTGTTACTATCTACAATGAAAAAGGTTGTAGTTTTTCACATTCTGAACACATGGAGACACCTATTTGGAAAAAAATGCCAACCCAATACAACAAAGATGGGCAGCCTAGCATAACATCATTAGAATCTTTTTACACTAATGTATTCTTTATCCATATAGCTTTTTCCAGAACAGGAAACCTGTCAGACAATATGGCAAATGAGTTGTACACAAAAAACATTCTGGCAGAGTTTCTCAGTAACAAGATGGTATACAATCTCTCAAATGATTTAAAAAAATCTTTATACAAAGCATTTCTAGTAGGAAATTATTATAGCACAGATGAAACAGTAAAGTGATAGAATTGTCAGTATCCAGAACTGATTCAAAGGATGATTATGCTAGAAGAAGTGTCTGATGGGGTATGTGTGTGTGTGTGTGTGTGAAGGCAGATAAATGAGGAGAGGTTTCATCTTCCAAAGTTCCTCTTCTCCCTGATTATGGATTCCATTCATTCTATATGCAGGCTGCATACTCTGAAAGCCATTTAAGATTGTATTTTGGCAGCTGGAGCAGTTTTAACATTGAACTGCACACAGAGATATACAGCAGCTATTAATTATTGTGGAGTTCCTTTGCATTAATGTCTCTTTGGGAAACATTTTTTCTTTCACAAGTAATATATAGCTGCATAACAGAAGGAAGAAAAATAGATTGTGATCATGACACTTGCTAATGAAACCAGCTGTATTTTGTCTTATTTACCAGACCATTCACCGTCTGTTACTGCTGAAGGGGAAAAATGCAATTGTTTAAAGTCATCATACAGAAGATCCTGCTGAAAGCATATGAAGTCAAAGTGACAGAACTTTGAATTTTAATTCAGTTCAAAAAGCACATTCCATTTACAACTAATTGAATAGTTTTCATTATGTTATAATGCTGAAATAACATGGCACCAAATGATATGAGAGAAGCCTATTTTGTTCAAACTATTGTGATACATTATGAATGGAACTTTCTTTAAAATCAGTTGCAACTTCTGTTGATTGAAAACAGGACTGCAAGATGTCAACTAGCCTGGACCCTTCTACCACATTACACCTGCATTTTGCATGAACTACAGGTTCTGGCTACTTACAGGGCAAACTACATTCTGAAATTCATGCATTACACCACTAGAAACTGGTACTTCTCTAGCCTTATACTATGATCCAGGAAAGAAACAAAATAAGCACATATCTGGGAAGTGTAGAAATACATGTATTTCTAATGTGT
The DNA here is from genome assembly GCA_030440675.1 of Furcifer pardalis. Lineage (NCBI taxonomy): Eukaryota > Metazoa > Chordata > Lepidosauria > Squamata > Chamaeleonidae > Furcifer > Furcifer pardalis. The sequence continues at coordinate 69,075,840 of CP126895.1, read as the reverse complement.
TTACAAAAGCATTATGACCATCCATAAACACTATTGCCTTGAATAATGAAACACAGTATTTAACCAATATTTCTCTCTGGCTTCCTTTGATTCCACTTGACTGTTAAAACCTTTGTATTAGTCTCCTCCTTTATGACTCCTCACCAAGCTTTTGATCTACTCTTCTCTTTCCAAACTGTGTCATGTGTGGAACCATACTACATCCCATTCCAGAATACACAGTATGTATGGGACTTGATGTTTGAAGATACCTACATTTAAAAAACACATACACATATGAGAAACTCATACATCAGGAAGAATCAAGCTAATTTACTCTTAGCCCTTTCCCTGAAGCAGTAATTTTTCACAGGCAGAGATAATGTAGTATAACCAGTGATGGGATGTAACAGGTTTGCACCAGTTTGTCAGAACCGGTAGTAACTTTTCCCAGTGTCCCGGAGAACTGGTAGCAGCTTTTGGGGGAAAACCACCTTCGGGGTTTACCTTTTCACTGGTTCCCCCACCGCGCATGCCAACCACTTGGTGTGCATGCACGCCTACAGTGCTTGGTGTGTATGCACGGCCTCCTTGCTGTCCTCCCAAGCAAGGAGGAGGAAGAGAAGCTGCTAGCCTGAAGCTCCCTATAGCAGGGGTGGCCAACTGTAGATCTCCAGCTGTTCTTGGGCTTCAATTCCCAGAAGCCCAAGTCAGCACTCCTGCTGATCAGGGCTTCTGGGAATTGAAGTCCAAGAACATCTGGAGATCTACAGTTGGCCACCCCTGCCCTATAGGCTGGTCCCCAGGGTAAGTGTCTCACCTTTGGATGTGGTGTGTCTGTGTGTATTTTAATGTGTATTTAATACCTTTACCTATATTGATGTACTACCACATTTCCTAAAAAGGCCTGGCGGATGGGTTTTTAAGCAAAGTCTTGGAGTTACCTCATCAATAAGCTACACCTGTGCTGTTCTAATTGCTGTTCCAATTGGAGAACCCTTAAGGGGATACAGCTGTTTTATATTTACATTAAGGCATATTATCCTAGAGAACTGGTTAGGCAAAGACTTAGTACCTAACTTCTTTAACTGTTGAAAAGTTGAAAAATGCCAAAATGAAGCCATCTTGTGGTGAGTTCATTCTGTAGTTCCTTCCATCTGACCTAGTGTGAGAAAGATTAGCCAGAATAAGCTTATTTTTATTTTATTTTATTTTAATTTTTCTTTGGCCCCTCCCACAACATAATGACATCATGACATCAGCTCCGCCCACTATATCATGACATCATGATGTTAGCTCCACCCACAGTGTGATGACGTCACGGTGGGGTAGTAAAATTTTTTACATCCCACCACTGAGTATAACAGTTTCAGATAAGTGACCATTAAGGATACTGCTGACTCCCAAGAAACAGTTCATTCTGCTTTTAGTGATGCTGGTGAATGTTCTCAATGCATTACAACTAGATTCATAAAACCATTGTAGTTTAATCTGTTTCAGCCCAATAGCATATGACCCTTGAGTTATTTGTATCTCAGATTGTATCTGACTTATCTCTTGTGGTAAAAGAGCATAGGATGCTGAACTATGAGGAGTTTCAGATGTTAACTGATACAAAGATTCTGAAAATGCAGTTCATCCATGTTTTGTATTTCTTTGCATATCATTAACATTTGAAGCTGTCTTGCTTCTGTCAACCACAGTATGACCATTTGGACTCATCTTGTATAAACTGTGGAGCAGTTTGACATAAACAGTCACCATAAAACAGACTACAGTCAATTATAGTAGAATATATTTCAGAATAACATGGATGTAAAAAATAAATCCCACAATAAAAAAGCCCTGCCCAACAATCTCTTGTGAATTGATAAGAATCTCAGTTGTGCCAAACTGGCTTTTTAATAACCTGATTAACCATTTAAAACCTGATTTTGTCTGCAACTATTAGGCAGAATCCTGTCTGCAAACACAGAACTTAACATCTCCATATCCAGAGTACTCCATGCTTGCTAACCAGAAGCTTGAGATCGCTTTGCTGCAAATAAAGGTGCTTCATGAATTCTCCTTCTGTAAGTGACATATAAAGAAATGCTGGACATCAGAAATGATCTTTCTGCATAAACCTGAGGAGAATAAGATATTGACAATTGTTTTATTTTGAATTAAATCCACACAAGTAAAAGCACCTGTGCAGGGTTATTCCACAACATGTCATATAAATGGTGAGGGCATTTGTTCAAACCATTATATATTTTTGTGAAAATTACATATATCAGTAAATCAGAGCTGTGGAACAAATAATTGATAGAATTGTAATTTTGCTTGGACAGGCTGCTTTTCTGGCTTAACATTAGGAAAACTGAAATCAAAGTCGCTTTGAAAAGGCTCGTTTCCAATTTGTAACTTGTTTGGGCTGTAGCTTATTCCACTGAGCCAGATTTCTCACTTAAAAAGGTTTGATCTGAATAACATAATGGCTAAAGATGTCTGAGATAAAAGCATAATTTTGCATTCCTAGATAAGTCAATTTTGGGAAAACAATTTTAAAAATATATGCAAACTGAATTAAATTTAACAGCTTTAACATATAATCTGAATTACTAAAGTTACTACAAAGAGACATAAAGATCTTTTCCCATACAGATATTTTGTGATTCACAAGATATCCCATGATAATGTGAAGTAAAATAGTTTACTATCAGAAATGCTTCCATGTTCTTTCAATTTCAATACTGTAATAATAATTTCTTGTAAGAAGTTATTCTAGGTTGAAAGGATTTTTGCTGGAGAAACTCTGCTCAGGGGATGCCCGAATGAGGCTACTTTCACGTCCCCAAGATCTTTTCCCACCGAAGTGGTCCCTATTTATCTACTTCCAGTTTCTTGCTTTCAAACTGCTAGGTTGGCAGGAGCTGGGACAGAGATGGGTGCTCAAACTGTCATGCAGTACCCTGGTCTCAAACTGCCAACTTGCTGACCTTCCAGCTAACAAGGCAAGCTTCTTAACCATTGAGCCACCGCAGCCCCTTCAATTTCAATGAAAACCAGGTAATGCTGCTCCTACTAGCCATCTATAATGTCTGTCACTTAAACCAGCAACCTTAAAACATAAATACTTACTACTGCATATATTTCAATGAAAGTATATGGTATTTATCATGCCAGCAACTGCTCTTTGTCCTTGCTCTTACTTAGGAGGCATGTGACACAGTCTGGGCCAGTTTCCTCCAGTGTAAAGCAGCTTGGCCATAGCAAACATACAGAATCAATTAAATCTAAAAAAAAAAACCTACACCAAAAATAAAACTGTGAGTGGAAGTTGCAACAGATTGTTGTATTTTCCACTGACCTATATCACTTCAAAATAGGGACTATTGGTTGAAAACAGGACTGTAAGATGTTAACTGGCTCTGGACTCTTCTACCACATTATACCTGCATTTTGCCTGCACTACAGGTTCTGGCTACTTACAGGGCAAATCTAAATGCTGACTTTAGCCTTTACACCCTCCAGTACCTGGAGTGGTTAAGTTGTTGACTGGAAGCAGTAACATTGTGTGGATTTCAGTTGCCCGGGACTGTCAGAACCTGGCCGTCCCAGTTAAGGGCCCCTCCTTTCCAATTCCAGAGACCCCTGTCTCTTTACGGGAACTGTCAGCCCTTCTCAGCTTGCTGGGAGAATCGGTCTGCTTTAAAAGAACTCTTACTATGCTTAGGGAATGGAGCAAACAAGGGAGGTCTGGTAGCTAGGCCTGGTGTGTGTGCTGTTCTTCGATGACGAAAGAGACAATCTTCAGAGAAAAACAGTTGATTTATTGTAGCAGGTTTCTTAAAGCATAGTCCATAGAGAAACGTAAATAAAAGGTCAGTAGCATATCGATCAGTCCAGTAACAGTCCACAGGTACATTAGGTAATCATGATGAAAAAGAAAAGGAATAGTCCCCAGGCATAGATGTTAACCCATCAACATCCAAAAGCGAACTCCTTCTCTGCTCTCCAAGATGGAGATTCTCAACCATGTGTCGTGTTTAGGCCAATCAGAGACAGTTAGAAACTTTCCCACAACATAGGATTGTTGACACACGTGTACAGTCAGTGCTCTAACATGTAGTCACAACATCAGGGAATTCAGCAAGCTTAGAGATAAGGAATGGGAACACTGTCTTGAAAACAAGCTGTCTCATGACACGTAGTCTTATGAGACAGTGAGAAGAAAGGATTTTTGAGGCCTAGTTTAAACTACAACCTCAAGCTTTGAGAAACATAGGAATAAAATGTCTCCCATGACAGGGACTTAAGCCAAATTTGCCACTTCCTGGTGGACACTGGCGCCCACTCCCACTAGGGCTTCTGGGAACTGTAGTCCAAGAACATCCATAGCCCAAAAAGCGTTGCCCAGGACGGGGCACCCCCCCTGCCCCCGTACGTGACACCAGTGACTGGAAGGCCAGAAGTTCACCAGTTTGAGACCCAAGCACTGCACGACAGAATGAACTCCTGTCTCTATCCCAGCTCCTGCCAACCTAGCAGTTCGAAAGCTAGAAATTGCAAGTAGATAACTAAACATCACTTTAGTGGGAAGGTAAACAGCATTCCATGCACTCTGGTGCCTATTCATGCCTGCCACATGACCATGGAAATCTCTTTGGCTGTAAACAGAGATAAGCACAACCATAGAGTTGGATATGACTGGCTTTTGAGCAACCTTTACCTTTATCTATATCGCTTCAAAAAAAATATGCAGCTTGGCAGGGTTGCATTGGCTTCCAGTTCATTTCTGTATCAGATACAAGGTGCTAGTTCTAACTTTTAAGGCCCTAAATCAGTGGTGCCCAAACTAAGGGTCGGGTGCTGGGTGCGGCCCCCGATGCCAATTCATCCGGCCCACGAAGCCCTCATCGCTCCCATACAGGTGCGTTTCACTTCCACTTCCAGGAGCGACGAGGGCTTCACGGGCCAGATGAATTGGCGTCGGGGGCTGCATCCAGCCCCCGGACCTTAGTGACCAGCTCCCTAAACCACATGATTGGCCCACAGCCCAAAAAGTTTGGGCACCCCTGCCCTACATGGTTTGGGACTGTAAGGGTATTGCCTGTACCCTGAACTCAACCTCAATCCAAGATGGAGATTTTCAAACATATGGTGATGTGTAGCACATTCCTTAGAAGAATTTGTATTAAAAAACATGCTATCCTCATGGGCTGGAAGAAATGAAACCTAATTTGTGATAGACATGAAATACAGTATGATACTACTGGATTCTGTCACCCAATTCTGGGTGATTGGATTCACTCTCTGGCAGAGGTACTAGAAAGACCCAAGAACTTACAATGAGGCAGGTTTTTCAGTCAGAACAAAATATGGTTTATTGGGAGCAAAAGCAAAGGGAAGCCTACTCAGGCATATAGTCTGGCCAGACCTATAATTCTAAATAGCTAACCTTCCCGCAACCGTTCTGAGGAAAAGGCCCCCTCGTGATCCCTGCTCACAAAATTTGGTGAACAGAAGATGGCCCCCACCCACCTGGAAGGGGTATTTAACTATTCTATCTAAACTAACTCTGCATGCAAGGGGAGGGGAGGAGTTTGGGAGGAGGTAAGGAAATTAGCATAAGTTAATTACATGTAAACATAAAACAAAGGCAGCTCTGAGGTCAGAGACTTTAGTTACACAAAAGCGGCAGATTAAATCAAAAGCGGAGAGGCTGGTTCAGCAGAGGCAACATTGAGCAAACACAGGCAGGCAATTCTTTTGTTCTTCTGGAAGGCAGGACCGGCCAGTCCATCTTCGTTTGCATCAGCTTAATGTGGTGTGAAACTGCTTGGATGGACAGGAACAGATTAAGTAAATGCCTGTTACTTAAGTAAAGAGAAAAGTTTTAAGTTAAGTGGTCCCCAGGGTGAACTCCAGTTAACCTTTGTACCTTGCCAGGTGTGTGTGACTTGTCACGTCCTCTCTTCCCCCTCCCCCCTCCTGATCAACTTTGGGGTTGTATGGATGTTCCCCACAGAATGTTGATTTCCCTCTTAAGCTATGATTGTGCTCGAGTCAGTGTTCAATCAAACCAGAGGTATGAGTCATTCAGCTTCCTTTGTGAAGGAATGAAAAGGAATTTCTGCTTATCAGGAAACCCAACAAACCGGTTTTAAGAACAATGGAGGCAATCAGGGCCATGTATACATTCCTTGCCAGAGTCTATTGACTATTGGGTAATCCCCCTTCCTCCTTGAGAGCATTCCAATCGTATGATTTAACTTTTGGCTTCTACCTTATTTTCCATGTGTGTGTGTTGTGATATGTGGCGTTTAACAAACGTTTTGATTAATTATAATGCTTTATTCAAAATTTCAGGTAACACTCCTTCCCTTTTCTCTCGGCGGAGAATCTTTGAGAGAGATTCTCCGTCGAAACTGAGTGGGTCCTGGTGTGATGATGTACCCACTGGGACCTTGGTTAAGTGGGACCCTGCACAACGTTTTCAGGGACTGCAAAAGGGGCACACACACAAATTAGAATTATAACTACAGCAATCCCAAGCCCCGTCATGAATAGGTGTTTGAGGTATCCAAAATCCGGGAGCCAGCTGGTTAACCACCCCCACAATGAAAACCTAGTGTCTTGTTTAATTTCAGTGGTGAGATTTTGTAGCCCGTGGATGGCTTCCTCTACAATTTTTAGGCAGCACATCTATTTAAAATCTGTTATGAACCAGCAATGAGTGTGAGCTTAACATGATTGTGCACATATGGTGCATGCTCTGTGTGGTTGTATTGCAATGCCTGGGAATCAGGGGTGACATTGGGGCATTTTTGTAAGTAAGTGGATTCTCCAAACTACCAACACTACAAATGAACATCCTAACATTTTATACATTCTACACATGTTTAAAAAAATTTAAACTAAAGAAAATAAAGGAACACAGTTTGCTATCAATACTTTAGAGAGAGAGAGAGAGGTAGAGAGAGTCGAAAAGAAACGAGGTGATAGGAATATTAATAATAAAAGACATGATACTCCTCCATTGAATTTTAGACATGCTCTGGAGCACTGTCATCCGTTCACTTTTGGGATCCAACACAGGGCTTCCACATCTTTAGCTTTTTCCTGTAGTGAGGGAGAGAAAACACAACACATCTCCCCAAAACCCTCCCACATTTACTTTTAAACTTTTATTCCTTAACCCTAGTAACAATAAACGACAACCACTCATGTTTTCAATGTACTTCCATTGCATTCACTGTTCCCTGTGGATTTATGTAAGGGAATTCCTTAAGATTCCAGGTTTAGTAGGAGAAGAGGGCTTTTATTGTGCAAACCCCATACTTACTCCAGAAGCCACTAATGCATGATCCAATTGCAACTGTGAGTGCTTTTTAGAGGCAGGAATTTACCTTCCTGGCCCAAACCAATGTAAACCAAATTAAATACTTTGAGCAAACAATTGTTTCACTCCCATCTGATCTGAGGAAGGTGCTGCTTCCCTACCAAATTCAGCCTCCCCCTCCCCTTTGTTAGTCTGGGAGTCTCCTAACTAATTTCTAAACTGGCCTCATTGTGAAATCTATTTGTTTACCTTTACCCTGTTTTCCTTCTGGCATCCTGTATAATAAGAATGAGGGTTTAACAAACGCACTGCAGATGTTTTTGAAATAACTTTATTGTTGGAGTTGCAAAGCAATCTTTATGGTTCAGTTTCTTTAACTAGGATTCTTAACTGGGGACGGTGCATAGGGACGCTCAAATTTCCTTAAGATTGTGCACTTAGTAGGATGAGAGGAAATTTCCCATGTGCGATGTTCCAACAATCTTCAGAAGCCACTCACACAACACGCATGCAGACAAGACAAAATACAGCTATGCAATGACAGAACAGACTATGCAGGGGCAGGGCACTTCTCCTGCCTTCCTTAAGGGAAATTTTGGCAGGGAGTTTGCCCAGAAATAAAACATTTGGCTTTATTAATTTTAATTAGGCAGACATCAGTTTGTGGTGTTAAAGACTTCAAGCTGCTCTTAAGGAGCAAGCTACTATATGCTTATCTATTTACTATGCAAAACTTCTCCCATCTCTTCCCGGACCTCTTGTTGCACGGTCCTGGGTTCGAATCACAATTTTTTCTTTTCCTATCACAAATCAAATGTGCTTCCTAGGGCTTTTGCGATTCAGTTAATTCAACCCCAGTACATGTGTGTATTGAGCCACATTATACAAAATCAAATTTACAGTAACCATTTCAGAAATGCATATGTTTTCAAAAGGTTTTAATAGGTTTATGTTCAAATTAACTTTTCACTATGGAGCAGCAGTTTCCTCCTTTAAAGCAATTCAGACAAGCAGAGCTTTGCACAGACATGATTCCAAGTTTCCAATTTAAACTTATCCAGATTATAACACATGCATAGCCCCTTTGTTTAAGCAAGTATCAGATTATACAGGACAATGTTCCATTTCCCTGTGCCACACATTAAAGGTTCCCCTTTATTTAATATCCATCCATTATTTTCTACTAGGCCATATCTCCTTTTATTTCTGAAAATGGGTCTCCACGTGCCATATTTAGAGACTGTTAAGGTATACACCAGACAAACCAAATTCTGAGTTAGCATGGCCCTTTTAAGATGTGGGCCAGATTTTCAAAATACGGTTTTGCATTTTAGGCAGATGCTTCTTGGCCCCCCTTCCCACAAAACTGGGTTCTCAAGTGAGACTCCAATTGTCCTTTTTCCCAGGGAAAAAGACAAGCCAAAACCTCCATTTCCGCTATCTTCATGCCCTGCCTTGGGACAGACACTGGGGCCACCCGGAACTCCAGGATTTTCTCCGAAGGCTTTCTTGGGGTCCCTTGCCTATCTGCAAGTTTTCCAATTCAATTATAATATTGCCAGGTTGAGCTGAGCACTTTAAATGAAAAAGGGTGGTTGAGGTGATTTGCCTTCTTGCATTGATATTTTGTGCAGGCCAATTCTGCCTGCGGGGAGTACCCTAAATTTCATCCATATGTGGGGCGTATGGCCAGGTAGCAAACTTATGTTTTAAAATTAGCCTTTCATCAGATGAGGCTCCTTATTTCATATTTGTCAGCCTTGCTGGGACAGCAGGGTGACACAGATTAATTTGAGGCACAACGAAAAGGAAGAAAAAGTCCCCATTTCTTTGCCAACTAGGGCAGTGGAATCAGAATTTGGGTGGGGCAGTGCATATGCCTGTAATCTTGGACAGTATGCGACTTTGCTTTTTTTAGTGGCCAAACAGGAAATTCAACTGATGGCCAAGCTTAGTGGAAGAGGAAGGAGGGGCTGCTTTCCCCCCTTCAGGCTATTGTGAATGGAATGTTTTTTTTTCTCAGCAGGAGGCAATTTCTTAACCTCTCTGCAGTGCTACAATGTTTGCACTCTGCACATGTTCTATGGAAAGTCCGAATTTTTACTTTGGAAGCCATTTCTTTAAAAAAACAAATGCATTTCCAAACACATATTGGTTGCAGTTGGCTTTGTATGGGAAAGAGGGACCCTTCTAATTAATCCATCCCAATTTCCAGCCTTTGCCAATCTCAAAAAAAATTTTTTTTTTTAGATATACCAATCATCAAGTCAGTATATTTGTTTTGTTTTCCAATTAATTCCATTTTATTTGCTGCATTTTTCCACCATTTCTAAGTTCCAATTCTTTAATTTTCAAGACCTTTATTGCTTGATGAGTTCAATTTCAGGCCTTATTTTAAAGCAGCAATGCATTTGAGCGTTGCTAATTCACTAGCCTTATAATACTTTTGCCATGTCCCAATCTAAAGGACAACAATAATCCCGATTTATACATTTCCAATCTCTGTCTTAAAGTTTAAACTAGACAGAGAAAGGGATAACATCATTTTGTTAACCATACTTTTTATATACTTTTTACATTATATTTACAGATCTGCCATATGCTCGCATCAGGACAGGATATTCCTGGAAGCATGACTTCTTAAGGAAATGCTTCCTCCCCTTTAAATCCTTTTCAGAGTATGTTAATATAATGGCAGTTTAAAATTTCTAAGTTTCTAGTCCTCATTATTTACACATCACAAAAATGCAGGCACACATTTATTTCGTTCACACACACAGGGCCCTCATTCATTTCATTCACTCAACATACATGCATATTTACATATATTACACATTCATTCCGTTTTCAAACTGTGTATTAGACCTCTTTCTTTCCTGCACTCGCTATGAAAGCAATTGATTCTTCAGACCTTAAGGGTCATTGTTCACTATGGGTTCTCAGGAGGCTGGTATTAATTGCCACCTGGGCACAATGTTCTTAATCTTATTGCTAATCATTCTTATAAGCCATTCCCAGGCTGCCTCTTAAGGCAATAGCCAGAGATTCTTCCAATTTGGGCAGCCCTGTGTTCGAATTCAGTTACAATTTAACAAATTGCTTTGACTTAATTGGGGCTATCCTTTGAAACAACAGACAAATTACAATTTATATGGGTGCTGAGTTACATTAACCCTTTGTTTAATCTATGACTGCTGTCCCCTTCAAGCCTTTCAGCCTGAATGGATTGCAGTGGGCTCAAATTTTAAATGCTCTTCTGTTCTGGTTTACTCTTTTTCATTCTGCTCTATTTAGCACCCCCCACTCTGCTAGCAGGGATGGATGGCAATAAACTATTCCTCCTTCCCTTTTCTCTTTTGACTGAGGGGTCCTGTTCTGCTTACTGGGTCCTAGCTTTCCCTTTTCCAACGAGTCCATTGAGATTGGCTCACTGTCTGTTTCAATTCGAGCTTTTAATTTTTACCTTTTTCTTTGATTTTATAGTCCCCAATTTTTCCTCATGATTTCCTTATTTCACTAAGGGCGCCTTCCATCATTCCCTTCAGCCCGCTCACTCCCGCAACTCCAGGAACTTCCATCTGTTCCCAAGGTCCGATTTCTTCTACAACTCCCCTTCCCAACATGCCCCGCTGGGGCATGTCTGAGAGGTCCAGTAGGTTTACCTCTGCGGTTTAACCCACTGTAACCTGGGGGGGCTGCAAAGTTACGGACCCCAGACTCTCCCGACTGGATTTGTTCCTTTTGCTGGCAGGGGTGGTGGGCATCAAGGGCTGAGGGGGCGCCCCAGATTTACAAGGATACCATGAGCAGCGGGTTTGAGGAATTAAGGAGCCAGAAGGTGCAATGGACCCAAAACGGTCCTCTTCAATCCTCCTCAATTGCCTCTCTATACTTTGGGGAACCCCAAATTTGGGAGGAGGATTAGCCTTCTCCCATTACAATATAAAGATTGCCCTCGCAAGGGTATCGTTCAAGGTTTTGTGGGTGCAGCCTCACGGAGAGCGCTGCGTGCTCCGAGTCCCCAGATCTCCTCAGACTCACTTCTAGCCTTCTAATAAATTCCTTTAGGTGCCTTAAACTTAAGTTGCCTTCTCTAGGCCAGGCGGGCCTCAGGTCCCTTTGAAAGGGGCCGGTCTTGGGTGCTTAAAAGTTTCAACCTCCATTTGCTCAATTTTAGACTTGGGTCCCACCAAATTCTTCCAATTCTTGAGGACATTGCTGCGTGGCGTCCCACCAGCCTTTTCCTTCTTTCAGCCCAGCCTGAACTCTCAAAAAGCTCCTCCCATAGCTTGCCTTAGGCCTAGGTCTTGGTGCTTACCGAGTTACCCCGCACAGCGAACTGCCAGGAGCGGACCACACTAATTCTTCCCTTTGGTGTCTCTCACCGGTAATCACCCGAATCTTGAGACTAATTTTTCCTGGTCTCACGGACGACGAACCCCGCTCTTGACCGGTCCAACCAATTGGCCACGAGTGCCCAGTTAATTACTCTGGCACCCCGTGCTTTTGCGAGAAACCTCACCGGGAGCTACCCGAATCTTGGATCTCTGCCCAATCCGTAAAGACCCCAGTGTCAGGTGATGAATCTGCCCACTGGACCCTGAAATTTAAACTAAATTGCTCACGGGTGGACAATTCCCGTTCTTGCTTGATTTCTAGCTGGTGAGCGAGGCCAAACTAGTATTCAATTTGGTGTGACTTAGGCTAGTCAGGCCTCTTGTCACCTTAGGTGGGACTCGAACCCACGCTTTCAATACTCGAGCTGCCACCCGAGGGGAAGTTGAGTTCAGCTGGCTGTTTAAACTAACTTGGCAAGAATTTCAAAGGGACCCCAAAATCAAAATTATACGTTACCGATCCTGAAGTTTTCAGTCGCAGAGACGAACCGCAGATGAGTCTCTCAAAGCCTGATTGAAGATTTCGAATAGGAGGTCGTTCTGGTTTTTCTTTCCCTCTCTTTGTGCCCCGCACCTCTTAAGGAGGTTGCAGGAACCAGAGGCATCCCGGACGAGCCCCCAATTATGTCACCCAATTCTGGGTGATTGGATTCACTCTCTGGCAGAGGTACTAGAAAGACCCAAGAACTTACAATGAGGCAGGTTTTTCAGTCAGAACAAAATATGGTTTATTGGGAGCAAAAGCAAAGGGAAGCCTACTCAGGCATATAGTCTGGCCAGACCTATAATTCTAAATAGCTAACCTTCCCGCAACCGTTCTGAGGAAAAGGCCCCCTCGTGATCCCTGCTCACAAAATTTGGTGAACAGAAGATGGCCCCCACCCACCTGGAAGGGGTATTTAACTATTCTATCTAAACTAACTCTGCATGCAAGGGGAGGGGAGGAGTTTGGGAGGAGGTAAGGAAATTAGCATAAGTTAATTACATGTAAACATAAAACAAAGGCAGCTCTGAGGTCAGAGACTTTAGTTACACAAAAGCGGCAGATTAAATCAAAAGCGGAGAGGCTGGTTCAGCAGAGGCAACATTGAGCAAACACAGGCAGGCAATTCTTTTGTTCTTCTGGAAGGCAGGACCGGCCAGTCCATCTTCGTTTGCATCAGCTTAATGTGGTGTGAAACTGCTTGGATGGACAGGAACAGATTAAGTAAATGCCTGTTACTTAAGTAAAGAGAAAAGTTTTAAGTTAAGTGGTCCCCAGGGTGAACTCCAGTTAACCTTTGTACCTTGCCAGGTGTGTGTGACTTGTCACGTCCTCTCTTCCCCCTCCCCCCTCCTGATCAACTTTGGGGTTGTATGGATGTTCCCCACAGAATGTTGATTTCCCTCTTAAGCTATGATTGTGCTCGAGTCAGTGTTCAATCAAACCAGAGGTATGAGTCATTCAGCTTCCTTTGTGAAGGAATGAAAAGGAATTTCTGCTTATCAGGAAACCCAACAAACCGGTTTTAAGAACAATGGAGGCAATCAGGGCCATGTATACATTCCTTGCCAGAGTCTATTGACTATTGGGTAATCCCCCTTCCTCCTTGAGAGCATTCCAATCGTATGATTTAACTTTTGGCTTCTACCTTATTTTCCATGTGTGTGTGTTGTGATATGTGGCGTTTAACAAACGTTTTGATTAATTATAATGCTTTATTCAAAATTTCAGGTAACAATTCCTTTAGGGGAATGGCAAGAAGGTGGAACATGTGTGAGGAGATAAAGCCAATCATTATCAGCACATATGTAATGAAATGATATATACCCTGTGCTTTAGCCTCATCCAAGATGGAGATTTCACTGTCTGGGAGTCCCTTCATACCAGGACTATAATGTAAATAATGTTGGTCTCATGAGATGGGAGAAATGAAACCTAAAATGTGATGGAAATGTCATCCTGTGAGATCATTGGTTGTAATCCCTTAGGGGAATGGCTAGGAGGTACACCTGGAGGGAGGAGATATAACCCAGTGAAGGTGGGGGCTGAAAATGCACTCTCTTGGATCTTAAGTGCAGTCATGTAGCCTATTTAGCCAGAAAAGGGAGGGGGCATAGACTTTCCCTAAAATAAGCAGCTTTCTTTATTTCTTTATTTTGAAATGCTTTCTGAACTTTTGCTGGACTTTATTCTGTGCCTTATTTTGATTTCAATATACTTTTGAAATATTTGAAGAGGCCTAGAGTGGTTACTTGGCTCACATTACCTGAATCTTCACTAATTTTACAAGCACCCTTTGTTCACTACCTAGATTTAGGTCAGGGGTGACTGGGCACACTTTTAGGAAAAGCCCGAAATGCTGGATCCGAGAGGGCCAGGGAAGTAGGATCAAGTGCAATCCCATCGCCAGGATGCTGGAATGCTACTTGGGAGTAAGAGGATTGTAAGTAGATTGTATATACAGCTCAAAGTCAGCTCAAAGACCATGAGAAATGCTGCAGCAAGACAGCTTCCCTGCTGCTTGGTATCCATTTTTTCATCAAGCCACCTTGTAAAATTTGGGGTGCATCTCCAATCCCTCATCAGTTGTAGGTACATGACTGCTTGACCCCAGGGGTTTTATTATGCCCAACACATCTGATCCTCATAGATGAAAATCAGTGTCCTCAAATAGTTCTATCTGGATTGAGATGACTCTCACAAATCACACAGAACAATTATTTTATATTCATTACATGATATAAATCTGAAGGCTGTTTAAAGGTACAGTATATGATTTTCAGAATACTTTTTTCCTTATTTTTACAACTGATAATTCAAATATTGCTTCTGATATCGAATAGAAATAATAAGAATAAAATATTGATTAAATATTGCTTGCTGCTACAGAAACTAAAGCTAACATTGAAGCGACGTGGCAAGATTGGAATTTTGTTTATGAAGGAAAATTATTATGCTCATATGTAAGTCCGCATGATTACTTGTGCCAAATGTCAGCTTGACCTTAGTAATAGTTAGGATAGTACAGCCCCTGCGTGGGCGATGTTGAAAAACTTAAATATGTGCCAAAATTACACAGGATGTTATATAAATGTAAGACAACATCTGTAACCGATAAAGACCTAGTCATGTTTCATAAGAAATATATCTTTAATGGTTCCCAGTGGTATCTAAAAAGAATTGGCATAAGTATTCTTTTGCAATCCTTGTACTTGGCCTCTGTACTTGATCTCTGTACTTGGCCAACAAATGTAATGATGAAAATATGTAGAAATGATTTGTACAAATTAACCCAAAAGGGTCACCGTGATCGGGTGAAATGTCTTGACTAAACCAGAAGGGGGAGAGAAACTATAAAAGGCTCTGTCTTTTCATGGATGTTATTCTCATCTTGGGAGTGATTACACTCATGAGAATCATTATTATGCATAATAAACTCTTCTCTGTTTGACCAAAAGGGAATGCTGTTTTGTCCCATCTTAAATGCTATAACATTTTTGGCGACCCCAGATCGGACTATTCAGTAGGAGCGGTTGGCTCTTCATGGACGCCTGCCTCGGTGAGTATCGACTCCTCCCCAGAGAAATCTCCAAAGCCGGCTGACAAGTCCTTTGCAATTTGTCCGGAGTTTTTCGGTGGAGGGGCGGCGTGAAACACCGGCGAGCAGAGCAGTCAAGAATCCACAAGGGTCAAACAGACAAGATACATCGTTGGTACCGGAAGTTCCAGGCAAGTATTTTGGGGTTCAAGTCCCTGTATTTTGGGAAATTTCAGGTTATAATCACATACAAGGTCCAGGGTTAAAAGTCCCTAAGGGTTAAAGTCTCTGTTTTGGGCCGGTGATTATAGGAAACAGATGGCCAAGTTTCCTTGAAGGGCGGAGGGCGATCCGAACCCTTCATTTAATGTTGAAATACAGAATTGTACTTTCAAAGGTTTTGGTTAAATGCCTGTAAGCTGTTTGGTTTTATAAGCCTGTGAACTGTCTGGTTTTATGAGTCAAATTGTTTGATTGTTTTAGTACTGTTTAAGTTAAATGTTGTCTGTTTGTTTAAGTAGAAATAAGTAACAGTGTAAGTAGAACTGAAATGGGAGGGGGAGTAAGCAAAAACACACCGTTAGAATTAATGGTACAACATTTTCAGGAGGTCTATCCGTTGGAATGTGACCCAGATACATTAAAAATTTACTGCCGCAATGAATGGCCGACCTTTCCTGAGATTAATTGGCCAGAAGATGGGTCATTTAGTCCAGACCTTATTAATAAAGTAATGATCCGGATTGTACAAGATCGTCATTGGGATCAATATGAATACGGATCGGCCTGGAGAGCAGCAGTAAATAGAGACCCCCCTTTTCCATGGATTAAACAGAACCAAATCCAAGAAGCTAAGATGTGTTTACTTCAAATTAAACGTAGAAATGATAGAAACAATGCAGCCCTGTTCACTGCAGCCCTTACGGCAGCAGGGATCAAACAGTCAGCAGCTGGAATCAATCAGCCAGCAGCTGAAAGGAATAGCAAAGTTCACGCAGAAGAAAAATGTACGCAGAGTCAACGAGAGAAAGTTAAGATAATATTGAGTCAAGCTGAAGAGGAGATAAGACCTCCACCATATATATATCCTCCTTTAGACAGCTCACGTGTTTCAACTGACTCTAATAGTTCCACCGCTACTATAGTTAGTCTTTCTCCCAATAAACTAAGAGACGGGAAAATAAGAGTGGAACAAATTGCCCCACTTAGGGAAATTGTACAAACAGTTGTTGACCCAGAAGGACAAGTACAGACTAGAAAAATGGAACAATATTTACCTTTTCAAGTCGCAGATCTTTTAAACTGGAGGCAATATTATGGTCCATTTAATAAAAAACCTGCTGAAATAGTGGATTTAGTATCCACAATTATGCAAACGCATTTGCCTAATTGGAGAGATATTCAACAGCTACTAATGACATTATTGACATTAGAAGACAGGGAAAAGTTTCGTATAGCTAAAGATAAGGTAGCTACCCTTGAATATCCAAATGACATGCAAATTGAACAACGCCAAAGAGCAATGGGAAGTGTGGACCCTCAATGGGATTTGGAAATTCCTGAAGATAGATTGGAATTGGAACGGTATCATAAAATTGTTGTTGACAGTTTAAAAGAAGCCTCAAAGGGTCCTGTAAATTTTTCAAAGCCTGCCCTAGTAACGCAACAATCAGACGAATCTCCTGAGGGTTTTATGGCAAGGTTAATAGAGGCATATAAGGTCAACACAGGCTTGGATTTGGAAGATCCAGCCCATAGGATATTGCTAAATGAACGTTTCATAACCCAAAGTGCCTCAGACATTAAAAGGAAGCTTCAAAAATTAGATGGAGCTTTGGGTATGAATACTTCTCAATTGATGGAAATAGCCAGGAAAGTGTTTTTAAACAGGGACGAGGAGGAAGAAAGAAAGCAGATTCTAAAGGAAAAACGTAAAGCTGAGACCTTGGCTTTAGCAATTGCAAATAATAGTAGTTCTCCCTTGAGGACAGACCAATGCCCCTGTTGTAAGAGAATAGACCATTGGCAAAGGGAGTGCCCGCCGAAACAACCATCCAGAGGTAGAGGAGGTTATAGATACATGGAAGCAGATGCCTATGATACACAGGATGGTGTTATAGGAAGGGCGGAAACACAGTGGGATGATTGATTAGGGTCTAGAGCTCAGGTCCCAGTTCCCGAGCCCGGGAGCAGGACGATCAGTATTGAATCAATTACTGGCAGCAAAAAAAAAAAAAAAATTGAAGAAAATATAAAATATAAGGAATTAGGTATGTGAGTTTTGTAGTGGTCAATGACAGAAATTGGTTTCAAATTTTACTAATGGTATTGTATATTGTGCTTACTACCTTAAGTTAAATATTGGTTGCCCCTATATGAATTATTGTATGATAGACCACCTACCTTGTTTGGCATATGTGTGAAGGGTGGCAAGATATGGCCCATGAGGGGGGAATGGGGACGAGGAAATAGTTGCAATCATTACAAGCTCATATGAACATGTAAATAATTTAAGAATATATGTGCAAGAAATCAGGCCGCCCCCCCCTCTGTGATGATAGCCACCCACAATTTTAAACCAGAAGATAGGGTATGGTTCAAAATTATAAGGATGAACCCCTTAAAAAAAAAACACCAGATGCAAAGAACTCCAGACTGTTGTATTGTTTTTTTTTCTTTCTTGCAGTAGGGAAACTAAAAGGGAAAATTCTGGATCCAATTGGACATGTTTGAAGTCTGCAGCAGAGAACAGTCCTGACCAGTAAGCAGAGCTTCAGATCCAGAATCTAGGAAAAGGTGCTTACCAGGTGAAGCAAACGGAGAAGCTATTGATCCTGAGATCCAAGTAGTTTGCCTGAGCCGTAATATCAACGCAACAGATTAGAAGCACCTATTTCTTTTCCCTAATGGGACATTCAACTTAAGGTACTGTACTTTGTTTATGTCACACACAATTCACTTCCTACACATTTGAACATCACATAAAGAAGAAAGAAGAACACCCTGCTGGGAATTCCCCCTGGAAGCAATTCCCTCTACGCACAGGTGGAAGATATGAGGACATGCTTCAAGCAAGCCTATATTTGGGACTCTTTATCTTGTGTCTTGAACACATAGGAGGATAAAATATTACAGAAAGAAATATTTGTATTGGTAATAGAGGCCAATGGAGGGCAGTACCAGATACCAAAGACATACTTATAACCCTTGAAGTAAGCAGCAACTATCCAGAAGCATGGGTAAATAATGGCCATAGAAATAACTCCAGAGGTATTCAATGAAATGTCTAAAGCAGGCAGCATATCAAAACACACTAACCACTAACTTAGTGGGAAGGACATGTTTCAGAAGGGAAGGAACTGTAGATGTTGGACATCTAATATGCCTTGGAACATGGGAAGAGGGTCAAATAACATGGAGATTTCCCTCCAAGTTACCCCCTCCGGTAAATTTTGATACCACAATCCTGAAGTACTTAAATTCTGCAGGTCTCTGGACTGCACTATGTACTGGATATGTGGAAGGCTGGCTTATGAAAAGTGATCTGCAAATTAGTCCGGAACTTGTGTTCTAGGGTAGAACAAACCATCTTTCCTTCTTAAGCCAATAACCAGTAGAGAGTTATTGAGCGTGTCTGTCTATAGATTGGGAGCAGTAAGGAAAAGAGGTCTGTTATGTACGAAAAGTGCTGAAACAGCTTTTTTAGGCTCCTGTACTACCAATGAACACAGGCAAGCTCCGGACAACGGTGGAGAATCACAGTAAGCTAGCCTAGGAACACCTTTTGGTAAAAGAGGAGGGGTCAGTGAAATTTTAATCTTGATAATTACTGCCGACACCTAGAAGAGTCAGAAAAAGCAGTGGCTCAGTTTAACACAATTAACTTACAATCCTGAACAACACTGGAGTACAGCTTTCAATGTTAAGGAATTTTTGGAACCTAGTTGCCAAAGTTTCCAACATTGCAAGTACCCTTTGGACACGTAGGCCACCTCGGATGCCTAGTGATAAAATGTGTCATCCCTTGTATGATAAGCATGATTCCTCAGTAGACGCTTTAAGATACTGTGAAATTAAGAGTTGTGAATCTTTACGTTTTGAAAAGATTCAGAGGGGGGATTGATATCGAATAGAAATAATAAGAATAAAATATTGATTAAATATTGCTTGCTGCTACAGAAACTAAAGCTAACATTGAAGCGACGTGGCAAGATTGGAATTTTGTTTATGAAGGAAAATTATTATGCTCATATGTAAGTCCGCATGATTACTTGTGCCAAATGTCAGCTTGACCTTAGTAATAGTTAGGATAGTACAGCCCCTGCGTGGGCGATGTTGAAAAACTTAAATATGTGCCAAAATTACACAGGATGTTATATAAATGTAAGACAACATCTGTAACCGATAAAGACCTAGTCATGTTTCATAAGAAATATATCTTTAATGGTTCCCAGTGGTATCTAAAAAGAATTGGCATAAGTATTCTTTTGCAATCCTTGTACTTGGCCTCTGTACTTGATCTCTGTACTTGGCCAACAAATGTAATGATGAAAATATGTAGAAATGATTTGTACAAATTAACCCAAAAGGGTCACCGTGATCGGGTGAAATGTCTTGACTAAACCAGAAGGGGGAGAGAAACTATAAAAGGCTCTGTCTTTTCATGGATGTTATTCTCATCTTGGGAGTGATTACACTCATGAGAATCATTATTATGCATAATAAACTCTTCTCTGTTTGACCAAAAGGGAATGCTGTTTTGTCCCATCTTAAATGCTATAACACTTCAGTAAGTACATAAACAAAAATAATTAAGTAAGTGGGAATCACTTCACAGGAAGTTAACCTTGCTATATGGAGTGGAGTGGAATCTGTTGTCTGCTCTGAACAAAATGTTAAAATAGTTATTGGCTCTGTTGCTTTGGAAATGAACTCTGTTAAATAAACAGAGGGGAAGAAAATCACTGCTTTCTAAAAAAAAATTGGAGTGAGGAGAAAAAAGAATCTTAGAACTATCATTTTATTCTTGGCACTACATCAACATCACACTATTAATGTGTCTGTTGTGGTGTACTGAGACTCCAAGGTGAGGTGACACTCCCCCACTCCCCCGAGCATCCAGACCTGTTAGATGACGAAGGATGGAAGACTGAATCAACCTTAAACCCTGATCAGGATCAAACTCACAATGATCAGGCTGCAGTACAGCAATTTAACCACTGCACCACCAGGGTTCTGGTGTTGAACAACACCAAATCCAGGACAGAATGCTAGAGCGATCTGCTTGTCATTTCTCTCCAGGATGACAAGAAGCCAATAATGGTACTCTTTGTTTACAGCCTGTCAACCAGCTACAAAAACACCTAACAAATACATCTAGATCACCTTGCAAGAATGTGAAATGTGCCACGGGACTCTATACATTGAGACAGAATTTCAAATACACCTTTTGAATTCCTGTTTCTATTATCATTTTTCCATGACCTACTTTTCTACTCAATTACTCAAAAATTACCTTAAACCTTTTAAATAACCTGCTTGGACAAGATTTTATTATGCCTCTGGGCTATCTAATATAAGCAGTTATAACAGATCTGCTGATATGACAAAAAGGGAACATTTATTTCTCCTAAGTTTGACACCCAACTATAGCACCCAACTGTGATAGTTATGGTAACCAGAGGAGGAGGGAAGGCTATAAAGTTGTTTACAAGACATGACAAATAAACATCCTATTAGAATAAATACATCCTTTCTCTTTGTTGGTATGATCAGCCAGAAGAAATACTCTGTCTGTGCAATGCCAGGGTGCACAAATGTGAGTCTTTCTATGGCTTCAGACTATGGATGTGGACAGCTTATTTTATACTATTTAATAACAGCAACAGCTGCTATGACTGGTCTCTTTTATTTGTTCTTTGCATATAAACTCAAGTGCATGTGAAGAAACATGGTATAATAGGAATGGCCACCTCAGCTTGGTGCAGAGCTTTGTTTTTCTCCTCATTTGGCAGAGGCTTAAAATCTCATTCTCCCCTTGATGTTTCATCCGCTTGAAATCTATTATCCATCTGATTGAGATGACAAGACCCTTAGGCCAAGGCCTATATCTTCCAATGTTGGTACAATGCCTTGTACTGTGACAACATGTATACATCATCTTAAAAGCTTATGATAGACTAAGAATGTTCCCTGGAGTGAATACTGTGCTACCTCTACTGAAATGCACAGAATCAACATCTTTGTTGAGGTTACTTATAGCCTATTTAAATGGCTATGGCATGCCATTTAAAGAGCCCAATGCGTTTTTATTTATTAAGAACTATTCAGACTTATCAGCATTTATTTTTCTCCCATGAGAAGTTGCTGTATACTTATGTATCTAAGCAGGAATTTATCAGTGACAAATATAGATGCTTTTTTAAAAAGATGTTTACACAAATATCTCATTAAGATTCTTTTCCCCTATTCCCAATCTTACTAGTCATCAGCTTCCAACTCCATCACAGAACGTAAGATGTGACTAAACATGATATAAAGCCAGTGGTGGAATGTCAAATTTTTTATTACCACACTGTGATGTCATCAGTGTGGGCGGAGCTAACATCATGATGTCATGATGTGGGTGGAGCCAAAGATTTTTTTTAAAAAAAATACAAAATAATAATAAAATAAAAATAAGCACACACACACACACACACACACACACACACACACACACCTCAACCCACCCACCCACCCACAACACAAACCCGTAAATTAATTAATTAATTAAAAATACATTAAAATAGACCCACCCAGTGAAAAGGTAAGCCCTGAAGGTGGTTCCCCACAAAAGCTGCTACCAGTTCTCCGGGACACTGGGAAAAGTTACTACCGGTTCTGGCGAACTGGTGAGAACCTGTTACATCCCATCGCTGTATAAAGCCATTATCCTTTAAGAACTATTTTATACAGTACTTTAAACCAGGTGTTCTAAGGGGCCAGGTTATGCTTCCTCAGACAGTTTCAGGTGCTGGATGGCCATTTTGCTCTTCCTCCACCATATGGCATTTCTGGGTGTGGTGGTGGGACATATGAAATGGCACCATGGGCCGCAGGTTGAGAATCCCTGCTTTAAACAGTTGTAAACACCATATTTTAAAAGGCATGATAACACTATAGTTATGCAAGTAAGTAAGTAAGTAAGTAAGTAAGTAAGTGAAAGAGATTATTAAAGATATGTTATGCAGATGATTCAAGGTTTAGAAGACAAGGGTATGCAACCCAGACATGGTTGATCTTGTGAAAATTAAAAGGAATTCTAAAAAACAGAGACTGATTTAAAGAGTATCTTATGGCATATGCAAAATGCCTTATTTTATCACTAAGTAACTACATTCACTTATTGGGAAAAAAAACTGGGATTAAATAGTTAGAGATTTGGCCTCCATATACCAACCAAAACCTCTAAACAACAGTAGGAAACCAGACTGCAGCTACAATAAGTGGAAAAACCAACACTAAACCAACATTCTTATTATTCTCCTTGCAAACAAACATTCTGTTGATCAATTAGGCCTTAGGCAATTAACACATCATTAACGGGAGGGACTTTTAAGGTTGTACCTTTTTGTTTTTTGAATTGTTAATGGCAATTATTTTTATTTAGAATATCAAATCCTTTTAACTATATTATATTATAACGTGGCAACTGATATAATTATGTTTCTACATATATGTCTCTTTTTAAAATTAGACTTAAAAAATATAACTCATCTTGGGTTTCAGGTTCTGTGAAAAAGACAGGACACAAATCAAATCATTTTCTAAAGCTTCTGATGGTCCTTTCACTTGACAAAGAACACTGAAGTAAGTTTTCAGAGGAAAACAGTTAAGAGTAACTGTTACTCTGTGTCGGACTCCAGGCGTCTCTGTAAGCCCCCCCCCCCCAATGCTCCTGAGCATGTGCTCATTTCTGGAACATATTTAACCCTTACCTTCCAACTCTGAGAGACCTGGGCCGTGTTTAAAAGGAACTTAGTGAGCAGAACAAGGGAGGGTTCCTCTGGTAGCATGCAGCCGAATTGCCTTGTGTGTGTGTGATAAGAAAAACAACAAGAGAAACAGCTGTTTTATTCTTCAGGTTCATCGAGAGTAAAGTCCATAGAAAAACGCAGATTAGAGGGTCATAACCATGAGTTCAGTCCAATAAAAACAGTCCAAGT
This sequence comes from Furcifer pardalis, assembly GCA_030440675.1. Taxonomy (NCBI): domain Eukaryota; kingdom Metazoa; phylum Chordata; class Lepidosauria; order Squamata; family Chamaeleonidae; genus Furcifer; species Furcifer pardalis. The sequence goes on along the minus strand of CP126895.1, from coordinate 69,052,409 downwards.
TCGTTAGGTAATCATAGTGAAAAGAGTAATCCCATACCAGCAAACAGTCTGGGGTCTTAAGCCATTGGGAAACAGAAATGAACTAACTCACTTCGCTGCAAAATGGAGAATCTGCAGTCAGGTGGGTTACTCTTAGCCAATCAGGTAACAGAGAAAACTTTCTCAAAACAATACATTGTTTACACACGTGCACAGAGATTGTTCTGGCATTTAGACATAACATGGATCTCAGCTAGCTTAGAGAGATAACACGGGTACACTGACGCTGAAAACAACCATCTCGTGACATGAGTTCATGAGGCAGAGAGAAGACAAAGGATTTCTATGAGGCCAATAATGAGGCCTAGCTAAAAAATAGCAATTTCAAGCCTTGGGAGACATTAGGAAATAGGTCTTTTTCCTGACACTCTGCAACCATGAGCACTACTCAGTTATGGATTGTTTCAGCACATTATTATATGCATTCTACTTAAATGATAATTTTCTAAACTCTATTTTGGAAACAAGGGAAATAATTCCCTTTTGGGGCAGCCTGCTTTATTTCTTTTGTTTCTGAAAGAGAGGGAGATACTACTCAGCAGTGTACATAATCCTCAGCTGCTAAATTTACAACCTAGGCACCTGATTAACAAATTAATTGCAGATATCCGGGAACTGAGGAGCAGCCTGTATAGGGCACTCCATTCATCGAGTACCAGGGTGATCTGTACTCAGAAGAAAGCCCCTCTGAATTACTTGAAGGTAAATTATTCTTGTTTCTATTTAAATACCACCCCATGTTAACCATTCTCTGGATGGTTTCAAAGGTGATTATACAAACTACAGTTCGTCCCCAACAAACTAGAATAAAAGTCCACAGACTTCAGGCTACACTCCAGTACTAAATCAGGAAGATAAACTGAGCATACTTTATTTAACAGAATGGAGTCACTAGCCAAGGACTTAAGCAGACTTAAGTAGTTATCTAAAGCTTCTTTCCAACTTAAACAAAACACATCAGTATAATATATAGAGAAAAGGAGGAAATAATAATGCAAATTATTTCTCCACAGATAATAAAGAGAAGGGACTGCTTTTGTTTGGCATGGAAGGGAAGGGATTCTTCATTACTAATAATCATTTGGAATGTCTATTGCTAGAAGAGAATGAAGGGTTTTCTTTCCCTTTGGTGTTTCACAGCTATGGAGCCAGTGGTGGGATGTCAACATTTTTACTACCCCACCGTGATGTCATCAGTGTGGGCGGAGCTAACATCATGATGTCATGATGTGGGTGGGGCCAAAGAAAAAAAAACAAAATAATAATAAAATAAAATAATAATAAGCACACACACACACACACACACACACACACACACACACACACACACACACACCCATAACACAAACCCGTAAATTAATCAATTAATTAATTAATTAAAATACATTAAAATACACCCACCCAGTGAAAAGGTAAGCCCCGAAGGTGGTTCCCCACAAAAGCTGGTACCAGTTCTCCGGGACACTGGGAAAAGTTACTACCGGTTCTGGCAAACTGGTGAGAACCTGTTACATCCCATCACTGTATGGAGCCCTTTATGCCCTCCTTTGAGAAGGAACACTACATCAACCACTCCCCTTTTTCCCTTGAGGCAATATAGATGGAAGGGACCTTGTCTCCACAGATTGAAATGCAGTTAGTTCTGTTTTAACCAGAAAACTAGAATGAGGGAAGAAAAGGATATGCCTGCAGGTTTTGGTCAATGGGAGGGGTTTTTAAAAAAAATAAAAAAGAGTGTATGTTATGTTATGCGGGACCTGATTTTATTGTTCTGAGTTTTAATGTACTATATAGTTTTTAATGTTTTTAAATGGTTAAAAAATTGAATTGATTTTTTCTTATTTTGAAATCTTAGGATATAAGATGGAACTAAAAAAATGTGTCTTAAATAAATAAATAAATAGCATCCTTAATAGATTTCTCCAGGTAAGTGAGATATCTGAGTGGTTTTATCAGCCCTACACTTCAGTCCATTTCTATAGGTGAGCAGGGATTTGAATCCTCCTCCTCCTCCTCTTCTTCTTCTTCTTCTTCTTCTTCTTCTTCATCATCATCATCATCATCATCATCATCATCATCATCATCATCATCATCATCATCATCATCATCATCATCATCATCCAAATCAACCATTTGGTTCACAGTCAAAGACTAGAATAAAATTAACAGTTCAAGCCTTAACCAAGGATCTAATAGCTGTTAAGGTAACGTCTGAGTATATATGCAGTCCCCAGTAGAGTTGTTTTTTGGAGAGTTAGGATGCTCAAATCAGATAAGTCCAAAATTTCCAAACACCTAAGGAGTCCTTTAGGTACTGCTTCAAGGGCTCGGATCGCTATGAGAACAACAACAGATTTCTTCTGCCATAGATGCTCGACTTCAGTTTGCAAATCATGATATTTTGTTATTTTCGCCAGTTGTTTGTCTTCAATTCATGCATCTCCTGGTATAGCAGTGCCAATAAACCAGAGTTTCCTCTTCTCCGCAACAGTTATATCAGGTGTGATCTGAGACAGATGTCTATCTGTTTGAATTTTAAAGTACATTAGTACCCCGGATAACGTTATGACTTGGTTCCACAAGTCCCGTTGTTATCCGGTTTTTAACGTTGTGCGATACATTGATCACACAATGTTTAAAAAAGCCCTGTTTCCCTGGAGGCTGCAGCAAGCCAGAACGTCGGGATTTGAATCCTGACATTTTGGCTTGCAGCAGCCTCCAGGGAGGTGGGGAAACTTTGGAAACAGCTTGGATAGGGTCTCCCCACCTCCCTGGACCCGGCCGGGGGGGGGGTCAGAGACCCCAAAATTGGTAAAAAAAACGGACTTTTTTTTACCAATTTTGGGGTCTCTGACCCCCCTCCCGCCGGGTCTAGGGAGGTGGGGAGACCTGATCCAAGCTGTTTCTGGGCTTCCCCGACGTCCTCAGCCAGTGCAGCAAGGCAGAATGTCAGGGTTCGAATCCCGACATTCTGGCTTGCTGCACTGGCTCAGGACGTCGGGGAAGCCCAGAAACACCTCCAGAGAGACCAGAGGACCCAATCTACAGCTGCAGGGTGGCTGGGGAAGCTAATGGGGACTCCCTGTAGGCTTCCTTAGCCACCCACCCTTGCCTCCACAGCTGTGGGGTGGCTGGGGAAGCTTACGGGGGAGCCCCCCATCAGCTTTCCAGCCTCCCCACCCCTGCCTTCGTAGCTGCAGGGTGGCTGGGAAGCTGAACGGAGAACCCAGTTCAGCTTTTCAGCCACCCTGCTGCTAAGAACGACTGTATCGGATAAAGTTAAAAATCGTGTTATTCGATACAAGATTTGTCTGAAAATCTTGTAACGTTATGCGGTTTTCACGCTATACGGTACTCACGTTATCCGGGGTATTACTGTACCACAGGAATTTGACTCTCTCATTCTCTAAAACTGTTTCTACTTGATGTTCATTATTGTTGTTGTTGTTGATAAAATAACATCTTTAAAGTGACAGAAGATTTTAAATGTGCTAATTAGATATCAACATGATAAGGGACAAAAACAACAAGGGATGTAGCTGATGTGGAACAGATTAAGAAAAGATGGCAAGAGTACACAGAGGAACTTTACAAAAAGGACTCCAACACCCCTGACAATCACAGTGATGACAGCTTTGAACTGGAGCCATAATATATATTTGTGTAAGAATTAAAAGGAAAGGGATGAATGTGTCAACTTCCAGGACTGTTTAACATGTTGTACCCTAATGGTAAAATTGCAACTTTCCCCTGCCCAGCTTCTACCAGAGAACTGGTGTTGTCACGACTACCATATGGTAAAACCAGCAAGGCTTATCCAGATTGGTACACACTAATATGGAAAGAAGCTCCCCTGAAAACACTTACTAACAAGCCCTTATACCTGAGATCACAGTGGCTGCCTAATCAGTACTGAGAAACCTCAGGGCAGTAATATGCATTATGTGGGAGGAGAACATTCTTAACTAAACTGAGCATCAGAGCCTCTCTTACCATCTCAATTAGCTGGCTTTATTTGTTCTTTGGGATTTAACTATGGGATTCATTGATGTCTGCTTTCACAAGCACAGAAAAACTGTCCCAGTCTCCTCTCTGCAACATTTACATGCTTTTAGCTCTAATTAAAGGCTATTTCTAACATCTGTTTCTAGCCTCAAAGACAGAAAGAATCCCCTGCATGTTGTCTTCTTACCCAGAGTCCCAGCTGTGACTATGACTAATGTTCAACCAGAAGTGTAGCCAGCTCTTGTCTGGAAATGCCAGCTTAACCTAGATATTAAATGCAAGCATTTGCAATAGTGCCAGTGCTAATACTTCAGAATAATATTATTTAGAGCACTGATGCATTAAAATAATGTTCTTAGGGATAGTATAAATCCTCTGCCTCTACATCTTAGCTCCTAAAAAGTACTCTTGGATAACAGGGCAACATGACCAGGATGCAATACCTAAAGTCCCTTTGCTACATAGGTTTATCTAATCTTGTGAAGCACCTTCACACTGTCACCTTATGTCCCTAGTGGCAGTTATCTCAGCTGTGGAGACAAAGCATGTAATTACTTAAGTTGTAATGGACTCTTGCTCCTAGTGTAGAGAATCATTTTCCACCCTATGAAAAGAGGCTGTGGTATTTTAACTGGCCCTAAGAATTAGAATGTCTACTTTGTCCATTAGTGTTTCCAACCTAAAAAGGCTATCTGGAAAATTAATAGGATTTCTTAAAAACAGATAAATTTGGAAGCTTTGGTTCCCTCACATTTTTCTGTGTTGGAAATGGATGGTTAATATTTGCTTTACTCAATATAGCTCCAGCGTTACAATGCTGCGATGAATATTCATACTGTTGCTTTACCAGTTACTATCAATGAAAATGAGGGATTAACTGAAGCAATACTTTATTTCCTGCTGTAATTGTGAATACACAACATTCATTATATTATTAATCCATCCTGAAATGTTCATACAAAGCTATTTTGAGCCATTAGTTGCATCATTGTAATTGATGGATTACTGCATTAATGTTTAATTTAGTTTTGTTTCCAAAGCACAACACTCAGTTTAATTCAAGTTAATTATATAACATAATAGAAAAATAAATTGTCCAGGAAGAATGTATTTTCAGGAATCTTCCCCATTCAGGTAATCCAGGTTTGTTTTCTAAAAGAAGTAGCAGTTTCAGATTAGAAATTTACGATCTAAAAATGTAAATGGACATTTTGTATCCTGAGCAGAATGCAAAAGAGAAGAAGAGTAAATGAAATATCACTAACCACAGCAGAATTCCAATACAATTGTGTGTGTTTTAAATATTACATGTTAGGTATTCTGTCATTAATACACATGTGTCTCCTAGATTGATGCTAAAATTCTTTGTACATTTCACTGGCCCAGTATTTTAGCCATTCTGCACCTTCTCTGTCTACCTTTGTCCGGAACACCTGGATGCCAAGAATAAATTTATAGGCTGCAGCTAGCAACAGATCCTCCCCTCCTGTTCCTCCCCCTGGACATTCCTGAGGGAAGAAGGGAATGGAAGGGGTATAGCAGGGGTTCTCAATTTTTCCAACCCACATGCCAGACCATACACCCTCAGACAGCTGAGTGGGCCAGACTGGTGGTTCCCCTGTCATAAACACGGCTGTAAAATGCATCTGTGGCAGTCGTAAACATGTTTAATAGGATTAATAGAGCTTAGGACAGCCATGGACATGTTTAAGGCTGTTGTAAATGCATTTATGACAGCAGTGGGTGCATTTACTGCTCTTGTAAATGCATCCACTTCCGGTGGTGGCCACATGAGATAGTGCCACAGGCCAGGTCTCATCTGTGGGCCATAGGCTGCAAACTGTTGGGGTAGTGGATGACATTTTGGAAGTCTACAGTTGCACCTGCCATTTTATTTCATAGTTCTGCAAGGGTTGCTGGGTCCTGTAGTTCTTGTCATCTGTTTTAAAGTCACAGCATTTCTATTGTTATCTGTTCCCATCCAGGGGTTTATTCTTGACCAAAGAAGACTGCTGTGCATCTGGGTGGTGATGACATTGCCCACTGAAGGTAATGCCTTGGCGGTGCAGGCAGTTTGAGTTCTGCTGGTGTAGAAAGTGTGTTGGTCTGGTGTAGTCATTGTATGGTCAGCCATTGTGACCAGAAGTGCTTGGAGATGGAAAGACAATCCCCATTGGATAGACTGAGCACTTCATAGTTAGCAAGCTGTGGTGCACATAGTGAGGTGAAGGCATGGATTCACAGGAAACGCCGCAGCCGCTGCTGCTGCTGCTGCTGCCGCGCCCTCCCGGCCCTCGTCACCGGCCGGGAGGAAGATAAAAGGGGCTTCCCTAGGCGAGGGAAGCCCGAAAACGCCGCCGCTGCTGCTGCTGCTGCTGCTGCCGCCGCCGCGCCCGCGCCCTCCCGGCCCTCGCCACCGGCCGGGAGGAAGATAAAAGGGGCTTCCCTAGGCGAGGGAAGCCCGAAAACGCCGCAGCCGCTGCTGCTGCTGCTGCTGCCGCGCCCTCCCGGCCCTCGTCACCGGCCGGGAGGAAGATAAAAGGGGCTTCCCTAGGCGAGGGAAGCCCGAAAACGCCGCCGCTGCTGCTGCTGCTGCTGCTGCCGCCGCCGCGCCCGCGCCCTCCCGGCCCTCGCCACCGGCCGGGAGGAAGATAAAAGGGGCTTCCCTAGGCGAGGGAAGCCCGAAAACGCCGCCGCCGCTGCTGCTGCTGCTGCTGCCGCGCCCTCCCGGCCCTCGTCACCGGCCGGGAGGAGGATAAAAGGGGCTTCCCTAGGCGAGGGAAGCCCGAAAACGCCGCCGCTGCTGCTGCTGCTGCCGCGCCCTCCCGGCCCTCGTCACCGGCCGGGAGGAAGATAAAAGGGGCTTCCCTAGGCGAGGGAAGCCCGAAAATGCCGCCGCTGTTGCTGCTGCTGCTGCTGCCGCCGCCGCGCCCGCGCCCTCCCGGCCCTCGTCACCGGCCGGGAGGAAGATAAAAGGGGCTTCCCTAGGCGAGGGAAGCCCGAAAACGCCGCCGCTGCTGCTGCTGCTGCCGCGCCCTCCCGGCCCTCGTCACCGGCCGGGAGGAAGATAAAAGGGGCTTCCCTAGGCGAGGGAAGCCCGAAAACGCCGCCGCTGCTGCTGCTGCTGCCGCGCCCTCCCGGCCCTCGTCACCGGCCGGGAGGAAGGAAGGAAAAAGGAGCCTCCCTGGCCGCGGTAGCGGCAGGACTTCCCCCGGCAGAGCATTCCTCGCCCCGCCGCCACGGAACACACCTGCGGCCGGGGGAAGAGACTACCGCCGTGCCCAGCCGGGACTCCCTCCCTCCACCTCTTCCGGAGGCTATGTTCAAGGGCCGCGGCGGTGCCAGGACTCTCGATAATTGTTAAATTTTTTTGTGCATATTTGATGAATTTTGTAGTTTTATTGTTGTTGAGATTGATGCTTATTGAACTTTTGTGATGGAACGATGTTGAGTTATATATTGTATATTTATGTGATGTGTCTATGAATTTGTTGTTTACTCTGTGCTTGTGAACCGCCCTGAGTCGGCCCAGCCGAGTAGGGCGGTATAGAAATTGGAGTAAATAAATAAATAAATAAATAAATAAATATCCAGTTGGGATGCTCTGAGTTATTCATAAGATGGGGATACATTTGGCTGCTGCACGGGATGACATTTAATTGGCCATCCTGTGAAGGGCCATTTTAACTGTCCATGAAGTCAGTTGGGGTGAGATGAGCCAAACTGGCCCTCACTGGTGGCAGGTAGTGTGGGGTTAGGATGGTAGAAGTGAGTCCCTCAGGGTGTTATTAGACAAGGTCAAGACTATATGCTTGACACGATTCATGCAAATCAGTGGGGCATGCAATGGACACCATGGAACAGCGCTGCAATATGATCAACATCAATTCCCACAAATAGAGTTAAATATGATTGCAGTGATGTCTCCCCCACCCAGTTGGTCTGTGCAGTAGCTGAGAAAGATCAGCACCATGCAGGAACTGGGATTCGCCATTCCTGGCTAGAGAGATGAAAAGGAATCTGTCTGCTCTCATACCAGGTTGTGCCAGTGGTGGGCAGCAAAAAATTTGCTACCACTCTGTGGGCAGAGTCTACATCATGGGTGGAGCCTATGTCATGGGCAGAGCCTATGTTGTGGGCGGAGCTTACATTATGGCCAGAGCCTATGTCATGGGTGGAGCCTACTTCATGGGCAATCTAGTCATATGGCCATGAATACATCTGCAAACACAGGCAGCACTGGCTCTTTGGCTGTAAATGGAAATGAGCACTGCACCCTAGATTCAGATATGACTGGCTTGTGAGCAAGGGAGACCTTGAACAACTTGCATGGACAAAACCTGATGTCAAATTTGAATACCAATCAGGGATCTTCTGTTATTAGGTAAAGGTTGCCCTTGCTCGAAAGCCAGTCATTACCAACTCTAGGTTTCAGTGCTCATCTCTGTTTATAGCCAAAGAGCCAGTAGACTTGATCCACAAAAGCTCACATTAAAATGCAGAAGTTAGTGTTTAAGGTGCTACAATGTTTTTGTCTTTTTGTTTTGTTTACTCTCTGATATGCTTGCACAGAATAAAACTTTTTAAATGGTAGCTGTGTTAGTCTGAGCTGGGCAGGGAGGTTGGCATGGCCACCCAATTTCTCTACCCCCACCCCACCCAAAGGCCATCCAATTTTGCCACCCCCTGCCCGAAGGCCACCCAATTTTGCTCCCCCCCCCGGACGGGTTGGTCGTGGGAACCTGTTGCTGCCCACCACAGGGTTGCACACTACCAGGCCCTCTGCAGGTCATGGGTGTTATTCAAATTTCAATAAACTTGTGGCCCAAATTTACACCAAATTTCTCTGTGTGCTTCCTCTTCATTTCAGGGTTGGGAGGGAAGTAAGATCGTTGATATCTTTAACCCAGTATCATCTATTTTTGACTGATGGTAGTTTCTTCAGACAAACATATTTTCCAGTTCTGCAGTTTGATCTTTGGCCAAGGAAGCAAAGCTTTATATTCAGATACATCTCTTTCTGCATCAATTTCTTATTTCTTTGGTAGCGGTTCTAGCTATCTTTGAATTGTCACCCAGAGCACCATGAACTAGAAAGGTGCTTGCTGTGAGCTGCTGTTGGTTTGATGACACAGCAAGTCTCAGATAAGGCTGCAAGAGGTACATTTTATTAAATATTGTTCCAGAAAGATAAATGAAGACAGAAAACAGAAGTGTAAGAAATTACTCCAGTGGATGCAGCATAGCTCATTTGCCTCCAGCATCAGCTGGAGGTAGATGCCATATATTCATGTCATGGCATAATGACACACTGTAGGCTACTCTCATATACATTCTCATTCCAAACTCATTTGTCAGTTGTCTGTAAATTCAACATCTTTCTCATGTGGGCAAGTTTATATATCTTTTTCTCAGCTGACTGTAAATACATTTCATGTACTATATGGCAGGTGACAAATAGATGGAATTGGCGAGGTAGATTTTTAGTGCAATCTACACATTGCAGATGGGCCAGTCTGCTGCTTTTTTAGTAGAAATATTTGGAAAAGACAACTGGTGTCATCTCAAGAAGAAAAAGATAAAATATAGTTACTGTATCTTAGATGAGTAATTTTCCCACTCCATTTTAAATTTCTTTTCTTTTATTCTCTAGAGCATCACAGAATGATTTGCTTTGCACTAGTAATTGATTGCTTCATAATGGCTTGGCTTAAATGCCTAAATAATTATAAAGGACTTGGTAAATGCTATGTTCTAATCCTAGTTTGCGGCTGGTTTGATTACATTGGAAGAAAGACAGTATTCTGAAATCACTTCCATATAAGGTACTTCTGAGAGTGAGAAATCAGGCAAATGTTTATGGAAATAAGGAAGTCTCTATGTACTATGTATAGAATGAACAAGGCATACTTTGGAATGCATAAAATGGTAGACTGGTAACACTGAAGCACATTCCAGCAGCTCACCTAGATTCTTGGAGAAGAGAAGAAAGCAGCCAGCTTTACTGAAAGAGTATTTTATTTCATTTATACCCCATATACTACTGTAGCAGATGTGAACTCATGCAAACATACATGTCAGTCATTGTACATGTACCAGTCAACTAATATTTTCTGTACTAAAATATGAAACAGTTCAACAGCCAAGAGAGAAGAGTATACATAAGAAAACTTTCTTGTTCTCATTTGATCAGGAATACATAAAAAGGCAGAGTGGTGCAGAGAGAAAGGCAGCATTTGCCTACTTGTTGCAATGCTTTTCTGATTTAGTTACCATATTTGCCGGCGTATAAGATGCATTGGTGTATAAGACGTGCCCTGGGTTTTATACACATTTTAAAGGAAAATAATAATAATTTTCTACATTTTAACTCCAAGAGCCAGGGAAGGCAGGATTGGCTGGGCAAGATTGCTCCAAAAGGAGATATCTTGCCTCCCCCCACCTTGCCTCCAGCTACCAGGAGGCAATGAAGGCAGGATCTGCTAGGCAAGATCACTCCTTTGAAAGCCGCCCTTCACCCTGTTTCTAGTGGTCAGTGGTGGCTGCCTAACCACACTGGGGAGAGGGGGCTGTTGCCAGCATATAAGATGCACTCTGTTTCCCCAGTATATTTTAAGGGAGGGGAATGTGTCTTATATGCTTGCAAATATGGTAGATAGAGAAGCAAATGTAAAAGGAATTTACGAGGTTGATCTAAATTTATAATATACTGCAAAGGTAGTGAAAGCAGTTAACCCTTTCCTTATAGTACACAAGAAAATTTCATCAGAGGACACAGAAATGTAAAACCAGCCCCTACGTCTTTCAAAAATACATTTTTAACACTAAATGTGAAAAAGAAGAATATTTAAGAAAGCAAAATGGAGAGGGAAATTCATATTTTGTTTCTTTTCTCTTAAAAACTTTTTATCCCCAAAGTGCCAGTAGAACATTATAGGGCAGCTTGGAAATAAGGCCTGAATGAGAGCATTCCTTTTAGGTGCTGAAGATACACTGTAATATATTAATGAACAGTCCAATACTTTAATGAAAGCTCTTATCATTTTGCCATCATGTTTTGTTTTGTTTTGCCATGGAGTCAAAAGTTGTGTAAACTCTCTTCTCAAGTACAGTAATACCTCGCATAACAAGCATCTCGTTAAGCGAGTAACTCACTTAATGAGTAGACCTTTCCCCAAAAGGTCTGCCTCATTGAACAAGCAAAAACTCGCGTAATGAGAAGCTTCACATTGGCAGGGTGTTTGGCAATAAGGCTGGGTTCTCCCTGTCCTCATTCCCAAATGCCCCTCCGCTGTGCAGTGCACACCGGTGGGGTGTTTGAGAATGAGATGGGGGGGTCCCCCCCACCTCATTCCCAAACACCCCACTGACACGTGCTGCACAGCAGTGGCACATTTGGAAACGAGGTGGGGAAGTCCCCCGTCCTCATTCCCAAATGCCACGCCAATGCGCACGTGAAGCGAAGCACATTTCTTGTTCAGCGAGGTACCACTGTACACATTTTCATTTTATGTTCTGTCACACTCTCCCTTGCAAATGATATCAGTTTCCTGTAATCGAAATGTCTTTAGAGCTCATCCACAAACAGTCAAAGCAATTACCTTTTTAACTTTGTCATACTTGTATATGTTAAAGCAGGATTTCCAAAAGCATCTTTATTTATATTAAGTAGAAAAAAGTATAGTGTATTGGTTTATATATAATAGATAAAAGGTAAAGTAGTTTGAACTGATTCTATTAAATCACTTTTTACTTGCATATCATTCAAACAATTCACTATTATCCTGTAGAAAGTAATAGATGAGAACAGTGGAATGCCTTCATTCTTTCTTGAACTCCAAGTAATCTCTAATCTCAAAACCTTTGCAAATCAATGCTAGGTTGTTTATTATGCTGGGGAAAAAAATTTCTGTCTTCTTAAAAAGAGTGCATGTGTGTGCATATATGTAGACAAATATGGATAAATATCCAACGGAATAAGTGAGAATGCATTATTTATCATAGGTTGCTGATGATCTAATAATTCATAATGCAGCAAAGCAGCATTGGGAAGTATCCTGAAAGCTCATTAATAACGTTAAAAAATGATGCATTCATGGGCTGTCAATCGTTCATTCCATTCATGGAGTAATGATTTTTTCCAGTTGTAATTATATTATGCACATTTTAAAAATGTATATGGCATTTGCATTCTGACTATTCTTTCTGAATAAATGACTCAGGTTTAGAATTTTTATGCAGCTAGAATAAAAGCAAATATAGGCCCTTTCCTTCTTATATAATGTTAATAAGAGAAATGTAACAATGGATTCCTATAATAATTTTATGTGTACACACACACACACACACACACACCATTGGATTGTTGCCACAATTCTATAAAGAGCAAGTTTAGGAGTTTTCACTTGCAGCATCATAATATGGAACAGAAGAGGAAACCCTGCTTTTCTCCTTCTAATGATTATTCTTTGGCTTTCCCATGTTTAGAAACTAGTAAACAGATGCAGCCCCTCATAAAATAATTTTTTTTAAAGGGGAAAATATTATGTTCTCTATCCCTTCAATGTTTAGCTATTATGTCAGCTGCTTTTTTTTGCTGTGCAATATAAATAAATTAAACTCTCTTGACTCTTAAAACATGCTTGTAGATTGCATTAATTTCTACACTGCCAGGATCTCCTTAGTAGCTATACTGAGTTTTGTCTTCTCTCTGCTTTCACAGCATTGTAGTTACATTGGGGTCACAACATGCAAACCTGTTGTTGTTGTTGTTGTTGTTGTTGTTGTTGTTGTTGTTGTTGTTGTTGTTGTTGTTGTTGTTGTTGTTGTTGTTGTTGTTGTTGTTGTTGTTGTTGTTGTTGTTGTTGTTGTTGTTGTTGTTGTTGTTGTTGTTGTTGTTGTTGTTGTTGTTGTTGTTGTTGTTGTTGTTAAACATTTCTAATGAAATTTTCATTCACCAATCCCACAGCTATTTCTTGCTTATTTTCCTTTCATTTATTAGATTTGTATGCCGCACCAATTGTCAATGCAACTCTGTGCAGCTTACATACATCACTAACTTCAATAGTACAATATGATATAACAGCATAAGAAAACAGTTAATTGGAAACAATACAATCAATAACATACAATACAATAAAAAAATACAAAATATAAGAACACCTGAAGGTTGGCCGTGGGAGCATCCTCACCCACCCAAACAGCCTCACCTGGTTCAGTCCTCCTTTCCTCCAGGCAATATTGAGGCCTGGAATTTGGCAGGTGGGAGCGCCCTCAACCACCCCAAACTGAAGCAGCCTTTTATCCCCCTCCCAGCAGGGTGGGGCCTGGAGCATCCTCAACCACCCAAATGGCCTCAGCTTGCTTAGTCTTCTCTTCTTCCTCAATTTTTTCACTTTTCTCCTCTCAGAGCTCAAAATTCTTTAACGTTTGCAGCCAAGCAAACAGTAGGAAGGAGTGTCTTCCTTCTGCTTTGTTTTCTTCTTCAAGTTCTTTGAATGCATGATATCAGTATTGCATTCCAGTGTTCACATGCCACAAGGCTAAAACTAGAATCAACATTGTCAAATCTTAACAAAAAACAACTGCTTTGTAGGGTTGGGTGTTTGGAGACGGGGTGGGGGTATAATGTATTTTAATTCAGTTTTGTTCCAGTTTACATCAGCCCATGATCTGCTTATTTCTGTGGACTAGTTTGTGTACTTTGTGAGTGTGTGGCATTTCATTATGTTTCAGATGGTCTGTTTCCCACCAGTCCATGGCTTACAGCCACTCCTGCTACATTTTAGGAAAGATAGCAGCTGTTCTTGCATTCCGCTTTTTCACAACACTGCAAAAGTGAAAACTAAAAACAATCCTAAAAATAAAATTAGAAAGCATTATAGTGAAAATTTGAAGATTTGAGAGTGTGTGCAGATAAAACAAGGAGGGGCGGAAGTGGAGAGTGAAGTAGGCAGGAGAAAAGGGTAGAGAAGAAAGGAGACAATTCGTGTTGGGACAATTTCAGGGTATGTCAACAAGCACTGGGAGAACTTTGTGGATCCCAGTGCATCGACACAATCTTCACACAAAAGTGACCAGAATGAACCAGAGCAACTCCAGAATGCCAAGGGATGGCATGGCAGCATAATGCAGATGAACTCCTAGAAACACTGTTTTCACAGTTGATTTCAGGTGCAGAAGCTTGGATTTTCTTAGAGGATGTGTTTATAGAATAGGGCTGCAAAGGTCACATACCATGGAGTCCCATTAACACTCTCTTATTTTTTCCTCAATTTTTTCACTTTTCTCCTCTCAGAGCTCAAAATGCTTTCATGTTTGCAGGCAATGCTGATATTCAACAGGTGTAGCTTTACCAGTAAAGAAGATTCCACAAAGCTTAGTCATGCTCCAAACATATTAAATTACAGTAATGCCTCATATAACATTAGTATCGAATAACACTAAAATCGCATAACATTAAGGAATCTGGGGGAAAGAATTGCATCAGATAACATTAAGATCCTATGGGATGCTTCAGATAACAACCGCTAAAGCCTGTGTGGTTACAATGTATCTCCATGGATCCCATAGGATTTTAACATGCATCAGATAACACTAAAAATCATATAACACCAAGACTTGTGGAACCAGGTTTTAGTGTTATATGAGGTTTTACAGTACTTAAGTCTCCCTTTGCTCAGCCCTAAGCCCAAATGATAAGAATCATTTGTGGGTTTTTTTGTTTTTTTGTTTATTATATTTTAATACTGTCCATCTGACTAAATCAGCACTATCGGTGGTGTATGTCAATATATAAATGTAATAATGTAAATGTAATAAATACAATAAAAAAACATATCACAGTCTGGCTCACCATTAAAGCTATTATGCAAATTGCTGAGTAAATAGAGAGAATAATACCTTTCATGTTTTTAAAAAATTATTAACAATGCCATCCTGTGTGTTCTAATTGCATCAAAATGGCATATTATTATTATTATTATTATTATTATTATTATTATTATTATTATTATTATTATTATTATTATTATTATTATTATTATTATTATTATTATTATTATTATTATTATTATTATTATTTCAAATTTATATTACCGCCCACATATGCACCTCAAGTGACCCTATTTGGTCTAGCTTCTTTTTAAAGTGTAATTGCTATTGCTATTTAAATTTCCCAACTGTGAAGTAGCTTAAGAAGACAAACACTTCACAATAATGGGAAATTAAATACTTTATCTGTTTCTCCTCAAAGTCCCAGCCAGTGGTGAATTCAGTTGCAGGCAAATTTTTAGTCTGACCTTTAAGATAAGTCACCAAAAAAAGAAAGAAAAATATTCCTTACCCTTTCTCTCCCCTACTGCCAGTAGGAATTTCCAATTTCCATTTTTTTTAAGTGATGCAGTGTATTAGTGCTGAGAAGGAGACAAAATATTTAATTCTTAAGACACTTGTGATATGGGAAATTCATGCAGGAAGTCAGAAGCTGGGGGCTGCAGGTTCATTTTGTTCATTTCCAATGAAACAAATCAAAACTGAGCATTCTGACTTGCACCAAAAATGTAAAAGCTGTTGACAAGTACCCAGAAATGTGTGAGTGGGAACAAAATGTTGACAGGCCGGTTCACTCCAGTAATTACATTGTGTGATTACTGGGAAAAGAAGCAAACCAGTCCATCCTCACAGTGAACCAAATAGAAGACTAAGTGCCTGTTTGACTGAACCCTAATTTAGCTATCTGGTCATGCAGAAAATCCACTGCTTCAACATCTTTGATAGGTTGTCATTCAGCCATTGTCTAAAGATCTCTGACAAAGCACCCACCCCTTTGAAGGTACAGTAGTTTCTTTTGATGTCAAAAGCTTATACTGTAAGGAATATTTTTCTACTGTTGGTCGAGAATTATCCTCTTGTAATTTGAAATATGAATGACTCTGAGAAGCAACAAAAGGAGAAAAAATGTTGCTTACATAGCAGTCTTTAAAAAACTCAGTAATTCCGATCACATTATCTTTTAGTCAACTTTAGTTGGGTCTGAGTACATTTAACCCTTCCATTCATTGTAATGTTGAACAACTACAGTCAAACCTTGCATAAAGAACACCTCGCTTAAAGAGTAATTTGCTTAAAGAGTAGAATTTTCTCTGAATGTTCGTTTTGCTTAACAAATAAAACCAACCAAAAACTCACTTAACAAATAAATTGGGGTTAACAATCCTCCCCCCCCCCCGAAGTCACAATTGGTCACTTACAATGGTGTTTCGTTTAAAGAGCAAACTCACTTAAAGAGCAATCCTGTGGAACACATTATGAACTTTAAGCGAGGTACAACTGTATTTGTTGAAGATGGGAACGAGAATAAGCCTAGCCCCCTATTTGATTTCACATTGATTCTGTTACCAATTTTCTAACAAGACTCTACTTTCTCATGAGACTGTACAATAGGAAGCACCTTTACTCTCAACCTTCCCATCCCCATCTCCCCACGAAAAAAAGAGCTTGAGAGGGGAAGAAAAAAGAAACACATAGGTAACAAGTTCTCTAAGTTCCTCAAAGAGAACCTCATTACATTCAGAACATGTGGAGAATAGCAGCACACTAATCACAAGAAGCTTGCACAGTGGTTAATGTTTAAAATATGTGCTTCAGTACCTTGCTTATTTTTAGATCTTCATTCTCTTTCAGAATTTCCATAATGAGCACATTGAGCCTGTCAGCATTCTACTTTCTTGCTGAAGCCTTCAGTCTCTTTTATCACCAAAGTCTCAAATGTCTTGTCAAACCCTGTAATTATTTCCTAGAGTCAAATCTGCCATTAATCCTCTCAGCGACACTTCTGCAAGTTGTTGTCACACAAGGGAGATGAAGTGAAGAAGGACATAATATGCTGGTGACATTCTTTAGTTTTCATGGTACAGTATTATTGTATGGAAATAACTGAATGTTAGATAATACACCCCAGATAGTTGTACAATAAATAATATAAACATTTGTTACACCAAAATTATAATGAAAATTATGAACAAACCTGGTAACATTCTTTCTCGTTAATCTATTCCCTACTTCACCTGATGTCTAAGAAAATGAAGATAAATCTCCTTTCATCAACTGAAACAACAAAGACTAGTGAAAAATGTATGACAGTGGATAAAGCATATTTAACAATACTGTACTTGCTATTCACTATGTAATTGGAATATATGTGTAGCTCATTACTTTCTAACGTTGAATGGACGCATACATAAAATTGCTTATTACTGATTCCCAATCACCACTGTTACTTAAACTGTGGAAGGGCATGTCAGTCTGGGCCCCCTAACAGAAATACTCTTCCTATGGGTTTTGTTTTGTATTATTGGCAAATAAATTACTGTTGATTATTATTTCATAGTGTCTGGCCTTATGTACATCATAATTAAATGACATGCCACTGCAGTTTTCTTCTTAATATTTTGCAACACATGTTGCATTCTTAAATGAAATTCCTCATTTTTAAATGCTCCAGCTGTTCTTGGGTTTCAATTCCCAGATCAGCAGGTGTGATGACTTGGGCTTCTGGGAATTGAAGTCTAAGAACAGCTGGAGCACCAAGGTTGGCCACCCCTGATCTATAGCATGAAGTTCCTGCACATACTTACCATTGTTACAAAAGTAATCTCAATTGGAAAAGAACTTAATATCAAACAGAAACTGTAAGTAATTATTTTTTGTGTGGTATCAGACAAAATGCATGAAATGGCATCTTCAAATATTAGTGATAATTTTTCTTGCCTTATTTTGTCTTCTTGTGGCCTTGGACAACCTTTTGCTTAATTTCTTAAGTCATTCCCCTTCCCTGTAGTGTTCCTGCCAGCCAGATTGGTTTTGTATTTTCACGTATTTTCTTGTCAAAACTATATGACTTTTTGTGTGTGATAGTGAGCAAGACAGGCTAAAACAATGTGTCTGCACACTTTTAGATCAATAGAGAATAATCGTATTTTAGATATTTATTTATTTATTAGTTCAAATTTATATTGCTGCCCACTCGCCATGGCGACTCAGATATTTAATAATATTTAACAAGATATTTAATAAACAAGAACATTTCTACCCTTAAAAATAGAAACACAATGTTAATTTTTGGGAAACATATAATTTACATGTCCAAAACCACTCCTGTAAAAAACCAAAAAGTATATTATCAGCAAATGTGTAAAAATAGGATATTTACAATTCCTGGCAGTACTTTAATTAGTCAGATGTTAATTTGGCTGGAACTGAATGCAAAACGAAGAGGAAGGATGTATTTTTGAAAAGCACTTCATGATTGTTTTAATTCATCACTTATTGCAGCATTTGTCTTGTTTGAGGCTATTTTGGATGAAGTCCTAGAAAATGCATAAATGTTTGATAAATATGGTTGCATTAGGAACACTCGTGATGATAAAATGTCATTAGGTTTAACATATTCTAAATGGTGAAAGGATGGAAGTTGAACAGGCTGGATCATGGGATCTGTTTATGTATTTATTTCTGGATAAAATATGAAATGTCTCAATAAGTACAATCAAAATTTTATTATGTAGGAAAGGGGCAAATACAGTGTTAGGGAGTAATATTATTTTAGGAACAGTTGAATTTGCAATCAGAATCCATGTCATTGAAGTGTAGAGTAAACCAAAAGATGTGGCATTGTTAAAATAATTATAAATCTACATTCTTCAGAAACAAAAATTGAAATACATTAGACTAAGAAATAAAAATATAAAAAAGAAAACAAAAGTTAATGTTATAATTCTATTATGTTTAATGTTGGTCCTTTTTTCAAATATCATTCAGAATTTTAACATCTATGTTTAACATCTTTTGGATATAAGAAACTACAGTGTGAATGCATATCTCTTCTAACAGTTATCTCCTTAAAATTTTTGGAACACAAAGTACAATTTTCATGAAAGGAGGAGGAAGAAATTTCCCCTCATACATCCCAAAAACCTGCTCCAGACTACTGGAAAATCCTCTGGAACTGTGGAAGGAAGGAAGTTCCATCAAACTGACACCATGCTATCCGTGTTATTTGGGATTGAGACCAATATTTTTTATAAGTTTATGGAAACCTTTGCAATATATTTCTGCTGTTGTACTTTTCTATAATTTAATGAATCATGATCATGTGGATTTGTTCATCCAGATGGATTTAGAAGCATGAAAACAATGATACTCTTTAGTTGGGCAAAGTCGTGTTAAGTCTCTGCTTGCTGCTGTTAGTGAGTACATTCAGATTTGTTTAATTTATATGTAGCTAAAAGATGAAACAAACACTTGATATGAATATTATGTTTGGCATCCTGCTGAGTGTTTGCAGAATAGTACAGTTAAACTGAACTGAATTTTTCACTTGCCATTGAAGTATTGCAAATTCATCAGCCTATATTCCACTTCCATATGTAGGTAGTGATTGTTACTTTATGGGTCAAAGTCACAACAGAGCATTACACTAGCAGTTTATCAGAATTCCAACATCTATTATAGGTAGCCTTTTACTAAAATGTCAAGTAATCTACATCAAATGCTAAGAAGTAAGGATGGGTCATTGCTGGCTAACCCCCCCTCCCCTTCTCGTAATTTTCCATTTCTATCTAACACTAGACTTTGGGGAGAAAGGCCAAAACTAGAAGGTTCTGAAGGTTAGCTTTGCCCAAATTTCCTGTCCCTGCACTATTAAGGGTTTTCTTTCTGAATAAAAAGCTGGACGGAACTAGGCCTCAGACTCTACCAATTTAGGTCTTTTTAGGTGTCTGTTAGGAAGAACTCTCAGAAGGGAAAAAATGTTTGATCTGTGGCCCAAGAATCCCATCCCTACTAAATAATATCCTGAAATTTTAGAGCACCTTTGAATTGTGGTGGCTTAGTACTTAAGACACTGAACTTGATGACTAGAAGGTTAGCAGGCCAGCTCCCATCTCTGTCCCAGCTCCTGCCAATTCAGCAGTTTGAAAGCAAGAAATTGTAAGTGTTCTGTGCGCTCCAGTGTCTAGTCATGCCTGTCACATGTCCATGGAAACATCTGCATATGCAGACAGTGCTGGCTCTTTGGCTTTAAACAGAGATAAGCACCAAACCCTAGAGTTGGATACAACTGGCTTTTGAGCAAGCATGACATTTACGCTCAATATATATATATATGGGTTTATGATATGGCATGAGCACTTTTCATTGCAATTTATCAGCATTGTAAATCTCAATCCACATTTCTATGTACTTGACACAAGTAGCTTTTTATTGACACAAATACTGCTTTCATTAAAGGTGGTACATTGTTAGCAATAAGGCCATTACTTCACATAATAAAAATGCCAAAGAGGACATTCAAAGGGGATAATCAGTACATAAATTCTGCCTGAATTTTTGATTGTTTTATGTATG
The DNA here is from genome assembly GCA_030440675.1 of Furcifer pardalis. Classification (NCBI taxonomy): domain Eukaryota; kingdom Metazoa; phylum Chordata; class Lepidosauria; order Squamata; family Chamaeleonidae; genus Furcifer; species Furcifer pardalis. Next base: position 69,031,958 of record CP126895.1, on the reverse strand, counting down.
CATGTGAATGAGAATGTAATCCAAGATACCACATAATTCAAAATGGCAGCACTGATCCTGCAAGAGAAGATATTTTAAAACAATTCACAGGGATGGTACTATTCCAAAAGTGGGAATTTTAAGAGAGGCTGTAAAAGTTTGCTGTAAAAGTATTGCAGGAACATTTAAAATAATGTGAACAGAGTTGTGTGGGGAGGATAAAATAATGTTTTCTTAGCTTTACTAAGTATCCAGAAAGACAAAATAATTTCATCTATTAGGACAAATCTTAAATCAAGACATTTTCTTTCTCCTGACACTTCCTCTCACATCTCTCCAACAAACAAGTTTTTTTTAACTTGGCCATTTATCCTTTCCTGTTAAAAAGACCTTTCTCTGCCCTCTTTTGTGCCAAATGTGAGGAAAGCAATTGCCAACCTACCAATCTATGGAGTTAAGCACAAGTTCCAATATAACCTTGGAAAGAGGACACATGATTGACATTTCCATTCCTACTATTGGTCCAAGCCATTACAAGCACCAACTAAATTTCATTTTCTCTTATCTGTAGGTTATCATTCTTACAAGAATCATCACATACTGACAGGATCTTGATTTAAGGCTTTCAACTTAGCTTGGTTCAAGCTGAATTCACAAGGTCAAAAAGACTCCAGATTTGTTCATAATACAGATGGAATGTCAAGTCTTTAAAGACCCTAGAAAAGGCTAAATGTGTCTCATATTCCCATTGTCAAGTAGACAATTTTTAAGGTGATAAAAAACAAATAGTTCCTTCTTGAATTGTGCTTTCCCTCTTCCACTAAGAAATCATGGAGAAATATTTCCCACATCAAAAGAAACTAGGCCCATCTAAAGATAAATCTTTAAAATTTTGAAAAAAAAAATAGGAAAGGCAAGATGAACATAATAAAAACACCTCAAAGCAATATGTAAGGAAGCCCCCAAAAAAAAATCCCATATGGATGATATTGTAATAACAGCTGTAATAATTTAGTGGTGAGCAAAGGTTGTGGAAAATTGGTGTATACCTGAACCAGATGCATAGATTTAGGTTAAAGCACTTAACAAATCTCCATTGAATGTCCACAACTGAAGACGACATCAGAACAGGTCATAAATTTTTGATAATGTAAGATCAAAAAAGTCTAATGAACCCAATAATTATACACCAATTATTCATCTTCCAACAATGTTTAAGCTACTCCTCAGGACTACATGAACGGTCAATATATAATTATTTAATTGAAAACTCCCTATATCCAATTGAAGAGAATTTAAAGAGTCAAAAGGCATGAAAATCAGCAACTAATTGACAAGATGGTACTAAAGAACTAAAAAACAACTACTAAAACCAGCCGTTAAATAACTTTTCTGTTGCTAATAGGTGTTTTTTGTTGCTGGCAATTTTTTTAATGTGTGGTATTAGTTTTGGTTTTTGCAGACATTTATACTGTAATTTACTCAATTTGTTTAAATTTTGTATTATAAAGATTTTGTTAATATGTTGTACACCAGCCAGAGTGGGAAAATATCCCATATGGGCAGGATATAAATGCAATAATAAATAAACAAACAAACTTAATATGGCATGGATGCATGATAAAAGGGGCATTTTATTAATTACAGCACAACTGGATTATCATCTGCCTAAAAATATTTAGAAGTAGCAAAAATATTCAGAAGTCCCTCAAAAAAATCATGGAAAAATAGAAAACAGGTTTAATGACATATGGTAAAGAAAACAGGGAAAATTAATATAAAAAGGGAATAATTTAAGGAGTTTTTTGTCATTGTTACTGTTTAATATGTCATTAATCCCCTCATCAATAACTGTAAATAAACCTGGACTGAGCTACCATATTGCAGATCAAGCAGGAAAAATTGATAATCTGTTATACATAGATGACCTAAAAGTCCTAGAATGTTCCACTGAGACAGAATCACTATTTAGTACAGTGCAAATATTTAACAAAGATATTCAAATAGAATTTGGCCTTGGCAAACATGCAAACCTCACTGTACAGCAGGGCAAGATCAAATAAATAAATAAATAAATAAATAAATGGTTTTGCAAAAATGTCCATAAGGCATCTATGTTTGTCTGTGAAACTACAAAGACTAATAAAGAGTTTATTTGATTTATTTATTTATTTATTTATTTATTTATTTATTTATTTATTTATTTATTTATTTATTTATTTATTTATGGTGACTCAGGGTGGCTTACAAAAAAATACAGTACATTACAATACAATATGTTGGTGTGGTCTCATGGGGAGGGGCAGTGACTGCACCTCATGGAGGAGGGGCAGGGCTTGGGGGATGGATACTTTAAATTAGTTTCTCGAGAAGCAGCTCATTGGAGCTGTAACTCTCTGAGTGCTGTAGTTTTTCTTGTCTACTGAGCTATCTGATTTTGTCTTATTTACTCTCATAAATTATAAATTATTGCTGATTTTTAATGAACTACCTATCTCTAAAAGTAATAATAGCAATTACACTGATATACCACCTCATAGCGCTTAGTGCACTCTCTGGGTAGTTCACAAGCGAATTACCATTTTGCCCCCAACATGCCTCATTTTACTGACCTTGGAAGGATGGAAGGCTGAGTCAACCTTGAACTATCCCACTCTACCATAGTTTCTTTTACCACATTCTGTAATTGTCAATCAATATACAGTCAAACCTCACATAGAGTGTCTCACTTAAAGAGTAACTCACTTAAAGAGCATAATTTTCTCTGAATGTTTGCTAGGCTTAACAAATAAAACCAACCAAAAACTCGCTTAACAAATAAATCGGGGTTCGCAATCCCCCCCACACACAATTAGTCACTTACAATGGTGTTTCGCTTATAGAGCAAACTCGCTTAAAGAGCAATCCTGTAGAGCGCATTATGCTCTTTAAGCGAGGTACAACTGTATAGAGAAATATATGACATCCTGCATGATTGGCTTTGTGGATTTTAGCAATACAGTACCTAAAAATGTGTTGTTGGCTTATTGATTAAGGAGTATTGTTAATTGTTACTACTTATGATGTGGCAGTCTGTATTTGCAAAGAAACCAGAGCCTAATTTTTATGGAAAGTTCTAGGGCTGAAAAGCTTAAAAGCTATCTATGATCACATTACCTGCCCTGGAAACCCTGCCCTTGGCTCTATGTAGACTTGTAGTAGAGGATGGACTTGCCTTGAGAATATAGTTACAGCAGGATGAAGAACCACTGACATTATGTTAGCTGCATCCTATAAGATTTTCATCATGCCAATTCTGAGTAGCTCCTACTTACTAATTTTTTTATTTTTATTTTTTATAAAACCAGAAGTGACCATAAAGAGAGTCTATTTAGGACTTTAGAAGTCCAAGGGGCCAAAATAGCATTTAGTAGCTAACCATTTTCCTGGATTCCTCTGGAAACATGAAATGCTGTTTACTGGCAAAACCAGCCTGAGTGGGTTCATGTAGACCACAGGCTGCATAATTGCTGCTGAAGTTAGAGGGTAGAGACACTTTATTATTAGTGGCATAATTTGGTATTGTGACTACTTACAAATTATGCCCAGAAATGTTCTGAGAAACTGTGGTGGGTGTATCAAGAATGTTGTTTGT